>CM060963.1:2970676-3570676 GCA_030765045.1 Tenodera sinensis
TACTTGTAACAATTTTCATTAAAATGTCATATGTTTAAGATATTTTTACGATAAATGAAATGTATATTTTGAATTTTGTGGCTATAGCCCATGTAGTGTTACTCTGGATGAATTTTGTATAACTGGTAAACCGTTAGAGGTGGACCAAATCTTACTATACAAAAAATGAAGATCTTGCTAAAAACACACAATTTATGTCTAAATAAGTTGTTTGTAGAATTAACCATTTCTGAGATATTCCTTGTTACTTGTGTGAATTCTTCAATACTATTTTTCTGTAATGCAAGGTCGTTATTTACTTGTTTGTATATTAGCCGTGCAAAGAGAACGTAATATGAAAGCTTTAAAAGATTTGACTCGCTCAAAGCCTACTGTATTCCTATATTCCCCTTGTACCTACAAGGAAATAAGCAATAAGATAATTTGTACAAATGTTTATCTTAACTAACACGAAGATATAGGAATAAGTGGTTAGTACAAGTGTAGAGAAAGTCATGTGAGTGCGACACATCAGATTTTCGTGTAAAATTATTAATTTTGCTTGTGAATAATGGCGATATCGAAGCTGAGTTTAAAGCATTTGTGAGCAAGTTTGAGAGCGCTTGTCACGCTGAAACTTCTTCATCACTCTGACAATGGTACCAACATGGGCCACTGACAGCACCAACCACACTCACACAACTTGTCTCACCTTATTCCACCTACGTATTTATCTAAGCTTTGCGCGTGTGTTCAGGTCTCAAACACACGAACTGCTCAAAATGGCGACCTGAATTTTCATGGCGGAGGAACGATATCGCTGTGAGCTGAATCAAGGAACTAATAGTAGTGCTATGGAATAAAAGAAACAGTAATTTATGACGGGGAACGAACCCATGGCCTTCAGGACAACAGCCTTTGTATCAAGTCACAAGATAGACTACTGCCACGTAATGGCTGTTCAATATCGCATTGTAAAGTGATCAGTTGGAGATTTGAGAGATCTTGAGAATGCTGCTAAAGTCGATATTCCTATACTCGGACAGCAGTTTTAAATGTATTGTAAACCAGTTTTTCACCCGGATTTGCTTTAACAGCGACTTATCAGCTTCTGATATCAATACGTCTATCTTATATCAGCCACGACTACAATATCTCAACCTATTGTAACTTTATTAACTTCTCAATTATTTTATTTCCTTATTTTTAGATTGAGCGACGTCCTTTCGTAACTCAAATCAACATAATTGCAGTTAAAACTCATTTTTCTACATTCACTTTTACACTTAACCTAACCCTGTTACTTTTAGCGTATTGGTGGTGACGTCATCATCACGTCATGCCAATGTTACAATGTATAGGTAGCGAGTGAGAAGAAGGTGTAAACCCGAGGCGTTTTGCAGGCAGTGTTGTATTCAAGCGACCGTCTTGCAGCTTGGCGTGAGATGGTTGCTCCAGTGGCACAACTGCGTGTGCTGAAGGTTCCACGTTCAAATACTTCCACTTGAACTTACTGTTTGTGTTTCGTAAATTTAACAACTGACAGTTGTCGTTTCATATTTAAATTGTATGAATCTCATGAGAACAGAAATTGTTGTTTTCTAGTGCCTTGCATCTGGCAATGAAGCCATTAGCATTCGTGCTTTCCAATACTTTTGAACTGTAAGAACAGAAATTGTTACTTCTTAGAATAATGAACATCACAAATAAATGCGTAATAACATTGTGATTATAACTCACAAACTTAAGGTATCATTATATACTATTTTACTATTTAAATCTACCGCTTCATGCAAGAGAAAGCCAATACTTTATAGCAAAGCCACTTTCTAGTCTATTGGAAAGGAAGTCAGGATTTGCTACAACGTTCTCAAAACAAACAAAAGGGAATAAAACCTCGTTTATTCGCAAGCGTGATTATAGAAGTTACAATCTTCCTAACAAGCACGGCCGCAGCCTTTATCAGCACGTACGTTTCACACCGTCTGTAAAATGCAAGTTTGTCCAGTTATCAATACTCACCCTGTATATAGATGGTTTGTATAAGTAGCTGATACTCCTGCACATTACGCGAGTAAAAGGGAAGTATTTTAATTTGCAGTTCCACATCTGCAGGCTTAACCTCAATATCTGCCATTTGCAATCTATCTTCTATAATTGAACTGCGTTCGCTTGTTTTGCGTTGCTGCCAATCCACTAGAGGAACAAAGTTATAAGTATAAGTACATATTACTTATCTTTCTTTGTTGGTTGTTCTACCTCTGTTTGTTTGTTATTTTCCTTAAGCATTTAGAATGTATTAAAATTTGTACTTTTAGAATAATATCACGGTCTACATATTAGGATGTGCGTGTTGCTATTAAATTATCAATTATATCGAATGTATGGAAGAATAAACAGACAATCGCTTCAAGTACAAAAGAGAAAACTGGCAAAATTCTAATTTACATATGTACGTAGACAGTTTGAGTGTTTGCACATCTTAAAGAATCGTGTTTCTGCATTCCATTTGTCCCAGTGCTGTTGCTTTGCAGCTCTTCGTTTTCAGGTGGAGGACTCCATTCCAAAATGTTTCTCCGTAGTTCACAAGCTTGCAAATTAGCAGTAAAATTGTGTTTCCTCTTTTACAAGTAGCTGTAATTTACAAATATAGCTGCGAAAACACGTGTACTGTTCATTCGTAAGTATGAACGATGAAGCAGAAATCTGATGTGTTGCACTCACATGAGTTTCTCTACTCATGTACTAACCATTCTTTCCAAAACGCACATAACCAAAAACACGATAACCTAGAAGACAAAACTTGGTCTCAAGACAGACATATACTTGTGGTGAAATGTGTGTGTGGTATTTTTGAGCGTAGTTTAAGAAGTGCTTGTTTTGTAATCCATTAGGGTGTTCGTGTCAAGTGTTTTAGCGTCTCCAGGAGATGAACTCCTCACATAAATCACAATGATATTCGTGACAGGGCGACAGCTCCACTGTCTGTCACATTACAATAAATGAAACTGCGTTCTTTTCATGCAACATACCTACACTCACTTTAATCTCTCAGCCGTACGTTGAGTGGTTCAAGTGTGGTAAGTGTACCTTAACCTATTCGGCAGGTCGTGGTTCGATTCTGGAGCCCGATGTTCCTGGCCCGCGAGTTTCCCCGGGTGTCTAGGACATTCCCTGAACTCCCTGCTTTACTTCTCATTTAATTTCATGTTTGAAGTGTAATATAAACGACAGTGTGTGGAACCGCACAACTTCGTGTCAGCAGGCGCGATGGAAATGATATTATAGTCCCTTAACTAACACACACAATAGCATAATTTAAAACAAGTACTAGAATTAGTTAAAATAACAGTTATGGTAAGAATAAATGGAATACATTAGTATAAAGGTTGAGTATTATTAAGAGCGATAGGAAATGCATGCGCACGCAGCCAGAGCACGTGGTCTATATGTTCAGAACGGCATTTGTCCCAGAGCACGGGAAACATCGCTAAATCATTACGATGTGGTGAAAAGCGAATTGTTTTAAACGCATTTGCAAAGTGCTGTGATAAAAAGGTCGTATCTACATTACTCGCATCCAATGGGGAGTTCAAACTCACAGTTAATCGCAGTGGCCCGCGAAGAAATACAATGTTGCACTTTGTTTACACAACAGACTGTGTAAGAGTTGTACGTTTCCATGTTGTATGACAGGAACTTGCTGGATCGCCGTGTTCATAGAACTGAAGCAGTTTACAAGTATTTTAACCAGGCACACGCTGGAGCGACATAACACAGTGTGTGTATATATTTATCGAGACTAGTAATGGCGCAATTTCTAGCCTTAAATATCGCCTTGGCTTAGCCAAGAGGATTGAGGTTAGGTTTTGTCTAAATTATTCGTCTTGTATCGTTTTTCACAACTTCTACTTCTCCGTATTTCACCTTAATATTCAAAATAAAATGTATAAGGAGCATTTTTTTCTACTTTCTTCCATGTTAATTTAACGATAAAAGCACAATTTGCACTCTATGCTTGTTTTACGTTTGATTCTTCATTAGAAAAGTGAGGTTATGTCTTTGATGCCTCTGTTTAGCATGTTGTCATGCAGGGAACAACAAGATAATCCGCATATAAATTATATTTTGTGAAAATTAATTCGGAATTAATAAACATGATTTTAATAAAACTATTAAAAGTATATTTTTGAAATTATATTTACTTTCTCTATCGTTTATCTATGCTAGCTAAAGGTGTTGTATCCCAAGATAAAATGTATCATATTTCTCAATGACAATTTACAGAGTCTTCAACTAGAAGGTGACCCTTTATGTCTACGGGAAGGTAGATGAGATGCATGGTTCCCAATGTTGCCAGGACAGACCAGAGGGCAGGGTCTCACTTAGAAGCACCCCGGCGGAGGCTGACTTAGCTTCCCTCCCTACCCCCTCGGGCTTGTACAATGCCGGGGGGGGGGCAGAGACCAGTGGCTCGACCACGACATTTGCAGAGCGCATTTGTTGCCACTACCGCGACGCTTCCAACCCTGAAAGAAACCTAACTGGAAGGAGAATGAAATAAAATAATTATAACAGAATAAAGGTACAGGAAATTCGGAGGGTATGAAAATACTTGTGAGTGTTCGTCTGGCGACCCAGGGAAACCTCTGAAAAAACTCATAGGTCAGGAGGTAGACCACGGGGACCGAACCCGCGACCTCCTGGTCGTGGGCCACAGACGTAGCACTTGCTTACGTCATGTCGGGACTTGTACTTAACTAATTCTAGCACACTTGTAGCTAGCGTAGAAACAATTGGAGCCAGCTCTCGTAACTTTGTTATAAATTGAACACACTCGAAGCACAACTTGACGTTTGGTTGCTATAGCAACAGTTGAGGCGTGTTCTCATTATTTTTAATTGCTGTAAATTACTACTTAGGTACAAAAATTGGAGATCAGCTTTTCGCAACGTTTTTTCTGATTATAATAGAAAATTAGTTTAAGATTCATAATTGTTAATGGTTCCCTGCACGGAGCTTGTTAAAAAGTTGAATATCCGGTTCCGTAAAATAAAGAATACAAATATTAAAGGAGATTGCATACAAGATTACTACCAGGTCCATCCTATGTAGGTAGTCTTGCTTCTTTTAACTTAACTTGTGTATCAAAACCTTCCCAATTATGGCCACTCACAATTAATGGTTTGGTTCCAGACTTTCGTATATAACGTATATAACGAAATATCGCGTGTAACAGTCACAGCATCTCAAGATTTTACCCCCAGCGCTATTAATTATTCCTTCAGACGTGTTAAATTTAAAAAGTTCAGCTTTCGACCATCACCATCTTCAGGAGCTGAATAAGAAATAAACGGCCACCTCAAAATCATGGCCTTCCGAATGCGTTCCTCATATGTTACCCCGCAGCCATCGCGATGGGTTCTATTTGAGCATTCCAAAACTCACACAAATAACAAGGAATATCTCCGAAATGGTTAACTCCATAAAAAAATGCATATAAATGTGTGCTTTAACGCGATGTATATTTTTTGTATAGTAAGATTTTGTCGATCTGTTACGGTTTATCACTTATACAAAAGTCATCCAGAATAAACAGGACTACATAGGCTATAGCCAGAAAATTCAAAATATACATTTCATTTGTCATAAAAATATCTTAAATATATGGCACATAATCAAAATCGTTAGATCCATTTTTGAGAAAATCAAAATTTTGGAAAAATTTTCTATGCAAACGATAGTTTAGGGTGGAGCTATTTTCTTCATTATCTTCGTGTCGCATCCTTAACAGACATTAAACTTAAATACCAACTTTGGTTTTTAACATACCTTTTGGGTATACCTTATGTCGTTCGCGCGCACACACACACACACACACACACACACACACACACACACACACACACACATACAGGGACTTTTTCCTAAAAATGCTTTCTCTTTTATTCAGTGGTCCTCAAAGCATATATTTCCGGTGAAATCTTGACATCGAATTTTTGGGTAAAATACAATACTATACCTAGTAGAGAAAGTAAACATAGGTAACCATGTCCCATTTGAGAAATGTACAGGCGTTGTAAAACTGACATAAGGAATATCTCGGAAATTGCCTATTCTAAAAAATATATTTGACATAAATTGTGTGTTTTGAGCAGATCTACAGTTTGATGATTCCCCCATTATCTAAAACATACATAAGTGAGTGTATCACTTTCGAATACAGATTTGCTAGTCATTTCAGAGAATCGATCTGTGCCTCTTGCTTGATGCTGAGTGTTTCTGTGAATGTACCTACTTACTTACCTGAGTTGAACACGCGGCTCATATGGAGATTACGTCACACGCTTGTGAGAGCAACGTCACAACTTTTAATCCGGGAAAAGACATTTTGACGAGACCGTGAAATCTCTTTGTTACTTCTCCCTCAAATAAAATGTGACGTTTTTAATTAGTGCGCTGCTGTGCGCTGGCTGCCTGCCGATAAACTGGACAGACAGTAAGTAAATCCTGTCAGTATCGAGGCACATTCTGTAAGATGTAACGAGCCAATTATCACCTCTTTATGATCCACGTTTATGTGGTGACGTCACAGTCACAATCAATAAACACACGCGATATAGAGGGCTGTGGGAACTCAGAACATACAATGTAATACATTATTATTATTATCATCATCATCATAATCAGCATCATCATCATCATCATCATTATTATTATTATTATTATTATTATTATTATTATTATTATTATTATTATTATTATTATTATTATTAACAACATTGTATTCCCTACAGATGATCAACCGACAGTGGCTTAAGAATTTCTAGATATTCTAATACCTTACAAGAAAATTAATACAAGAATATAGTTTATGGGGTTTAAGAATAATTAATATGGAAATGAGTATATCGTATGTGCGTCAAGATTTAATATTACAATGAGATTTAGGAACAATGAACTATTCTAACGTTCCATAAAAACCATTTTAAGTAACGTTGGCCGTGAATTGAATTCAGATGTTGTGGTGCTGGGCAGAGACCCAGAAATTTCTGCGAAAATATAAGGTTATTGTTCACTGCACCGTGTGCAAACTGACTTCGTATTCTACAGTTCCGCGTAATTACAAGATTTTATTTGGTATGTTTCAATGCTTGAATTGTTTCCTGTTGTATTTGAGAGGTGAGGAACGCGTGTTTGAATTAAGTGTGGTTAATGTTTAACTTTCGACATCAGTTGCATCCTTTAGGAGATCACAAATATGATGGAGAAATAAATACTAACCTTAAATACTATCTAAACGGCCGGAAAGACATGAATTTACTTCAAATGAAATGCATACGAGGTATGTATGTCCAAATGTACTTACTGCGCATGCGCCTATTTGGTAGCAATATTACTTCCAAGTGTTTGTCGCTAACATCGACATAAACTGGTGAGAGTTACCCGCAAATCCGTACATAACCTGCGTGTTCTTCTCGTATACAAACCGCATGCACTGTTCATCATCGTGAAACAGTGATGCGAGATAAACATTATTAACCAATCAAACACAACTTACACTTACCAAGTTTATTTACATATTCATTTTCACAACAAATAGGGCGGCGCCGTGGCCGAGCGGTTAGCGCGCTCGCCTACCACCTAGGCGGCCCGGGTTCGATCCCAGGGACCCGCATGTGGTATTCGTGGTGGACGAAGCGGCGTCAGGGCGGGTTTTCTCCGGGTACTCCGGTTTCCCCCGCCATCTCATTCCACCGGTGCTCCATCTTCATGTATCATCAGTGTCACCGCCTGCGGTGCCGTAGTAGTAAAAGCGGGCGTTAAACACTACAACAACAACAATTCACAACAAATAGTAAAGGTAGTTTGTTTCCAACACCGGCACTTGGAGTGAACACACAGGTACAGTTCTTATATCGTCTGCCAGAAGTATGTACAATGTGCGCATGCGCTGTAACTATTGCAGCATTTCAAAGCTTATGTTACTCATGTGTGAAATACGTCTCACATTATCAATACCGTTATTCTGTGTTGTATGTGGCACTAATAATAACTGCTAAATCTTTAGTACTTACAATGTAAATTTACAATCCACCGCAATATACGTAAACAAAATGCAATTAAATGCAGTTAAGTAAACATTCGCGCGATCTACATACAATGATGTGGGAAGAAAGTAACTTAACAGAGTTATAAAAGCAACAAATTGTGGATTTTTAAAACTTAAGTTACACAAAAACCGTAGATTCGATTGAAATATACCATGTGCTTTTCTTCTCTTCTACGAACAATTCATTGCAATTTTGTATATTTTGAAAACATATATGGAACCTATGACATTCACAAAATTTTCTCTACTCACTTTTCTTCATGTGGTATTTGTGATTGTTCAACAGTGGTTTCCTATAGTCTCTTGCAGGTGATTTTATTTATTTTAAATGTATCTATAGAAATACAAGGCTATTGGGTAAATACAAACAGTCCAGAAGTAAGTCGCTAAACCATGGACAACACGGAGTATTTCAAATACCTGCCTACCTGCCGTTTAATAAAATGTTGAGGTAAATGGTTGAGAATTGTAGAAATGAGCGAGTAAAGTTCATGAGGGTTGTTGTATTCGTGATGCTCTAGGGTCCTATAGTCTCTCCTCCAGAGGACTCTGCCCCCCCCCCCCACCCCGGATGTGGGGCCTGTGGGTGCGCTTGGACTGTGGTGCACCTGATCACCCGAATATAACTGTAACACCGCCATATTTACTGAACAGAAACCCTCAAATGGAAAGTGAAAATGACAAATTACGCGACTGTGAAATGTTGAGTGTTTGTTTTTCATATTCATATCAGTTAAATGTATATATCTTATAGATTCCGCACATTTACATCAGAGTGTGCTGGAGCTCATTTTGGCTATTAAAAACATTACTGTACTGGAAACCACACAAGTAACGCACCAAGGACTCTATGAAGGGAGTTCGCGCATGCGCAGGAATGTTATTACGTTCAAGTTGTTTATACATATGTATAACATGATATATTATAGGTTAGGATTCTAAACAAAGAAACACAATACCCAAACAGCCAGGTCAGCTTCATTAGCCGAACTCAGATTGTGGTTTTGAAGTCCTCTCTCTACCTATGTACTTGCGTCATTTGTATGAAACAGTCACAGCACGAAACGCACGTTATTTTTAACTGTCGAAGACTGCTACGACAATACTGAGCTATAAAGGGTAGCTAACCCAGCAGGTGTGTATGCGCCTTCACTTCACCTCTCTTGTATCAGTAGACAAAGTATTGTATTCCATCCAAAATGTCAATGTCGAGATTTCACCGCAAGTATGTTTTGAGGCCCCCTGAATCCTAAACACCATTTTTCAAAAATGTCTCTGTTAGAATTTAAGTTTAATGTCTTTTAAGGATGCGACACGAAGATTTTGAAGAAAATTCCTCAACCTTAAACTATCCTTTACATGGAAAATTGTTTTCAAAAACGGCTCTATTAATTTTGATTAATGTGCCATGTGTTTAAGATATTTTTATGACAAATGAAATGCAAATTTTGAGTGAGTGAGTGAGTGAGTGAGTGAGTATCTCTGTGATGGAAGGAAGGTAGGCTACGTGGTATCGTCTCCAGTTCCTCTTTATGAGTGAGAGAGCGAGTGAGTGACTGATTGAGTGAGTATCTCTGTGATGGAAGGAAGGTAGGCTACGAGGTATCGTCTCCAGTTCCTCTTTATGAGTGAGTGACTGAGTGAGAGAGCGACTGAGTGAGTGAGTGAGTATCTCTGTGATGGAAGGAAGGTAGGCTACGTGGTATCGTCTCCAGTTCCTCTTTATGAGTGAGTGAGCGAGTGAGTGAGTGAGTGAGTGAGTATCTCTGTGATGGAAGGAAGGTAGGCTACGTGGTATCGTCTCCAGTTCCTCTTTATGAGTGAGAGAGCGAGTGAGTGAGTGAGTGAGTGAGTATCTCTGTGATGGAAGGAAGGTAGGCTACGAGGTATCGTCTCCAGTTCCTCTTTATGAGTGAGTGACTGAGTGAGAGAGCGACTGAGTGACTGAGTGAGTATCTCTGTGATGGAAGGAAGGTAGGCTACGAGGTATCGTCTCCAGTTCCTCTTTATGAGTGAGTGACTGAGTGAGAGAGCGACTGAGTGAGTGAGTGAGTATCTCTGTGATGGAAGGAAGGTAGGCTACGTGGTATCGTCTCCAGTTCCTCTTTATGAGTGAGTGACTGAGTGAGAGAGCGACTGAGTGAGTGAGTGAGTATCTCTGTGATGGAAGGAAGGTAGGCTACGTGGTATCGTCTCCAGTTCCTCTTTATGAGTGAGAGAGCGACTGAGTGAGTGAGTGAGTGAGTATCTCTGTGATGGAAGGAAGGTAGGCTACGTGGTATCGTCTCCAGTTCCTCTTTATGACTGAGAGAGCGACTGAGTGAGTGAGTGAGTATCTCTGTGATGGAAGGAAGGTAGGCTACGTGGTATCGTCTCCAGTTCCTCTTTATGAGTGAGTGACTGAGTGAGAGAGCGACTGAGTGAGTGAGTGAGTATCTCTGTGATGGAAGGAAGGTAGGCTACGTGGTATCGTCTCCAGTTCCTCTTTATGAGTGAGTGACTGAGTGAGAGAGCGACTGAGTGAGTGAGTGAGTATCTCTGTGATGGAAGGAAGGTAGGCTACGTGGTATCGTCTCCAGTTCCTCTTTATGAGTGAGTGACTGAGTGAGAGAGCGACTGAGTGAGTGAGTGAGTATCTCTGTGATGGAAGGAAGGTAGGCTACGTGGTATCGTCTCCAGTTCCTCTTTATGAGTGAGTGACTGAGTGAGAGAGCGACTGAGTGACTGAGTGAGTATCTCTGTGATGGAAGGAAGGTAGGCTACGAGGTATCGTCTCCAGTTCCTCTTTATGAGTGAGTGACTGAGTGAGAGAGCGACTGAGTGAGTGAGTGAGTATCTCTGTGATGGAAGGAAGGTAGGCTACGAGGTATCGTCTCCAGTTCCTCTTTATGAGTGAGTGACTGAGTGAGAGAGCGACTGAGTGAGTGAGTATCTCTGTGATGGAAGGAAGGTAGGCTACGAGGTATCGTCTCCAGTTCCTCTTTATGACTGAGTGACTGAGTGAGAGAGCGACTGAGTGAGTGAGTGAGTATCTCTGTGATGGAAGGAAGGTAGGCTACGAGGTATCGTCTCCAGTTCCTCTTTATGAGTGAGTGACTGAGTGAGAGAGCGACTGAGTGAGTGAGTGAGTATCTCTGTGATGGAAGGAAGGTAGGCTACGAGGTATCGTCTCCAGTTCCTCTTTATGAGTGAGTGACTGAGTGAGAGAGCGACTGAGTGACTGAGTGAGTATCTCTGTGATGGAAGGAAGGTAGGCTACGTGGTATCGTCTCCAGTTCCTCTTTATGAGTGAGTGACTGAGTGAGAGAGCGACTGAGTGAGTGAGTGAGTATCTCTGTGATGGAAGGAAGGTAGGCTACGAGGTATCGTCTCCAGTTCCTCTTTATGAGTGAGTGACTGAGTGAGAGAGCGACTGAGTGAGTGAGTGAGTATCTCTGTGATGGAAGGAAGGTAGGCTACGAGGTATCGTCTCCAGTTCCTCTTTATGAGTGAGTGACTGAGTGAGAGAGCGACTGAGTGACTGAGTGAGTATCTCTGTGATGGAAGGAAGGTAGGCTACGTGGTATCGTCTCCAGTTCCTCTTTATGAGTGAGTGACTGAGTGAGAGAGCGACTGAGTGAGTGAGTGAGTATCTCTGTGATGGAAGGAAGGTAGGCTACGTGGTATCGTCTCCAGTTCCTCTTTATGAGTGAGTGACTGAGTGAGAGAGCGACTGAGTGAGTGAGTGAGTATCTCTGTGATGGAAGGAAGGTAGGCTACGTGGTATCGTCTCCAGTTCCTCTTTATGAGTGAGTGACTGAGTGAGAGAGCGACTGAGTGAGTGAGTGAGTATCTCTGTGATGGAAGGAAGGTAGGCTACGAGGTATCGTCTCCAGTTCCTCTTTATGAGTGAGTGACTGAGTGAGAGAGCGACTGAGTGACTGAGTGAGTATCTCTGTGATGGAAGGAAGGTAGGCTACGTGGTATCGTCTCCAGTTCCTCTTTATGAGTGAGTGACTGAGTGAGAGAGCGACTGAGTGAGTGAGTGAGTGAGTATCTCTGTGATGGAAGGAAGGTAGGCTACGTGGTATCGTCTCCAGTTCCTCTTTATGAGTGAGTGACTGAGTGAGAGAGCGACTGAGTGACTGAGTGAGTATCTCTGTGATGGAAGGAAGGTAGGCTACGAGGTATCGTCTCCAGTTCCTCTTTATGAGTGAGTGACTGAGTGAGAGAGCGACTGAGTGAGTGAGTGAGTATCTCTGTGATGGAAGGAAGGTAGGCTACGAGGTATCGTCTCCAGTTCCTCTTTATGAGTGAGTGACTGAGTGAGAGAGCGACTGAGTGAGTGAGTGAGTATCTCTGTGATGGAAGGAAGGTAGGCTACGTGGTATCGTCTCCAGTTCCTCTTTATGAGTGAGTGACTGAGTGAGAGAGCGACTGAGTGAGTGACTGAGTGAGTATCTCTGTGATGGAAGGAAGGTAGGCTACGAGGTATCGTCTCCAGTTCCTCTTTATGAGTGAGTGACTGAGTGAGAGAGCGACTGAGTGAGTGAGTGAGTATCTCTGTGATGGAAGGAAGGTAGGCTACGTGGTATCGTCTCCAGTTCCTCTTTATGAGTGAGTGACTGAGTGAGAGAGCGACTGAGTGAGTGAGTGAGTGAGTATCTCTGTGATGGAAGGAAGGTAGGCTACGAGGTATCGTCTCCAGTTCCTCTTTATGAGTGAGTGACTGAGTGAGAGAGCGACTGAGTGAGTGAGTGAGTATCTCTGTGATGGAAGGAAGGTAGGCTACGTGGTATCGTCTCCAGTTCCTCTTTATGAGTGAGTGACTGAGTGAGAGAGCGACTGAGTGAGTGAGTGAGTATCTCTGTGATGGAAGGAAGGTAGGCTACGTGGTATCGTCTCCAGTTCCTCTTTATGAGTGAGTGACTGAGTGAGAGAGCGACTGAGTGACTGAGTGAGTATCTCTGTGATGGAAGGAAGGTAGGCTACGTGGTATCGTCTCCAGTTCCTCTTTATGAGTGAGTGACTGAGTGAGAGAGCGACTGAGTGACTGAGTGAGTATCTCTGTGATGGAAGGAAGGTAGGCTACGTGGTATCGTCTCCAGTTCCTCTTTATGAGTGAGTGACTGAGTGAGAGAGCGACTGAGTGAGTGAGTGAGTATCTCTGTGATGGAAGGAAGGTAGGCTACGAGGTATCGTCTCCAGTTCCTCTTTATGAGTGAGTGACTGAGTGAGAGAGCGACTGAGTGAGTGAGTGAGTGAGTATCTCTGTGATGGAAGGAAGGTAGGCTACGTGGTATCGTCTCCAGTTCCTCTTTATGAGTGAGTGACTGAGTGAGAGAGCGACTGAGTGAGTGAGTGAGTATCTCTGTGAAGGAAGGAAGGTAGGCTACGAGGTATCGTCTCCAGTTCCTCTTTATGAGTGAGTGACTGAGTGAGAGAGCGACTGAGTGAGTGAGTGAGTATCTCTGTGATGGAAGGAAGATAGGCTACGAGGTATCGTCTCCAGTTCCTCTTTATGAGTGAGTGACTGAGTGAGCGAGCGACTGAGTGACTGAGTGAGTATCTCTGTGATGGAAGGAAGATAGGCTACGAGGTATCGTCTCCAGTTCCTCTTTATGAGTGAGTGACTGAGTGAGAGAGCGACTGAGTGAGTGAGTGAGTATCTCTGTGATGGAAGGAAGGTAGGCTACGAGGTATCGTCTCCAGTTCCTCTTTATGAGTGAGTGACTGAGTGAGAGAGCGACTGAGTGAGTGAGTGAGTATCTCTGTGATGGAAGGAAGGTAGGCTACGAGGTATCGTCTCCAGTTCCTCTTTATGAGTGAGTGACTGAGTGAGAGAGCGACTGAGTGAGTGAGTGAGTATCTCTGTGATGGAAGGAAGGTAGGCTACGTGGTATCGTCTCCAGTTCCTCTTTATGAGTGAGTGACTGAGTGAGAGAGCGACTGAGTGAGTGAGTGAGTATCTCTGTGATGGAAGGAAGGTAGGCTACGAGGTATCGTCTCCAGTTCCTCTTTATGAGTGAGTGACTGAGTGAGAGAGCGACTGAGTGAGTGAGTGAGTATCTCTGTGATGGAAGGAAGGTAGGCTACGTGGTATCGTCTCCAGTTCCTCTTTATGAGTGAGTGACTGAGTGAGAGAGCGACTGAGTGAGTGAGTGAGTATCTCTGTGATGGAAGGAAGGTAGGCTACGTGGTATCGTCTCCAGTTCCTCTTTATGAGTGAGTGACTGAGTGAGAGAGCGACTGAGTGAGTGAGTATCTCTGTGATGGAAGGAAGGTAGGCTACGAGGTATCGTCTCCAGTTCCTCTTTATGAGTGAGTGACTGAGTGAGAGAGCGACTGAGTGAGTGAGTGAGTGAGTATCTCTGTGATGGAAGGAAGGTAGGCTACGTGGTATCGTCTCCAGTTCCTCTTTATGAGTGAGTGACTGAGTGAGAGAGCGACTGAGTGACTGAGTGAGTATCTCTGTGATGGAAGGAAGGTAGGCTACGAGGTATCGTCTCCAGTTCCTCTTTATGAGTGAGTGACTGAGTGAGAGAGCGACTGAGTGAGTGAGTGAGTATCTCTGTGATGGAAGGAAGGTAGGCTACGTGGTATCGTCTCCAGTTCCTCTTTATGAGTGAGTGACTGAGTGAGAGAGCGACTGAGTGAGTGAGTGAGTATCTCTGTGATGGAAGGAAGGTAGGCTACGTGGTATCGTCTCCAGTTCCTCTTTATGAGTGAGTGACTGAGTGAGAGAGCGACTGAGTGAGTGAGTGAGTATCTCTGTGATGGAAGGAAGGTAGGCTACGAGGTATCGTCTCCAGTTCCTCTTTATGACTGAGAGAGCGACTGAGTGAGTGAGTGAGTATCTCTGTGATGGAAGGAAGGTAGGCTACGTGGTATCGTCTCCAGTTCCTCTTTATGAGTGAGTGACTGAGTGAGAGAGCGACTGAGTGAGTGAGTGAGTATCTCTGTGATGGAAGGAAGGTAGGCTACGTGGTATCGTCTCCAGTTCCTCTTTATGAGTGAGTGACTGAGTGAGAGAGCGACTGAGTGAGTGAGTGAGTATCTCTGTGATGGAAGGAAGGTAGGCTACGAGGTATCGTCTCCAGTTCCTCTTTATGAGTGAGTGACTGAGTGAGAGAGCGACTGAGTGACTGAGTGAGTATCTCTGTGATGGAAGGAAGGTAGGCTACGTGGTATCGTCTCCAGTTCCTCTTTATGAGTGAGTGACTGAGTGAGTGAGTGAGTGAGTGAGTGAGTATCTCTGTGATGGAAGGAAGGTAGGCTACGTGGTATCGTCTCCAGTTCCTCTTTATGAGTGAGTGACTGAGTGAGAGAGCGACTGAGTGAGTGAGTGAGTATCTCTGTGATGGAAGGAAGGTAGGCTACGTGGTATCGTCTCCAGTTCCTCTTTATGAGTGAGTGACTGAGTGAGAGAGCGACTGAGTGAGTGAGTGAGTATCTCTGTGATGGAAGGAAGGTAGGCTACGTGGTATCGTCTCCAGTTCCTCTTTATGAGTGAGTGACTGAGTGAGAGAGCGACTGAGTGACTGAGTGAGTATCTCTGTGATGGAAGGAAGGTAGGCTACGTGGTATCGTCTCCAGTTCCTCTTTATGAGTGAGTGACTGAGTGAGAGAGCGACTGAGTGAGTGAGTGAGTATCTCTGTGATGGAAGGAAGGTAGGCTACGTGGTATCGTCTCCAGTTCCTCTTTATGAGTGAGTTACTGAGTGAGAGAGCGACTGAGTGAGTGAGTGAGTGAGTATCTCTGTGATGGAAGGAAGGTAGGCTACGTGGTATCGTCTCCAGTTCCTCTTTATGAGTGAGTGACTGAGTGAGAGAGCGACTGAGTGAGTGAGTGAGTATCTCTGTGATGGAAGGAAGGTAGGCTACGTGGTATCGTCTCCAGTTCCTCTTTATGAGTGAGTGACTGAGTGAGAGAGCGACTGAGTGACTGAGTGAGTATCTCTGTGATGGAAGGAAGGTAGGCTACGTGGTATCGTCTCCAGTTCCTCTTTATGAGTGAGTGACTGAGTGACTGAGTGAGTGACTGAGTGAGTATCTCTGTGATGGAAGGAAGGTAGGCTACGAGGTATCGTCTCCAGTTCCTCTTTATGAGTGAGTGACTGAGTGAGAGAGCGACTGAGTGAGTGAGTGAGTGAGTATCTCTGTGATGGAAGGAAGGTAGGCTACGTGGTATCGTCTCCAGTTCCTCTTTATGAGTGAGTGACTGAGTGAGAGAGCGACTGAGTGACTGAGTGAGTATCTCTGTGATGGAAGGAAGGTAGGCTACGAGGTATCGTCTCCAGTTCCTCTTTATGAGTGAGTGACTGAGTGAGAGAGCGACTGAGTGAGTGAGTGAGTATCTCTGTGATGGAAGGAAGGTAGGCTACGTGGTATCGTCTCCAGTTCCTCTTTATGAGTGAGTGACTGAGTGAGAGAGCGACTGAGTGAGTGAGTGAGTGAGTATCTCTGTGATGGAAGGAAGGTAGGCTACGTGGTATCGTCTCCAGTTCCTCTTTATGAGTGAGTGACTGAGTGAGAGAGCGACTGAGTGAGTGAGTGAGTGAGTATCTCTGTGATGGAAGGAAGGTAGGCTACGTGGTATCGTCTCCAGTTCCTCTTTATGAGTGAGTGACTGAGTGAGAGAGCGACTGAGTGAGTGAGTGAGTATCTCTGTGATGGAAGGAAGGTAGGCTACGTGGTATCGTCTCCAGTTCCTCTTTATGAGTGAGTGACTGAGTGAGAGAGCGACTGAGTGACTGAGTGAGTATCTCTGTGATGGAAGGAAGGTAGGCTACGTGGTATCGTCTCCAGTTCCTCTTTATGAGTGAGTGACTGAGTGAGAGAGCGACTGAGTGAGTGAGTGAGTATCTCTGTGATGGAAGGAAGGTAGGCTACGTGGTATCGTCTCCAGTTCCTCTTTATGAGTGAGTGACTGAGTGAGAGAGCGACTGAGTGAGTGAGTGAGTGAGTATCTCTGTGATGGAAGGAAGGTAGGCTACGTGGTATCGTCTCCAGTTCCTCTTTATGAGTGAGTGACTGAGTGAGAGAGCGACTGAGTGAGTGAGTGAGTATCTCTGTGATGGAAGGAAGGTAGGCTACGAGGTATCGTCTCCAGTTCCTCTTTATGAGTGAGTGACTGAGTGAGAGAGCGACTGAGTGAGTGAGTGAGTATCTCTGTGATGGAAGGAAGGTAGGCTACGTGGTATCGTCTCCAGTTCCTCTTTATGAGTGAGTGACTGAGTGAGAGAGCGACTGAGTGACTGAGTGAGTATCTCTGTGATGGAAGGAAGGTAGGCTACGTGGTATCGTCTCCAGTTCCTCTTTATGAGTGAGTGACTGAGTGAGAGAGCGACTGAGTGAGTGAGTGAGTGAGTATCTCTGTGATGGAAGGAAGGTAGGCTACGAGGTATCGTCTCCAGTTCCTCTTTATGAGTGAGTGACTGAGTGAGAGAGCGACTGAGTGAGTGAGTGAGTATCTCTGTGATGGAAGGAAGGTAGGCTACGTGGTATCGTCTCCAGTTCCTCTTTATGAGTGAGTGACTGAGTGAGAGAGCGACTGAGTGAGTGAGTGAGTATCTCTGTGATGGAAGGAAGGTAGGCTACGTGGTATCGTCTCCAGTTCCTCTTTATGAGTGAGTGACTGAGTGAGAGAGCGACTGAGTGAGTGAGTGAGTGAGTATCTCTGTGATGGAAGGAAGGTAGGCTACGTGGTATCGTCTCCAGTTCCTCTTTATGAGTGAGTGACTGAGTGAGAGAGCGACTGAGTGAGTGAGTGAGTATCTCTGTGATGGAAGGAAGGTAGGCTACGAGGTATCGTCTCCAGTTCCTCTTTATGAGTGAGTGACTGAGTGAGAGAGCGACTGAGTGAGTGAGTGAGTATCTCTGTGATGGAAGGAAGGTAGGCTACGTGGTATCGTCTCCAGTTCCTCTTTATGAGTGAGTGACTGAGTGAGAGAGCGACTGAGTGAGTGAGTGAGTGAGTATCTCTGTGATGGAAGGAAGGTAGGCTACGTGGTATCGTCTCCAGTTCCTCTTTATGAGTGAGTGACTGAGTGAGAGAGCGACTGAGTGACTGAGTGAGTATCTCTGTGATGGAAGGAAGGTAGGCTACGAGGTATCGTCTCCAGTTCCTCTTTATGAGTGAGTGACTGAGTGAGAGAGCGACTGAGTGAGTGAGTGAGTATCTCTGTGATGGAAGGAAGGTAGGCTACGAGGTATCGTCTCCAGTTCCTCTTTATGAGTGAGTGACTGAGTGAGAGAGCGACTGAGTGAGTGAGTGAGTATCTCTGTGATGGAAGGAAGGTAGGCTACGAGGTATCGTCTCCAGTTCCTCTTTATGAGTGAGTGACTGAGTGAGAGAGCGACTGAGTGACTGAGTGAGTATCTCTGTGATGGAAGGAAGGTAGGCTACGAGGTATCGTCTCCAGTTCCTCTTTATGAGTGAGTGACTGAGTGAGAGAGCGACTGAGTGACTGAGTGAGTATCTCTGTGATGGAAGGAAGGTAGGCTACGAGGTATCGTCTCCAGTTCCTCTTTATGAGTGAGTGACTGAGTGAGAGAGCGACTGAGTGACTGAGTGAGTATCTCTGTGATGGAAGGAAGGTAGGCTACGTGGTATCGTCTCCAGTTCCTCTTTATGAGTGAGTGACTGAGTGAGAGAGCGACTGAGTGAGTGAGTGAGTGAGTATCTCTGTGATGGAAGGAAGGTAGGCTACGTGGTATCGTCTCCAGTTCCTCTTTATGAGTGAGTGACTGAGTGAGAGAGCGACTGAGTGAGTGAGTGAGTGAGTATCTCTGTGATGGAAGGAAGGTAGGCTACGTGGTATCGTCTCCAGTTCCTCTTTATGAGTGAGTGACTGAGTGAGAGAGCGACTGAGTGACTGAGTGAGTATCTCTGTGATGGAAGGAAGGTAGGCTACGTGGTATCGTCTCCAGTTCCTCTTTATGAGTGAGTGACTGACTGAGAGAGCGACTGAGTGAGTGAGTGAGTATCTCTGTGATGGAAGGAAGGTAGGCTACGAGGTATCGTCTCCAGTTCCTCTTTATGAGTGAGTGACTGAGTGAGAGAGCGACTGAGTGAGTGAGTGAGTATCTCTGTGATGGAAGGAAGGTAGGCTACGAGGTATCGTCTCCAGTTCCTCTTTATGAGTGAGTGACTGAGTGAGAGAGCGACTGAGTGAGTGAGTGAGTATCTCTGTGATGGAAGGAAGGTAGGCTACGAGGTATCGTCTCCAGTTCCTCTTTATGAGTGAGTGACTGAGTGAGAGAGCGACTGAGTGAGTGAGTGAGTATCTCTGTGATGGAAGGAAGGTAGGCTACGTGGTATCGTCTCCAGTTCCTCTTTATGACTGAGTGACTGAGTGAGAGAGCGACTGAGTGAGTGAGTGAGTATCTCTGTGATGGAAGGAAGGTAGGCTACGAGGTATCGTCTCCAGTTCCTCTTTATGACTGAGTGACTGAGTGAGAGAGCGACTGAGTGAGTGAGTGAGTATCTCTGTGATGGAAGGAAGGTAGGCTACGTGGTATCGTCTCCAGTTCCTCTTTATGAGTGAGTGACTGAGTGAGAGAGCGACTGAGTGAGTGAGTGAGTATCTCTGTGATGGAAGGAAGGTAGGCTACGTGGTATCGTCTCCAGTTCCTCTTTATGAGTGAGTGACTGAGTGAGAGAGCGACTGAGTGAGTGAGTGAGTATCTCTGTGATGGAAGGAAGGTAGGCTACGTGGTATCGTCTCCAGTTCCTCTTTATGAGTGAGTGACTGAGTGAGAGAGCGACTGAGTGAGTGAGTGAGTATCTCTGTGATGGAAGGAAGGTAGGCTACGTGGTATCGTCTCCAGTTCCTCTTTATGACTGAGTGACTGAGTGAGAGAGCGACTGAGTGAGTGAGTGAGTATCTCTGTGATGGAAGGAAGGTAGGCTACGAGGTATCGTCTCCAGTTCCTCTTTATGAGTGAGTGACTGAGTGAGAGAGCGACTGAGTGAGTGAGTGAGTATCTCTGTGATGGAAGGAAGGTAGGCTACGAGGTATCGTCTCCAGTTCCTCTTTATGAGTGAGTGACTGAGTGAGAGAGCGACTGAGTGACTGAGTGAGTATCTCTGTGATGGAAGGAAGGTAGGCTACGTGGTATCGTCTCCAGTTCCTCTTTATGAGTGAGTGACTGAGTGAGAGAGCGACTGAGTGAGTGAGTGAGTGAGTATCTCTGTGATGGAAGGAAGGTAGGCTACGAGGTATCGTCTCCAGTTCCTCTTTATGAGTGAGTGACTGAGTGAGAGAGCGACTGAGTGAGTGAGTGAGTGAGTATCTCTGTGATGGAAGGAAGGTAGGCTACGTGGTATCGTCTCCAGTTCCTCTTTATGAGTGAGTGACTGAGTGAGAGAGCGACTGAGTGACTGAGTGAGTATCTCTGTGATGGAAGGAAGGTAGGCTACGAGGTATCGTCTCCAGTTCCTCTTTATGAGTGAGTGACTGAGTGAGAGAGCGACTGAGTGAGTGAGTGAGTATCTCTGTGATGGAAGGAAGGTAGGCTACGAGGTATCGTCTCCAGTTCCTCTTTATGAGTGAGTGACTGAGTGAGAGAGCGACTGAGTGAGTGAGTGAGTATCTCTGTGATGGAAGGAAGGTAGGCTACGTGGTATCGTCTCCAGTTCCTCTTTATGAGTGAGTGACTGAGTGAGAGAGCGACTGAGTGAGTGAGTGAGTATCTCTGTGATGGAAGGAAGGTAGGCTACGAGGTATCGTCTCCAGTTCCTCTTTATGAGTGAGTGACTGAGTGAGAGAGCGACTGAGTGAGTGAGTGAGTATCTCTGTGATGGAAGGAAGGTAGGCTACGTGGTATCGTCTCCAGTTCCTCTTTATGAGTGAGTGACTGAGTGAGAGAGCGACTGAGTGAGTGAGTGAGTATCTCTGTGATGGAAGGAAGGTAGGCTACGTGGTATCGTCTCCAGTTCCTCTTTATGACTGAGTGACTGAGTGAGAGAGCGACTGAGTGAGTGAGTGAGTATCTCTGTGATGGAAGGAAGGTAGGCTACGAGGTATCGTCTCCAGTTCCTCTTTATGAATCTAAACAAGGACTTTATCGCCCCCCCCCCTCCGCCCTCTGTGCGAGATATCGATTGCAGAGCCATCTGATTGTTGTAACAGTGGACTAGGGCACCACAGCCCTCTCCCAGGGGGGGGGGGGGGTGCCGATGATTTATCGTACAAGGTACTCCATGATATTAACACCACGCTAATGCTTTTCTTTTTGCGAAAAATTTAAATTTCACGATCCCTGATTGCGTAAAGGAAATTTATGACATTAACAGCATATTGAGCCGCGGTCTCAGGGCTGACCAAGCAAGGGTTGCTGAAACTTGGCGCTTACAGGATACAAGTAATGTCATTGGTCAGATAGAAACGCTCGATATTACCAGTATCGACCTCCACTTTGTTATCGATAATATGCATTCCCGTTCCCGTTCCCGTCTTGGTTACTATTACGGCGTGATTCTGAAACAGCGCTTAGAACATGCGAGACTTCACGATCAATATAAATATTATTTATTATGTTGTATTATTATATTATTTATTAAGGAGCTGTCTGAAATGTACAGAGCGATTAAACCGTTGACCTACCACCTAGACGGCCAGGGTTCGATCCCAGGGAACCGTGTGTAGCATTCGTGGTGGACGTCAGTGCGGATTTTCTCTAGGTCCTGCGGTTTCCCCCGCCACTCATTCCACCAACTGCTCCATCATCACCTACATCTCTTCCTCACTCTCATACTTGCCGGTCCATAGATTCCTGTGGCCATAACTCTGGCGTGTAAGTCCTCCATACGGCGATTGTAATCAGATAAAGAACCATTTGTTTCTCTCTACCACTTATATAATAGAGAATGTTATTCTATTCCACTCAAAACTTCAAATTTTCCCTGGAAGTGCATGTTTTGAGGTTATATGAACTAAAAGACGTGTTTATAAAACGCCTGCGTGTGTCTGTGCCTGTGCGCATGCGCGCCGATAAACAGCATAACTCAAAACGTGGATTAAGTGTAGAAAATAATATGAACACAGAGAAATTACACCTTAGTCAATTAAATAACCAATGTTCTTAAAATTATCAATAATTTTACTGACATTTTTATGAAGTATTATACAAATCATTACAATTATTTCGAGTTCTTATAGGTTATGTGATTGAGTCTATAAAAATTATTTGATCCATCCATCAGAAAAATAATAAAATTTACTGTTAAAATATGAGAATTGATTAACCTTTTTTCTGAAACTATTGGCAATACAGAATCACACATTTGTAAGGTTGTCCTTAATAATAATCAGTTATCTTCTGAAGCTTAATTATTTAGTTATATATACCAGGTGGTCTACTTCATCCGGCATCGGCGTAAGTAGATGTCCCTTCGTGTGTTAAAACAGTTGCATAACTCCACGGCACAAGAGAGAGTAGAGGCGTGTTCTGACTCTCAGCGAACACGTGGCAGTTGAACTAGCGTGTGTAGTCCGTGGTAATGGACAATAACCTCACTTTACTTACAGCATGTCTATTTTCCAGGGAATAAACTCTCTCCTGTATATGTTTCATTGTTTGTTATTATTGTCATTGTTGTATTTTATTATTTATGTTACTATTATTATTTATTGTTTGTAATTATTATTGTTGTAGCTGTGTTACATTATTTTATTAGTATGTTTATCACCACCATCATGCTTATTGTTATTATTAGCATAATACCAGTGTCATAATTAGTAGTTTTAGTGTAATGTTTTACGTTACTGTTATGGTGACTTTATTCGTAGAAGAACTGTACAAAATGATGCCTTGTTGATTGGTACAATGTTCCATCCGTCCTCCTGTATCTATATGGACGTTTCTGAGAACTGAGGGTGTCCCATGCTTTAACCATCCTTTAACCTAACATCTCTACATTAAGGCGACGTGTTTCAAACCAGTACACTAGTTGTAGACGTTCATAATAACGAGGTGGGGCACCATCTTGTTGGGAACAGCCGTACCCGAACCTCACCTTGCAGGAATTCCACATATCGTGGTCCTCTACGCAGTGAGAATTGTGAAGGGCCCAGTAGTGCACGTTGTATCTGCTTATAGTGACATAGTTGCTGAAATAGCGTTCATCACTTCAAAGAACATTTTCAAGAAAGTCAAGAGTGTCACTCTCGTTACAATCTGCAATGTTAGACAATAGCAGCATATACAGGAGTGAGCGAGTTTATTCCCTGGAAAATAAAGATGCTGTAAGTAAAGTGAGACTGTTTATACTGTTATTCTGTATTATCACGGACTACACACGCTAGTTCAACTGCCTCTCACCACACGTCTGCCCTCTCTTGCGCCGTCGAGTTCTGCAACTGTTCTAAAGCACGAAGGGATATCTACTTACGCCAATGCTGGATGAAGTGGGCCACATACATATGTATATATGAGTTTACTAGAACTTGAAAAATATTATTTGAAAGTTAGAAAACTAAAAATGTTTTAAGTTTACGATGTTATTGCTTTGTTAATATTACTAATATATATTTATTGTGGTTCAGGAAGTGTTGTATATATGTACAGCTCTGTTTGACTCATACTTTGAGACGAAAACGCACGCGACATTGAGAAATGCTCTGGGGCATTTTATGCAATTAAAACAGAAAAGGGACGTTCTCTGTAGAAATATCAGTCGTCCATATCTTTAAGACAGAACAAAAAGTGCACCTGCTGTAATGTCAGATGGCAGCACCGACCGCCATGATGGATGACCTCCTTGTGCCTCTGACAACTGATAAAGTAAGGGTTTTCATCATCTTCTTGCACTAATATTACGGAAATGTTCCAACCTTTCTTCAATTGTCGCTCTTAAAACGTCACATTTTTCATGTCTCAGTCACGCGATGTGTGTCACGTGACATACTGCATCGCGGACCACAGGTTGACAACCTCTTTAACCCACGCCAAGTAAAGTGGCGCAAGTAGAGGAACTATTGTATCACACACACACACAAAAATACCATGTCGAAATTTCGCCGGAAATGTGTTTTGAGGCCCCTGAATGTGTGTGATTATAAAAGCATAGCTGTAAAACGAAAAGTCGTTTAGAAACCAAAGTTGGTATTTGGTATTTAAGCATTTCTCAAAAATGTATACGAGTTTTCTTAAACTGACGTATGTTTAAGATATTTGTATGACAAATGAAATATATATTTTGAATTTTCTGGCTGTAGTCCATGTAGTCCTGTTTACTCTGGATGGCTTTTGAATAACTGGTAAACCATAAGAGATAGACGAAATCTTAATATACAGAAAACGTAGAGCTCGTTAAAACGCACAATTTATGCCCGAATGCATTTTTTGTTGAGTAAACCATTTCGGAGATTTACTATCACCTAAACGCTGCTGTATTCCCCTTGTACCTACAAGAAATTAGTAGGTAATAATACAATTTATACAAACGTTCATCTTTATTAATATGAGTTGTATTACATCGGAGTAAGAGTTGCGAGGATAGCGAGCGAGTGAGTGAGTAGAGGAGGTTATGTCAGTGTTAGGTTAGGAGATATTGCGAGACAGGTTAATGTTGGGACATAACCTATACTACTTGGTACAAGTGGCTGACGGTCGTGAATCAGTAAGTGGCACTCAAGGGCCTAGTGGACTGTCCTCTAGCACTTAGAACGCCCTCCTTCCAGCGCTAGGCCATAAGAGCGTTTCCCTGGACGACAGTAAACCATCACTTCTGGGATTGCATTTCTGTGTACATGATTTAGCCAGTTCTTTCTCCTTCATTACAGGTTCTATTTGTAATTCTTCATTGTGTTTATGATCCCAGCGCTGTATAACTTCATTAGGCGTTAGTTATTCGTCGTCTCTTCTTTAGATTATATCCCGCAACATTTTACCATCCAAAAGTACTTACTGCGCATGCGCTGACGGTCTTGTGTGGTGCCAACATTGTCCCTTCAACCACACTAGTTACTGTTGCTAACACGGCAACTTCCAGCGCATGCGCAGTAAGTATCAAAATGTTGCGGGACATAATCTAAAGAGCCCAAAGTCCATATACTAACTGGAGGGTTCGGCAGGATATTCATTTTTACATTTAACAGTTGTAGAGCTTAGCAACAAATTAGTGGACAACTAGCGATGTTGGCAGCACTGCAATTATGTGATTTATTCATATACACGGCTATTTTCTTCAAAATCTTCGTGTCGCATCCTTCAAAGACATTAAAATTTGGTTTTTAATCGACTTTTTGTTTTCACAGACACACACAGACGGACCTTTTTCTAAAAATGCCTTTTTTGAAAACACATTTGCAGTGAAATGTGGACGTAGAATTTTCGTGTGGAATACAATACTTGCTCTACTATACTAAAGGTAATAGAGAAACTAAAAACGGAAGGCTATTGAACAACTGGAACCAGGGGGGGGGGGGGGAAGATTGTCAAAAGACGGGCAACGCTGCAGGTCGTGTAATTATAAAATGGGAACTATAGATAGGTACCTACGCTATTGGAGTGGAAATGCGCAACAGGTTTTATTTTGACATTAGCTGTTGAGGTTGTTCAGGCTACGTAATCATGAAGTAGGGAACATAAAGCCTATTCAGTCGGTTCGGTCAGCGCGGACGCTGGTTGGTTGGTTCTTTGAAAAGATGGCGGTCGGGCGGGCGGGCGGATATCTGTAACAGAAAGAAGCCTTTCAGGGGCGATAGATACATTCACTCTCTTTGTGTAACCTCCTTTCACATCGCTTTCTCTCCTCACTCTTCTACCTTTTATTCCTCTATCTTCACATTAATAACGATCTCGCATCTAACAAAGTCTATAAGTATTGCCAAATTCTCACAAAGAATATAACAAGGAATATCGAAATTTTTTAAAAAATTAATTTATGGTGGAGGAACTTTTGTTCGAAACCTCTTTGCAGCATCCTTAAAACACATTAAACTTAAACACCAACTTTGGTTTTTAAACGACTTTTCATTTTTCAGTTATGCTGTCCACAGACACACACGACCCTTTTCAGGAATTTTTTTTTTAGATTCAAGGGACCTCAAAACACACATTTCCTGTATATAATCACTATATTCCATAAGATTTGAAAATCTATAGTGTTTCCATTTCGATTAGCGAGTTACCAGTTGAAGAAAGTACGAGGATTGTCCCGGAAGTACCCGATATGACGCTGTTTGCAACAAATGACTGTGCTAGGGAGTACCAACCTTACAAAGGTTAAGTTTCACGATGCTACGTTGTCTAGTATTTGTATGGCAGCCATGAGTATTCATTGCTCTCAGTGTAGTGTAGTGGAGTAGAGGCGGAAGACGCAGCGGTCGCGCGGTAGGCCCTGCTGTGCTACAGGGTTACGGTCTAACTTCACGGTTTTTAAAGGTATTAATAATTATTTATCACGAAAGTGACACTTTGTCTCGCGTTTGTGCCCCAGATATGTGGAACAGTAATGCAATTCCAGCAAGCAGAGTGCGCAGCCCGAATGTCAACTGTTCTTTGACCGATCCCACTTAATATGTCTAGCGGTTTACAGGTAAACAAATGAAGGTGGACATGGCAGGATTCCGAATGACATCATCAGTGTAAACAGGACACGAGTTCAAAGCCAGACTGTCTAATTGGCACCGCCTCAGATCCCCATCTTCAGTCACGTGCGACTATTTTAATTAAGTCTATAACCGGCAATAGTCCGTTTGGTAACACAGACAAGGAGCGCTGCCAATGAAATATGAAATCATTCGTTACATTAATGAGTCGAACTCCAGACAGCAACTTCAGATTTATGTACTTCTCTCGTCTGTCTCTCTCGGTCGCTCCCAACTCAATAGTACCAACTTTATCACCTAATTTTTCCCTCTTCCCTGATTTATGGGGCACGTTCGCTTCTCCCTTAATGAAAATACTAAAGGAGTCACATCAAATTTGTTTTTACTGGTCACAGCTTTGCTCCGTCCGAAATAATTAGGAAGTGTTACATAAATAATTGTTTAAGGGAAACGACGAAAATTAACAAAAAATTATACTTCTTTCTTTGTGGAGTTCTGTTTATTGGAACTTCCTCTTTAATTTTATGTGCCTGTGTGTGTGTGTTTACGCGCGTCGAGGGGGATTGGGGGAGTTACCTTAATATAAGACACAGGACCCATATGCCCTTCCTGCTTCCCAATACGGGCACCCCGTGTAAACCCTGCATCACTTACACAGTACTATCACAGAGTACCACGCTACTAGTGTAACAATACTAAATATTGTGTACTAAGGTGTGTTTTTGTAATAAGACATTGCATACAACTATTTTAAAGCAGGGTTTTGCAGCACAGAAGCCCAGGATTCATTGTACGTACGAGAGTTTAAATAGCAAACATAACCTAGCCAAGCAAGGCCTTCTACTAACATGGCCCCCTTAGTGGTGCCTCGTATTGCACGCAAAACTGCATTTATTTGTTTGTTAGTGTCAATATGTGGTAATAGAGGAATTAAATGGTCCCTGCATTTTCTTTTCTAGCAAGCTGTAATGTGTTTAGAAATGGTTGTAAGTTTCCTGTGCGAGTTCTATATAGTACTATTTAAGTCCTTTATCACGCTTTTGGGCACTGAAAGATAACAGTAGTATTGAGTCACTCAAATAATTTCATAAGTACACATTGTGTTCTGGTTTTTGTACAAGTAGAATGAATGTTGTATTATTTTGTGAGGAACAACAATTTGAATGTAGTTGAGTAAGAATGGAATGTGGTAGTATCATACAGCTCCCACAGCAAATTTACGTTTTATAAACATATTAGACGTTGCAAGTAAGCGAAGTGCAGGGACTATTCAATTCCTCTATTGCCAAGTATTTCCAAAGTTACTTCCTTTTCGTGTAATTGTGGTATGACTTTACCTATGAGGAATTTATGTAAAAGTTATTATATTTCTATTCGTATTAGTTGTAATACATCTACTATATCCGAACTCCATGACAAATATGTTTTGGAGTATCATTACGAATACTGAGGAGGTTAGAACTAAATACGACAAAGTGGAGAAAGTAATCGTTGGGGATTTTAATGCTGGGATAGGACAACAACTTAGGCTCAGAAACTCAACTGAGGAATATGATAAGAAATATGAAGCCTTAAGATAAGAATACGTATATTAAAGGAAGAAAATGTAGATTTTTATGAGTAAAATGATCTCATGATTTGCTCAAATTTAGAAGGGGATTGTATCTTTGTAATTACAATGGTGTGAGTGTGATACGTTATATAATATATTCACCTGAGGTTGAGAAGTAGATTTTAGACTTTGAGGTTATGAATGTACATCTCCCTCTGAGGTTAAAATTAGAGAAGTAAATAGTGATAGGAAGAGGGTCCTATGGATTTGTACAAGTTTACACATGGAAGAAAGAAAAGTAAGAAATATTTTATAATGAATTACATTCAGGAAGAGCAAAAATACTACGAGAGAATAGAGAGCTTACTAAATATACGAGAAAATGAGCAAGCTTTAGAATTAGTAGAATTTAGCGTATACATACATAACATGTCGGTGAAATGAAAGTTGAGAGTTCAAAGTAAGAATAAACTTCCTTATTGCATATAACACTAAATTTGAAATATAAGAGGAAGTATTAGAACTCCAAGACAGCAGTACTCGTAATATTGCTAACTATGTAGTTGTCAGAAATGAGAAATAAATATTCGTTCATTTTTGTATGCTTAACTACTTATATATCTTGTTTTTATATTGTATATATATATATTTCAGGACAGGAACCATATTTGTTACGAATAAACAAATGCCACTTCATCATTATTTGCTAACCTGTAAATCAAGTAACCTTATATATAATTATAAACTTACATGAGCGTATAACAAAACTATGTGAGAGAGTTATAAACAATAATAACAAAAAGGGCCACATTTGGCACATTACCCTTACAGAAACCTTGATATAGATTAATAAAGCAAAGTGAACATAGCTCAGTGGGCTTAAACTGCTTTGAGGAACGAACTCTGGAATTGTAAATGGGACCATGATATCAGTTTTAGGTATTCTGATAGTCCTTAATAAATTAACAAACTTCTGTTCAAAACATTTTTATTAGAATGAAAACTTGAGAAATGTTATTCAGCACACTAAATGACTCAGAGAGATGAATTACAAATGAACGTTCTGTGTTCCATTCCCTTTTGTGAAAGATCACTTAATTCCCTTAAGTCCTGAGGTTGTTTTATGTGCTGTAAATCTACGTCACGTAATCGCCGACCATTTTACGCACAAGAAAGATTATGAAAATATCACCTTTACAAAAATGTTTCAACTGGTAAATCTATATAGCTATAAATGGTGTGTTTATTCTAAACCGCTTGTTCGATGACCACGTGTATTTTTTCATGTCCACGGTTTTTATGCTATCCATTTTACTATACAACGTAACATTCATATGATTTTTTCTACTCACCTTTCTCTTACGAAACAATCACATATCCTTCCCTACTCGCCCTTCAACATACAATTTTCTATGACTGAAATAGAAATGTCATATATTACGTTCAGACGGTTTTTTCTACACTTTTCTTTAATGAAACACAATCACACTTCTTTCTCTACTCCTTCTTCTACAGACTATTACTACAATTTTTATAGGATTGACATAAAAATGCCACGCCTTACATTCACATAACCTTCTCTACTTGGTTTTCTGCCTGTGGTATTTGTATTGTTCAAGAGTACTTTTGCGTAGTTTCTTCCCATGTTTTTATTTATTTATTTTGTGTTGTTGATAATATCAGGTATAAAAGTTGCATGGATAAAATATGACTAAACCTATTATCTTATTGGTATATTTGGTGAAACCTAACCTAACACCGCATGACTGATAAAGACAGGATATGTGTGTGTGTGTGTGTTGCAGGGATGGCGCACAAGGAGTGTCTGGAGAACGGCACGTGGTTCAGACATCCAGTATCTGGACAAGTGTGGTCCAACTACACGAGTTGTGTCAACTTGGACGATCTCAATGTAAGTTAGCAATTTCCACATTAGTCACAACATTCAGTGCGTGGCAACAGACACTTCTGTAACTAGTTCTCTAGAGCCCCGACAGATGGCATTGAGTGTGTGCTGATACTCTATATCCACAGCTTGTTTATTATCTCCCTGTGAGTAATCTAACTTACTGCTTGTTAGAGGTTAGAAAAGAAAAAGAAGTCAATTTGTGTTTGCTTTATCAATAATGTGACGCCGGACTCGGCGCGTTTTGGAGATTGAGAAAGGTCTTTGTGACGTCACTCCTCTATATAAGGAGGCGAGGAAACAACAGTGAGTCATTTACAGTTACAGACACGAGTCGGTGCATCGTAAGAAAGGTAATGGAGCGTCGAGTGATCATTTCGGCGTAGTTTGTGCATGAGATATAGAGAAAGTGAAGAAAGACAGTGAAAGGAGTGAATCAAGGTTATGAGAAGTAAACAGTTGTGAGTTGTAATGTCATGAAAGACTGTAGACTGTGTTAACATCAGTAAAAGAGAACTGTATATTTGTAGTAAAACTTTAGAAGACATTTAGAAGCCAGTGGACTGCATTTTGTCACAATTATAATGGCTGTTTACTATTTCGTGATGAAGCAGAAGTTTCCACTAAGATTGCGTATCTGCTAAACACGCTGTTTGGTTAGAAATACTTATGTTAGTAAATCCCGGGTAGTTGTAAAGTTATCTTGAGTTGATAAGTAGTGATTTAACGACATAATGATGTCTTTTTGTGTGTAAATGTGAGTTTTTGTTACAAAACATATTTTACGTCACTATTATAAATCAGTATCACACAAGTCCAAGATTCTTTGTTTTATCGTACGTACAAGGGTTGAGATTGTAAACATAACCTTGCCAGATTAAAAGCAAGCCCTTCTCATAATATGCTGGTGTAAAACTGCATTTATTTCAAAAACAAGTATTAGTATTAAAATGTTTTCTAAAGTTAATTCCTTTGTTGTGTGTTTAACTATTCACATATCTTAGTTTTATACATACGTATTTCACGATAAGGTCCATGTTTGTCATGAATAAACAAATGCCACTTCATCATTATTAGCTAACCTGTAAATCAGGTTATTATTGCAGTGATCTTATATGTAATTGTGCACTTACATGAGGGCGTAACATTGTTTTTCATGCAAGGTTATGAATTATCAGTATTAATTAATACAAGTTGTGCAATAAATGGACGCAATATAACGCTACGTGTGGAAATACGCGATGTGAAGTGAAGTTTGAAATGGAATGTTTGTGATATGTTTCACTTTTAAGGACAGAATTGCACGTGTTTTAGTGATTAGGAAAAGCACTTACTGGAAGTAATTTTGAAACTACAAGCTCTTGTGTTAGAAGCTGAATAGTGAAACGCGTGAGTGACGTGTTGTGTTGTGTTGTGTGAAGTTTTAAATCAAGTCCGCCGGGAATTCCACCAGGGACCTTCCGAATACGAGTCGTAGAGGTCGCGACGCCATCTTGCTCGGTAACAAATATATGTACATAATTATAAGTTACTTAATGTCTATTATTGTGTATAACAGGTACAAGTTGCAATTACAGCACCAATAGTTAATTTATTTACCTCGTACGTCATTCCATCCAAAATTTGGACATTGATATCTTACCACAAATGCATTCTTAAGGGTCCTGAATGCAAAAACCATTTGTTAAGAAAAGGACCCAAATGTATGTGAATATTATAACTGAAAATCGAAAACTTGGACGAATACCAAACTTGGCAAGCCAATTGTCAAGAAAATTCCCCACCACAGACTACGCTTAATATGGAACATTTTTTGAAAACCTTAATTTTCCCAGAAATGGCTCTAAAATGTTGATTAAAATACGACATCAAATACAAAATGATTATCCGGGCTTGTGGGCCGTGGTCTAGTGGAAAATCTCCTTCCAGACGTTTCGTCGAACATCCTCAGTACTCCGCTAGTCTCCGCGACGAGTGATACGTATATTAAAGTTGTTCTGGGCTGACACACAGGGGCGGTGTGGTGTCCGGTACCGCCTAAGCAAACCGGATGATTGTGGGTGCATGTGAAATACTATTTTTTGTGTGGAGTGAGCAATTTCCGAAATATTCCTTGTTATTTGTTTTAATTTTACAACACTTAAAGCTTTTCGCAAATGACACGTTATTCATTGTTTTATCTCTTAGTCATGCAAAGAAAACAAAATTTCAAAGTCATCACATAGTGACCAATCTTAAAACACTTGACTATCATCTATTAAGTAAGATACTTTGTAGAAATGTTTATCTGCATTGACATGAAGCAGATAAACGTAAGTATGGTTAGTACAAGAGTGAGTAGAGAAAGTCATGTGACTATACCAAGTTTGACGTGCATGTTTGTGAAGTACGAGAGTTTATCCCAGACTCACATTGTCTGTTGATGAAAAGAAAGCCCGCAGTTACTCGAGAGTATGAATTTGATGGTTGGAAGGGTGAAGTTTTGCATCTCCCGTTTCTTTTTAATTGTCTGTCGCATCGTTATTCTTCTGTTGTGCTGTGTGGCGCTTCCTTCCGTCCAACTTGTGCATCAATCCGTCCCGCTGGTGGGTATAATATTTTCTTTTGTTCGACACACACAAAGTTTAAAAGACTAGAGGGCGTGGCACCCCTGAGGAAGATGAATTACCCTTCTGTCTGTCTGTCTGTCTGTCTGTCACCACGTAGACCGTACCCCGTTCTTAATGTCTCTTTCAAACTTGCCACTTAATTGACTCACTCGCTTTCTAATGTTTTACATACTAATGGCCTGACATCTGGTGGATTTACGGAACTTAATACGCCGAATGATAGTTATTACGACCAATAACTAACGACAATCTGTAGCAGGGGTGACCAAACCTTCCCGGTCGTCCATTTGTACCTTCGCTACTGTTTACTGTAAGTGCTATCTTTCAAACATACAACACAAACATTTTTGTCAAACTAGCCATTTCCGAGATATTCCTTGTTATCACTTAGAATCGTCATGTGCCTATGCTTTTTTGTCGGTCTGGGTGGCTGAGTTGGTTAGACGCTGGCCTAATGATCCTAAAGTCACGGGTTCAAGTCCAGCCCAGATCGATGGTTTTTAAGTGTGCTTAAAAACAACTTCATGTCAGTAGATTTATTTGCATGTAAAATAACTCCTGCGGGACGAAATTCTGGCATACCGGCGACACTGATGTGATTTAATGGAGAAATAGTGCTGTTGGCAGCGCTGCAACTTCGGCAACTTTCGTAAGAATTCGCTCGCACTGCCGAGTGGGACTTAGACGAAACTCTCATGGGACTCTTTCTAAACAATATCCGACCTAATGACTTTAAGAATTTAAATGACCATTACTTTTTAAACAGATCCAGGTTTACGCAGCAGACACTCCTAACCTCATCACGTCAAACTTGAAACCGATACAGAAATCAACATCAAGGTATAAACCGTAAAACCATAATATGTTTTAATATTGGTTTGCTGTTAAAATAACATTACATTTTTTAAAGTTAAACGTGAACATAAAGGTTAGTACCATGTAGTGAAATTAATCCTTGCATCACGTAAACACACGGTTCTACAAACTTACACGAATTAATGAAATTGTCTGTCACTTGTCTTTATACGAGAATATGTTCTATGTATACACACAAATAAATGTGTAGGTACCAACAAAGTACCAATAAAAACGCTGAGTGTACCTGAATTGACACAAACATCGTTACTGCAAAGCGTATTTTTCGTATGCATGGTCAGGTTAGTTCAACGCTAAACTGTTTCGCTTATTTTTCACCCAATATATCATTATTTCACAACATTAACAAAAGCATCACTTTACCAACTGCCTTTAGTTGTGGTGTAAAATTGGCGATCGAACTTGTTACACTTCATTTTATTCTTGAATGGCCATAGTTCCCGTTTATTTCAAACTTGTTCTAATCCAGTAGTATTTAGTTGCGCTGTAAGAACAAGAAAAGGATAATGAGCGATTGTCTCCTTTTCTCGCTATTCCGGCATACCAACAACATTGCACTGCGGTTTTTTATCTTCTTAGGTTACCCAGCATGTCAACAATATCACGTGCTTTTGGTCTTCTCTTATTGGCTGTTGGATATACATACATAACTATCCATTCAAAGTATTTCAGTCAAATTACCTTTCTTTGAAGCCCATTTACGAAATATAAGTACATATATAAGCAATGAGGCATCCTGGATTATTACTCTACGACACGAGAGAAGTTGGTTCTACTATTCATACAAGAATAAAGTGCATTATCGTGTGTTCACTGACCAAGGTGAACTTAACCTTCAGTCCCAAACTGTGGTAAGTGCATGAGTGTTTGATATTGTGTAACCTTACAAAAAACAAATATTATACGTTTATAAAACGATGTCTGAAGTTAAATCTTTGGTTTGGTGTAACTGACGTACACTTTTATTTTAAACATTTATAGCATCGGTCTGTAAGGAAAGATGTAACGAAGGTTTATCTAGGAACATATATTAACAAGAGATAGAGGAATCAGGCTTTGCAGTGGAGTTAGTTAATAAGGGGACGAGAACCTAGGACAGCTGCTGATGTAGGAAAGTGTTAATCCAGTAGCTGCGAGCGAACCGGCCGTCTAATCCTGATTTGGATCATGGCGTGAGATGAATTGTAATGAGAGACACCTGGCGGTTTTCCCACCAACTGCTTCCGATGCCATTATCTGCTTGCTTTGTTCAACTAGTCTTCTCTTGTATTACATTCACATGACTTTCTCTACCCACTCTTATCAAGCTTTATTTTTCTAACTAATTCAGGCAAATAACCTGGGTATTATTGTTTTTCTTGGTGTGACTTGGCTTGATTATTAGCATAAGACCAAAGTTACAATTCCTAAACTATAAAACTTTGTCAGTAGAAAGTTCTCTTCATCATTAATACCTTTACTTCTGTTTATAAAGGGTTGCCGATAAGTCTACCACTTTAGCGCTCGCGGTAGACAGTGCTGCCACCGTCTGTAAGGGAATCTTGGTCACGTGACAGCTGCGGAGCGACTTCTCGATAACCCTACATTATTTCTTTTTAAGTAACATAACTTTAAGGTCGTTGACAAATGTGCTGCATTGAGTGTTTATGTTGTGAAGTATATAAAAGTACAGTAAAGGCTGGTGCTTAACATGCAGTATATTTATTGTTTCAGTGGCGGCAGCAGGTGAACAGGATCTACGAGACAGGCTACCTGATATCCCTGGTGGCCCTCGCCGTGTCCCTAGCCATTCTCCTCTACTTCAAGTAAGTGCACTCTCACAGTAGCTACTAGTAGTAATAGCAGCCCATTCATAAAAACCCAGAATTACTGCTCCAGAAGATTCGTTTCGGCAGGTTCTAGTAGCCTAGCCCAGAACGTCACGTCAACATTAAATTGTGCTTGTTTCATTAGAATTAAGATAAAAACACATTACTTTGTTGTGCACATAATGTTCACGCGAGTTAGTGAAATAATAAATCATTTATATCTATTCGTTCGCCAACAAGCAAGATGTCTCCAAATATTAACAATAATTATATTGATTATATGATTATATTGTACATTTATTTGTTACCCACCATGTATAATCACTAGTTAACATATGGCTAAAGCGCTACTTTGCAACCTGTATATATACCAGTAGTATTTTTATATTTTATATTGAAATTTCTGTCTGGTTTTTGCTATGATCTATGTTATAAGGACGCTAATGACCAAGTAGTAGAGTCAATTTAAAATTACGTCATAGTCATCATCTCAGACGATTGTTCATGTGACAATGATGTTGCAGAACTCTTCGCTGCGCGCGCACCACCTTACACATGCACCTGTTTGCCAGTTTCGCCATCAACAACGCTCTCTGGCTGCTGTGGTACAGGATAGTGGTGCAGCAACCTGACGTCATAGTGGAGAACGGGGTGAGTAGCGTGTTGGTGGGTGCCTGGTCATGTTGGTGTTGGTGGGTGCCTGGTCATGTTGGTGTTGGGTGTCTGGTCATGTTGGTGTTCGGTGGTGGGTGCCTGGTCATACTGGTGTTGGTGGGTGCCTGGTCATGTTGGTGTTCGGTAGTGGGTGTCTGGTCATGTTGGTGTTGGGTGCCTGGTCATGTTGGTGTTCGGTAGTGGGTGTCTGGTCATGTTGGTGGTGGGTGTCTGGTCATGTTGGTGTTGGGTGTGTGGTCATGTTGGTGTTCGGTGGTGGGTGCCTGGTCATGTTGGTGGTGGGTGCCTGGTCATGTTGGTGTTGGGTGCCTGGTCATGTTGGTGTTCGGTAGTGGGTGTCTGGTCATGTTGGTGGTGGGTGCCTGGTCATGTTGGTGTTGGGTGCCTGGTCATGTTGGTGTTCGGTGGTGGGTGCCTGGTCATGTTGGTGTTCGGTGGTGGGTGTCTGGTCATGTTGGTGTTGGGTGCCTGGTCATATTGGTGTTCGGTGGTGGGTGTCTGGTCATGTTGGTGTTCGGTGGTGGGTGCCTGGTCATATTGGTGTTGGGTGTCTGGTCATGTTGGTGTTCGGTGGTGGGTGCCTGGTCATATTGGTGTTGGGTGCCTGGTCATGTTGGTGTTCGGTGATGGGTGTCTGGTCATGTTGGTGTTGGGTACCTGGTCATGTTGGTGTTGGGTGGCGGGTGCCTGGTCATGTTGGTGTTGGGTGGCGGGTGCCTGGTCATATTGGTGTTGGGTGTCTGGTCATGTTGGTGTTGGGTGGCGGGTGTCTGGTCATGTTGGTGTTGTGTGGTGGGTGTCTGGTCATGTTGGTGTTGGGTGTCTGGTCATGTTGGTGTTGGGTGGTGGGTGCGTGGTCATGTTGGTGTTGGGTGGTGGGTGTCTGGTCATGTTGGTGTTGGGTGTCTGGTCATGTTGGTGTTGGGTGGCGGGTGTCTGGTCATGTTGGTGTTGGGTGGTGGGTGTCTGGTCATGTTGGTGTTGGGTGTCTGGTCATGTTGGTGTTGGGTGGTGGGTGTCTGGTCATGTTGGTGTTGGGTGTCTGGTCATGTTGGTGTTGGGTGGTGGGTGCGTGGTCATGTTGGTGTTGGGTGCCTGGTCATGTTGGTGTTGGGTGCCTGGTCATGTTGGTGTTGGGTGGTGGGTGCCTGGTCATATTGGTGTTGGGTGCCTGGTCATGGTGGTGTTGGGTGCCTGGTCATGTTGGTGTTGGGTGGTGGGTGTCTGGTCATGTTGGTGGTGGGTGTCTGGTCATGTTGGTGTTGGGTGGCGGGTGCCTGGTCATGTTGGTGTTGGGTGGTGGGTGCCTGGTCATATTGTTGTTGGGTGCCTGGTCATATTGGTGTTGGGTGCCTGGTCATGTTGGTGTTGGGTGGTGGGTGTCTGGTCATGTTGGTGTTGGGTGTCTGGTCATGTTGGTGTTGGGTGCCCTGGTCATGTTGGTGTTGGGTGGGTGCCTGGTCATGCTGGTGTTCGGTGGTGGGTGTCTGGTCATGTTGGTGTTGGGTGGTGGGTGCCTGGTCACATTGGTGTTGGGTGGTGGGTGCCTGGTCATGTTGGTGTTTGGTGGGTGTCTGGTCATGTTGGTGTTGGGTGTCTGGTCATGTTGGTGTTGGGTGGTGGGTGCCCTGGTCATGTTGGTGTTGGGTGGCGGGTGCCTGGTCATGTTGGTGTTGGGTGGTGGGTGCCTGGTCATGTTGGTGTTGGGTGTCTGGTCATGTTGGTGTTGGGTGGGTGCCTGGTCATGTTGGTGTTCGGTGGTGGGTGTCTGGTCATGTTGGTGTTGGGTGGTGGGTGCCTGGTCATATTGGTGTTGGGTGGTGGGTGCCCTGGTCATGTTGGTGTTGGGTGGGTGCCTGGTCATGTTGGTGTTCGGTGGTGGGTGTCTGGTCATGTTGGTGTTGGGTGGTGGGTGCCTGGTCATATTGGTGTTGGGTGGTGGGTGCCTGGTCCTGTTGGTGTTGGGTGGGTACCTGGTCATGTTGGTGTTGGGTGGGTGCCTGGTCATGTTGGTGTTGGTGGGTGTCTGGTCTTATTGGTGTTCGGTGGTGGGTGTCTGGTCATGTTGGTGTTGGGTGGTGGGTGCCTGGTCATATTGGTGTTGGGTGGTGGGTGCCTGGTCCTGTTGGTGTTGGGTGGGTACCTGGTCATGTTGGTGTTGGGTGGGTGCCTGGTCATATTGGTGTTGGGTGGTGGGTATCTGGTCCTGTTGGTGTTGGGTGGGTACCTGGTCATGTTGGTGTTGGGTGGGTGCCTGGTCATGTTGGTGTTGGTGGGTGTCTGGTCTTGTTGGTGTTGGGTGGGTGCCTGGTCATGTTGGTGTTGGGTGGGTACCTGGTCATGTTGGTGTTGGGTGGGTACCTGGTCATGTTGGTGTTGGGTGGGTGCCTGGTCATTTAGGTGTTGGTGGGTGCCTGGTGATGTTGGTGTTGGGTGGTGGGTGGCTGGTCATGCTGGTGTTGGGTGGTGGGTGCCTGGTCATATTGGTGTTGTTGGGTGTCTGGTCATGTTGGTTTTGGGTGGCGGGTGCCTGGTGATGTTGGTGTTGGGTGGTGGGTGCCTGGTCATATTGGTGTTGGTGGGTGTCTGGTCATGTTGGTGTTGGGTGTCTGGTCATGTTGGTGTTGGGTGTCTGGTCATGTTGGTGTTGGGTGGTGGGTGCCCTGGTCATGTTGGTGTTGGGTGGGTGCCTGGTCATGTTGGTGTTCGGTGGTGGGTGTCTGGTCATGTTGGTGTTGGGTGGTGGGTGCCTGGTCATATTGGTGTTGGGTGGTGGGTGCCTGGTCATGTTGGTGTTCGGTGGTGGGTGTCTGGTCATGTTGGTGTTGGGTGGTGGGTGCGTGGTCATATTGGTGTTGGGTGGTGGGTGCCTGGTCATGTTGGTGTTGGGTGGGTACCTGGTCATGTTGGTGTTGGGTGGGTGCCTGGTCATGTTGGTGTTGGTGGGTGTCTGGTCATGTTGGTGTTGGATGGCGGGTGCCTGGTCATGTTGGTGTTGGGTGGTGGGTGCCTGGTCATATTGGTGTTGGGTGCCTGGTCATATTGGTGTTGGGTGCCTGGTCATGTTGGTGTTGGGTGGTGGGTGTCTGGTCATGTTGGTGTTGGGTGTCTGGTCATGTTGGTGTTGGGTGTCTGGTCATGTTGGTGTTGGGTGGTGGGTGCCCTGGTCATGTCGGTGTTGGGTGGGTGCCTGGTCATGTTGGTGTTTGGTGGGTTTCTGGTCATGTTGGTGTTGGGTGTCTGGTCATGTTGGTGTTGGGTGGTGGGTGCCCTGGTCATGTTGGTGTTGGGTGGCGGGTGCCTGGTCATGTTGGTGTTGGGTGGTGGGTGCCTGGTCATATTGGTGTTGGTGGGTGTCTGGTCATGTTGGTGTTGGGTGGCGGGTGCCTGGTCATGCTGGTGTTGGGTGGTGGGTGCCTGGTCATATTGGTGTTGTTGGGTGTCTGGTCATGTTGGTTTTGGGTGGCGGGTGCCTGGTGATGGTGTTGGGTGGTGGGTGCCTGGTCATATTGGTGTTGGTGGGTGTCTGGTCATGTTGGTGTTGGGTGGTGGGTGCCCTGGTCATGTTGGTGTTGGGTGGGTGCCTGGTCATGTTGGTGTTCGGTGGTGGGTGTCTGGTCATGTTGGTGTTGGGTGGTGGGTGCCTGGTCACATTGGTGTTGGGTGGTGGGTGCCTGGTCATGTTGGTGTTTGGTGGGTGTCTGGTCATGTTGGTGTTGGGTGTCTGGTCATGTTGGTGTTGGGTGGTGGGTGCCCTGGTCATGTTGGTGTTGGGTGGGTGCCTGGTCATGTTGGTGTTCGGTGGTGGGTGTCTGGTCATGTTGGTGTTGGGTGGTGGGTGCCTGGTCATATTGGTGTTGGGTGGTGGGTGCCTGGTCCTGTTGGTGTTGGGTGGGTATCTGGTCATGTTGGTGTTGGGTGGGTGCCTGGTCATGTTGGTGTTGGTGGGTGTCTGGTCTTATTGGTGTTCGGTGGTGGGTGTCTGGTCATGTTGGTGTTGGGTGGTGGGTGCCTGGTCATATTGGTGTTGGGTGGTGGGTGCCTGGTCCTGTTGGTGTTGGGTGGGTACCTGGTCATGTTGGTGTTGGGTGGGTGCCTGGTCATATTGGTGTTGGGTGGTGGGTGCCTGGTCCTGTTGGTGTTGGGTGGGTACCTGGTCATGTTGGTGTTGGGTGGGTGCCTGGTCATGTTGGTGTTGGGTGGGTACCTGGTCATGTTGGTGTTGGGTGGGTGTCTGGTCTTGTTAGTGTTGGGAGGGTGCCTGGTCATGTTGGTGTTGGGTGGGTACCTGGTCATGTTGGTGTTGGGTGGGTACCTGGTCATGTTGGTGTTGGGTGGGTACCTGGTCATGTTGGTGTTGGGTGGGTGTCTGGTCTTGTTAGTGTTGGGTGGGTGTCTGGTCATGTTGGTGTTGGGTGGGTACCTGGTCATGTTGGTGTTGGGTGGGTACCTGGTCATGTTGGTGTTGGGTGGGTACCTGGTCATGTTGGTGTTGGGTGGGTGCCTGGTCATGTAGGTGTTGGTGGGTGCCTGGTCATGTTGGTGTTGGGTGGTTGGTGCCTGGTCGTGTTGTTGTTGGGTGGTGGGTGTCTGGTCGTGTTGGTGTTGGGTGGTGGGTGTCTGGTCATGTTGGTGTTGGGTGGTTGGTGTCTGGTCGTGTTGGTGTTGGGTGCCTGGTCATATTGGTTATGTTGGACTGATGATGTTTGCTTGCAGATAGGGTGTCAGATCCTGCACGTGGTGCTGCACTACTTCCTCCTCACCAACTACAGCTGGATGCTGTGTGAGGGCTTCTATCTCCACACTCTGCTGGTCGCAGCCTTCATCTCGGAGTCTCGTCTGGTCCGGTGGCTGCTGCTGGTTGGCTGGGTGCTGCCCGCCCTCCTCATCGTCATATACACCGTGCTCAGAACCACCAGCGTCACCCCGGACACCAGAGAGTCAGTATCTTAGGTTAAAGTTCTGGGCTATCTTGTATAACAGCGGCCTCGCCTCAACTTCCTGTATCCCCGGCACTTCATCAGCGCCGGCCGAGATGATACTTCTTACAGATTTGAATTATTTCTTCGCGCTCACTCGAAAGATATTAATTTCCTTTATAATCAATTAACCACGCTGGATATTATGAGGATCACTCTGACATTTTTAGGATGTGAGAAAGTGAAAATTGATCCACTCGAATTGGATGCAGGATGAGATAGCCCCCAGGTAGCGACTCAGCAGCGCAAGGATGAACAACCCGCGGTACGCAGGTAGCCAGGCATTGGAAGAGAGCATTTCCTCCCTTTCCAGGCGTGCAGTTTTGTATAATCGGGAACAGCGGCTGCGATGTTTTTCTCAGTCACTGCCATTGCCGGATGCGTGCTTCTATCCTCATCTTTCAAAGATCTTTGGGCAGATTTTAAATTCCTCAAACTGTGGCATGGGAAGGTGGAATGTCCCCAACAGCCTGTGAGAAACGTTCAAGGCTTTAGCACCACTTTCAAGATGGTATAAAATCGTGGAGCGAAAATGCTCTCTTTCAAGCTGGCTACCTGGGCACCGCGGGTTGTTCATCCTTGCGCTGCTGGCATTCTCTCACATCCCAAAACTTTCGTAGTGACCGCCCTGTTACTAGTGTGAGTTTGTGACAATGTTACTCAATGCATAACAATGCTGAGGTTATTGCCGACGTCAGTTGAATTTTTTACAACTACGTTATTTACCCTTAGGGATATATTATTTCCATCAGCTGGTCTAGAGTTATCAATTTCGGTTTTTATCATATTCATATTATTTTATTCTTGTTTGAGGAATTAAATATCCATTCATCAAAAGTCTCTTTTCAGGCCGCTAATATATGACGTAATACAAGGACCTGAGGCCACTATTATACAGGATAGCTAAATTGTGTATTTGTTAAAATCAAATTTTCTTCGCAAATAGCGAATATCCTGAGTGTATTCTTACCGCCTCAAGAACGTGATATTGCCTCGGAATGTAATGGTGCTGAAATACGCTCATAACCACTTTGTGCAGCTGACAACAGAACGCACAAAAGCGAGAAGGTGACAGGAGAAGGTGGGGAAATGGTATTGCCAACACATGAAAAGCAGACAAATGATTCCATACGGAACTGAAATCGATTTGAGTCCAATCGCATTCTGAACACGGTCCATGTTTCCGTGTTGACTTCAATCCGGAATGACATCGATTTGGATACGCAAAGTTCAAGCATAACTTATTCAAGCTTCTATGTTGGTCATTTGTTTTATGTTGGCGAACCTGTAAAAAATATTTTCTGTGTATTTTAACAATGTAGTATTGTATCTGGAATTTATAATTCAAATCGATTTCAATTCCCCATGAAAACGTAGTGCAAATGTAGGGTAGAGATTGTTTGTAACTGTCGATGGTTGACCAATACGCTTGTCATTAACCCCCACGTACGTAGCAAGGTACTTGGTGGCGAAGGGAAGTTTACAAATGTGTGTTTAGGCCGCTTGGTTTTATGGTTTAGCCTCGCAGCACAGGATTTATGGAGCCGGAGGAAGGACAGCAAGAAACCAAAAAGAAAATTAATGTTTCCGGGTAACAAAGAACTCGCCTGTTTGTAGAGGGTGGCTATAAATTGTAGCCCCGCTCTGCTCTCATTATGTAGCGGGGCAGCCAATAAAACATCCCATTGTAGGTAACCTTCATGTGCGCGCGCGCGCAGTTCTTCAAAATTACACAACAACCGCCGCCACCGCCGCCACACTTCACATAGAGTAATTATCATCTGCAGTAGCAAACCCTCGATTCATATGTACTTTCACACTTCACATAGAGTAATTATCATCTGCAGTAGCAAACCCTCGATTAATATGTACTTTCACACTTCACATAGAGTAATTATCATCTGCAGTAGCAAACCCTCGATTAATATGTACTTTCACACTTCACATAGAGTAATTATCATCTGCAGTAGCAAACCCTCGATTAATATGTACTTTCACACTTCAGCGAGCCATGAGAATAACAACTACAACAATTGCATCGTTTACTCCGGGGAAATGACGAATTAGACATGAATATACATAAACATTAGTAGACTATTCATTAAACGTGGGTCTGTTCTATTTAACATTACACTCGTTAAAATATCAATATTCTCAGAAACGTAAGCACACCGTTCTTATAAGAGTGTGTTACTTTACTTCGATATCAACACTTCACTGCCAGCTATCGTTTATCTTTGTTTATTTCCTTTAATTGATTTAATTAAAACCTGGCCTCAATAAATACAGAACCAGCAACATAATTTTCTCTTTACGGTTGCTACTGTGTTTACAATCGTTTTCACAAAACACTTAACCACGTAAGAATCCATAACCACATTTTACTACGCACTGATATACGAACTGTCACTCGTGCCGGTTCGCTCAACTTCGGCAATTCCCGGCACATGTTCTCCAACCTTCTCTCCAAGGCAGTTCTATGTATCAAGCAAATACGATCAAAGATAGAAAGGTTCAGTTTTATATACACTCAACATAAGTGTAACACGAGAAACATCGAGAAGGTTCCATATACGTACTAACTGTTCCCAGTTTACTGAGTTGACAGCTGCAACAACTCGACTTCTCGGATCTTGTACTATCTTTGTGCATGCCCACTGATAAAACCGCAGGGAGTAAGGCTATTTTGAACACGAAAAGCTTGAGGTCTTGCAAATTCCAACACACAAGATGGTGACAAACAACAGCGCAGCTGCGACCAAACTTGGAACCTTCAGTGACATGCGCAATGTCACAAAATTGAAACGTGCTGTTTCATTTTTAAACACGCTGTATATACAGAATGATTCAGAGTAACAGCGCGTAATTTTAAGACATGATTCAGGGGTTCTATATGCTCAGCTATACCGACCCAAAGAGATATTTGCACCATCTCAGCACAAGAGCAATAACACATGAATACATACACACACGCTAGTCTCTGGTTACTAGAATTCTGCACATGAAGGTCACGACTCCATTGGTTCCTTCATGAACGCATCGATCAAGTGACACGCTGTTACGAGACGAGAGGTTATGTTGAGTACGTAACAGTCAGGATAATGCTAGAGCCATTAGAGTTTGTAACGTACATTTGGGCTGGCCTTGTGAACGCCACACCCACGGCCATATTTACTGTCTCTACGCACGCGGTCCCACGTATGTATACAACAAAAGTGCATCGTCTCACATCAGCAGTTGGATCTGGATACAATTTCTATCCTATATTTTGTATTCAACGCGATTAAGCTGCTTCTAATTTTTTCATCCAACAACTTGAAAATAGCCAATCAGCGTCTGTAACGTAACAACATGGCGGACTGCGCATGCAACTGTAGTCAGCTGTTATATATACGGCTTGTGGATCTTATAATGTGATGGGTATTTTAATAAAATGTTCATTTTTTTACTTTCTCTACTGGTAAGTAGGGGAAGTATTGTATCCCACCCAAAAAATCTATATCGACATTTCACCCGAAATATGTTTCGAGACCCCCTGTATTAAAAAAAAAAAAAAAAAAAAAATTTAGAAAAAGGTTCGTGTGTGTGTCTCTGCACAGCATAACTCAAAAACGAAAAGTGGGTTAAAAACCAAGGTTGGCATTTAAGTTTAACGTCTTTCAAGGATGTGACACGAAGATTTTGAAGAAAATTGCTCCATCCTAAACTACCCTTTACATGGAAAATGTTTTAAAAAATTTGATTTTATTCAAAATGGCTCTAACAACTTTTATTAAAATGCCATACGTGAGATATTTTATGACAAATGAAATGTATATTTTGAATTTTCTTACTATAGCCTATGTAGTCCTGTTTACTCAGGATGGCTTTTGAATAACTCGTAAACTGTAAGAGATGGACAAAATCTTACTGTACAAAAAATGTATATCTCGCTATCTCGCTAAAACATACACTTTATGTGCTTTTTTTTTTTTTTTTCTTTTTTTTTTCTTTTTTTTCTTTTTTTTCTTTTTTGCGTAGAGTGAACCATTTCGAAGATATTCCTTGTTATTTGTGTCAGTTTTGGAAAGCTTAAACTTTCGTCAAAAGCAACATCATTGTTCACTTTTTTATATGTTAAGTGTGCAAAGGGAACGGGATCTCAAAGCTTTAAAACATTTGACTATCGCTCAAAGTCTGTTATATTCCCATATTCCCCTTGTACCTACAAGGAAATAAGCAATAAGATAATTTGTACAAATGTTTATCTCAACTAACACGAAGAAGATATAGGAATAAGAGTTTGTAAGGATGGTTAGTACAAGAGTGAGTAGAGAAAGTCATGTGAGTGTAACACATCAGATTTTTAAAAGTTAGATTTACCCGGCTGTTGTTGTTTCATAACTCTTGTAAAAATCCGTAGCGACCAGATCGGCGGAATTCCATCTAACCCGACGCGGTGTTTCAAAAACTGAGAAAATATTAAACTAACTTGTGAATCATGTCTTAAAGTTCTTCTCTGTTATTCTGACTCACCCTGAATATGAAAATATGCGTGTTTGTTCCTTAATGTAAGGAATTATCATCTGAACCTCAATTATTTAGTGGTGTATATCAGTGAAGTAGAAATTTTTAAAAGAACAAAATGTCAAAGTGAAAAGTCAAGAGTAAAAATGTGAAAAAATGTATATTGTTGCTGCTTTATTATATGATTATTATTGTGGCTCAGACAGTTAAAGTAGGTACTTATGTGTTGTATATGTAGAGCTCTCTATCTGTCGCACTTGTACACAGTGGCGGCTCGTGACTTGTGGCAGTGGGTGTCCACAATGTTACAACTTTACTCTCTGTCTGACACTTACCGCATCACACAGTTCTAATTCGCAATTCACATGTGCAATTGAGCTTTCATGTTTTGCTACTTATTGTTGCAAATGACCAATATCACAACGACCATTATTTGTACAAATACCGTTTCTCTCAGTCGCAAACACTAAGCACGGAAAGCAGCTTCTCTTCTAAAGATAAAGCCGAAACATCTATCCCCTTCAGTTTTGTCATGTTATCTATTTGCAGAGTTTCATAGATTCAAATTTGCCGCTATGAGCAGACAACTGCAGGCGACACAAACACTGTAACAAAATAACTATTCCAAACTGAAGTACTGGCCTTGGTAAATTACATGAATTGCACATTACATTTAGATACGTCAAGTTGGCTAACTGCTAGTTGTTGTGCTAGACGACAAGGAGGGAAATGCTCGGAGCAAGGAGAACTGGCCTTGGTGAATTGCACATTATATTTAGAAACGTCAAGTTGGCTAACTGCTAGTTGTTGTGCTAGACGACATGGAGGGGAATGCTCGCAGCAAGGAGAACTGGCCTTGGTGGATTGCACGTTACATTTAGATACGTCAAGTTGGCTAACTGCTAGTTGTTGTGCTAGACGACATGGAGGGGAATGCTCGCAGCAAGGAGAACTGGCCTTGGTGGATTGCACGTTACATTTAGATACGTCAAGTTGGCTAACTGCTAGTTGTTGTGCTAGACGACAGGGAGGGGAATGCTCGCAGCAAGGAGAACTGGCCTTGGTGGATTGCACGTTACATTTAGAAACGTCAAGTTGGCTAACTGCTAGTTGTTGTGCTAGACGACAGGGAGGGGAATGCTCGGAGCTTGGAGAAATGGCCTTGGTGAATTGCACATTATACTTAGAAGCGTCAAGTTGGCTAACTGCTAGTTGTTGTGCTAGACGACAAGGAGGGAAATGCTCGGAGCAAGGAGAACTGGCCTTGGTGAATTGCACATTATATTTAGAAACGTCAAGTTGGCTAACTGCTAGTTGTTGTGCTAGACGACAGGGAGGGGAATGCTCGCAGCAAGGAGAACTGGCCTTGGTGGATTGCACGTTACATTTAGAAACGTCAAGTTGGCTAACTGCTAGTTGTTGTGCTAGACGACAGGGAGGGGAATGCTCGGAGCTTGGAGAAATGGCCTTGGTGAATTGCACATTATACTTAGAAGCGTCAAGTTGGCTAACTGCTAGTTGTTGTGCTAGACGACAGGGAGGGAAATGCTCGTAGCAAGGAGAACTGGCCTTGGTGAATTGCAGGTTAGAAACGTCAAGTTGGCTAACTGCTGGTTGTTGTGCTAGACGACAGGGAGGGAAATGCTCGTAGCAAGGAGAACTGGCCTTGGTGAATTGCAGGTTAGAAACGTCAAGTTGGCTAACTGCTGGTTGTTGTGCTAGACGACAGGGAGGGGAATGCTCGGAGCAAGGAGAACTGGCCTTGGTGGATTGCAGGTTATACTTAGAAACGTCAAGTTGGCTAACTGCTAGTTGTTGTGCTAGACGACAGGGAGGGGAATGCTCGGAGCAAGGAGAACTGGCCTTGGTGAATTGCACATTACATTTAGAAACGTCAAGTTGGCTAACTGCTAGTTGTTGTGCTAGACGACAGGGAGGGGAATGCTCGGAGCTTGGAGAAATGGCCTTGGTGAATTGCACATTATACTTAGAAGCGTCAAGTTGGCTAACTGCTAGTTGTTGTGCTAGACGACAGGGAGGGAAATGCTCGTAGCAAGGAGAACTGGCCTTGGTGAATTGCAGGTTAGAAACGTCAAGTTGGCTAACTGCTGGTTGTTGTGCTAGACGACAGGGAGGGAAATGCTCGTAGCAAGGAGAACTGGCCTTGGTGAATTGCAGGTTAGAAACGTCAAGTTGGCTAACTGCTGGTTGTTGTGCTAGACGACAGGGAGGGGAATGCTCGGAGCAAGGAGAACTGGCCTTGGTGGATTGCAGGTTATACTTAGAAACGTCAAGTTGGCTAACTGCTAGTTGTTGTGCTAGACGACAGGGAGGGGAATGCTCGGAGCTTGGAGAACTGGCCTTGGTGAATTGCACATTATATTTAGAAACGTCAAGTTGGCTAACTGCTAGTTGTTGTGCTAGACGACAGGGAGGGAAATGCTCGGAGCAAGGAGAACTGGCCTTGGTGGATTGCAGGTTAGAAACGTCAAGTTGGCTAACTGCTGGTTGTTGTGCTAGACGACAGGGAGGGGAATGCTCGTAGCAAGGAGAACTGACCTTGGTGAATTGCACGTTACACTTAGATACGTCAAGTTGGCTAACTGCTAGTTGTTGTGCTAGACGACAGTGAGGGGAATGCTCGTAGCAAGGAGAACTGACCTTGGTGAATTGCACGTTATATTTAGATACGTCAAGTTGGCTAACTGCTAGTTGTTGTGCTAGACGACAGTGAGGGGAATGCTCGTAGCAAGGAGAACTGGCCTTGGTGGATTGCACGTTATATTTAGATACGTCAAGTTGGCTAACTGCTAGTTGTTGTGCTAGACGACAGGGAGGGAAATGCGCGTAGCAAGGAGAACTGGCCTTGGTGAATTGCACGTTATATTTAGATACGTCAAGTTGGCTAACTGCTAGTTGTTGTGCTAGACGACAGGGAGGGGAATGCTCGGAGCAAGGAGAACTGGCCTTGGTGAATTGCACATTACATTTAGAAACGTCAAGTTGGCTAACTGCTAGTTGTTGTGCTAGACGACAGGGAGGGGAATGCTCGGAGCTTGGAGAAATGGCCTTGGTGAATTGCACATTATACTTAGAAGCGTCAAGTTGGCTAACTGCTAGTTGTTGTGCTAGACGACAGGGAGGGGAATGCTCGTAGCAAGGAGGACTGGCCTTGGTGAATTGCACGTTACATTTAGAAACGTCAAGTTGGCTAACTGCTAGTTGTTGTGCTAGACGACACGGAGGGGAATGCTCGGAGCAAGGAGAACTGGCCTTGGTGAATTGCACGTTACATTTAGAAACGTCAAGTTGGCTAACTGCTAGTTGTTGTGCTAGACGACAGGGAGGGGAATGCTCGGAGCAAGGAGAACTGGCCTTGGTGAATTGCACGTTACATTTAGAAACGTCAAGTTGGCTAACTGCTAGTTGTTGTGCTAGACGACAGGGAGGGGAATGCTCGTAGCAAGGAGAACTGGCCTTGGTGAATTGCACGTTACATTTAGAAACGTCAAGTTGGCTAACTGCTAGTTGTTTTGCTAGACGACACGGAGGGGAATGCTCGGAGCAAGGAGAACTGGCCTTGGTGAATTGCACGTTACATTTAGAAACGTCAAGTTGGCTAACTGCTAGTTGTTGTGCTAGACGACACGGAGGGGAATGCTCGGAGCAAGGAGAACTGGCCTTGGTGAATTGCACGTTATATTTAGAAACGTCAAGTTGGCTAACTGCTAGTTGTTGTGCTAGACGACAGGGAGGGGAATGCTCGTAGCAAGGAGAACTGGCCTTGGTGAATTGCACGTTACATTTAGATACGTCAAGTTGGCTAACTGCTAGTTGTTGTGCTAGACGACAGGGAGGGGAATGCTCGTAGCAAGGAGAACTGACCTTGGTGAATTGCACGTTACATTTAGAAACGTCAAGTTGGCTAACTGCTAGTTGTTGTGCTAGACGACAGGGAGGGGAATGCTCGTAGCAAGGAGGACTGGCCTTGGTGAATTGTACGTTACATTTAGAAACGTCAAGTTGGCTAACTGCTAGTTGTTGTGCTAGACGACAGGGAGGGGAATGCTCGGAGCAAGGAGAACTGGCCTTGGTGAATTGTACGTTACATTTAGAAACGTCAAGTTGGCTAACTGCTAGTTGTTGTGCTAGACGACAGGGAGGGGAATGCTCGGAGCAAGGAGAACTGGCCTTGGTGAATTGTACGTTACATTTAGAAACGTCAAGTTGGCTAACTGCTAGTTGTTGTGCTAGACGACAGGGAGGGGAATGCTCGGAGCAAGGAGAACTGGCCTTGGTGAATTGTACGTTACATTTAGATACGTCAAGTTGGCTAACTGCTAGTTGTTGTGCTAGACGACAGGGAGGGGAATGCTCGGAGCAAGGAGAACTGGCCTTGGTGAATTGCACGTTACATTTAGAAACGTCAAGTTGGCTAACTGCTAGTTGTTGTGCTAGACGACACGGAGGGAAATGCTCGTAGCAAGGAGAACGCAGTGCGCTTGCGCGGTAACAGTCGCAAGTCTGCACTTTGTCGATCATGTTGCTTGAAGTTGCCGCAAGCTTTTCCCCGCTCCCCGCGAACCCTCACCTGAAAGTTAAACATTATTATGTTTGTGATGAATGAAGTAATGCTATAGACTCGACCGCATAAGCTGCTAATGTGGGTAAATAATTGTGATGATGTATACATATAATTATTGATAAAAAGCATTGAGCATCAGTAAGGTGCATGTTGAATCGCCGTTAAACAGCGAGTTTACTAAGTGTAGCATCTATTTGTTTTGTCGTCCGAGCAACAGAATCCAATTTGGCTCGGTCACAACTTCTTAATTGTGTAGCAAAGTTTTAATTGCGTTCTTGTATTGCACACAATATTGAGTGAACTAAGTGTCCCTTTCCGTCTCGTGATTAACGTGCAAGTGGGTTATCCCGGCCGCTAACGGTGCCCCTTCAATCAAACATTGCCTTGAGTTTCTAACCTCACTTCTAGAGAAGCCTTGTCTACTTGTTGTCAAACATGGTATGGGAGTAGCGTATCTCTAGGTCTCCAGTTCGAGTCTCGGCTAGCGTGAAGCACCGCACAAGGCTTTTCTCCTATCTTCAACGTACAATATGGTTATCATCATGATCGTCCTTGGACGCGATGTTATATCGGACGATGAATGAATTACTCAAATGAGCCAGAGGTGCATAAAGGTTCAAGTTAACAGACGTTCGCATTACAGAATAAGGGGAAAACCTTGTCTTAATTCCCCCTGGGATTCGAACTCTGGACCTTTTGAATGTGGGGCACGCACGCTACCACCGCACCACGGAGGTGGCTGCCAAGATACAGAATCACACCGTTTTTCTACATCAATATGGGCGCAAATATAGCATCTTTTAAGTTCTGGTTTATAACTCCCTTACATGAAGTACAATGCATGCTTTGTAATACGCTCATGTAAGGTGAACTGGATTTACAGGTTAGCAAACAATGATGAAGTGCCATTTATTTATTTATTTATTTGTTCATGACAAATATGGCCCCTATCGTGAAATACATGTATCAGAAGGTGAGATACATAGTTGTGCACAAGAGTGAATTAACAAAGAAATAGTGCAAATGAATGGAGTGTTACGTACGTGGAATAGCAGCACCAAGGAGAAGGGCTTGCTGTTGATGTGGTGAGGTTATGTTTGCTATGTAAACTGTGTTTCTACGATAACACAAACAATCCTACACTTCTGTGCTACCTACACAAAGCTGCTTTATAGTACTTATATAACAAAACCTCACCTTTATACACAATATCTAGGACTGTTACAAATAGAGCTGCACTATTAGCGACCTCTATTCTAGTTCATGTTAACATAGGCTGGCCATATAAGTCATACATGAGTCCTCAGGCACTCTCAAAACGTGCATTTCCTGTGAAATCTCCGTACCTATTGAACTTTTGGGTACAAAACAATCCTTTCTTTACCTGCAGGTAAATAGTACGTGAGGGAAAACGCATTTTAGAGATAGGATCGCACCTGCGCGCATGCGTGTGTGTAGCATAAGTCAAAACAGAAAGATCGAATACCTACCTACAATATAACGATCTTGGTATTGCTATTCCAAGATGCGACACGCACTGTGATCATGCTCTGTACCTAGCCCGGCAGCTGGCAATGAGAGGAAAGTGCAACTGTCCGTCCATTATCCTCCTCACACGTTCATCTGGCGCGAGTCTAGAACATCGCACACAAGTGACGGTCAGATGTCGGAAATTTGCACAAAGGTACATGATGTGATTAATAACTTATCGTCAGCAAACATGTAGGGGAAATTCTATATACAGCTCATGGACTCGAGAAAATACATATACCATACATAACCTCATTTTCAAAAAAGGTATTGCCTCTGTACTTGGAACAATTGTAAACACTGTGGATGCACTGCTCTACTTTGAGACCAAATGTTCAAGGTCGAGATGGTAGTAAAATGAACTCTGTCATCTGTTACAATGTACTTATTGACTTAGGTAAGGGTAAAACATCCAAAATGCCCGTAGTACCTATTGTATATGGCAAATAGTCATTTAAAACTTGCCCATGCTCATATACAAATACGTAACTAACTCCCCTTGTTTCATAAACATACTCGCATCTCAATTACTACCATTACAGTCCCCCCCCCCTTGTACCTACATATAATATAAAAAGGAAATTTATTTTTTTGGTTTTGTGATAAATAACTTTAAGCATATTGATTAAAATAGTGTATTTAAGACGTTTATGTGAGAAATAAAATGTAGGTACATTTGCATTTCCTAGGAATAGTCTGTGGAGTTGTGTTCGCTCTCGATGACTTGCTAATTATATGTAACCAACAAATCATAATGACAAAAATCCAATCCAGTTATTTTTTTCTTTGTTTTATTCTAAGTAAATGCACAAATACACCGTTCTCTTCGACCACGTGAACACAGTCTAAAGTGCGTGATATTGCGACTCACGACTGTTTTCTTCTATAACCATGACACACAGTTCTCTCTTTGTCGAAGACAAAGTGACACTCAGTCATTACCTGCTTCGCTATCGCTGTTTCTGATGCTGACTGTACGCACCGAGCTGACACAAACAGACAGTAAAACTGACTCATCATTGCCGACCCTCACGCGCTCCGCCGCCATCATGTAACCAGATACTTCCTTTTGTCAACTTACGGCCAGCCAGAAAATTCACCAACGTTCTAGCAAAACCTTTGTAATGCCGCACTGATTGTTGACACATGTTTGTCTACATGAGTGTGCTGGGCCAGATAGACCCAAAGCCTTCCTCTGATGATACCCGCGCAGGCAGCGTAGTTCCATGATGTGTGTTTAGTGCCTGTTGATGTGATATAGAGAGAGAGCTGGCTGACAGTAACACTAGACTGATTCCCTGTGTGTGTGTGTTCCAGGTGCTGGATCAACGAGAGTCCCTTCACTCTGGTGCTCAGTGTGCCAGTCTGTGTGTCTATGGTCCTCAATCTCATATTCCTCTGTAATATCCTGCGTGTACTCATGATCAAACTGCGAGCAGGACCTCAGGTGGGGTCCACCAGACCCTCCAGCACAATGCTTCAGGTGAGTACCGCCCAGCATTCTGTATCTAAGGACAGGAGTACTTGCTGAAAGTGGGGTCCACCAGACCCTCCAGCACAATGCTTCAGGTGAGTACCACCCAGCATTCTGTATCTAAGGACAGGAGTACTTGCTGAAAGTGGGGTCCACCAGACCCTCCAGCACAATGCTTCAGGTGAGTAGTGTCCAGCATTCTGTATCTAAGGACAGGACTACTTGCTGAAAGTGGGGTCCACCAGACCCTCCAGCACAATGCTTCAGGTGAGTAGTGTCCAGCATTCTGTATCTAAGGACAGGAGTACTTGCTGAAAGTGGGGTCCACCAGACCCTCCAACACAATGCTTCAGGTGAGTAGTGTCCAGCATTCTGTATCTAAGGACAGGAGTACTTGCTGAAAGTGGGGTCCACCAGACCCTCCAACACAATGCTTCAGGTGAGTAGTGTCCAGCATTCTGTATCTAAGGACAGGAGTACTTGCTGAAAGTGGGGTCCACCAGACCCTCCAGCACAATGCTTCAGGTGAGTAGTGTCCAGCATTCTGTATCTAAGGACAGGAGTACTTGCTGAAAGTGGGGTCCACCAGACCCTCCAGCACAATGCTTCAGGTGAGTAGTGTCCAGCATTCTGTATCTAAGGACAGGAGTGCTTGCTGAAAGTGGGGTCCACCAGACCCTCCAGCACAATGCTTCAGATGAGTAGTGTCCAGCATTCTGTATCTAAGGACAGGAGTACTTGCTGAAAGTGGGGTCCACCAGACCCTCCAACACAATGCTTCAGGTGAGTACCACCCAGCATTCTGTATCTAAGGACAGGAGTACTTGCTGAAAGTGGAGCAGCATCTCAAGTGGGGTCCACCAGACCCTCCAGCACAATGCTTCAGGTGAGTAGTGTGCAGCATTCTGTATCTAAGGACAGGAGTACTTGCTGAAAGTGGGGTCCACCAGACCCTCCAGCATAATGCTTCAGGTGAGTAGTGTGCAGCATTCTGTATCTAAGGACAGGAGTACTTGCTGAAAGTGCAGCAGCACCTCAAGTGGGATCCACCAGACCCTCCAGCACAATGCTTCAGGTGAGTAGTGTGCAGCATTCTGTATCTAAGGACAGGAGTACTTGCTGAAAGTGCAGCAGCACCTCAAGTGGGGTCCACCAGACCCTCCAGCACAATGCTTCAGGTGAGTAGTGTGCAGCATTCTGTATCTAAGGACAGGAGTACTTGCTGAAAGTGGGGTCCACCAGACCCTCCAGCACAATGCTTCAGATGAGTAGTGTCCAGCATTCTGTATCTAAGGACAGGAGTACTTGCTGAAAGTGGGGTCCACCAGACCCTCCAACACAATGCTTCAGGTGAGTAGTGTCCAGCATTCTGTATCTAAGGACAGGAGTACTTGCTGAAAGTGGAGCAGCATCTCAAGTGGGGTCCACCAGACCCTCCAGCACAATGCTTCAGGTGAGTACCACCCAGCATTCTGTATCTAAGGACAGGAGTACTTGCTGAAAGTGCAGCAGCACCCCAAGTGGGATCCACCAGACCCTCCAGCACAATGCTTCAGGTGAGTAGTGCCCAGCATTCTGTATCTAAGGACAGGAGTACTTGCTGAAAGTGGGGTCCACCAGACCCTCCAGCACAATGCTTCAGGTGAGTAGTGTCCAGCATTCTGTATCTAAGGACAGGAGTACTTGCTGAAAGTGGGGTCCACCAGACCCTCCAGCACAATGCTTCAGGTGAGTAGTGTGCAGCATTCTGTATCTAAGGACAGGAGTACTTGCTGAAAGTGCAGCAGCACCTCAAGTGGGGTCCACCAGACCCTCCAGCACAATGCTTCAGGTGAGTAGTGTCCAGCATTCTGTATCTAAGGACAGGAGTACTTGCTGAAAGTGGGGTCCACCAGACCCTCCAGCACAATGCTTCAGGTGAGTAGTGTGCAGCATTCTGTATCTAAGGACAGGAGTACTTGCTGAAAGTGGGGTCCACCAGACCCTCCAGCACAATGCTTCAGGTGAGTAGTGTGCAGCATTCTGTATCTAAGGACAGGAGTACTTGCTGAAAGTGGGGTCCACCAGACCCTCCAGCACAATGCTTCAGGTGAGTAGTGTGCAGCATTCTGTATCTAAGGACAGGAGTACTTGCTCAAAGTGGGGTCCACCAGACCCTCCAGCACAATGCTTCAGATGAGTAGTGTGCAGCATTCTGTATCTAAGGACAGGAGTACTTGCTGAAAGTGGGGTCCACCAGACCCTCCAGCACAATGCTTCAGGTGAGTAGTGTCCAGCATTCTGTATCTAAGGACAGGAGTACTTGCTGAAAGTGGGGTCCACCAGACCCTCCAGCACAATGCTTCAGGTGAGTAGTGTCCAGCATTCTGTATCTAAGGACAGGAGTACTTGCTGAAAGTGGGGTCCACCAGACCCTCCAGCACAATGCTTCAGGTGAGTAGTGTCCAGCATTCTGTATCTAAGGACAGGAGTACTTGCTGAAAGTGGGGTCCACCAGACCCTCCAGCACAATGCTTCAGGTGAGTAGTGTCCAGCATTCTGTATCTAAGGACAGGAGAACTTGCTGAAAGTGGGGTCCACCAGACCCTCCAGCACAATGCTTCAGGTAAGTAGTGCCCAGCATTCTGTATCTAAGGACAGGAGTACTTGCTGAAAGTGGGGTCCACCAGACCCTCCAGCACAATGCTTCAGGTGAGTAGTGTCCAGCATTCTGTATCTAAGGACAGGAGTACTTGCTGAAAGTCGAGAATAGCATCAATTTGGCTAATTGTTTCAGAGCGTCAAATATGAACTACTAAATATTTGATTTTTATAATGTAAACTCTCTATGCTGGAGCCATTTCCAGCTACTGCCCCCCTCGGGAATATGAACTCAAGGGGAGGGAGAGCAACCAGGCCAAGCCAGCCTGCACCAGAGTGCTTATATGGATCCTGCCCTCTGTTCTGTCGTGGTAACGTTCCGGCCACCCTTAAGATCTAATTGCCTCATCCATCCTCATGGGGGAGCCCTGTCACAAAAGATCACGTTTCAGTCCCTCTCTGGAAGTTGTCATTGAGTCATAGAGATGAAACAATTGATACCGCTTATAACTGAACCTTCATTTGGATCACAATTGCAGTGTATAATGACATGCAGTTTGAGATACGCAAACTTGAAGGAACTTTCAGTCTTATACTTGCAGAAACATAATATAATGGAGACAAACTTGAAATAAGGAAAATCTTTACCAATAAATTACTCATTCATCTTCATCAACTTATAGTTCTTTGTCGCAAAGAATGTCACAAACTTTATACAGTGTTAGATTTGTTTGAAGCTCAGAACATAATTTTTGCTAACATTTTCAGCGACTTTGCCCTTTGCACTCAATAACTCACAATATTTAACGCACTACACAAAAGGCAACTGATGGACTTTAACCACTTCATCTATCATCCCGAGAATGCTCGTAATTAACAAATGCTCAAAAATTGTGTAACCTGAGTTATTTTGTACCTATACATTTCATTCTTAGTTCTTCGTGGTTTTATTCAAACTATTCTCATTCAGAACCCTATAATTTAGTGCACACTGGAATTAATATAAATTAAATAAATAAATAAATAAATGAGTAAACAAACAAGGATACAAATAGTAAATAAACAATATTGGTTTTTACACACGTAACGAAACATATACTCAAGGTATATGAATATTTGGGTTCAAAAAATGCTGTTCCCCTTCTCCAAATAAATATTTTTTTATTGCATTGTTATTGTAAAGGATTAGTCTTTTTTTATTACTGTGTTACTGTAAGTGAGAACTTTTGTTTTGTAGATGTAGTAAGTGTTAACAATGCTTTGGGTTACTCTGGTACCTCCATGTTATCTATTTAGCCTGTATGCAGAAAGTTAGCAATTTTCCTCATGTCAGTAGTTGGAAGTTTGAATTGTTTCCAAAACTCCACACAAAGTGGCACCTACCACGATAAAAAAAAGATGCTTTATCATTGTGTGTTGGGAGAATGTGTTGAACTAGATTACAAATTGAGAGAGTATATGGTGCTAGCGATGTGTTTGACAAAGCTGCCATACAGAGCAATACGTAGCAGTCGGGTTTGACTGCAATGTCAGCGTGAGGGCAAGGTCGTGTTATTGTATGTTAAACTGCTGTTGTACAAACATTCACACTATTGTTTGGTGCAAGTTGTGTATGAGTCGCACTGATTACCTCCCTTTAAACACTACATTATAATGCACACTAATTGTAATTAGTTATGTTGCAGGCCTTGCGAGCAACCTTGCTGTTGGTACCACTGCTGGGTCTCCACTACCTTGTCACACCATTTCGCCCACCGAAGGATCACTCGTGGGAACGTGTGTACGAGGTTGTCTCTGCAATCACAGCCTCATTTCAGGTACCTACATACGTCTGCTTTACACTTCCTCTCAAGCTTACACTGGTGTAACAATTAACATTTTGTTCATACAATAAAATTATAATTTATGGCACTGATACGATTATGTAGTGGGCAGAGGAGGGGGATGCAGCGGCTGAGGAGCAGACCTTGCCCCGGTTAGAACTGTTGCGTAATGGGATTAGTTTTTTTATCTTCCTTTCATAGTTTTTTTAGTTCATTTTCTACAACGTAGTATGAATCACCATATTATATTTAAAAATCTGAGGTCTTCGTTTACATGACTTTCTCTAAGCACTTGTTGTTTACTTATTATAGTTTGTACGAGGGCGGGGTAATAAGTTCTCAGCCTTGCCTAGAGATTGCAGCACTACTTGTGTGGTATTTGTCCCTTACACATGTTAGAAGATGTCATGTAAAATTACAAGTCATTCCAGGCAGCAGTTCAACGTTCAATGTATTTCATGCATGAGAATATCTGTATGTTGTGAATTCAGCAATACAATAATTATTTACAAATACTATATTCAATACACCCCCTCCTTCCTGCTGTCTGCCATGCAGAACAATCAGCAGAGGCCTCTCGGGGCATAAATGAAGCAGCTCGGACAGTCAACACTTCAGATGCTATGCAAACTTCTCCAAGGAGACTACGACCATGCCACTGAAGATGTCCGCCACAGTTGTGGACGAAACGTCTGGGAACTTAAACTCCAGCAGACCACGGCGTAACAGTCCGGAAATAACTCCTAGATATAATATATGAATCACTACGTTCTATACATAACCCACTGCAGTTTTCAATAAAATGCAATGTAGTGTAATATTGACTCTAAAAGTTGTGGTGGCGGATTGCACATCCTAATTAAACATGTCCGAACAATATGTAGCATGTGCACCTTCATTACAACTGGAAAAATACAATGTTCTAACAAAATGTTGTCCCTCTAATTATTTTGAGCACTGTATACAAAGACTATGATTCTAAACAAACAAAATAGATAGACATAAGGCTCTAATATTGATTAGATTTTCTTTGGTGACCATGATCAACTAATTGTACACTTTTGTGATAGTAGCAGATAAACAATCATATCTCACTCTATTATTACTGCCTCACTTGTCACACAATTTAAAATTCAAGGGGCATTCAATAAGTAATACAACACATTTTTATCCTTAAAGCAGGATGATTTTATTCAGGATTCAAATACACCATATTATTTCCCAATCTTTTTTTACAAAAGGTTAGTTTTGAACATAATTACCGTTTATATTTGAATTACCCTCGTAGCACTCTACTGGGCATGTTGCATCCTGCATCAATAAGTTCCCATCATGCAGGTAATGCATCCTTCCTTGGGCCAAACAGACAGAGGTCAGAAGGTGCAAGATTCGCGCTGTAGGGTGGATGAGGAACAACACCAAAGTTTTGTGCTCTTTGTGGTCTTCAGTTGGACATCAAGAACACAGTGGGAACAAAGGTTTGAGTTCTCCAACTGGGGACAAGTGTGTCAGCATTACCAACAGAGACATCAGGTTGGGCAATGTCACATTGATCACCTCGAATAAGAGTGTCCGCATGTTCCAACACTGGAGCTGTGTGCAATCGGCTGCCACTCTGGCGGGGGTTACAGCATTACCAACAGAGACATCAGGTTGGGCAATGTCACATTGATCACCTCGAATAAGAGTGTCCGCATGTTCCAACACTGGAGCTATGTGCAATCGGCTGCCACTCTGGCGGGGGTTACAGCATTACCAACAGAGACATCAGGTTGAGCAATGTCACATTGATCACCTCGAATAAGAGTGTCCGCATGTTCCAACACTGGAGCTGTGTGCAATCGGCTGCCACACTGGCGGGGGTTACAGCATTACCAACAGAGACATCAGGTTGGGCAATGTCACATTGATCACCTCGAATAAGAGTGTCCGCATATTCCAACACTGTGTGCAATCGGCTGCCACACTGGCGGGGGTTACAGCATTACCAACAGAGACATCAGGTTGGGCAATGTCACATTGATCACCTCGAATAAGAGTGTCCGCATATTCCAACACTGTGTGCAATCGGCTGCCACACTGGCGGGGGTTACAGCATTACCAACAGAGACATCAGGTTGGGCAATGTCACATTGATCACCTCGAATAAGAGTGTCCGCATATTCCAACACTGTGTGCAATCGGCTGCCACACTGGCGGGGGTTACAGCATTACCAACAGAGACATCAGGTTGGGCAATGTCACATTGATCACCTCGAATAAGAGTGTCCGCATGTTCCAACACTGGAGCTGTGTGCAATCGGCTGCCACTCTGGCGGGGGTTACAGCATTACCAACAGAGACATCAGGTTGGGCAATGTCACATTGATCACCTCGAATAAGAGTGTCCGCATATGCCAACACTGGAGCTGTGTGCAATCGGCTGCCACTCTGGCGGGGGTTACAGCATTACCAACAGAGACATCAGGTTGAGCAATGTCACATTGATCACCTCGAATAAGAGTGTCCGCATATGCCAACACTGTGTGCAATCGGCTGCCACACTGGCGGGGGTTACAGGTGCCATTTTGAAGGCTAGTTACAGCACTGCCACCTATTGGAAATTTATGTAATTATATGAGGTGAAGCAGGAATATTTAAACATGTCCCAAAGAAAATTCCAAATATATTAAATCAAAATTGGTTGAGAAAACAATGTATTGCATTACTTATTGAACATTGCTTGTGTTATATATGCGCATGTTAGCTAATGTAAACTGTGTTCCATCTGTTGCAGGGTCTGTGCGTTGCTACACTGTTTTGCTTCTGCAATGGAGAGGTAACTTAAATTATAATACTTTATTGATATAGTTCCTACCTTTTAGAAGTCCCATGCTCTTCAAGTAACTTTTGAATGATATGAAACCAATTTTGATCACTATTTGTGTCATAGTGTGTTGCATGTTGCATCTCATCTCATGGACTTGTTTGCAAGTTTCTGATTCTTCTTGTAAGTCCCTCAACTATGCACAGTAAGTACGTAGGGGAAGCGTTGTATTTCATCTGAAACCTTGATATTGACATTTCACCGCAAATACATGTTATAACAAAATGGCAAACTCCAAACTCCTGTTACTTTTCTAACAGTTTATTTTCCTCTAATTTTACTTCAAATGCACAATTACCTTCTTGTTGCTAACACAGTTTAGGCTGGCCAACTCACTTTCAATGCCTTTCTCCAGCTTCTCTGTCCCTTGTATCTTTACTATTATGTCACATTCACTCGACAGCACATACATACTCTCTGACAGGCTGGCCAACTCACTTTCAATGCCTTTCTCCAGTTTCTCTGTCCCTTGTATCTTTACTATTATGTCACATTCACTCGACAGCACATACATACTCTCTGACAGGCTGGCCAACTCACTTTCAATGCCTTTCTCCAGTTTCTCTGTCCCTTGTATCTTTACTATTATGTCACATTCACTCGACAGCACATACATACTCTCTGACAGGCTGGCCAACTCACTTTCGTAACTAAAACCTAACTGTACACAACTATACAACTCAATTATCACTAAACTGCTACTCTCTCTAAACTAACTCTAAACTAACTCAACTCAAACTAAAAACGACTTTACTGTGGCCCTATTTATACTGGAGCTGATGTCATGTGACCTTCAAGAACCCTCCATACACAGGTGCAATGATGACTCATTGAGAATTAACTAGAAGCTTCTGGACCCTACTGGTGTTATCACACTGTTACAGTCACACATACACACAACCACTCCAGGCGTCAGCCACTCTTGTCCATACAATGTTGAGCGACAAAATGCCACAGCTGGGATTTGAACCACAGCCCCTCAGCTTACCAGGTGGGTGCTCTAACCATTAAGCTACTGTGACAACCTGCCGGAATGACATTGAATTCTCAAACCAGTTCGTATTTCTCCTGGTAAACCACAAAGGCAGTCTCACATCAGAGACAATTACCCCAATGGTGACTTACTATTGTAAGTACTTTATGTCCCAGGATTAAATAACCTTCAGATGGTAATTATTATTTATTTATGCCAACAAACTTACTGTTGGTGTTTTTAAACACACAAGCCATGTGTGGTTGGAGAATTCAATGTCATTCTGGCAGGTTGTCACAGTAACTTAATGGTTAGAGCACCTGCCTGGTAAGCAGAGGGTCTGTGGTTCAAATCCCAGCTGTGGCATTGAATTTTTCAGTTCCAGTTCTACCTCTCAAACATTGCCCATACACAGCTTGTGTGTTTAAATACACCAACAGTAAGTTTTTTGGCATAAATGAATAATAAGGAATGTATTATTTTCAACTACTGCAAATCCAAATTCTGGATAATCCTAATACAAAATCTATAATTTAAAAAATAAGCAATAAGAAGCTTATTTGTAATGTAGAAACAGCAGTTTTATTATAGAACTGACAAACTCATTATTCAAACTGCACACATTACAACAGAATGTTTATTACACAAAAATCTTCTGCTGAACTTTGCTACAGGCAATGTGCATTTAGTCTCCATTAAACAACATTTAGCCATTACATCTTTATGAAGCAGTAATTTTCACTGAACTTACAAAATCAGTGACCTTGTTCTGCTGTAAAGAACTAAACCTACTTCAAGATGCAATGTCATTCTAGCGTTGCATGAGCATCACATCGTTTGGTGTTCAGCAGCGTGCTGTTCCATGTAGCGCAGTGCCAATTCAAGGGCATCTGGAGCATCAGAATGTGACTTAATATCCCTAGGGAAGTCTTCTCGTTCACTATCTCCATCTTCAGGGTTGTGCATGGTAATCACAACGTCACTTTCTCACATCGCTATATGTACTATGTTACCTTGTACCTGCTAATCCTATACCTGAATTTTCTGGATAAACCAAACATTTCTGAATCCAAACAGACCACTCCCCCAATTATTTGGGATTAGTGGGGTTCTACTGTACTAACTACATATCTTTAGTAACTATTGCCCTCAACAATACTTCATACCAATCATAAATGTTTATTTTACTATCGTTCAACAGTGGGTATACATTTGTTATGTTTATTTTTGTAGAAACTTTTGCAGTTTAAGTCCATCAAAATACTTAACGATAGAGATTGAAAACAAAACTTGTAATATAATAATGTAATCAAACCAGTAATGAACAGGATGGTTATTGTATACAGTATTGCCAACCATTTCCAGTTATACTGTGTTAGCACAGCATGCCAACATAATTGTCACACTGCAGTGTATAGTGAAGGCATTAGTAAAACACACACACGCACGCGCACACACACACACATACACACATGCGCACACACACACACACACGCACACACATAAATTAGTATTATGAGAGCAAATACTATAAGTGATATGTTTTACAGTTTTGACAACGAACTAATGAAGTAACATTGTTTGATTGGGAAGTTGGAACATGCAGCCCTCCTCATGCTTCAGGACAATCTAAATATTAGTGACATTGGTTAAGCACTAACTCTATGCAGTGGTTTGAATCTCAGACATAACAATAAGCTCTGCTGGTCAAAGAAAGTGACTTGGAATTTTGTTTTTATGTTGCAGGTAGTTGCTCAAATAAAACGAAGGTGGCAGCACTTAATGTTCCGGCCACGTGCCAATTCATGTACGGCCACCACGGTTTCGGTACGTCAGGTTAGGTTAGGTTAATTTTTTCTACGATGTGTTCTGAACTGTTTTTACGTACTTACATCACTTTATATACTAAATGTTGTGTATTTTTTGATGTTTATTAAATAAATGATATTTGCATTGTGAGCACGTCTTGTGATTGATTGATGATCCAGCCAGCACACACACTCATACTCGTCATTGTCTTGTTCCAGATGGTGAGAACAAACGGAGCTAATGGGATGTTAATCGACGAAGACAATGTGTAGAGTGCTGGCTGGATCACCACGCTACACTCACACAACATTCCTGTTCCTTCTTCTTTTATGTAAATGTGGGTATTTGTTTGCTTCACCTCGCAGTAGCGTGGAGGTGCAAGGTCCTGCCAATCACATTCATATCTTCTTCGTCTAAAGAATCTCCCCTCCCCACCTTGCAACTTCAAATCACTCCCATAGACCTTCTTTTTCTTTCTTGCTTTCTGTTCCTGTTAAAGTTTAAAGTCCTTTAACCTTGCAATAGGAGTGTAAAAACCTTGATCGATTGATTATATATTGGAGGGCATTTTGTACTTATCATGTGGATTCAGATTTTGTATGTCAGACCCCAGGCGGAAGGATGAGATGGTAGAATCCAACAGGTGGCCAGCAAGCCACAAGGGGACACCCACCAGGGGCAGGTAGTTTATGTTGACAGAGGTTCACACACAGGGCCTGCCGTTCAGGTCTCAACTGCTGGCCCCCTCTAAGTCAGACTACTACAATGCCACCTTGCCACAAGAACTGTATTTACAGAGTGATGTCAGCACCCATGAAGAGGTGCCACCCTTGCAACGCGGCTGACACAATGCTGAAAAGTCGGATGGAAATAAAAGATCAAGAATATCAGGGGAGATACAAACATCTTTTCCAACATTCATGTTATGGTGCAAGAAAACCGTCATGAGACACATGAATGAGGGAAGTCAGCTGTGGAAATGGAACCCATGACAACCTCCTGAATGCAAGTTACTGTGAAATTATCTTGCTCGGTTTGATGCGTTAATTCAATTACATTTTTTTACCCATTCAACAACAAATCATCATACAGAAGTGCATTCCTCCGTCTTCTTCATGTTAATAGAGATACAAATTATCTTATTGCTCATTTTCTTGTAGATATAATGGGAATATGAGAATACAGTAGGCCTCAAGTGGCAGTCAAATGTTTTAAAGCTCATCACTGTGTAATGGATTAGAAATTAATTTCTATTTGCATGGGCAACAGATAAAAAAGTGAATAATGACTTCTCATTTGAGAAAACTACAATTATTTTAAAATGCAAACTGTAAACACGTTAACTGCACAAATATTATTTTGTCTAATTCGTACAATTTATCACTTATACAAAGGTCATCTAGAATGAAGAACACTTCAGAGACTATTCATACAAAATTCAACAAATGCATTTTTTTGGCTTAAAAATATCTTAAGTTTATGGCATTTTAATCAAAATCAAGCAAGTCATATTTTTAGAAAATAAACTAATTTACACATTTTCGTTATTTTTAGAGTTGGGGGATTTTCGTGAAATCCTTTAAAGATACTGACCTAAATACCAAATTTGGTCTATCACACATATGAAGTGATATAAACAGTGAAACTTTTCAAATGATTTGTACAAGTATTTGAGTCAACCTGTAGACACTTTTGGTTCTTATATATTTGAAAATATTGTGAGTTTCAAGTACCTGTGTGCTCTAATCAACAATAACAATAAAATTAGCAAAGAAACAGATAGAACAATCATTAGTGGAAATAAGGCATATCTTGCTAATTTGAAGTTAATCGTCTCAACTATTCTCTCACAAAACTAAAGTAAGAATTTACAAGACTGATCAGAGACGTGGAGTGTGACCAGTCACTGTAACAGACTTAGAGTCTCCGAGAGGAAAGTGATACAAAGAACCTATGGATAGAGAGGAGTGGAGCATAAGGACTAACAGAGAAGTCAATGAATTTCTTGAAAATGAAGATTGTTTGATTTATAAAGTGTTAAAGGTTACGATGGCTCGGTCATGTTGAGAGGATGGCAGACACAAGAGCACCTAAGGCCATATACAAGGCTAGAATGGAACAGAGACGTCGACCTGCAAGACCAAGGAGTTGATGGACAGATGAAGTTGAGGCTGAATGTGCGCCCATGGTGGTCAGCTGACAAGGACGGAAAACTGTTGTTGTAGAGGCCAAAGTTCACCTCAAGCTGCAGCGCCAGATGATGATGATGTAGACTCTTAGTTTCACTTAACTTACTTTTTATCTGGGTGCATTTGAAAAACTCATATTTATTAGCAACTGTTTCTTGACTGGCGCATGAAGAGCAAGAATCTGTTGTGGTTGTGACTGTGCTGCTATCTAGGTTGCTGGATGTAAACTTCAGGATTGTCGTCTGCTTGTGGCTAGGTGAACATTCTCCATTTGTATATTTTTTCCCAAATTACCAGTCCAGCTGTAGTTTTAATAATTTGATATCCTGTTTTATGGTGTGTTGAGTTGATCACAAATGATGGACTACGACTGATTTGTCATTTGTTGAAGTCTTGTGTTCCTGATGTGTTGTTTCCAGGTTCCTTTTAGTTTGGTCAATGTATATTTTTGAGCAAACTTTGCATTTGATTTGTTACACATCGCATTTTAAAATGGTTGGTATTGTGCCTTTTGAAACCTACACAAATTGACAAATCACTGGCACCAGCAACAGTGTAACTTGACATGACTTATGCTATCATAATCAGCCATTTTAATGCTGGGATTGCAACGAGTGGCAGAAAATGAATGATGTAATTACCATAGCAACAAGACAGCAATGACATCACCACCACAACCATGTAATTTTCTCCAATGTGCCTGTAAGAAAACCTGAAATTGTTACTTTTATAAGTGCAGCAACATTAAAACACAACAATCAGCTCATTGAATTTATTTTTTGCAATACTTGATATGTAAATTAATTATTGTTAACACATATGTGCCAGTGTAAGCTAATTTACAATTTGTTTATCAATTTCCATGGCAACAAGTCTAAAACTAGTCTTTAATACTTACAGTAACTGTAGGAAATGACATAACGTCCCAAAAATAAGTTATTAATAAATCCATATACAAACATATGAATTATTTATTGATTGAAATATTCAACGTGCTTGTTGTTAACGTTAAGAAGTGTTCAATTCATTTTATTTCTTCAGTACATCTTGAAGTGGAACCTTGACTTTCACATGAAATATAGAAAAGAGTGGATATGAAGGCTTTACCCATATAATTTAGACGTAGCTTTTCATTTGTTCACATTGAGAATTCATTTTTTCTTCATGTCCAATAAAATATGGAAAAGCAATTATGATTTATTATTGCTTTTTATGGTTTTTTCAAGTATTGTGAAAATTAATTGGCTAACCACAAACTGTAAGTGATACCAGATCTCGAATGTCTCGGCCTCATATTGCCAAAATGTATTCTGCACCTGATAAGTATCACTTACGGTTATTAGTACCCAAGATACTATTAAAAGCAAAACCAACGACAACATACACATGGACAGAGGGTATGTTACTTGGTGAAGTAACTCTTGGCTTTGTTCAAAGCGTCAAATGGAATACAATGTATATTTTCAATAGTTTTATCATTACTTTCCATTTTCCTTTATAAGTGCTGAAACAAATGAAACAACCAATCCATATTACGTCATACTCATACATTTGTGATCTTTAATACATTATAATTTTTCATTTCACAAATTTATTAATTATTTTTATGTACTTAAATTACCTACATAAAACATTGTATATATAATATGTTCATTGTGACACTCATTCACACGCTGAACATATACTCATGTCAGAATCAGTCACTAGTTACGTAAGTAACTATTTTGTTTGCAGTTATGCTGACTCAAGGGCACACACACACACACACACACACACACACACACACACAGGGACCTTTCCTAATGATGCTTTAAGACCACAAATCATGACACATTTCTAGTGAAATCTCTCTCTATATTGAAACTTCAGGTAGAATACAATACTTCCCTTACCTGTTATAAGGTAGTTCTGAACTGTGTATAAAAGACATTGACAAAAGACATTTATTTATTATTTCTGACCAAAGACAAGTGTAAGAAAGTTTGTAACTGCAGTAAGAAGTGAGCTCATACACACACGGCATGTCCTGAATTTTCAATAATGAGTTAAATGAAACAAGAGAAGACTGACTTGCACCTCCATGCTCAGTGTTAACAAAGAGAATATTTTTCTTGTTGATTGTGATATTACAGTTCATGATGAGCACAGATATACTCTCGTCATTTTATTTTTATCAAACAACTGTTTTAATTTTTTATAACATAGCCAAAAGAAAATGTCCTACTTGCTGAAATAAAACAACTGAGTAGAACTTTGTCTAACTTCTTTTGTTCCTTATTCCTCTCATCCTCATCACCAAGTTAGCCTCACCAGGCATCCCAGTTTTTAAATAAATGTCCCAATATCCCAAGAAAATAATTTCAGTCACCGCTGTTTTTAAATAAGAAACAAAATGCGTGCAATATTTCTCTCTTAATTAAATATTCCTGAAAAACAAATTTCCTAGAATATTATAAAAATATAGTATAACATAAGAGGTAGAACAGAATTCAATGCCACAACTGGGAATTTTTAAGTTCCAGTTCTACCTCTTAAACTTTGCCCACACACGGCTTGTGTGTTTAAAAACACCAACAGTAAGTTTGTTGGCATAAATAAATAATAGTATAACATTTTTAGTGCAAACTCACTTAAGATGAACTCGCGGCTAATGTGAAAAAATATTGGCCCAGACAGGAATACATTACTTCTTTTGGGAAGTATTATTAATTTATGCCAAAAAACTTACTGTTGGTCTGTGGTTCAAATCCCAGCTGTGGCATTCAATTTTTCAGTTCCAATTCTACCTCTCAATCATTGCAGTAAGTTTGTCGGCATAAATAAATAATAATTACCATCTGAAGGTTATTTAATCCTGGGATATAAAGTACTTACAAGAGTAAGTCACCAATGGGGTAATTTGTCTCTGATGTGAGACTGCTTTTGTGGTTTACCAGGTAAAATATGAACTAGTTTGAGAATTCAACGTCATTCTTGCAGGTTGTCACAGTAGCTTAATGGTTAGAGCACCCGCCTAGTAAGCGGAGGGTCTGTGGTTCAAATCCCAGCTGTGGCACTAAATTTTTCAGTTCCAATTCTACTTCTCTTATGGGAATTTTTATTGGTTAATATGAATTTTATTTAAGGTAAACTACAAACTCCTTTTCAGTCCCTAGTGTAATTAAATTTCATTGCACCACAAACGTGCGATGTTACAGTATTTTTAAGTGTTAATTTTTTTCTGAAATGAATGCAAGAAATGTAACTACCAAGTTAACTTCCATTGTTGACTCATTTCTAACATATTGTACATTGGCAGCCACAATTGTCATGTCAACAATCAGCATGTACAGCACGTTTAAATAAATTGAATAATGAGTGCATTAACATTTAGAAACTTATTTGGTGCCGAAGACTGCCTAAACTATGGTAAATGTGATTGTTGATAAATCTAAGTGCTTCTTCTTCTTCTTCCAATTACCCTCCCCTTATGTCGGACTTACAAGTCAGTGCCTTGGGTCAGACGCCTGTCGGGGAGCACAGGAACCTATGTACCAGACAGAGTGAACACCTGCAAGTATGAGAGTGAGGAAGTGATTACCCTCCCCTTATGTAGGACTTACAAGTCAGTGTCTAGAGTCAGACGTCTGTCAGGGAACACAGGAACCTATGTACCAGACAGAGTGAACACCTGCAAGTATGAGAGTGAGGAAGTGATTACCCTCCCCTTATGTAGGACTTACAAGTCAGTGTCTAGAGTCAGACGTCTGTCAGGGAACACAGGAACCTATGTACCAGACAGAGTGAACACCTGCAAGTATGAGAGTGAGGAAGTGATTACCCTCCCATTATGTAGGACTTACAAGACAGTGTCTAGAGTCAGACGTCTGTCAGGGAACACAGGAACCTATGTACCAGACAGAGTGAACACCTGCAAGTATGAGAGTGAGGAAGTGATTACCCTCCCCTTATGTAGGACTTACAAGTCAGTGTCTAGAGTCAGACGTCTGTCAGGGAACACAGGAACCTATGTACCAGACAGAGTGAACACCTGCAAGTATGAGAGTGAGGAAGTGATTACCCTCCCCTTATGTAGGACTTACAAGTCAGTGTCTAGAGTCAGACGTCTGTCAGGGAACACAGGAACCTATGTACCAGACAGAGTGAACACCTGCAAGTATGAGAGTGAGGAAGTGACTACCCTCCCCTTGTGTAGGACTTACAAGACAGTGTCTAGAGTCAGACGTCTGTCAGGGAACACAGGAACCTATGTACCAGACAGAGTGAACACCTGCAAGTATGAGAGTGAGGAAGTGATTACCCTCCCCTTATGTAGGACTTACAAGTCAGTGTCTAGAGTCAGACGTGTGTCAGGGAACACAGGAACCTATGTACCAGACAGAGTGAACACCTGCAAGTATGAGAGTGAGGAAGTGATTACCCTCCCCTTATGTAGGACTTACAAGACAGTGTCTAGAGTCAGACGTCTGTTGAGGAGCAGGGGAACCTATGTACCAGACAGAGTGAACACCTGCAAGTATGAGAGTGAGGAAGTGATTACCCTCCCCTTATGTAGGACTTACAAGACAGTGTGTAGAGTCAGACGTCTGTCAGGGAACACAGGAACCTATGTACCAGACAGAGTGAACACCTGCAAGTATGAGAGTGAGGAAGTGATTACCCTCCCCTTATGTAGGACTTACAAGTCAGTGTCTAGAGTCAGACGTCTGTCAGGGAACACAGGAACCTATGTACCAGACAGAGTGAACACCTGCAAGTATGAGAGTGAGGAAGTGATTACCCTCCCCTTATGTAGGACTTACGAGTCAGTGTGTAGAGTCAGACGTCTGTCAGGGAACACAGGAACCTATGTACCAGACAGAGTGAACACCTGCAAGTATGAGAGTGAGGAAGTGATTACCCTCCCCTTATGTAGGACTTACAAGTCAGTGTCTAGAGTCAGACGTCTGTCAGGGAACACAGGAACCTATGTACCAGACAGAGTGAACACCTGCAAGTATGAGAGTGAGGAAGTGATTACCCTCCCCTTATGTAGGACTTACAAGACAGTGTGTAGAGTCAGACGTCTGTCAGGGAACACAGGAACCTATGTACCAGACAGAGTGAACACCTGCAAGTATGAGAGTGAGGAAGTGATTACCCTCCCCTTATGTAGGACTTACAAGACAGTGTGTAGAGTCAGACGTCTGTCAGGGAACACAGGAACCTATGTACCAGACAGAGTGAACACCTGCAAGTATGAGAGTAAGGAAGTGATTACCCTCCCCTTATGTAGGACTTACAAGACAGTGTGTAGAGTCAGACGTCTGTCAGGGAACACAGGAACCTATGTACCAGACAGAGTGAACACCTGCAAGTATGAGAGTAAGGAAGTGATTACCCTCCCCTTATGTAGGACTTACAAGACAGTGTGTAGAGTCAGACGTCTGTCAGGGAACACAGGAACCTATGTACCAGACAGAGTGAACACCTGCAAGTATGAGAGTGAGGAAGTGATTACCCTCCCCTTATGTAGGACTTACAAGACAGTGTGTAGAGTCAGACGTCTGTCAGGGAACACAGGAACCTATGTACCAGACAGAGTGAACACCTGCAAGTATGAGAGTGAGGAAGTGATTACCCTCCCCTTATGTAGGACTTACAAGACAGTGTGTAGAGTCAGACGTCTGTCAGGGAACACAGGAACCTATGTACCAGACAGAGTGAACACCTGCAAGTATGAGAGTAAGGAAGTGATTACCCTCCCCTTATGTAGGACTTACAAGACAGTGTGTAGAGTCAGACGTCTGTCAGGGAACACAGGAACCTATGTACCAGACAGAGTGAACACCTGCAAGTATGAGAGTGAGGAAGTGATTACCCTCCCCTTATGTAGGACTTACAAGTCAGTGTCTAGAGTCAGACGTGTGTCAGGGAACACAGGAACCTATGTACCAGACAGAGTGAACACCTGCAAGTATGAGAGTAAGGAAGTGATTACCCTCCCCTTATGTAGGACTTACAAGACAGTGCCTTGGGTCAGACGCCTGTTGGGGAGCACAGGAACCTATGTACCAGACAGAGTGAACACCTGCAAGTATGAGAGTGAGGAAGTGATTACCCTCCCCTTATGTAGGTCTTACAAGTCAGTGTCTAGAGTCAGACGTCTGTCAGGGAACACAGGAACCTATGTACCAGACAGAGTGAACACCTGCAAGTATGAGAGTGAGGAAGTGATTACCCTCCCCTTATGTAGGACTTACAAGACAGTGTCTAGAGTCAGATGTCTGTCAGGGAACACAGGAACCTATGTACCAGACAGAGTGAACACCTGCAAGTATGAGAGTGAGGAAGTGATTACCCTCCCCTTATATAGGACTTACAAGACAGTGTCTAGAGTCAGACGTCTGTCAGGGAACACAGGAACCTATGTACCAGACAGAGTGAACACCTGCAAGTATGAGAGTGAGGAAGTGATTATCCTCCCCTTATGTAGGACTTACAAGTCAGTGTCTAGAGTCAGACGTCTGTCAGGGAACACAGGAACCTATGTACCAGACAGAGTGAACACCTGCAAGTATGAGAGTGAGGAAGTGATTACCCTGCCCTTATGTAGGACTTACAAGTCAGTGTCTAGAGTCAGATGTCTGTCAGGGAACACAGGAACCTATGGACTGGACAGAGTGAAGACCTAGAAGAGGGTGGTCAGCCAAGCACCAGGTATGAGAGTGAGGAAGAGGATGATATGAATTGCAGGCGAAATGGATGATTGGAAAGGTGATAATAGAGCAATTGGTGGAATGAGTGGCGGGGGAAACCGGAGCACCCGAAGAAAACCTGCCCTGATACCACTTTGTCCACCACAAATACCACATGCGGGTCCCTGGGATCGAACCCAGGCCGCCTAGGTGGTAGGCGAGCATGCTAACCGCTCGGTGACGGTGCCACCTCTAAGTGCTTCATGAAAGTTTAAAAGCCTACTAGGTTCAGCAGGAAGATTTCATCAACTGTCGTTACCATGACAAAAAAAGAAACTCAAAAGTGTGAGCAAAATGCTCATATAGCAACAAATGACACGTTTCTGAAACATTAAAAAAACAATTTCCAAATCAGCTAAATTGCAGAGCATTGTCTTCAACAGGTCACAGTAAGAGAAGCAGCGTAAACAATTAGCTCCAAAAGAAGAAGCATAAGTAAGCGTTTTTGAAGAGAACCACTGCAGCAGCGTTGATGCTTTCTATCACAGCAACACCTTTTGGTGAAATGACTATCCTTCTTCCTTGTTTCATAAGCTCTTTGACAAACTGTTCTTAGTTTCAAAACATCATGACAACTGATAGCAAAGGTAAGTATGAATGTAGTAATGAGTTTAAGTACTCGTATGAACACAAGTATCTTTGAAACCTGGTCAGCCAAGAATGAGTACCTGTATCCATGTGTTTCATCTCTCAGATGAAGAGAAAGCCTGCAAGAATAAAGTCATAAGCAGGGCTAGAGATTTATACACCAAAACAAACACTTTAGGTTAACTGCAATTCAATTACTAGCAAGGTTTGAATTAACGAGGAGATGTGGGGGCAATTTCCCCTTCTCATTAAATAATTTCCCTGGCTCATCAAAGAAGATTTCCTTCCCTGCCAGGGCAGTGTTTTTTTTTTTTTTTCTTTTTACTGAAAGTATTTACTATTACTGCTCTTTGACAATACATGGAACACTTTCAATGTACACTATGCATGGTATGAGTGTGAGCTGTGAGTAAGCAGAAGTATCATAGTGCAAGTAAGCTAAGCAATAAACAATTCTCAGGTTAACATAAATGCTAAGGCTTTCACGGCCAGCATTGCTAATTCCATTATGCATTCTTTTCGAGCTTGTAGGCCGTGGTCCAGTAGTTTTATTCTCCAACGTTTTGCCGAAAACTTCGTCCGGCATCTTCAAGGAAGTCAAAGCTGTGAAAAACAGGCTCCGGCATCCAAAACAAGCTTTGACTTCCCTGATGATGCCGGACGAAGTTTTTGGCGAAACGTTGGAGATTAAAACTACTGGACCATGGCCTACAAGCCTGGAAAGAATGCATAATGGAATTTTCAGGTTCATCAGTTGGGTGCATATTCAGGGTCACAGTTCCAGCAATGACGACTGCAGCTTGTAGTATTCAGTTCAGTTTCTTGCAACTCACTGTTCTATTGTTCATTAGCATTGATAAATTTATGATAGGAAGGTGAAATGTTACAGAAAGTAATGACAGTGATGTACTCCCATTCAAATCTCAGGCTTCAAGTACAAGTAATATTAATATTACAGTTTCTCAGGTAAAAGGTGCAGCACTACCACTATCGCTGCCACTGCTGCCATCACCACTGCCATTGCCACTATGTTTCATGTATATAACACACTATGCTACCACTACTGCTATTATTATCATCATTATTATTGCTATTGGTGCAGTTTTCAAATATAGGATGACATTGTAGGTGAAGAGCTTTCGACTCTGTAGTTATCTCGGGTCGAGGTACAGGGTGAATAACGTGGACATGGAATGAAGTTTTTTACAATGTTTTATTCACACCTATTTTTACTGGAAATTACACGTGTCACATTAATAGACATTACATGCATGCGAATCGACTTCCTCATTGTTTTCGTTGTATCTTGTCATTGGAAATTTCACTTATAGCGTCCTATCCTGCACACATTAAAAACATGTCTTGCCCCTTTTGGCATTGGACACTAAGAGAGATTGAATCTGCTGCATTCTTTAACTATGTGGTTTTATTCATATGCGTATACACATATTTCACAGCGTCCGCTAGGACATCATTTTGCATATATATTATATAGTTCTCAAAATGTTGAGGAAGCGATCTCAATCTATCCTTCCAACACTTTTAATATTACGTTTAAAATAATTCTTATAATTATATATATTAAATTGGAACATAATACTTAACATTAATGATGCTAGTAAACAAATAATATTGTCAACAATGAAACTAATCAAATCATTACCAACATGAAAAATAAGCTAAATTTACAATATTTTTGATATAAATATTTTCTTTTTGGGACTAACCATATATTCTGTCTCACTATAAATGTAACACAATGTTTCCCCCCCCCCCCCCCCCCATCATAAAATTTGATTCAAACACTGATTGCTAGGTAACCTGTTGTGGAGCAACGGGGTGTGACTCAGTGCCAACATGCTGTAGTAAAACTGGGCATCACATTCACATCTTCAGGGGCAAAGCCTCAGGGTAGGTAGGATAAACTCAGCTATGCTCAAATTACTGTAAAAGAAAAAAAAAGCTTGACAGAATGAAAAGTTAAAAATGTTAATTATCTTCAAATAATCTGGATAGAAGTTGAGAATTTGTGAGTATAGAGCATCGCAACTGTCCAGCAAACATCCACTCTCTTAGTTGTTTAAGTCGAGGTAAGGTGAAGTTACCCAGTCTCACCTTGCCATTAGAATCATGGTAAGAGGCGAGCTGTGTGGGGAATGCACATACATGCTTTTCCAGCAAGTAAGCTGTCTGTGCAATCTACACTGAGAAACATGGCCTTGGCCATTCACTGCTAAGTGCTGGAAATATCCTTGACTCAGCTCTACATTGTTCCCATTGTTTTAAAAAAATTGGTTCCACTATTCTCTGTACAGATATTGCACAGCAAACAAAGAAGTTGCACAGGTGCTTCATGAATACCATGTAGATTTTCATTAGCCCAAAAGCGTGAGTTATTTGAGTTCACATAGCCAGATAAATGGAACCATGCTTCATCTGTGAACCATGTGATGGACAATATGGCTGGATTTTGTATACTGAACTCATGAAACCAATGACAATAATTCAGTTGTCTATCTTTACATGGTTCAAATCAATGTTTATGACATTCACTTACAAGATTGATGACCTCAACCAGTATTGCAACTTTAGAACTTATGTCGCATTATTTATCGGAAAGTTCATCTTCCTCAACCGTTGCAGCGTTATACAAATTTGTTGTTGAGTTAAACCTTAACATCTTCTTGGTGACTTGCAGATTTTCGGATCTGCCACATTATTTGAAAACTAAGGCGACAGAATAAGTTCGTTTACCATATTCAGTGCCAATCTGCTTCTAACTTTAGTTTTTATTAAGTCCAGTTTAGAAAAAAAAACCTTTCAAAAGAAGCTTTTTGTGGGGCAATGAAATCACTGATAATGCAAAGGCTGCCAGTTCTTTGAAATCAGTATTTCCACCAAGGTGGCATGTGTTTAACAGCACTTCAAAACCTGTCAGGTTTAGGTATGTTCTTTATTTCACACGGAATATCACGTACCTATTCTGAGTTTTCTCCATTGATCATCAATTTTCAGAACAGTGCCTTCTTCATTGAGATTACCAGATCTGGGCACATTGGCAATAAGAGGATAAAGGGTAGAAGGACTAGTAGGATATGAAATGGTTGCCTTAGAGGGGTGGAGACAGCCCATGAGGGCATTTGTAATTAGTTTCTTTCGCTGGTGGGACAAACCACTGAAAATGATATTTCTCTGGTATCGAACTATCATAAGTCCTGGCACATGCGCAATGAGAATTTGCTGGGTACTGACACTAGACTTCACATCCAGCGGTAAGTGTAGGTCGTTCCAGCTCAGGAAATGTTTTTGAAGTCCTGGTGCATGTGCAATGAGAATTCGCTGGGTACCGACACCAGATTTGACATCCAGCGTAGGGAAAAAATTTTGAAGTCCTGGCGCATATTGACGGCAATGGAAGATTGGGACTAATATTTTTGAAAGTATTTTTCATTATCAATCTGTAATGGGTTTTTACTAACTCTTTTTTTCCCCTCATTGGAGACTAGCTACTGTTTTTTTTTTTTTTTTCATTCGGCAGAAAATATTTAGGTTGGTTCTCTTTATTGGGTTGCAAATAGCTGTAGTAACACAGTTATTTTAATAGCTCAATCCATGAAAACTGCTACCTATTTATTAATTCATTCTGAATGAGTTTTGTACAACCGGCAAACTGTAAGAAATACACAAGATATCCTTTGAATATCTATTTGCGTGACAGAATTTCAGGCATTAGCAGTATGATAACCAATGAACTGCTATTACTCGGGAGCTATCTTATTTACTTGCAAATGGGTTCTTGTGGTAAGATAAGAAGTTCAAAGGAGCAACCATTTTGAATGTGGTACAGTCTTTTAGCTTGACATATGAAACAAAGGCACAAGGTCTGAATATTTCCGGATGTATATCATAAATAGCCGAAACTGCTAATGGAATGGAATCTTGTACGTGCCAACAATTGTGTCTTGGATTATATACAATGCACAACAATGTGAATTACGCAGGCGAAGGAAGGGGTTACACCACAAAAAGAACTAAAACGTTTCCATGTAAAGGGTAGTTTAGGGGGGGCTATTTTCTTCAAAATCTTCATGTCGCATCCTTTAAATGCATTAAACTTAAATACCAACTTTGGTTTTTAACCGACTTCTTGTTTTTGAGTTATGCTGTCCACAGACTGACACACACACACACACACACACACACACACACACACACACGGAACTTTTTCTAAAAATGATTTTTTTTAGGGGAGATTCAGGGAGTCTCAAAATTTCCAGTGAAAACTCGTCATCGAATTTTTGGGTGCAATACAATACTTCCCCTACTTACCAGCAGAAAGTAAAAATACTTTCAAAAATATTATGAGTCCCAATCTTCCATTGCCTCCCACACCGTTAGTCATTGCGCATGCGCCAAGACTTTTAAAATATTTCCCGAGCTGGTTGTGAAGTCTACTGTCAGTACCCAGCAAATTCTCATTGCGCATGCGCCAGGGCTACGAAAATATTTCCGGAGCTGGTTGTGAAGTCTAGTGTCAGTACCCAGCGAATTCTCATTGCGCATGCGCCAGGACTACGAAAATATTTCCCGAGCTGGTTGTGAAGTCTAGTGTCAGTACCCAGCGAATTCTCATTGCGCATGCGCCAGGACTACGAAAATATTTCCCGAGCTGGTTGTGAAGTCTAGTGTCAGTACCCAGGGAATTCTCATTGCACATGCGCCAGGACTACGAAAATATTTCCCGAGCTGGTTGTGAAGTCTAGTGTCAGTACCCAGCGAATTCTCATTGCGCATGCGCCAGGACTACGAAAATATTTCCCGAGCTGGTTGTGAAGTCTAGTGTCAGTACCCAGCGAATTCTCATTGCGCTTGCGCCAGGACTACGAAAATATTTCCCGAGCTGGTTGTGAAGTCTAGTGTCAGTACCCAGAGAATTCTCATTGCGCATGCGCCAGGACTACGAAAATATTTCCCGAGCTGGTTGTGAAGTCTAGTGTCAGTACCCAGCGAATTCTCATTGCGCATGCGCTAAGGCTACGAAAATATTTCCCGAGCTGGTTGTGAAGTCTAGTGTCAGTACCCAGCGAATTCTCATTGCGCATGCGCCAGGACTACGAAAATATTTCCCGAGCTGGTTGTGAAGTCTAGTGTCAGTACCCAGCGAATTCTCATTGCGCATGCGCCAGGACTTTTAAAATATTTCCCAAGCTGAATGTCAAGTCTAGTGTCAGTACCCAGGGAATTCTCATTGCACATGCGCCAGGACTTTTAAAATATTTCCCAAGCTGGTTGTGAAGTCTAGTGTCAGTACCCAGCGAATTCTCATTGCGCATGCGCCAGGACTACGAAAATATTTTCCGAGCTGGTTGTGAAGTCTAGTGTCAGTACCCAGCGAATTCTCATTGCGCATGCGCCAGGACTTTTAAAATATTTCCCAAGCTGAATGTCAAGTCTAGTGTCAGTACCCAGCGAATTCTCATTGCGCATGCGCCAGGACTACGAAAATATTTCCCGAGCTGGTTGTGAAGTCTAGTGTCAGTACCCAGCGAATTCTCATTGCGCATGCGCCAGGATTTTTAAAATATTTCCCGAGCTGGTTGTGAAGTCTAGTGTCAGTACCCAGGGAATTCTCATTGCACATGCGCCAGGACTACGAAAATATTTCCCAAGCTGGTTGTGAAGTCTAGTGTCAGTACCCAGCGAATTCTCATTGCGCATGCGCCAGGACTACGAAAATATTTCCCAAGCTGAATGTCAAGTCTAGTGTCAGTACCCAGGGAATTCTCATTGCGCATGCGCCAGGACTTTTAAAATATTTCCCGAGCTGGTTGTGAAGTCTAGTGTCAGTACCCAGGGAATTCTCATTGCACATGCGCCAGGACTTTTAAAATATTTCCCAAGCTGAATGTCAAGTCTAGTGTCAGTACCCAGCGAATTCTCATTGCGCATGCGCCAGGACTACGAAAATATTTCCCGAGCTGGTTGTGAAGTCTAGTGTCAGTACCCAGCGAATTCTCATTGCGCATGCGCCAGGACTACAAAAATATTTCCCGAGCTGGTTGTGAAGTCTAGTGTCAGTACCCAGCGAATTCTCATTGCGCATGCGCCAGGACTACGAAAATATTTCCCGAGCTGGTTGTGAAGTCTAGTGTCAGTACCCAGCGAATTCTCATTGCACATGCGCCAGGACTACGAAAATATTTCCCGAGCTGGTTGTGAAGTCTAGTGTCAGTACCCAGCGAATTCTCATTGCGCATGCGCCAGGACTACGAAAATATTTCCCGAGCTGGTTGTGAAGTCTAGTGTCAGTACCCAGCAAATTCTCATTGCGCATGCGCCAGGACTACAAAAATATTTCCCGAGCTGGTTGTGAAGTCTAGTGTCAGTACCCAGGGAATTCTCATTGCGCATGCGCCAGGACTACGAAAATATTTCCCGAGCTGGTTGTGAAGTCTAGTGTCAGTACCCAGGGAATTCTCATTGCGCATGTATAATGATTCAACATGTAATAGGTAGAAGTCTTTATTCCAACCAAAACCTTCATACCAAGTTACCAACAGAAATAAATGTCATGCAAACCAATACATTGAATATCTGGAAAATAGTTAACTCTACCAAAAAAAAAAAAGTATTTGATATAAAATGTGTACTTTAACGAGACCTACACTTTTTCTACAGTAATACTTCGTGCATCTCTTCCAACTGGGCAATTGTACAAAAGTCATTCAGAATAAAGAGTATTCACAGAAAAGTCAACATATACATTTCACTTGTCCTGAAAATGTCTTAAACTTATGGTATCATAATTAAAATTGTTAAGACATTTTTGAGAAAATGAACATTTTGCAAACAAGTTCCATGTAAAGGGCAATCTGAGGCAGGGGATTTTCTTGAAAATCTTCGTGTCGCATTCTGGGAAGATGCAAAACTATATACCAAGTCCGGTATTTAACCGACGTTTTGTTTGAGTGTTATACTGTTCACTCCATCCACACACGGACTTCTTTTTTCCTTCGAAAAATACCTTTTACATGCAGAAATTATAATAACGTATATTTTCAATGAAATCTCGATGTCGAATTTTTTTATTTATTTATTTTTTTTATTTATTTATTCAGGGGACCTCATAACGTGTATTTCCACCTGAATGCCAGTCATACGTTGCGGTACGTATTTAAGGTGTTGAATAACAGTTATAATACTAACATATCACTACCCAAATTACTGATACACACATAAATACACGATTGCTGAACTAGTTACGTTTATGCAACGTTGGCGCTACTGCAGTTGTATGCATGGCTTGCTATCTGACTTTGTACCTTCGGTTGGCAATAACCCCTCCATCGCTTCGACTAGCCGATCCGCGCATGCGCCATTCGCGTAAACGGCCAGGCACATTAAGTTCACCAACTTTCAAGGGGGGCCGCGGCTCCTCTTACCCCCCTTCCCTTCGTGACACCCATGCCTGATATTCTTGGAGAAGCAGCGCTTCCGTAGCTTCATTGCACGCTACGCCACTGTATAAATCTGTAACTACATGTCCTGAATGTGAATTTTATCAATTATATGTAGAATGTAGAATAAATAGATGCAATTAACTGCCACATGTGCGCGAAAAGCTATGTTAAATGTTTTGATAAATACGCAATCTTTATCCAACATCACTTACTGTTACAGTAAAAAGCTCTTTATTAAAACATATCCTTAAGTTTGCGTCTGAAAATAAATAACGTCCTTCAGATTCTAACTTTAGTCTCCACTTGGGATTTAAACCGCAATGCTCCAAGGAATAAATCGTATTAGTACCCCACTGTCTGTTTGGCTGAAAATTAAATACAAATTAATACAATTATCAATAAAATACAATGTGCTAACAATTCCACCAACAAAATATTGTTAAAAGCGTCTTCTGCCTAATTGCTACGTATTTTATCAACACTAATGAAATTTACACACAAATATATTAGGTCGAAATAATGCAACTGTATAATTACCTCAGAATTACTATTTCGTGTTTCCAATTCCCCAATGTTACCTTCATCCGGGTCGCCTCCAGCGTTTGATTCTGCGACAGATTGCAAAAGCTGCTTTAAAATGTGTCGCATTTTTCGATCTCGAGCAAAAACCGATAAAACCGACTGTAATTTAAACCTTTCTTCAAAGCAAAGTCTCGATCGAGGCGATCCCTCTGTAAAGTCTAATTTTAAATAACAATTTGAAAATTCCATGCTTTCGAAGTTCTATTTTCATCTCGTTCATGAATACAAACCTGGCATTCAGAATATTACAGAACAACACTTTTTGAGATACATTGTGACATCATACCCATAACTCCATGGGAACCACGACTTGTTTAAAATAAGAGAAACGAAAATTTCAAATGTGCTGGCGTGTGATTCTTTCTTGAAAGTATTAGGCACATGTAAATAATATAAATTGAGCACATACTCTTGATTTTCTTTGACATCTGCGGAATTGGCTTCGCTGTATACGTACCTATTAACAGTAATCAGTCTATTCTATCTTGTTTTAGCACGATTTAACAAAATTAGTTGTGGTGCAACAGTGACACAGAATGACGTGATTTGTATAAGAATCCAATTGGATATATACATACGTAGCGAAAAGAGATCACTGCATTCTCCAGATGACTCTGAAGGGGTTTTAAGAAGACAGAGGTGACAAGAAAGTAGCAGAGAATGAATATTGTAAGGAAGCGGAAAAGGTAGGTGTAGTGAAGTGGAGGAAATTATGCATATCGGAGTTGTGATGAGGTGAAAGGATCTGGTAGGCATCTGGTGTAAGTTCGAAACAAAGCTTTTGCCCCAAAACGACATTCCGAAATGGCATTCGTGTATTATTTAGCACACTTCAAAAGGTTTAAGCAAATAGATCGCCAGGTTCTAAAAATAAATATTAAAGTATACTTCGGATTGTATTTTCGTAACTCCCAAAATTATTCTGGAATCTCGTTAGCCACTAATCTAACAGTTTTAAAAGCAATCGTTCTGTCGGTCATTCCTTTGGTATCTACTGCCTAGGTACATAATTTCAGTATTACTCATGAGCGGCGGCAAACTTTTCCAGGGGAGTGCATGTTGGAAGTGTGCAATCAAACAATATTAATTCATTATTCTGTTGTCAAAAGTTATAGTATTTGTTGCAGATACCCACATTAGTTTGTGTTAAATAAACATTGTTTTTTTACATAAAAAGCAAAACAACATTCTAATAGTAATTGATTACACATTAAATTCACTAAATTTTCAAGGGGGCCAGTGCACCCCCTTCGCGACGCCTGCCCTAAGGTATTACTCATTTTTAAACTCATTGTATTTTTATATGACACTGCATTTTCTGTATGTAAATATGAACTACTTATTTTTGCTCTAAAATTTATAGACTTTGTAATATGTATGATATGCAATTGTGCCTGAAGTCTTATAATTGTAAAGAACAACAATACACTCCAGATAAACGCAAAGAATAATTACGATCTCCAGTCTCACTAAAGAAATAAAAAAGGGACGCAGATTTTTAAATTTTCTTTTACATAAATTACGTGTAATTGTAACACAAGAAAAGAACAGTTTCACTGTGGTTCTTAAATTATTCCACATACAAAAACATGAGTTTACAGAAATTGTTACTGAAGAATTTCATTATACAAAGTTGTCATGTCGTGGGAAATTTGAGGCATGGAATTAAGACAGAATTGCACAATTTCGCAAACCTGATAGTTTTTTGCTCGCTAATTTGACACACCATGTGTACACGATCAATCATCTATGGGGGAAACATTAAATATACTGTAATAAGTGCGTTAGTTTTTGTTGCTGATTTTAACTGTTGAGTTGTATAAAAGGTATAGATGCACAGTGTAAAGCAAAGCTTGGCGTGTTTTCATCAAAAGTAATGTTGGCTAACATGGAACTGCGCAGAACGTTTTTGTTTGTGATTGAATTGAGGAAAATTGCGAGTTAATGTAGAAAGTGTTGCGTTGTAACAAATAGTATTATTTTATGAGGAAATAACTGTGCTTGGGCACATGTATGAAGAATGAACAACTGCAGTGCTATAGTGTCTTGAGGTGTCAAGTACTTTTCGGACGTTTATGTGTAAAAGGTTAGGTTAGAGTGTCAGTGAACAATGATGGAGATATAAACACGAGTTTGCAGCTCCCTCCTTGACACTGCCTCTCAATTAATTTCCACATACTTGTGAATGTGTGAAATTTGAACAACGATGGCAATGCGAACTATGTGTATAACCCAAGAAGGCCCAGCAAATGCCCTGGCCCTCAATAAAGACTACAGCCAGGTTGTAATTGCCGGGAGAAACGGTAATGTCAACAATTACTAACCAACTTCTAGTTCTAAAAGTGTTAAACTCCCAACGTTGCATGTCATTAAGTAATTCCGCAATTTTAGCAGTCATTAGCAGTACTTGAATGTGCTGCTGGAATCTTTCTTTGCATCACACAATTTCGCAACGTTTGAAAGGTTAACGTTTGCTGATGGATGAATTCATGCGTGTAATTTGGGACCGGCTTCGGAGGGGGGGGGGGGGCAAAGTTAGGTGAAATTCACATAATGAAAATGCAGTGTAAAATAGTTTTAAAATACTTTGAGTTAATTTTTTAGGGAAATAACGCGCTGTTTACAAAATAATTAATGTATAACAAGATGTAAACATGTTTAATTTGATTATCAAAGTGATGTAATTTCTCATTTCTGTTTATCAGCACCCTTAATAAAACAAACCTGGTGGCAGAGTCACATGAATCTTGAGGTTTATTTTCATAACCGTCTACAAGTTATTTATGTAATACTTTCACATACAGACACAAATCCTAGTGGGTTTTTCTGACAATGGGCCAAGCATTGTTCAGACATTCGCACTCTGATGCAATGCAATGTGTTAACAGTCACGGCACCCACTTGCCCTTTCAGATGATATCCCTAGAGTATCAGCCATTTCTCACACTTTGCGTCAGCGACCCTCTCTGGGGTGGTGACACGCCTTGGTCGACCACTATGTCGTCATCTTCCAAGTTTAAGCCCTGGCCCACTTGGTAACAGTTGAATGTAAGAGCAGAGTCTCCCAGTGCATTTTGAAAATTGGCATATTTTATTTGCTTTCATATCTTTCTTTATGCAGTACTTTATCACTGGATGAATACTGTTTTTGTTTTTTTCCATTTTCAAAAATCACTACATAGGAACAATAATAGAGGTGCATCAGCACCACAGCTGTATGCCCAGAGCACGGATACTCCACGCGTTTACTCAGGAAGGATGGCTGATTATTATATCAGATCCAGTAATCTCTGTTGGTGATTCCGAGAACTTCTCAAACAACCCTTGCAACATATCTAATTAAATGGAATCGTGATTCGTCCAAAAAGAAAATTGGACTAGAATATATTTAACTTCATGTACCTGTTTCAAAACTATTCATAAAATTGCATCCTTAATGCAAAGTTCTTGCAGTACAGTAATTTAATAGGCTTTAACGTGAGTAACCTTGTGGCCATTTGAAGAGAGCGATAAGAAATATCCATTTGCTGGGAAAGACTAAGTGATTCTCTAGACCTTACCAGAGTTTGTTTCAATTGTTACCTGGAGCTTGCTCTGTGAGTACTGTACATGGTTGATCCACTTGAATTGAATGCAGGATGGGATAGCCCCATTCGTTGTGAGTAAACTGGTGTCAGGTAGTGACTCTCCCGCTTCAGGAACTCCCGCAGCACAAGGATGAAGACAGATAGTCAGTCCCTGCAATGGAGCTGCGAAGAGAGCGTTTTCTACGATCTTAGAAGTGGGTTAAACCAGTACCAAAGTCGTGAACATTTGCAACAGTTTTTTGGTAGTTTCATGAATTTAAAAGGGACAGATTTTCTTTGAAAGCTGACGGAAGAACAAATACATGCCCATGCTGAATGTTGTGAGAAAATGCTGACAAGATCTGAAGTAGGGGACTCCAGACGGGTTACTGACATCTCACAGATAATGAAGCCTGGATTTATTAGCTTGAACCGGACAATCAGCGGTGTGCATCTTTCCTGATGACAGTCCACCGACAAACGTGAAACATCCTTCAAGTGTCAACAGTAAAATGATGGGTGGTCTTGTGGCAACCATTCCTCTGGAGGGGCAAAGCACGGTTGCTGCTAATTGGTACACCACAGTTTATTTGCCAAAAGCTTTCACCAACCTTCAACAATGGTGGCTGCACATTGGACTGTGACGGATCTTTCTCCATCATGACAGCATGTCCGCACACACGGCCAACATCATCATTCAGCTCCTGGAGTCTACAGAGGTCACACTTATGATTCATACACCATACGGTCCTGATCTGGCCCCATGTGAGTTATTTCTGTTCCTGGTGGTAAAAATTGCATGTGTGGAAAAATATATTTAAGCCCTGAAGATGCTGTTACCACCTACGAAGGGGAGCTTTCAGCCGTCGAGAAAACATGTGGCGGGAACGGTTTCAGTGAATGCAAAAGTGTATACAGTAGGGGGCGAGTGCTTTTTGAAAGTGCAACATTCAGAATAATTAAAAAAAATTATTGTTGGTGCCTCTCAAAACTTTCACAATGGCTCTTGGAACTTGCTTACTAATGTATGAATCTCAGCACTCCTGTTTATAAAAGTTACCATCGATACAAATGCTCAATTACCTAATATTTCTATGTACTACCAACTGCTGAAAACAAAACAAACCAATTCTGTGGCAGCATTTCAAAGTTCTGAATATCTTTTTGCAAACCATTAAATCTGTAGGTCCATTGAACTGTTTTAATAATTTAACCTCTGGATTTATTTCATGATTAAATGACCAGAAATGATCTGTCACAGCTGATTTATCAATTTGTTTATATTTAATATTTCTAAAATGCTCTTTTATTCTGGTTTCTAAATGACGTTTAGTTTTACCAACATAAACCCTATCACAATCCAAACAGCTAAATTGATAAATGCCAGATTTTCTATAATTTGGAATTTTATTCTTTTTAGAAAAATTTAGTAAATTTTGTATTTATATGTATTTTGAGGAGCCAAAGTTATTCCATGTTCTTTAAAAATGCAAGTTTGTTATTAGTCCAAGGATGGTAAGTAAACCTTTTAAATTGCAATCAGTTTTTATTTTCTTGAGGGTAGAAAAGGCTATTAAAGAAGTAATAAAAAAGAGTTGTGTTGCTTCAGTTTTTCATTGAATATATCTTAAGTCGTTCCAGATATTACTCATTATGAACAATGTTGAATATAGTAATTATGCAACATAACCTTATGTTTTGTGTTTTCAGTGTTTAAGGTGTTTAACATAGAAGAGGATGAATTTGTGGAGAATTGCAACCTTCGAGTGGGAAAGAACCTTAATCTGAACTTTTCTTGTAACGACGTAGCGTGGAATACAGTGGAAGGTATGTGCACATACAGCAGTAGGTCCAACTTCACAAATATGTAATGTATTTTGTTAGGTTTTAAAAAAAATACCCATTTTAAATTTTTGTAATCAATCATTTGTGTGGCAAAGACAAAACATTTTACAAATCTTTAATTGTTTGAGAGGTAGAATTAGGACTGAAAAATTGAATGTCAGCTGGGATTTGAACCACTGATGTTCTTCCTTACGAGTGACTGCTCTAACCACTGAGCTACCATAGCTGTCCTGTTCTACCACTCAAACGGCTTGTGTGTTTGTACGTAAGTCTGTTGGCATCAAAAAGTAACTTTAGTTGTTTGTTTACCACAGTGAGTGGAATGATTCTTCTGTTGACTTTATAACTGAACTAACTAGCTATTTTATTTATTTCCTTATTTATATTTGTATAGTTGTTAAGGCTGTTTGCTTCACCAGCACCTGGTAACGGTAGCGGGAATGGGAAGCAAGGCAGCACATAACAGCCTCGTCACGAGAATGAGAATGTATACTATTGATCAATAGCAATGTGCAGGTCAATATTGTGCATTAGAAATTCATTTCTTTAGAATCAACCCATTATATTTTTTCTAGCTTGCAACAAGAGAGAGCTCTAGCAGCTGTTTCATGATACAGCCACAGTGAAAAGTGTTGTTGTTAGCTAATACTGGATTTCTGACATTGAAGTCATTAATCCTCTTGCTCTCTGATGGATGGGGAGGGCGCTAGAAGTGGCTGGGCATATTTGAAGGTGGTCTTGGTCCATCTCTTCTTGCAAATCATATAGAGGGCAGAGTGGTGAAGAATATATCCCAATGTATAGTGTAATATGCACTAAAATACATAGGCTTTCATGGCTAACGTCAAAATTATAAGCTGAAGTATTTTCCGGGCTGTTCTGCTGTGGTCTGCAACAGATAGAACACCAGCCACCATGCTCCTGCCTGCCCCAGGTCAATCAGCAGGTAACACACACAGTAGAAATAGAGTGATGCAGACAGTTAACGCATCAGACGCTGTTATACCTTCTCCAACAGACCACCGCAAAATACTTGATCTTATAATTTCTAATGTACACAATATGAATCTAGCATGCGATGTGTGGTAACAAGAACTCGGCCAAATCTTCTGTCCCATTCCCAGGGTGTGGGGAGGCTTCCCATTGGTTGTGAACACTCCCATTTGAATATATGTATTTCAACTTCCTCATGCCTGCCTCACGTCCAAGAGGTCGCGAGTTCAAATCTCACGTAGAGTGAGTTATTCAGATAAGCTTTCTTCTGAGATTTTCCCTTATCCTAGTAAGACGAATGTTGGGGAACTTAAAGCTCTATGGATCTCACACTCATTTGAGTATCATTCACCGTCTGATATGACACAATGTTGGGGGATGTTAATATTTGCTTATAATATACACTACAAAGATGCCCAAATTTTGTGTTTCTCTGTCAGCTACCTGTCCCAGTTACAAAGAGAGACAATATAAAACCATAAGCAAAAAAATAACTTCAAGCGCAAAGAAGAAGCCCTTTGCTTTAACAAAGTCTGGATGCCAGTACTACAAAAGAAACAAGAAGGCTAGAACAAAATTATTCCTTTGGACAACCCGCCAACTGATGTTGACCAATCAGCACACAATACTGGACAGGCCCCGCCCACCAGCCATATAAAAAGTGATTTATCCTCAACAGAAAACTTATTTGAGCTCTGACCAGCCACTGAATCATGTGTGAAGATGCCAAGCACAGTCCTTGGCAAAACGTCAGGAAACTCTCAACACCACGGCCTACAGGCCCACATAGTATGTTTAACTTCTTCAGGGATATGGACGTGAAATCACGTCCATTTAAAATGATGGACGAGCGATATGGACGTGTATACACGTCCTGTGCATTTGTGCATTTAACCCTTATTTATCCACTATCTAACTCAACTTATTTTAATTTTCCCTCGTTATGAAACATTTAATTAAATTCTATATGCTTTACTGACTTACCTTTATATGTTCCTTCTGCAGTGATATGCCTCAAAACAGGGATAAACACACAAGGGCACATCTCCACATTCGCCATAGATCATCCCAGTTTCCTTACGGGTTCCCTTCTTGCGGCACACGAAACACCTTCGAGATGGGCGGGACTTCTTTGCTGTTGACAGTATCCTTTTAGGATAATGTTTTCCTTGAAGTCTGAGGGGTGCAGGGGTTTTGGATTTTCTACCCCCAGTGTGAAGAGGCCTCTCAACTTGGTATTGTTCAATTAGGCTGCGAGCTATTGATAGTCGAAAGTCCAGGTAGGTCATTGTCTTGTGTGGGTTTAGAGCTCTCCAAATTACCAAACAATTGTATATGGTTATATCCAGCTGGTGCAAAAATACCTTTTTATACCATTTCACTGTTTTTCGTAAAGAGGGATATGCTTGCAATACCTGATCTACTAGATCGACACCGCCCATGTGCATATTGTATTCCTGGATAACTCAGGCTTGAAAATGCACATTTTGGTATGGGCATCTGTTTTTCCAGTGTCAATCATCAAAATCTTAGAGCTGCAATTGGATAATGCCGTAACTACCCTCCTGTCCTGCCAGGCAAGGTAGGTCAAAGGTGGGAGCTGACGCACCTCCATTTCCCCTCTCCTTAGAGCCTTCGTATTCACATCTTTTGGCAAACCAATACGATTTGAACGTACTGTTCCAATTGCATTAGTCTTTCTTTTGTGTAAGGCCATGAATAATTTAGGAGAGCTGTACCAGTTATCTAAGTACACAGTCCTACCCTGATCAAGCACAGGTTCCATTAGGTGCATTACTATGGAGCCAGATAAGCCCAAATCTTTGTCTCCAGTATTGTCAGTCCCTTGACCAGTGTAAATGCAGCTATTGTAAAGATATCCCGTTTTACTTTCACAAACATCAAAACTCTTTATGCCAAATCTAGCCCTTTTTGTTTTGATGTATTGCTTCCAACCTAAGCGGCCCTTTAAAGCATTAGGCTTTCATCAACAGTGACCTTTTCACCAGGCACATAATTTTCTTTAAATTTTGAAATAATATAATCGAAAACAGGCCTAATTTTGTGGAGTTTGTCATTTAGATTCTCTGTGCAGGTGAAATGAAGGAACCGCAAAATTGACGTAAACCTGTTATTTGACATGCATTTTCCAAAAAAAGGAGTAGCTAGCATGTCATCTGTGGACCAATACATGTATAATGCAGGTTTACGAATAACACCCATAAGTATAATTAGACCAATTAGCCTGTAAATCTCATTGAGTGTTACTTCTGTCCACCTTTGAATTCTGCTCTTAGGCCCTAATTTACCTTTAGAGAGCAGGTCTTCCTTCACCTTACTCGCATATACATTTGTTTCTGAAACAATGAGAGACACTAAATCGGTAGTAAAAAATGTTGTAAAAATGTCAATTGGTTGGCTGTCAGAAGTCAGCTGAGCCTGGGATTGAACACCAGACCCTGTGCTCGTGAAGATGTGCCTGTTTGTATTGGAATTGTTTTCAGCACTCCACAATGCTGACTCTTCACGAACACCTGAAGGAAGTTGGTCACGTTCTTCCTCACTGCTACTTGTACCTATATCCTCCACACCCTCCTCAAATTCAGAAAATTCGCCATCGATATCCAAATCGCTGTCACACAGCAAGAAGTCCTCCACATTATCGTGTGTAATTTCAGAAGCCCTTACACTTCCACCACTCGCTAACCTTTGTGCAACACTGCTTGTTGATGCCATGTTTTAGCTCTGAGATGTAACACTCAATAGCTTCTCACTTCAGCTACAAGCAGGAAAGTATACGTATGCATTTCAAGAAAGAAACAAACGGAGCCTGTAAGCTATATCCAAGTTACGAAACACGTGTAAGGAAAAATTGCAAACCTGCTTTATTCTGATGACTCATAAACCACGCATACAGTAGTGTTCTATTTCACATTGTGCTGTGATTTGCTGACGCATAGCTCACACATACAATGGGTCCACTACTGTTTCTTTCCGAGATGCGTTCGACAAAGCAAAGTTAACTTTTTACCACAGTGAAACAAATAGTGCCATTTCAACGATTTGTAAATGCAACTCAACATTGCTGATGATGTACATGTATACTGCATATAATGAGTTTTATACCAGTTTTTGTTTCATTAAAATAACTTAAAATTTACGCAAAATACAGCTGTGTATTTAGGAAGCACTTTTAGCGCATTTAACAATTTAAATGCCCTGCGCTGGATATTCGGTATCCGTTCTCGGCCTGCAGAGCTTTTAAATGACTGTCGCTCAAGAGGTTAATCACTGTCCTTAAGCCGTTCTGTTAATGCAGAAAAGGTGCCTTTTAAAATATGCTGAATGATATGTGTAAGGAGAGTCTGAAGAGCATTTCCATTTGACTGTGTATTAGATAAAATAAGAATGTGGGTGTTATGTATTACTATTGACAGATCACCTGTTGGCAACGGCTGCGACAAATGGTGCTGTGGTGTTGTGGAACTTGAATAGACCTTCAAGATCCAAACAAGAGCATGTGTTTGTTGATCACAAGAGAACAGTGAACAAAGTAAGCTTCCACCCAACAGAACCTACGTGGCTCATCTCGGGCTCACAGGATGGTACTATGAAGTGCTTCGACCTCCGCACAAAGGAAGCCAACAGAACATTCTACAGGTAAGTGAACTTGCATCCAACAGGACCAACGTGGCTCACAGGATGGCACTATGAAGTGCTTCGACCTCCACACAAAGGAGGCAACAGAACATTCTACAGGTAAGTGAACTTGCATCCAACAGGACCAACGTGGCTCACAGGATGGCACTATGAAGTGCTTCGACCTCCGCACAAAGGAAGCCAACAGAACATTCTACAGGTAAGTGAACTTGCATCCAACAGGACCAACGTGGCTCACAGGATGGCACTATGAAGTGCTTCGACCTCCGCACAAAGGAAGCCAACAGAACATTCTACAGGTAAGTGAACTTGCATCCAACAGGACCAACGTGGCTCACAGGATGGCACTATGAAGTGCTTCGACCTCCGCACAAAGGAAGCCAACAGAACATTCTACAGGTAAGTGAACTTGCACCCAACAGGACCAACGTGGCTCATCTCGGGGTCACAGGATGGCACTATGAAGTGCTTCGACCTCCACACAAAGGAGGCAACAGAACATTCTACAGGTAAGTGAACTTGCATCCAACAGGACCAACATGGCTCACAGGATGGCACTATGAAGTGCTTCGACCTCCACACAAAGGAGGCAACAGAACATTCTACAGGTAAGTGAACTTGCATCCAACAGGACCAACATGGCTCACAGGATGGTACTATGAAGTGCTTCGACCTCCACACAAAGGAGGCAACAGAACATTCTACAGGTAAGTGAACTTGCATCCAACAGGACCAACATGGCTCACAGGATGGCACTATGAAGTGCTTCGACCTCCACACAAAGGAGGCAACAGAACATTCTACAGGTAAGTAAGCTTGCACCCAACAGGACCAACGTGGCTCACAGGATGGCACTATGAAGTGCTTCGACCTCCGCACAAAGGAAGCCAACAGAACATTCTACAGGTAAGTAAGCTTGCACCCAACAGGACCAACGTGGCTCACAGGATGGCACTATGAAGTGCTTCGACCTCCACACAAAGGAGGCAACAGAACATTCTACAGGTAAGTGAACTTGCATCCAACAGGACCAACATGGCTCACAGGATGGCACTATGAAGTGCTTCGACCTCCACACAAAGGAAGCCAACAGAACATTCTACAGGTAAGTAAGCTTGCACCCAACAGGACCAACATGGCTCACAGGATGGTACTATGAAGTGCTTCGACCTCCGCACAAAGGAAGCCAACAGAACATTCTACAGGTAAGTGAACTTGCACCCAACAGGACCAACGTGGCTCATCTCGGGGTCACAGGATGGCACTATGAAGTGCTTCGACCTCCACACAAAGGAGGCAACAGAACATTCTACAGGTAAGTGAACTCGCATCCAACAGGACCAACATGGCTTACAGGATGGCACTATGAAGTGCTTCGACCTCCACACAAAGGAGGCAACAGAACATTCTACAGGTAAGTAAGCTTGCACCCAACAGGACCAACGTGGCTCACAGGATGGCACTATGAAGTGCTTCGACCTCCACACAAAGGAAGCCAACAGAACATTCTACAGGTAAGTAAGCTTGCACCCAACAGGACCAACGTGGCTCACAGGATGGCACTATGAAGTGCTTCGACCTCCACACAAAGGAGGCAACAGAACATTCTACAGGTAAGTGAACTTGCATCCAACAGGACCAACATGGCTCACAGGATGGCACTATGAAGTGCTTCGACCTCCACACAAAGGAGGCAACAGAACATTCTACAGGTAAGTAAGCTTGTACCCAACAGGACCAACGTGGCTCACAGGATGGCACTATGAAGTGCTTCGACCTCCACACAAAGGAATCCAACAGAACATTCTACAGGTAAGTGAACTTGCACCCAACAGAACCAACATGGCTCACAGGATGGCACTATGAAGTGCTTCGACCTCCACACAAAGGAATCCAACAGAACATTCTACAGGTAAGTAAGCTTGCACCCAACAGGACCAACATGGCTCACAGGATGGCACTATGAAGTGCTTCGACCTCCGCACAAAGGAATCCAACAGAACATTCTACAGGTAAGTGAACTTGCACCCAACAGAACCAACGTGGCTCACAGGATGGCACTATGAAGTGCTTCGACCTCCACACAAAGGAGGCAACAGAACATTCTACAGGTAAGTGAACTTGCATCCAACAGGACCAACGTGGCTCACAGGATGGCACTATGAAGTGCTTCGACCTCCACACAAAGGAGGCAACAGAACATTCTACAGGTAAGTAAGCTTGCACCCAACAGGACCAACATGGCTCACAGGATGGCACTATGAAGTGCTTCGACCTCCACACAAAGGAGGCAACAGAACATTCTACAGGTGAGTAAGCTTGCATCCAACAGGACCAACGTGGCTCACAGGATGGCACTATGAAGTGCTTCGACCTCCACACAAAGGAGGCAACAGAACATTCTACAGGTAAGTGAACTTGCACCCAACAGGACCAACGTGGCTCATCTCGGGCTCACAGGATGGCACTATGAAGTGCTTCGACCTCCGCACAAAGGAGGCAACAGAACATTCTACAGGTAAGTGAACTTGCATCCAACAGGACCAACGTGGCTCACAGGATGGCACTATGAAGTGCTTCGACCTCCGCACAAAGGAGGCCAACAGAACATTCTACAGGTAAGTGAACTTGCATCCAACAGAACCAACGTGGCTCACAGGATGGCACTATGAAGTGCTTCGACCTCCGCACAAAGGAAGCCAACAGAACATTCTACAGGTAAGTGAACTTGCATCCAACAGAACCAACATGGCTCACAGGATGGCACTATGAAGTGCTTCGACCTCCACACAAAGGAGGCAACAGAACATTCTACAGGTAAGTGAACTTGCATCCAACAGGACCAACATGGCTCACAGGATGGCACTATGAAGTGCTTCGACCTCCACACAAAGGAGGCAACAGAACATTCTACAGGTAAGTGAACTTGCATCCAACAGGACCAACGTGGCTCACAGGATGGCACTATGAAGTGCTTCGACCTCCGCACAAAGGAGGCAACAGAACATTCTACAGGTAAGTGAACTTGCACCCAACAGGACCAACATGGCTCACAGGATGGTACTATGAAGTGCTTCGACCTCCACACAAAGGAGGCAACAGAACATTCTACAGGTAAGTGAACTTGCATCCAACAGGACCAACATGGCTCACAGGATGGCTCTATGAAGTGCTTCGACCTCCGCACAAAGGAGGCAACAGAACATTCTACAGGTAAGTGAGTAGTCTATTGTTTCCAACACATAGTATAACTCAGCTTCTAATTTGTGGTGCTAAATGACTAAAAGAAGCTTACACAGCATGGATGGTGTTGTTTTAGCTTGTAACGTATGATAATAATGTACATTATTGGGCAAATCTGTATACCTTTATATGAGCATCGTTTTAATCCTAAAGCACATGGTTTTGATTGTTTCATTTTTTTACTTCCTTAACTATGGAAAACTGAATCATTTGATTACTTGAACAAATATATTATTCCAGTAACATTTACATGTGTCAAGTATAACATTTCAACGTTGTGTGGATTTGCCCGAGATAGTGGCTCTACAGTTAGTGCACTGGGCGAGTGTATTGTTTACTTACTTGCCTTGTTGCACATGTGGGTCTGTTACAACACAGGTCGTGGCATGTGTATGGACTAGTACTATTAACTCAACATTCCCATTTACATTGTTGAAAAATGAACATTTTTACAAAACGATTAAACCTACCAAAACAAAACTTGATATGGTAAAACCTCATTTATCCAGATCTCCGGATTATCTGGATCAGATTTCTAGATATTTTTTTAATTTAATGTTCACATTAGATTATAAATTTAACTATGATAGTACAAACATAAGTATAAATATGTACTCGCAATATTAACTTTTTAGTTTGATTGAATGTATGGCTCCTGCATAAATTATACAATAATGCTATTAATCAAATTGATAAAGGAGAAACATTGAAGAAAATTTCTGCTGAATTGGGAGTTGCTGGCAAACATCATGGCATACACAGCACCACTTTCATGATAATAACCATGCTTCATTCAAATATCACACATGTTTAAAACAGAAGACCGTGGATCCAGTAAAATGATGTTTTTGGGTTTATTGGCCATGGTTGAGTCGATACATGAACACCTGACATTTCTCCCCCCATTCCGACAAGCATCATCAGAGGATGGTGACTTGTTGTGAAGTGGTGCTCGTCAGGAGCGTCTGTCTTATATATGATGGGATGAGACCGTCCCCTGTCTCCCATTGGCTGCACCGTGGCCTGCGTCAAGTTTTATATCTGGCTGGGTGCAGCCAATGGGAGACAGGGGACGGTCTCATCCCATCATATATAAGACAGACGCTCCTGACGAGCACCACTTCACAACAAGTCACCTTCCTCTGATGATGCTTGTCGGAACGTCAGGTGTTCGTGCATCGACTCAACCACGGCCAATAAGCCCGAAAACAGCATTTTACTGGATAGACACCAGTGATGAAAGCCTAAGCTCACATAATAGAAGACTGGATTGAGTGTTTTTTAGAAATGATGCGATTTTATGTGATGAAGATTTTTATAGTTTTTAATGTCTTGTAAACAATACATACTATGTACTGTACATAATTTCGTTATGAGACATAGCTTTTTATTGTCATAAATGGCAAGTCTGCTTATTTAAGGATTTAAGAATTTTGTTGCTCATGTAATCTGGATTTTCAATTTTTCGGATTGCCTTTGATCCCAGTTAGACCAGATAAACAGGGTTTTACTACAGTTTATATGTTACGTGTGCACCTATTAAGCAGGTTATTCTGGCCAAAGCAGTACTTTCCACCCTGCAAATATTGACTGCGTGAGACCTAGTCTTAGAAGGATCTACATGCACAGTCAACTTTCACAATGGCTCTTCAACAGTAATGGATAATTTACTCATAAATAGAGATAGAATTAAATCTTGTACTGTTACTCCACTCACAAATTTCCTGAGGCACAAATAGGAAATGATAGAAAGGAAATTGTGATATGAAATTAAGCATCCCAGTATTTATTTATGCCAACAAACTTACTGTTGGTGTTTTTAAACACACAAGCCGTGTGTGGGCAATGTTTGAGAGGTAGAACTGGAACTTACTGTTGGTGTTTTTAAACACACAAGCCATGTGTGGGCAATGTTTGAGAGGTAGAACTGGAACTTACTGTTGGTGTTTTTAAACACACAAGCCATGTGTGGGCAATGTTTGAGAGGTAGAACTGGAACTTACTGTTGGTGTTTTTAAACACACAAGCCATGTGTGGGCAATGTTTGAGAGGTAGAACTGGAACTTACTGTTGGTGTTTTTAAACACACAAGCCATGTGTGGGCAATGTGTGAGAGGTAGAATCAGAACTGAAAAATACAATGCCACAGCTGGGATTGAATTGTTCAGTTCCGATTCTACCTCTCACCCAGTATTTGCCTAGGTGACAAGAAGAAAGCATGAAAACCCAAGTCAGAGTCCACAGTCGATGGGGAATGAACCCATGACCTCCAAATGCAAGTCACACACATTACTGTGTGCCAGCTCGCTTGGTGTAGTGGTGAGGACTGAGGAAAACTTGGAGAAAATCTCAGTCAGGATTTGAAATACAGACCTTCCATTTATGAACTCTTGTGTTAATGACCTCGGTTACTTGTAGCAGGGGTTCTGTGAAATGTGTTAAGTTAACATAGAACTCTTGAGGGGTAGAACTGGGACTTAAAAATTCAATGCCACGGCTGGGATTTGAACCACAGACCCTCCAGTTCTACCTCTCAAACATTGCCCACACACGGCTTGTGTGTTTAAAAACACCAATAGTAAGTTTGTTGGCATAAATAAATAGTAGAACTCTTGCTTTGTTATGTTAGTACTTGATCTTGATTGTGAATGGTCCCCTAACACTGCACCTCAAATTAGATTGTTAGTCTGGGTGGCTCAGTTGGTTAGGTGTTGGCCTACCGATCCCAAGGTTGTAGGTTCAAATCCTGCACAGGCACACCTGCAGTACTGATATGATCCTGGCTTTTGAATAAGATTTATAGTCTTGTAGTATTCATAATCCCTTATGATGGTCTTCTTGATTATGTTCTCAATTGATATTCTATATAATAATCTGATTTTTTTCTTGCAATTTAATGCCATAAGAAGGTGCTTTAAATTAACATTATAATGGGAGAACAAAAAACTTACAAATGGGCTGCATGGTGTTTTGCCTGTCCACATCCTCAGCGCTCATTACCGACTACCGCTATCATACAAAGTCACAAATGAAACCGTACAATACTTTAAAACTACTTTTAAAGACTTTACTTAGCAACTTTATAGAAGGAGATGCTGAAACTGGCCACTGTCATTGTCTAGACATTTTTGGCACCTCTTTAAAAAACTATCCATCATTCGCCATAGTTCACATTGGGAAATGCTGGCAATTTCCTGGTGGATATTTTGTTTTAATTCTTCCAGGATGTGTGGGGTTGTCTTGTACACTTCGTTTTGAGTTACCCAGAGATAGAAATCACAGGGGTTTAGGTCAAGGGACCACAAATCTCTACTAATAATTCTGTTTTGAAACATGCTTTCAATTGTTCTCATATTCCGATTGGCCATATGAGCTGTTGCAGAGTCTTGTTGAAAAAATGCAAAATCACACTTCCTATCTGCTAATTCTCTAGAAAGAGGGGCAAAATTGTATTCACTTGTGTACAAGCGTCAACTGTTGACTCGAAAAAAATTGGCCGTATAACCCAGAACCTAATATTGTTCCTGGTGAAAAAATTGATGTATAGTGCACCTTTGGTGGAGAAAGTTTCTCAGAGCTCCAATAAGTGATTTCTGTCTCTGTATATTGCAAATTGCACCACTGAGTGCTGCTATGTTGACGCTGTAACTTCCATTTTGTTCTGGTACAAAAAGAGATTAAGTAAAAATGGATAAAAAGTGTGAAGGAGGATTTTAAACGTCAAGTGATTGTTATGCATAAGTGCGACAAGTTATACAAAGATATTGCAATGCAACTGGAGATAAGTAAAACGTGTGTGGCACAGAAATAAAAAATATAGGCAAAGCGGCAAATTTACAGATGTGGAGTAAAGTGGTAGACCAAGGGTTGCATCGTCCCGGCAGTTATATCTATGTGAGGAACAGCTGCCCTCAGGCTGAGATGTTTGAGATGCACTACCTGAATGTTGGAACAACATTGCTATGCAAGAGTGTAGGAATCTTGTGGACAGTATGACCAAAAGAGTAAATCTACTGTGTTTGGAAGCTAAAGGAGACCAAATTAACCTTTTCACTGCTACAGGCGAGATATCTTGGGCGTGGGAAGGCATGCCAGCTGTGCTACGGGCAAGTTATCTCGGACGGAACTTTGATTGCTGGGCATTTGCAAGGTTTTATTCGTTTAAGCGTTTGACCAACACAGGGATGTAGTCTCATCTGTTGGGAAGCATATGAACTGCATTTCTGCTGTCACTCTGTACGGTAATGCCCTCTATAGGAACACATTTCAAGGGGGTGCAATGACACAACGGCATGCACTTCCGACCACTGCTTGTTCATGTGATCAGCATGGCACATTCAGGGTTTTCCAACTTAGTGAAAATGGCTTCTTCATGTGGTGTGCAATTTAACCTTAGTGATGTGGAAATGTTAAATGTTTTTGATTCATTACCGTCAGATTTATCCGATATTTCGGAGTTCACAGATAGTGACAACGACTTTGAAGTGGTGGATAATGGTCAATACAGCAGTGAGGAAGAAAATGAGCAACAGGCAATACCAACACAAGTGCTAAAGCAAGCATGAGAGGACATTTCATTGTCCCAGTGGTGCCCTGGAAATTTTACTCCACATGTGCATGACTTCAACAAGGACATTTCAGACATTTCTGTGGATATAGGGGATCACTTCAGTGCGTTGGATTATTTCCAGCTCTATTTCTCCCCTCATTTTGTTGAGAATATTGCTGAGGAAACTAATAACTATTATAAGTTTGTCATTCAGAAGGAGGAGCCATCTCCCAGCTCTTGTCTACAGAAGTGGAAGGATGTAACAAAAGAAGAATTGTACGTCTTTTTTGGTATTACTCTGCTTATGGCCAGGGTAAAAAAGTTAACAATTACAGAAAGCTGGTCAAAACATCCTCTTCTTGCCACGCCACAGTTTACGAACTACATGTTTCGGGATAGATATCTTCTGATTTTGCATGTGTTGCATTTCAGTGATAATGACAAACAAGTCCAGGGAGAAAGACTTTATAAACTGAAACTAGTAATAGATCACCTCCAAAATGTATTCAGTGAAGTGTTTACCCCCTTTTGTGACATTTGCATTGACGAGAGCCTTGTACTTTTCAAGGGGTGCCTGCAATTTTTTCAGTATATTTCATCCAAATGACACAGGTTAGGAATAAATCTGTGATGTATGACTGTGAAACAGGATACATTGTTGACTTTATAGTATACAAAGGAGCAACTACAGACAATTCCGGAGCATGAATTTGGGGTTTGTGGAGCAGTAGTCCTGGCATTCATAAATAAATATCTGCACAAAGGGAACAATGTTTGGCTGAATAACTGCTTTTCCAGTCCTCTCCTTTATGATTGGCTTCACAGGAATGGCATTAACGCTTGTAGTACAGTAAGGAAAAACAGGATGGGTTTACCCGAGATGACTTTCAAATTGAAAAGAGGAGAAGTGGAATCTAGGCACACTATTAATCAGCTGGCACTGAGGTGGATGGATAGGCGAGAAGTGTGTATACTGACTACAATGCATACAACTGACATAAAGGAAACTGGAAAAGTGAGCAGGACTACAAACACACCAGTAAGAAAGCCACAATGTGTAATGGACTACAACAGGAACATGGGTGCAGTGGATAGATCAGATATGATTCTAAGTTCTCTTCACTGCCTCAGAAAGTCACTGAAATGGTACAGAAAATTCTTCTTTCACCTATTGGATATCGTAATACTAAATTCCCAGATGCCGTACAATGTAAGAACTGGCAAGAACATCTCATTGGCTGAATTCCAAATTTCACCTATTACAGAAATTTTTCAGAAATATATGCCAAGACCTACCACTACATCAGGAAGGCCATCATCAGGTGACCAACCTCTATGGTTGACAGAAAGGCATTTTCCTTCTAAGGTACCATCCACCCCAAAGAAAGCCAATCCCATGGGGCAATGCTATGTCTGCTCCAACACATCTTTAGGGGAGAAGAACGAAGGGAAAGCAGGTATATGTGTGCCAAATGTGACGGCTTGTGTGTAACACGCTTTTAAATTTCTGAGTTACTGTGCAGAGAAACGTGTAAGAAAACGTGCAAATGTACTGCGTGAAATGCTTTTAATCCAAACATTATTTTTCACATGTATTTTAACTGTTCTAGTTTGGACATCCCTAAGTATGAAGTGAAGTGAAAAATGTGTAAGTGCAAATCCCGACAGAAAAATGTATACTAGTGGCCTCTTGTGGACAACCCTGTGTTGCATATGCTTCCCAGCATATACTTAAAAGCAACAATTATTACAATGTGGATTATCTAGGACAGTCTTCATCATCTGTGGTGACTTTCTATGTCATTTACAATAGTTTTGCATGGCATTATCATCATTTTTCAAATGTTTATTTAATTATAATGCTATGTGTTCTTCGAAGACAAGATTTCAGTGATATTAAACTTTTGTTAGAACTGGTAATGCAGTAACAAAGGTCAATGAGTGATATTGTTTGAGAGGTAGAATTGGAACTGAAAAATTCAATGCCACAGCTGGGAGTTGAACCTCAGACCTTCCGTTTGCCGTGTGGTTGTTCTAACCGTCAAGTTACTGTGACAACTTGCCAGAATAACATTGAATTTTTCAACCGATTTTAAATTCATGGCTTTTGTGTTTAAAAACATAAGCAATAAGTTTGTTGGCATAAATAATAATAGTTTGATATTGTTGTTTACAGCAATACAGAGAGTGTTCGAGATGTGCAGTTCAGTCCACACATACACCATGCCTTTGCTGCAGTCTCGGAGAATGGTAATGTACAACTGTGGGACCTGCGACGTCCGGAACGATGTTACCAGCAGTTTACTGCACACAGTGGTCCCGTGTTTGCTTGTGACTGGCATCCCGACCTTACCTGGCTGGCCACAGCAAGCAGAGACAAGACGATAAAGGTATCACATAGTTAAGTGAGTTGAGTGGCCCAGTGAAGGTTACAGCCTGTTACATTGTGTATGTGTAATCTGTACAGGTGTGGGACTTGAACGGCAAGCCATCGCTAGAGTACACAATCCACACCATAGCTTCAGTGGGGCACATCAAATGGCGACCACAGCGCAAGTACCACATTGCCAGTTGTGCCCTGGTGGTGGACTGTAGCATTAATGTGTGGGATGTGCGGCGCCCATACATTCCTTTTGCTGCATTCAACGAACACAAGGATGTGGCAACTGGTGTTGCTTGGAGAGGCGACCCTCACGTGTTCCTATCCACCAGCAGGGTAAGTAACGTATGTGTAACAGACAATGAACACAACGATGTGGCAGCAGGTGTTGCTTGGAGAGTTCCTGTCCACCAGCAGGGTAAGTAACGTATGTGTAACAGACTACCAACACAAGGATGTGGCAGCTGGTGTTGCTTGGAGAGTTCCTGTCCACCAGCAGGGTAAGTAACATATGTGTAACAGACAACCAACACAAGGATGTGGCAGCTGGTGTTGCTTGGAGAGTTCCTGTCCACCAGCAGGGTAAGTAACATATGTGTCACAGACTACCAACACAAGGATGTGGCAGCTGGTGTTGCTTGGAGAGTTCCTGTCCACCAGCAGGGTAAGTAACATATGTGTCACAGACTACCAACACAAGGATGTGGCAGCTGGTGTTGCTTGGAGAGTTCCTATCCACCAGCAGGGTAAGTAACGTATGTGTCACAGACTACCAACACAAGGATGTGGCAGCTGGTGTTGCTTGGAGAGTTCCTGTCCACCAGCACGGTAAGTAACGTATGTGTAACAGACAACCAACACAAGGATGTGGCAGCTGGTGTTGCTTGGAGAGTTCCTATCCACCAGCAGGGTAAGTAACATATGTGTAACAGACAATGAACACAAGGATGTGGCAGCTGGTGTTGCTTGGAGAGTTCCTGTCCACCAGCAGGATAAGTAACGTATGTGTAACAGACAATGAACACAAGGATGTGGCAGCTGGTGTTGCTTGGAGAGTTCCTGTCCACCAGCAGGGTAAGTAACGTATGTGTAACAGACAACCAACACAAGGATGTGGCAGCTGGTGTTGCTTGGAGAGTTCCTGTCCACCAGCAGGGTAAGTAACGTATGTGTAACAGACAACCAACACAAGGATGTGACAGCTGGTGTTGCTTGGAGAGTTCCTGTCCACCAGCAGGGTAAGTAACGTATGTGTAACAGACAACCAACACAAGGATGTGGCAGCTGGTGTTGCTTGGAGAGTTCCTGTCCGCCAGCAGGGTAAGTAACGTATGTGTAACAGACAACCAACACAAGGATGTGGCAGCTGGTGTTGCTTGGAGAGTTCCTGTCCACCAGCAGGGTAAGTAACGTATGTGTAACAGACAACCAACACAAGGATGTGACAGCTGGTGTTGCTTGGAGAGTTCCTGTCCACCAGCAGGGTAAGTAACGTATGTGTAACAGACAACCAACACAAGGATGTGGCAGCTGGTGTTGCTTGGAGAGTTCCTGTCCGCCAGCAGGGTAAGTAACGTATGTGTAACAGACAACCAACACAAGGATGTGGCAGCTGGTGTTGCTTGGAGAGTTCCTGTCCACCAGCAGGGTAAGTAACGTATGTGTAACAGACAATGAACACAAGGATGTGGCAGCTGGTGTTGCTTGGAGAGTTCCTATCCACCAGCAGGATAAGTAACATATGTGTAACAGACAACCAACACAAGGATGTGGCAGCTGGTGTTGCTTGGAGAGTTCCTATCCACCAGCAGGGTAAGTAACGCATGTGTAACAGACAATGAACACAAGGATGTGGCAGCTGGTGTTGCTTGGAGAGTTCCTGTCCACCAGCAGGGTAAGTAACATATGTGTAACAGACAATGAACACAAGGATGTGGCAGCTGGTGTTGCTTGGAGAGTTCCTGTCCACCAGCAGGGTAAGTAACGTATGTGTAACAGACAATGAACACAAGGATGTGGCAGCTGGTGTTGCTTGGAGAGTTCCTGTCCACCAGCAGGGTAAGTAACGCATGTGTAACACACAACCAACACAAGGATGTGGCAGCTGGTGTTGCTTGGAGAGTTCCTGTCCACCAGCAGGGTAAGTAACATATGTGTAACAGACAATGAACACAAGGATGTGGCAGCTGGTGTTGCTTGGAGAGTTCCTGTCCACCAGCAGGGTAAGTAACGTATGTGTAACAGACAATGAACACAAGGATGTGGCAGCTGGTGTTGCTTGGAGAGTTCCTGTCCACCAGCAGGGTAAGTAACATATGTGTAACAGACAATGAACACAAGGATGTGGCAGCTGGTGTTGCTTGGAGAGTTCCTGTCCACCAGCAGGGTAAGTAACATATGTGTAACAGACAATGAACACAAGGATGTGGCAGCTGGTGTTGCTTGGAGAGTTCCTGTCCACCAGCAGGGTAAGTAACATATGTGTAACAGACAATGAACACAAGGATGTGGCAGCTGGTGTTGCTTGGAGAGTTCCTGTCCACCAGCAGGGTAAGTAACGTATGTGTAACAGACAATGAACACAAGGATGTGGCAGCTGGTGTTGCTTGGAGAGTTCCTGTCCACCAGCAGGGTAAGTAACGCATGTGTAACACACAACCAACACAAGGATGTGGCAGCTGGTGTTGCTTGGAGAGTTCCTGTCCACCAGCAGGGTAAGTAACATATGTGTAACAGACAATGAACACAAGGATGTGGCAGCTGGTGTTGCTTGGAGAGTTCCTGTCCACCAGCAGGGTAAGTAACATATGTGTAACAGACAACCAACACAAGGATGTGGCAGCTGGTGTTGCTTGGAGAGTTCCTGTCCACCAGCAGGGTAAGTAACGTATGTGTAACAGACAACCAACACAAGGATGTGACAGCTGGTGTTGCTTGGAGAGGTCCTGTCCACCAGCAGGGTAAGTAACATATGTGTAACAGACAACCAACACAAGGATGTGGCAGCTGGTGTTGCTTGGAGAGTTCCTGTCCACCAGCAGGGTAAGTAACATATGTGTAACAGACAACCAACACAAGGATGTGGCAGCTGGTGTTGCTTGGAGAGGTCCTGTCCACCAGCAGGGTAAGTAACATATGTGTAACAGACAACCAACACAAGGATGTGGCAGCTGGTGTTGCTTGGAGAGTTCCTGTCCACCAGCAGGGTAAGTAACGTATGTGTAACAGACAATGAACACAAGGATGTGGCAGCTGGTGTTGCTTGGAGAGTTCCTGTCCACCAGCAGGGTAAGTAACGTATGTGTAACAGACAATGAACACAAGGATGTGGCAGCTGGTGTTGCTTGGAGAGTTCCTGTCCACCAGCAGGGTAAGTAACGTATGTGTAACAGACAATGAACACAAGGATGTGGCAGCTGGTGTTGCTTGGAGAGTTCCTATCCACCAGCAGGGTAAGTAACGTATGTGTAACAGACAATGAACACAAGGATGTGGCAGCTGGTGTTGCTTGGAGAGTTCCTGTCCACCATCAGGGTAAGTAACGTGTGTGTAACAGACAACCAACACAAGGATGTGGCAGCTGGTGTTGCTTGGAGAGTTCCTGTCCACCAGCAGGATAAGTAACGTATGTGTAACAGACAACCAACACAAGAATGTGGCAGCTGGTGTTGCTTGGAGAGGTCCTGTCCACCAGCAGGGTAAGTAACATATGTGTAACAGACAACCAACACAAGAATGTGGCAGCTGGTGTTGCTTGGAGAGGTCCTGTCCACCAGCAGGGTAAGTAACATATGTGTAACAGACAACCAACACAAGAATGTGGCAGCTGGTGTTGCTTGGAGAGGTCCTGTCCACCAGCAGGGTAAGTAACGTATGTGTAACAGACAATGAACACAAGGATGTGGCAGCTGGTGTTGCTTGGAGAGGTCCTGTCCACCATCAGGGTAAGTAACGTGTGTGTAACAGACAACCAACACAAGGATGTGGCAGCTGGTGTTGCTTGGAGGGTTCCTATCCACCAGCAGGGTAAGTAACGTATGTGTAACAGACAATGAACACAAGGATGTGGCAGCTGGTGTTGCTTGGAGAGGTCCTGTCCACCAGCAGGGTAAGTAACGTGTGTGTAACAGACAACCAACACAAGGATGTGGCAGCTGGTGTTGCTTGGAGGGTTCCTGTCCACCAGCAGGGTAAGTAACGCATGTGTAACAGACAATGAACACAAGGATGTGGCAGCTGGTGTTGCTTGGAGAGTTCCTATCCACCAGCAGGGTAAGTAACATATGTGTAACAGACAATGAACACAAGGAAGTGGCAGCTGGTGTTGCTTGGAGAGGTCCTGTCCACCAGCAGGGTAAGTAACGCATGTGTAACAGACAACCAACACAAGGATGTGGCAGCTGGTGTTGCTTGGAGGGTTCCTATCCACCAGCAGGGTAAGTAACGCATGTGTAACAGACAACCAACACAAGGATGTGGCAGCTGGTGTTGCTTGGAGAGGTCCTGTCCACCAGCAGGGTAAGTAACGTGTGTGTAACAGACAACCAACACAAGGATGTGGCAGCTGGTGTTGCTTGGAGGGTTCCTGTCCACCAGCAGGGTAAGTAACGCATGTGTAACAGACAACCAACACAAGGATGTGGCAGCTGGTGTTGCTTGGAGGGTTCCTATCCACCAGCAGGGTAAGTAACATATGTGTAACAGACAATGAACACAAGGAAGTGGCAGCTGGTGTTGCTTGGAGAGGTCCTGTCCACCAGCAGGGTAAGTAACGTGTGTGTAACAGACAACCAACACAAGGATGTGGCAGCTGGTGTTGCTTGGAGGGTTCCTGTCCACCAGCAGGGTAAGTAACGTATGTGTAACAGACAATGAACACAAGGATGTGGCAGCTGGTGTTGCTTGGAGAGGTCCTGTCCACCAGCAGGGTAAGTAACGTGTGTGTAACAGACAACCAACACAAGGATGTGGCAGCTGGTGTTGCTTGGAGGGTTCCTGTCCACCAGCAGGGTAAGTAACATATGTGTAACAGACAATGAACACAAGGATGTGGCAGCTGGTGTTGCTTGGAGAGTTCCTGTCCACCAGCAGGGTAAGTAACGTATGTGTAACAGACAATGAACACAAGGATGTGGCAGCTGGTGTTGCTTGGAGAGTTCCTATCCACCAGCAGGGTAAGTAACGTATGTGTAACAGACAATGAACACAAGGATGTGGCAGCTGGTGTTGCTTGGAGAGTTCCTGTCCACCAGCAGGGTAAGTAACATATGTGTAACAGACAATGAACACAAGGATGTGGCAGCTGGTGTTGCTTGGAGAGTTCCTGTCCACCAGCAGGGTAAGTAACGTATGTGTAACAGACAACCAACACAAGGATGTGGCAGCTGGTGTTGCTTGGAGAGTTCCTGTCCACCAGCAGGGTAAGTAACGTATGTGTAACAGACAATGAACACAAGGAAGTGGCAGCTGGTGTTCCTTGGAGAGTTCCTATCCACCAGCAGGGTAAGTAACATATGTGTAACAGACAATGAACACAAGGAAGTGGCAGCTGGTGTTACTTGGAGAGTTCCTATCCACCAGCAGGGTAAGTAACGTATGTGTAACAGACAACCAACACAAGGATGTGGCAGCTGGTGTTGCTTGGAGAGTTCCTATCCACCAGCAGGGTAAGTAACGTATGTGTAACAGACAATGAACACAAGGAAGTGGCAGCTGGTGTTGCTTGGAGAGTTCCTGTCCGCCAGCAGGGTAAGTAACGTATGTGTAACAGACAATGAACACAAGGATGTGGCAGCTGGTGTTGCTTGGAGAGTTCCTGTCCACCAGCAGGGTAAGTAACGCATGTGTAACACACAACCAACACAAGGATGTGGCAGCTGGTGTTGCTTGGTGAGTTCCTGTCCACCAGCAGGGTAAGTAACATATGTGTAACAGACAACCAACACAAGGATGTGGCAGCTGGTGTTGCTTGGTGAGTTCCTGTCCACCAGCAGGGTAAGTAACATATGTGTAACAGACAACCAACACAAGGATGTGACAGCTGGTGTTGCTTGGAGAGTTCCTGTCCACCAGCAGGATAAGTAACGTATGTGTAACAGACAACCAACACAAGGATGTGACAGCTGGTGTTGCTTGGTGAGTTCCTGTCCACCAGCAGGGTAAGTAACATATGTGTAACAGACAACCAACACAAGGATGTGGCAGCTGGTGTTGCTTGGTGAGTTCCTGTCCACCAGCAGGGTAAGTATCATATGTGTAACAGACAACCAACACAAGGATGTGACAGCTGGTGTTGCTTGGAGAGTTCCTGTCCACCAGCAGGATAAGTAACGTATGTGTAACAGACAACCAACACAAGGATGTGACAGCTGGTGTTGCTTGGTGAGTTCCTGTCCACCAGGAGGGTAAGTAACATATGTGTAACAGACAACCAACACAAGGATGTGGCAGCTGGTGTTGCTTGGTGAGTTCCTGTCCACCAGCAGGGTAAGTAACGTATGTGTAACAGACAACCAACACAAGGATGTGGCAGCTGGTGTTGCTTGGTGAGTTCCTGTCCACCAGCAGGGTAAGTAACATATGTGTAACAGACAACCAACACAAGGATGTGGCAGCTGGTGTTGCTTGGAGAGTTCCTGTCCACCAGCAGGGTAAGTAACATATGTGTAACAGACAACCAACACAAGGATGTGGCAGCTGGTGTTGCTTGGAGAGTTCCTGTTGTTGTAGTGTTTAACGCCCGCTTTTACTACTACGGCACCGCAGGCGGTGACACTGATGATACATGAAGATGGAGCACCGGTGGAATGAGATGGCGGGGGAAACCGGAGTACCCGGAGAAAACCCGCCCTGACGCCGCTTCGTCCACCACGAATACCACATGCGGGTCCCTGGGATCGAACCCGGGCCGCCTAGGTGGTAGGCGAGCGCGTGAGAGTTCCTGTCCACCAGCAGGGTAAGTAACATATGTGTAACAGACAACCAACACAAGGATGTGGCAGCTGGTGTTGCTTGGAGAGTTCCTGTCCACCAGCAGGGTAAGTAACATATGTGTAACAGACAACCAACACAAGGATGTGGCAGCTGGTGTTGCTTGGAGAGTTCCTATCCACCAGCAGGGTAAGTAACGTATGTGTAACAGACAACCAACACAAGGATGTGGCAGCTGGTGTTGCTTGGAGAGTTCCTATCCACCAGCAGGGTAAGTAACGTATGTGTAACAGACAACCAACACAAGGATGTGGCAGCAGGTGTTGCTTGGAGAGTTCCTGTCCGCCAGCAGGGTAAGTAACGTATGTGTAACAGACAACCAACACAAGGATGTGGCAGCTGGTGTTGCTTGGAGAGTTTCTGTCCACCAGCAGGGTAAGTAACGTATGTGTAACAGACAACCAACACAAGGATGTGGCAGCAGGTGTTGCTTGGAGAGGTCCTGTCCACCAGCAGGGTAAGTAACATATGTGTAACAGACAACCAACACAAGGATGTGGCAGCTGGTGTTGCTTGGAGAGTTTCTGTCCACCAGCAGGGTAAGTAACGTATGTGTAACAGACAACCAACACAAGGATGTGGCAGCTGGTGTTGCTTGGAGAGTTTCTGTCCACCAGCAGGGTAAGTAACATATGTGTAACAGACAACCAACACAAGGATGTGGCAGCTGGTGTTGCTTGGAGAGGTCCTGTCCACCAGCAGGGTAAGTAACGTATGTGTAACAGACAACCAACACAAGGATGTGACAGCTGGTGTTGCTTGGAGAGTTCCTGTCCACCAGCAGCGTAAGTAACGTATGTGTAACAGACAATGAACACAAGGATGTGACAGCTGGTGTTGCTTGGAGAGTTCCTGTCCACCAGCAGCGTAAGTAACATATGTGTAACAGACAATGAACACAAGGATGTGACAGCTGGTGTTGCTTGGAGAGTTCCTGTCCACCAGCAGGGTAAGTAACGTATGTGTAACAGACAACCAACACAAGGATGTGACAGCTGGTGTTGCTTGGAGAGTTCCTGTCCACCAGCAGGGTAAGTAACGTATGTGTAACAGACAACCAACACAAGGATGTGACAGCTGGTGTTGCTTGGAGAGTTCCTGTCCACCAGCAGCGTAAGTAACGTATGTGTAACAGACAATGAACACAAGGATGTGACAGCTGGTGTTGCTTGGAGAGTTCCTGTCCACCAGCAGCGTAAGTAACGTATGTGTAACAGACAATGAACACAAGGATGTGACAGCTGGTGTTGCTTGGAGAGTTCCTGTCCACCAGCAGCGTAAGTAACGTATGTGTAACAGACAATGAACACAAGGATGTGACAGCTGGTGTTGCTTGGAGAGTTCCTGTCCACCAGCAGCGTAAGTAACATATGTGTAACAGACAATGAACACAAGGATGTGACAGCTGGTGTTGCTTGGAGAGTTCCTGTCCACCAGCAGGGTAAGCAACATATGTGTAACAGACAACCAACACAAGGATGTGACAGCTGGTGTTGCTTGGAGAGTTCCTGTCCACCAGCAGCGTAAGTAACATATGTGTAACAGACAATGAACACAAGGATGTGACAGCTGGTGTTGCTTGGAGAGGTCCTGTCCACCAGCAGGGTAAGTAACGTATGTGTAACAGACAACCAACACAAGGATGTGACAGCTGGTGTTGCTTGGAGAGTTCCTGTCCACCAGCAGGGTAAGTAACGTATGTGTAACAGACAACCAACACAAGGATGTGGCAGCTGGTGTTGCTTGGAGAGTTCCTGTCCACCAGCAGGGTAAGTAACGTATGTGTAACAGACAACCAACACAAGGATGTGGCAGCTGGTGTTGCTTGGTGAGTTCCTGTCCACCAGCAGCGTAAGTAACGTATGTGTAACAGACAACCAACACAAGGATGTGGCAGCTGGTGTTGCTTGGAGAGTTCCTGTCCGCCAGCAGCGTAAGTAACGTATGTGTAACAGACAATGAACACAAGGATGTGGCAGCTGGTGTTGCTTGGTGAGTTCCTGTCCACCAGCAGGGTAAGTAACGTATGTGTAACAGACAACCAACACAAGGATGTGACAGCTGGTGTTGCTTGGAGAGTTCCTGTCCGCCAGCAGCGTAAGTAACGTATGTGTAACAGACAATGAACACAAGGATGTGGCAGCTGGTGTTGCTTGGAGAGTTCCTGTCCACCAGCAGGGTAAGTAACGTATGTGTAACAGACAATGAACACAAGGATGTGGCAGCTGGTGTTGCTTGGTGAGTTCCTGTCCACCAGCAGGGTAAGTAACGTATGTGTAACAGACAACCAACACAAGGATGTGGCAGCTGGTGTTGCTTGGAGAGTTCCTATCCACCAGCAGGGTAAGTAACGTATGTGTAACAGACAACCAACACAAGGATGTGGCAGCTGGTGTTGCTTGGAGAGTTCCTGTCCACCAGCAGGGTAAGTAACGTATGTGTAACAGACAACCAACACAAGGATGTGACAGCTGGTGTTGCTTGGAGAGTTCCTGTCCACCAGCAGGGTAAGTAACATATGTGTAACAGACAACCAACACAAGGATGTGACAGCTGGTGTTGCTTGGAGAGTTCCTGTCCACCAGCAGGGTAAGTAACGTATGTGTAACAGACAACCAACACAAGGATGTGACAGCTGGTGTTGCTTGGAGAGTTCCTGTCCACCAGCAGGGTAAGTAACGTATGTGTAACAGACAACCAACACAAGGATGTGACAGCTGGTGTTGCTTGGAGAGTTCCTGTCCGCCAGCAGGGTAAGTAACGTATGTGTAACACAGGGTTGTGTGTAATGGGCGAGGGCTAGGATTTTCACCTATTAAAGTCCTGATTTCACCAAAAGTAACTTCATTTTATGTTTTAAATGGCAGCCATTCACAAAATTAGTTAAGCATGTTGATGAAACTACCATCCCAAACGTTCAGGGTACTTCTGCTGCAAAGTTTTTCCTTTTGATCACCTGCAACCCGAAGCATTAATGGTGTCACTTTCACAACAATCCAATGTGTATTCATGTCTGTGTATGTATATTTAGCGTTATTTCTTCAAGTGCGATCACTGATGAGTTGTTTGTTCTTTCTTCTCGCTACCTGTTTTACTTTATTGTGACACTTCTGTTGATGATTTCACACAATTACGCATCGACACTATACAACACTATGGTCATAGCTCTCATAAAAGCTGAACTAGTTATTCCCCTTGGTTATGGAGCCTAGAAATGATTGTTTATCTTTTGTTTTCCCCCAATTTATACTTATAATCAATGTTGGCAGTGCACCATATTACTATACAGAATAGTTTCATATGCATCAATAAAACTTACAAAATAAAATGTAACATTTGAACCAGGAATCTTGTGCTTCACAACCAATTTATATTTTCCTGGTAGACCACAAGGGAATGTCACATCTGAGATCAGTACCCCAAGAGCGACTGACAATCATAACTATTTCACATTTGCTATTTTCTTCAAAATCTTCGTGTCACATCCTTGAAAGACATTAAACTTAAATACCAACTTTGGTTTTAAACCAACTTCGGTTTTGAGTTATGCTGTCCACAGACTGACAGACACACACACAGACACGTACCTTCTTTTAAATATGCTTTATTTGTATTCAGGGGTCTCAAAACATATATTTCTGGTGAAATCTCAACATTGAATTTTTGGGTGGAATGCAATATTTCCTTCTACTTACCAGTAGAGAAAGTAAAAGTGACAAAAAAATGACAAAATAATGTTAAAAAGACCAAAGTGTCACTTTATATGACCCATGACAATTGCATAATTTTAATCACCATTGATAAAATTTTGCTTCGCTTATACTTTCCATGGAAAGGAAAACTATGATATGTGATAAATATCCAGGCCCAGTTTATCTTAAAGAAAAAGTGGTGGTTTTCTGTTGCAGGACTGCACGTTGTATCACCATGTTTTCCAAGATGCGACGCGGCCAGCCAACAAGGCTAACCCCCAAGGTATTTCAGTGAACAGTAAGGGAGATGTGACCTATGCCTGTAGAGTGAACCCTAGTCAAGCAAGAGGAGCAGCCAAACTTACAGGGATTCTGCGTAAAACTCCATCCAACAGCGAACAGTTCTGTCATGCTGTCAGTGCAATGCATCGATTCCTGTGCAAAGAGACACGAGAGTCAAGGGCGTTCCTCGAGTGTGCAAGGAGATACATGTTGACTGGTCGTTCTCTGGCGGACATGTGCGAGCACAATGCAGCCGTGGCTAAGGATGTGGGTCGCAGTCATGTGAGTACAACACATTTACACTTCAGCTTTTAGGGCCACTTTCACCAATCGCAGTAATCTTAGAATTTAATAAGCTAGTACCAATGATGTGAATTTAAAATTATCAAAAAAAATGAATCAGAATTGAAACTCTTGTTCAACAAATTGAAAGAGCTGATCCTAAGAAGAAAACAGCAGAGTTTACCAAGTCACTTGCCAAGAGGCACCTGACACTTTGATATTACTCTAGGTGCGCTTGCCATGTAATATTACATTTAAAGCAATGTACTTATGAAAATTAAAAAATCTACAGTTTTATTCTAATTGCTGGTGCTGTTTTTGCTATTATTAATGCAGAATGTGCTGTGCTATGAGACTCGTTTTCTATCTAGGTCGTGGTAACGGATGGAATGAAATATCACACAATGTTTCTTTACCACAATGTATTAATTTATTAACACTTCATCGATACTTTACACTCTCAGCACCATGCTAAATGCTTAAAAACCTTTACACTTTTTCACTTAGTGGAACTTATGCTTGATGAAAGTTTGGTGAAAGTTCCACGTTCACACTACCTAAATATGATTGTCTTTTCATCTCAAACATACACACGCGAGTGAACAGTTTTTGGCGTCTTTTGACGCGACACCTCCTTTTTCATATTCATCCGCGCATGCGTCCATCAAATAGTTCTTTCTCATTAGGGAAGCGATCCCTAATCATCCTCCCCTACTTTTATTATGGAACACATACAATTCTAATATTTATACTTGTATATTAAAATCAAATATGGAAAGATTTATGACGTCTTTGTGCAAACTTAGTTGTTCGTAACAATGAACCTTATCAACATGTTTTCGTCATTTAATTATCTTATACCAACATCAAAAAACGAATTACACTTTTAACAAACATTCACATGAACGATTTTCTTTTGGGGTCTTCTAATATTCTGTCTCATTGCTTTGAATTTTTTTCTACACACTCAGAACATAAAATATATAGTATACACAAAGTTTGAATCTCCTACGTCAAACCCTTTTTAAATTATTAATATATTAATAACAAGTCACTTTTTGATATGTTAGTATAAAATGACTCTTGGACCCTAGTTTATTGTATCTCTCCTAAATTTTTAATTTGAACTCAGTATACAGAGAAATAGTCATGCAGCCATTGCTTACATTTAATTATAAGGGGCGTTCAAAAAGAAACGAGCCGGAGCCTGGTATGCACAAACTGGTGATAGGATGGTAATATCGTGGCATGTGTAACGAAGTGTTGTTCCGACCAGAGCGTGGAGGTTCACAGCCTGTCGCTAGAGGGCACGCATGCACGTCACATGACTATACAAAGCTAGCAGCAGCATGCATCAATCGTCTAATGCTGCCAGTCGCATTGCAAACAGTGAAATGGAGGCGTCAAAAGAAGAGCAAAGAGGTGTCGTTCGTTTTCTGACAGCGGAAGGAGTAGGGGGAACGGACATTCATCGACAAATGTCACACATGTACGGCGAACACTGCACGTCCCTTGCAAGGGTCAAGGCGTGGCACAAGCGCTTCAGGGGATGCATGGTCTGGAGCACCACACTGCATTATCGATGACATTGTCCAGGACTGTCGACGTCGGATTGAGCGTCGGAAGTGTTCACACCATCATGAAGGAACGACTGCTCTTGTGCCCAATGGATGCCCCACACCAGGAAGAATGGTGAATGGCCCACTGTCTTGGTCATCTGCAGCGCTATGCTAGAGAAGGGAATGAGCTCCTGGCATGAGTGGTGGCTGGAGATGAGTCATGGTGTCATCACTTCGAACCAAAATCAAAATGACAGTCTTCATTGGAAGTCATGGCCATCCACACAAGTGCAGGAAAGGTTATGCTGACGTTCTTCTTTGACCACGATGGCCCCCTTCTGATACACAGCAGTGAATGCCCAGCGTTACTCGCAATCCTTGACCAACCTTCGCCAAGTGATCAAATCAAAACGACCTGGCAATCTCACCCATGGGGTCATTCTGCTCCATGACAATGCAAAGCCTCATACGGCCAACGCAGTCGCAGCACTCCCGCAGAAATTCAAATGGAAAGTTCTCTGCCACCCTCCATACAGTCCAGACCTCTCTCCATGTTTGGTCCCCTTAAAATAGCTCTGAGGGGCAAACGGTTTACCTCGGATGAGGACGTCCAGCTGTACATGCGGAACTGGCTCACATCGCAGCCCCAGGACTTTTCTGAGACAGCCATTCACTGTCTTGTGTCACAGTCGCACAAGTGTCTCAACAGCCAAGACCAATACTTCTAACATAGAGGTGCTGGTTTCTGTAATTACATCTCCGGCTCATTTCTTTTTGAACGTACCTTATAGTTGAAGAGAAAAAACATGTTTTGTATAGAATTTATTGATATTTTCAATTTTTTCAGTATGAGTTATGAAAAATAATTAGTTTTAGCTCAAGTTAAACAAGGAAAAAATGAGGCTATTAACAGTAAAGCAACAAGAATCTAAAGTAAGAACAAATTAGAAAGTAAAAGCTTCACTTACCTTAGTAATATTGCAAGACTTCATGTAGCCAACACGTTTCAAGTTGAGTCCATCTCATTCTCAAAGCTATACAAACAAATTAGTTACCTACCATAGCTACTGATGCTCATTTTAATCACCAATCTCTGAAAACAAAAACCTATAAGTGCAACCACTTTATTTTCTAGTATTCTTAGAAAAAAAGCTTTGGATTTTTTTAAAAAATGGCTAAATTCTTTAGAATTAAACAAAGAATTAATAGATGATTTTGTAAAACATACAAATCTTTGTTTAAATCAAAATTTCTTTAGTTCTAATGGTAATTTTTTTCAACAAACTTCTGGCTTGGCAAGGAGTAGTCCACTTGGCCATTTCATGCTAATCTTTTCATGAGCTTTTTTGAAACTCAAATTACAAAATCATTCCCTCTAATTTTTAAAATATGGTATAGATATATGGATGACATTTCTGCTGTTGGCCCTAAAAACAGATAAATTATGGTAATTATTATTTATTTTTGTCAACAAACTTACTGTTGGTGTTTTTAAACACAAGCTGTGTGTGGGCAAAGTTTGAGAGGTAGAACTGGAACTAAAAAATTCAATATAACAGCTGGGATTTGAACCACAGACCCTCCACTTACTAGGTGGGTGCTCTAACCATTATGCTACTGTGACAACCTGCCAGAATAACATTGAATTCTGAAACCAGTTCGTATTTCTCCTGGTAAACCACAAAGGCAGTCTCACATCAGAGACAATTACCCCAATGGTAACTTACTATTGTAAGTACTTTATGTCCCAGGATTAAATAACCTTCAGATGGTAATTATTACTTATTTATGCCAACACACTTACTGTTGATGTTTTCAAACACACAAGCCGTGTATGGGTAATGTTTGAGAGGTAGAACTGGAACTTAATAATTCAATGCCACAGCTGGGATTTGAACCATGGATTTGTTGGCTAACCAAAAAAATTCAACTCATTCCCTAAATTTGACAGCCTGGGTAACAAAAATAGTTATGAACTGATAGAACGCGAAAGATTTTGAACTAATAGAAGAGGACATCCTTGTCTCGTTTGATGTTAAATCACTATTCCCAGTATACCACTAACAACTCCTACTGTTGATCAAAAGCTGGCTCACATCAATTGGTATGTCATCACCCGAAATTACAGAACTTACATAGAACTTACCAAACTATGCACAGAACAAAATTTCCTCCAGTTCCAGACAAAATATTTCCATCAAACTTCAGGTTTAGCAATGACAACCCTCTCTCACCCTTCTTGGCAGATATCCACATGAGTGGAAATAAGGATCATCAAAGGTTTCCTGTGAAAGTTCAAACTCTGGCAGTGAGACATAGATGACATATTTGCAATAGTCCCAAAAAGCCACATCAGTGATGCTCTAAAACTTCTAAATTCACTGTAGAATTGGAAAGTGATGAGAAACTACCATTTTTGGATTAACAAATAATCAAAAACAGGAATAGATTAAACTGTGGCATTCACAGAAAAGCAATGCAGACGGACAATTACATAAAAGCTCATAATTACAAACCAAGAAGTCACAAACAGGCAATCCATAGTAGCTTAAAACATAGATTGGTGAACACCCCCCTTCCAACAGAAGAATACAAAACAGAATTGCAAAATAATTGAAATAGCACAAAAAATGGCTTCGCCAAATCATTAGTAGACAAGAAAGTTACTAAAAGAAACTATAACACTCACAGGCAGCAGAAACAAAAATGACATTAAAAAATCTGATGTGTTGCACTCACATGACTTTCTCTACTCTTGTGCTAACCATTCTTACAAACTCTTATTCCTATGGTAATTATTATTTATTTATGCCAACAAACTTACTGTTGGTGTTTTTAAACACACAAGCCGTGTGTGGGCAAAGTTTAAGAGGTAGCGGAAGGTCTGTGGTTCAAATCCCAGTTGTGGCATTGAATTTTTAAGTTCCAGTTCTACCTCTTAATCTTATTCCTATATCTTATTCGTGTTAAGATAAACATTTGTACAAATTATTTTATTGCTTATTTCTTTGTAGGTGTAAGGGGAATTTGGAACTATGGTAGGCTTTGAGCAATAGTCAAATCTTTTAAAGCTTTGCGATTCCGTTCTCTTTGCACACTTAACATGCAAAACAAATGAACAATGATATTTCATTTCACGAAAGTTCTAAGTTTTCCAAAACTCACACACATAACAAGGAATATCTCCGAAATGGTTCACCCTACAAGAAAATTTATTGAGATATAAATTGTGTATTTTAGCAAGATCTACATTTTTAATCTACATTATTAATGACTGTTAATACAACAAAATCAAACTACCAAATCTTTTCACTAAGAAAAAAACCACTAAAAATAAAACTAAATTTTGAGGGTCAACAATTACCATAAACAAAGCAAGCAAAGTATTTAGGAGTTACATTTAATACCAAACTTACATGGACGAAACAAATAGAAAATGTAATACAAAGAGCAGAGAGGCGTCTTTCACTGTTAAAACGTCTAACAGGAATGAAGTGGGGATGTTCCAGAGCAACTCTTAACACAACATACAACATATATATAAAGCCATTATTTACTTACTGCAGTGAAGTTCTTATAACAGCAAATACAAAAAAAATTCAAATCTTTCAAAACCAAAGTTTGAGACTAATTACAGGTGCTATCAAAACCACACCAATACCAGCTATGGAAATACTAATCAACCAATACCCCATTGAATATGAAATAGAAAAAGCGGCTCTTATTCAACACGAAAAGTTGATCAGTACATGGCACAAGAGAAATTTTACACATACACTGAAGACTCAGGAGAGCTTTCTTTTCAAAATTCAAGACATCAAGAAGAATGTATACCTTCCTAATTCAAAGGAAAACTTCATATCTAAAGTCAATCCAACACAAACATTAGACATCACATATTATTTACACCTGACAGAAGAAGTTAAGAAAAGTGATACTCCAACTAGTGTTCTCAAATTATTGGCATTACAGACAATCCATACAAGATTTCCAGAACATGAATGGCTCCATATTTATAGTGATGGATCATTGATATCAAACCCAGATGGAGCAGGTGCTGGAGTCACATGTCACCTCTTTTCCTATTACAAACCTTTAAGTTATGGAACTACAAACTTTGATGGAGAAATTGAAGCAATTCGAATGGCCCTACAAAATCTTTTGTACAGAATTTCACATTTTCAGCAAGCAGTTATTCTCTCGGATTCCAGGGCAGCAATTATAGCAATTACTTTCAAGTTGTCACCGAAAAACCAAACAATTATAGTGTTGGAAAATCCTTACCCATCTAACAGCACTTCAAAAACACCTAGTCTTCCAATGGATACCAGCTCACTGTGGACTGAGTGGTAATGAGAAAGCTGATTTTCTTGCAAAAAAGGGTACCAGTAGTTTGCAGAAATCTATAGTTAATCTACCTGATTGTCTGGCAAAACATTTAAACAGAATTGGGATATATTCTTCACCACTCTGTCCTCTATGTGATGCAAGAGGAAATGGATCGAGACCACCTTCAAATATGCCCGGCCACTTCTAATGCCCCATCCATCAGTGAAAAATATTGGAGAGCAAGAGGATTAATGACTTCATTGTCAGAAATCCAGCATTAGCTAACAACATAGTTAATCTACCATTTTATGCAGCTAAAAGATTAGTCAACTCTGAATACAAAAAAATTATTGAACAATATTACTGGTGCAGTTTTTATTAATAGGTCTTTACATAGCATACCGGAGATAATGTTCTTAGTGAAAGATGAAATAGTGTGATAGCAGACGCGATTATCTGCAGGGTCGAGGTTACAGAATGGAATGCATAAATCAACGTTCCTTTATCACAACATATTTATTCGTTAATTTACACTTTCAGCACCATATTAATTAATCAACAACTTTCAAAATTAGATAGAATCTACACTGGTTAAAAGTTTGGGTGTAAGTTACATGTTCACACGCTATCAAAAAATACACATCCTTTCATCTTGAGCACACAGACGCTAATGAAAACAGTCCCTGGCATCTGTCTGACGTAACACCGCCATTCTTTTGTATTCATCCGCGCAATAGTTTTCATTGGTTGAACACAAAGTGACAAGAAAACATTGGCTATCTTGAATATTAAAAATAAGTCCCTGATACACCCAAACAAGAACTAGAAATTTACACACTCTTACAAAAATATTTACATGAACGATTTTCTATTGGTCAATATTCTGTCTCATTACTATGAAAAATCAAAGAATAGACGATGGGAACTATCAAACATTCAAACAGTAATTCTTGAGTATCCTCGAAAAACAGCAGTTGCAACCTTCAGGTTGATTACAGGACATGATTGTCTGTCAAAACATTTAAACAGAATTGGGATATATTCTTCACCACTCTGTCCTCTATGTGATCTGCAAGAGGAAATGGATCGAGACCACCTTCAAATATGCCCGGCCACTTCTAGTGCCCCATCCATCTGTGAAAAATATTGGAGAGCAAGAGGATTAATGACTTCATTGTCAGAAATCCAGCATTAGCTAACAACAACATTCTTTGCATAGTATGGTCTATCTCTAACAGTTTACCAGTTATGCAAAAGTCGTGCAGAGTAAATATGACTACATGGGCTATAGCCAGAAAATTCAAGATATACATTTCATTTGTCATCAAAATATCTCAAACATACAACATTTTAATCAAAATCACATATACCTTGCTAACTTAAGATTTGCACTTAACATATTTACAAACTAAGATTTATATAAATTTACAATCCAGTCTTATTTTCTTCATAAAATTATTGCACACTATAAAAGAGATTTTCTAAAAGCCATTTATGTAGAAAAAACAAAAAGATATTTAGAAATAGGTCCAAGGAACACTTTAGAAATGTAAAAAACAAACAGTTGGAAAAATCAGCAGTTGCCACTCACTTTTGGACAGAAAACCACAACATAAGGCCAGAACCGAAGCGCCTAAAACACGTAATGGGAAAACAAGAGCTGTCCATGTGGGAACAAATCTTCATTTTTAAAAATAGAAACAGAGTATTCAATTTTGACATCCCTGAGAAAGATATCTTCAGCAAGTTCCTTGAACTACCACCAGAGGAGACCTCAGAAAAACATCACCATCCACACCAGGGAGAACCAGTTGATGTCCGGTTGATAATGGAGGAAAATCAAACCTTAGAAATATGTTCCAGTGAAATATAAGTAAGTGTTGTGTAGTGTTATTAATCGACTCACCTTTTTGGTTTAAATTGTTTGCGTTGTAGCATGAACTTGAAACTAAGTTTAATGTCCTGGATATTCACATCGGAGATAATATTTTAACTTTTATTGCACATAAAAATGCATATTTCCTGATTTTTTATTTAAATAAATATTTTGGGGTATTAACATTAATTACATAAAAATCGCATAAGGGAAACATTTTAAAAATAATTTTCACATAAATCAAATAAAAGCAGCAGCAAATTATTTTTAACCAGTCATCATCCACTTCTTTAATGCTCAGTTAGTAGGTTGGATGTCGATATTTGTTATATTCGTTATTGGAAGAAGTGATATGTCAGCTGTAGTTGGAAGAAAACATAAACATCCTGATTACTCAAGCAGCATGAGCCTGCAAGATAAGAACAGGGAATTCCTCCACTGCAGCGGTTATCGCTTCACAATCCGGCTATATATACACAGATACTTGTTAAACTGTATAGTCAATTAGTCATTTGTGAATCTGCAAAGTTTATACAACATTCTATATTTGTGTTGTGTTGGGAAATTACATATCAATAGTTTTAAGTTCACAATCAATCAATCATTTTATTCACCATTTTGATCTTATACAAGCTACTGGTTTCGTCAAGCTTACAATGGTTTAAACATGTCTAGAGTGAAAAGTAATGCAACTGCAACAATATACTGCAAAATTTAAAAGATACTGTGTTAAGAAATCTTTGTTTCCCCTGTGATTCCATAAAGAAACTGGAATCAATAGGAATGTCTTTGGGAGAAGCAGTTCAAGTAGTTCAGGATGTGGAGAGAAAAAAAGGGGGGGGGGGGGGAACTCAAGGTTCTTTTTGAACCTGCAGCACCTGTAACACTGATGTGTTACACTCACATGACTTTCTCTACTCCTGTACTAAACATTCTTACAAACTCTTATTCCTATATCTCCTTTGTGTGAGTTGAAATAAACATTTGCAGAAATTATCTTATTGTTTATTTCCTTGTAGGTACAAGGGGAACATTAGAATACTTTGAGCGATAGTCAAATGTTTTAAAGCTTTGACATTCCGTTCTCTTTGCACGGTCAACATATAAAAAGCTGAACAACAATGTTGCATTTGACAAAAGTGTAAGTTTTCCGCAACTGACACAAATAAAAAGGAATATTGCAGAAATGGTTCTCATTACAAACAATTTATTTGGACATAAATTGTGTGTTTTAGCAGGATCAACATTTTTTATTGTAAGATTTGGTCTATCTCTTACGGTTTACTAGTTATTCAAAAGTCATCCAGAGTAAATAGGACTACATTAGGCTATAGCCAGAAAATTCAAAATATACATTTCATTTGTCATAAAAATATCTCAAACATATGTCATTTTAATCAGAATTGTTAGCGGCATCTTCAAGAAAATGAACATTTTTGAAAAATTTCGCATGTAAAGGGTAGTTTAGAGTGGAGTAAATTTCTTGAAAATCTTCATGTGGCATCCTTAAGACATTAGACTCAAGTACCAACTTTGGTTTTTAACCGACTTTTCGTTTTTGAGTTATGCTGTCCACAATCTGAGAGACAAGACACACACATACACACGGACGGTTTTCTAAAAATGCTTTCTTTGGATTCATGGGGCCTCAAAACATATTTCCGGTGAAATCTTGACATCAAACTTTTGGGAGGAATACCTTCCTCTACTTACTATACGTAGTAGAGAAAGTGAAAAGAAAATGCAAGGAAGTGTTCAAAAATAATAGTGGATTTAACATAGTCTGTAAAGTTTCAAATGTGTTGGATGGACAACATGAATATTTAATAATGTTTTGTTGTTTAACGACGCTGTCAATCACATCAGCTAGGCAACATGAAGACATTGTCGTGAGTGTGAGTGACATTCCATGTTATAATTATGTTAGACTTACTTCTTGTGATGTGGAAGTTCAAGACATTTGTTCAATCTTTAGGGATGGAACATTAGAGGAAGCATATGGTCGTATAGTGTACTATAGTACTTGATGATCCCTTCCAAGAATAATGTCTGGTGAGTACCACGTATATTTTTATTATTTCGGCCATTCAGACCTTAAAAATGTTTTATTTGTTTTAGTACATATTTTTGACATTTTAGCAAATAAAAAATAAATATTTCTCACGTTTTTAGCACCTACAAATCTGAGCTCTAGGCATGACCTTGCCTGTCGTAGCCTTCTTTCGAGCTGATTCTTCCCGTTCATTCCACTGCTTTGACTGTTGCTTCATCTCAGATACAAAATGATGGACCCGTGTTTCATCCATAGTTATAAACCTCAGCTTTATGGCAATGAAACATCACCGAACACTCGACTGCAACATCCTCATGACAGTGTTTTTGTCCCATTGTGAGCAAATACAGCACGCATCTTGTGCACAACTTTCTTGTGTTCAAATTTTCAGTCAGTATGTGAACTAGAGCACCTTTTGAAACACCTGGAATGCCTGCTAGCTCATGGACTTCAATCGACGCTCATTCTATAACATTTTGTACATTTTCTGGTGTGGTCACCTCATTTGACCAGCCACGTGGTGTTCATGTTGATGGCTCATACAACTTCATTTAAACTGTGCTACACAATATTTTAGTGTTGCAAACGAAGGAACAGACTCCCCTAGAGTAGAATCTAGTTCAGCTTTAAGATGTTTCATGTATCACATAATGCTGATGATTTTGTCCATATTTACAAATTCACTGAGAGCATTCATTATAGATGGCTGCCAAACAAATACTAAACAATGTAGCAGCATAAAACTTCAAACTTAAGCTTTGTACGGTTGGTACTTTCTACCACAGTCATTTGTTTGAAATAACTGCTATCTATATGTCAGGTCAGATACTTCTGGACAACCCTCGTAGGTTTTAGATGTGTGTGCGTGTGTGTGGGCTTGCACGTTCATCTGTGAACAATTTAACCCAAAAATGAAATGTCACTCTAACACCAAACTTGATAATGGAGTTCTTTATCTTTCAAGAATGTGACAAAGATTTTCAACAAATTCCCCCCCACCCCAAACTACATGGCAAAAGTTTTGTTAGTTTTTATTTTTTCAAAAATGGTTCTTAACGATTTTGATTAATTTAGCACATGTTTAAGAAACTTTCAGACAAAATGTATATGTTAAATTTTCTGGGAACAGCCTGTGAAGTCCTCTTTATTTTGAATGAGTTGTGTATAATTGGTAAATCAGGAGATACACACAAAATCTTACCACACAAAAATGTAATCTTATTAAAAAACACAATTTATATAAAATAAAAATTTGTGTGGCATTAGCCATTTCCAAGATATTTTTCGTTGTTGGTTTGAATTTTCAAATACTTATAGATTGGTCGTCAACTGGGAAGTGAGAAGGTGGGCATATTGTTAAGATACACACCATAATGGAATATGGAGTAACATTCTGGGGGAATTCATCAATATTAAACAAAAACAAGCAATATGTGTTATTCAGGGAACTTGATATACATGTGCTTATATTTGCAAACAGCAAATGCTTATATTTGTAAAAACGAATATACAAATTCCAAAATAACGAAGATGTTGACACTTGGAAGAGCAAGGATTTACACTTGATCTCAACTAGAATCGCTATGTGCACAATGATCTATAATTCACTTCCAAATATTGTAGACAGTTATTTGGACCACACTATTTCATAGTCATATCGTGTGTATATATATATTATAATCAAAATGGATTGTTAGCTAAATTAATGTTATAATTGATGTATCCAATATCTCTCTACTTTGTACAATACTGATTTTATGGGTGAATAAGTTGAAGTTGAAAGTCACAATTCATTGTTTTCTCGTGTACATGGAAAGAAAACATTTTCAAAGCTATTAAAATGGCGACCAGCTTTGAAAAGATTTGACTGCTGTATTTTTCTTATGTTGTAACAAACTGAGTAATGGAGCTTTATCTGTTAGAAAAATAAGCTTTTGTAAGAACAATTTGCAGGAAAATTAGTAGAGAAAGCCTAGTGAATGCAATTTAAAATTTTTCACCATTGAAAAGCACTATACTTCTTGATGGACATAAGTTATCAGAGAGCTTTTACTTTCAACTCACACATTGCAAATAATTTAGATTACTATGAACGTGTGACAGTTATAAAAGAACATACTTGTTGAGAATTTCACTGAGTAGAAAATACTTGTTACTCTACAGAAAATGTGTATTAAAATAAAACAAAAGCTGCAGACAGTATATAAAGAAGGTGATAAAGTGAGCAGATTGATAATAAGACCATTGGGACTGTTGCAGGTGAGTTTGGTATGGAGCATTGTGAAAGTTCTGTATGGCACCAAACTGGGGGACTTTGGACAGCAGACGCCTTCCACCAACCTGCCGAGAGAGGAGGGGGTTCTCACAGTGTCCACAGGGGCAGAGTCCACTATTGTACCTGTTGATGGAGATCAGCGGTCATTACTGGGAGGAGGGGGCGAGACCCCTGGAGCAGCAATGAGTGCAGGGGAGGATGAAACAGAAACTGACGAGACTCCGGAGCAACATTTCAATGGAGGGCGTCTAGTCATGTTTCCTCAGGGGGACTTCTTTTTTGGTGATGGTGAGATGGACCCATTAAGTGTTGATTTTGACAGAATGAACAATGGCATGGTGGGACTGAGTTTTAGCAATGGACTCCTTGGTAGTGCGCACCTGATACTCGACTCTCAGAGTCAGACTGATTGGACGTTACCAAATGAAGCTTTTGCACTACGACACGAGATTAAAGACCGATCCCCTCCACCAGAGCAGTTCCCCAACCACTCGCCAGATCTCAATGACCACGGTAAGTCAGCCATAAATATTTAACATATCAGACAAACTTTTACAAGATGTAAAGGAATGAGGTTCATCCAGAAACTAAGTTGAGATTGCAACCAGAAGTGGCCTGAGTAATTGGACGGGAATGTACATGCGTAGCAGTAGAGAAGGGATAATTGGGAATAATGCAGTGCAGTTTGTCTTGTGACTATTGCACAGTGCTAAGTGAAAATGGCTGCTGCGAATGCAAGGTTTGTGCAGTTATCAGATCTCTGTATGCTCAGAAATCCATGGCCAATTGTGTCATGTGCATGGACAAACACCATAATGGTCGATCGTCCCAAATGGAAAGTGTACAGAACAAGCTGTGGGCAGCTCTCCCAGCAAGTGACTGTCTCCCTTAAAGTGCTTTCTGCAAGATGATAATGGCAGTGAGTATCTTGAGAAGCAATTAGTGAATTTCTCTAAATATTCCTCACCTAGTGAAGCTTTTTGTTATCTTTCTCGGCCATCAGAAGTTAGTTTCTGGATGAACCTTGTATACAGTAAGTTTCTTTAGTAACTTAAGCAACACACAGAACCAGGGCTGTTCAGTTGACAGTCAGTGCTGTGTTACCATCTGGCTTATTGTACATGAAGTTAACTTGTGCAGCTGCTGATGTCTACACATGTGGCTGGACAGAACTTCCTGTGGGTACTTCTCCTGGTCCAGACGACAAGTCAGTGCTGCGTTACCATCTGGCTTATTGTACATGAAGTTAACTTGTGCAGCTGCTGATGTCTACACATGTGGCTGGACAGAACTTCCTGTGGGTACTTCTCCTGGTCCAGACGACAAGCCAGTGCTGGGTTACCATCTGGCTTATTGTACATGAAGTTCACTTGTGCAGCTGCTGATGTCTACACATGTGGCTGGACAGAACTTCCTGTGGGTACTTCTCCTGGTCCAGACGACAAGCCAGTGCTGCGTTACCATCTGGCTTATTGTACATGAAGTTCACTTGTGCAGCTGCTGATGTCTACACATGTGGCTGGACAGAACTTCCTGTGGGTACTTCTCCTGGTCCAGACGACAAGTCAGTGCTGCGTTACCATCTGGCTTATTGTACATGAAGTTAACTTGTGCAGCTGCTGATGTCTACACATGTGGCTGGACAGAACTTCCTGTGGGTACTTCTCCTGGTCCAGACGACAAGCCAGTGCTGTGTTACCATCTGGCTTATTGTACATGAAGTTCATTTGTGCAGCTGCTGATGTCTACACATGTGGCTGGACAGAACTTCCTGTGGGTACTTCTCCTGGTCCAGACGACAAGCCAGTGCTGCGTTACCATCTGACTTATTGTACATGAAGTTCATTTGTGCAGCTGCTGATGTCTACACATGTGGCTGGACAGAACTTCCTGTGGGTACTTCTCCTGGTCCAGACGACAAGCCAGTGCTGCGTTACCATCTGACTTATTGTACATGAAGTTCACTTGTGTAGCTGCTGATGTCTACACATGTGGCTGGACAGAACTTCCTGTGGGTACTTCTCCTGGTCCAGACGACAAGCCAGTGCTGCGTTACCATCTGGCTTATTGTACATGAAGTTCACTTGTGCAGCTGCTGATGTCTACACATGTGGCTGGACAGAACTTCCTGTGGGTACTTCTCCTGGTCCAGACGACAAGCCAGTGCTGGGTTACCATCTGGCTTATTGTACATGAAGTTCACTTGTGCAGCTGCTGATGTCTACACATGTGGCTGGACAGAACTTCCTGTGGGTACTTCTCCTGGTCCAGACGACAAGCCAGTGCTGCGTTACCATCTGGCTTATTGTACATGAAGTTCACTTGTGCAGCTGCTGATGTCTACACATGTGGCTGGACAGAACTTCCTGTGGGTACTTCTCCTGGTCCAGACGACAAGCCAGTGCTGGGTTACCATCTGGCTTATTGTACATGAAGTTCACTTGTGCAGCTGCTGATGTCTACACATGTGGCTGGACAGAACTTCCTGTGGGTACTTCTCCTGGTCCAGACGACAAGCCAGTGCTGTGTTACCATCTGGCTTATTGTACATGAAGTTCACTTGTGCAGCTGCTGATGTCTACACATGTGGCTGAACAGAACTACAAGCTGTGGCGTGCATTTAACCCCAGCTACGCCAGCACTGCTGGGGTAACTGATTTATTCACTAGTTCAAAATTAAAATGATAATTTTGTCATATGTCAATCAAATATGCGCATCAACATGAACGATACATTACTTAAGGTTCAAACTCCCGCCCCGCCACTAGGCAGCTGGGGGCTTGGACCTGTCCCTCTCAATACCAGCTCGCTTACTAGTGCTGTGTTGACGCATGCGTATCGGAGCCCTATAGCTAGTGTGGTCCTGTCTGCCACCTGACAGAAGAGGCGAGTCTATACATTTGATTGGCTAGTTGAGTTTCATTCCAGCTAGCTTGGCTTTGACGTCATAGAGCAGTCTTTTTCGATAGCCACGGCAGAGCGTAGTCGATCGGTTACAAGGAAATGTCAACATATCGACATGGAAAACATGAAAGAGAGCTAGTGATACACGCAAGCATAGCAACCCTGCAATAATGGTATCTTTTATAGGACATAGTATAATAATGTCAAACGATATGAAAAGGTCATATATTTAAAACTATTAACTGCAATTAAATAATGTTGTTAAGCAGTGGCTTAAATGTTTTTTTTGTTTACGAAAGTGACCCCATTAAAAATGAAAATAAACAGGGAAAAGTGTAATATGTTGGTCATCATGCACATGAGATCAGATCAGATCAGACTTGTATAATGTGCTATGGGTATGGTAGGCCGTAGATATCAGAAAAGTACTTAAGATAACAAATACATCTACTTTTTATAACTTGATCATTTTGGTACAAGGATTATTTATTTTAAACTATAGGATGATTTTTCAGTACCGCAGCCTATACAGCTGGGGTCACTGTTGTCACCACCGCACGCCACTGACTACAAGAATGTGACAATGAACATTACTTTTTCAGAACCCAAGTGTTTCTGGACAGATGTTGTAAAGGACAATGGGGAATGCATACCTGAATTTATATCTTCTATTTTTGAAACACACTGTATATGATTGAAATACAAGTGCAGTATATTATATTGAAGTAATTTTTGTACTTGCTTTTTTCCAGTAATATTTGTGGTTGTTGAACAGTACTTTGGCATATAGTGTCTTCCTATTGTTCTTGTTTATTCCGTATGTTTCTGTTCTTTATGTATCCTAGCACTTTTAATTAACTCTTTGTTTAAGTATATTAAATAATATTTTTCAAATGTTTCCAAAGAAACATAAGGCTATTGGACAAGTGCAACCTAGATCTAAAAGTTGTAGAGATAAATCTTCAAACAGTGGGTAACGTTGGGTATTTCAGCTGTTAACAAGATACACAAGGCTATTGGACAAGTGCAACCTAGATCTAAAAGTTGTAGAGATAAATCTTCAAACAGTGGGTAACGTTGGGTATTTCAGCTGTTAACAAGATACACAAGGCTATTGGACAAGTGCAACCTAGATCTAAAAGTTGTAGAGATAAATCTTCAAACAGTGGGTAACGTCGGGTATTTCAGCTGTTAACAAGATACACAAGGCTATTGGACAAGTGCACCTTAGATCTAAAAGTTGTACAGATAAATCTTCAAACAGTGGGTAACGTTGGGTATTTCAGCTGTTAACAAGAAACATAAGGCTATTGGACAAGTGCAACCTAGATCTAAAAGTTGTAGAGATAAATCTTCAAACAGTGGGTAACGTCGGGTATTTCAGCTGTTAACAAGATACACAAGGCTATTGGACAAGTGCAACTTAGATCTAAAAGTTGTACAGATAAATCTTCAAACAGTGGGCAACGTTGGGTATTTCAGCTGTTAACAAGATACACAAGACTATTGGACAAGTGCAACCTAGATCTAAAAGTTGTAGAGATACAAACAGTGGGTAACGTTGGGTATTTCAGCTGTTAACAAGAAACACAAGACTATTGGACAAGTGCAACCTAGATCTAAAAGTTGTAGAGATACAAACAGTGGGTAACGTTGGGTATTTCAGCTGTTAACAAGAAACACAAGACTATTGGACAAGTGCAACCTAGATCTAAAAGTTGTAGAGATACAAACAGTGGGTAACGTCAGGTATTTCAGCTGTTAACAAGATACACAAGACTATTGGACAAGTACAACCTAGATCTAAAAGTTGTAGAGATACAAACAGTGGGTAACGTTGGGTATTTCAGCTGTTAACAAGAAACACAAGACTATTGGACAAGTGCAACCTAGATCTAAAAGTTGTAGAGATACAAACAGTGGGTAACGTCAGGTATTTCAGCTGTTAACAAGATACACAAGACTATTGGACAAGTACAACCTAGATCTAAAAGTTGTAGAGATAAATCTTCAAACAGTGGGTAACGTTGGGTATTTCAGCTGTTAACAAGAAACACAAGACTATTGGACAAGTACAACCTAGATCTAAAAGTTGTAGAGATAAATCTTCAAACAGTGGGTAACATTGGGTATTTCAGCTGTTAACAAGAAACACAAGGCTATTGGACAAGTGCAACCTAGATCTAAAAGTTGTAGAGATAAATCTTCAAACAGTGGGTAACGTTGGGTATTTCAGCTGTTAACAAGAAACACAAGACTATTGGACAAGTGCAACCTAGATCTAAAAGTTGTAGAGATACAAACAGTGGGTAACGTTGGGTATTTCAGCTGTTAACAAGATACACAAGGCTATTGGACAAGTGCAACTTAGATCTAAAAGTTGTACAGATAAATCTTCAAACAGTGGGTAACATCGGGTATTTCAGCTGATAACAAGATACACAAGACTATTGGACAAGTGCAACCTAGATCTAAAAGTTGTAGAGATAAATCTTCAAACAGTGGGTAACGTCAGGTATTTCAGCTGTTAACAAGAAACACAAGGCTATTGGACAAGTGCAACCTAGATCTAAAAGTTGTAGAGATAAATCTTCAAACAGTGGGTAACGTTGGGTATTTCAGCTGTTAACAAGAAACACAAGACTATTGGACAAGTGCAACCTAGATCTAAAAGTTGTAGAGATAAATCTTCAAACAGTGGGTAACGTTGGGTATTTCAGCTGTTAACAAGAAACACAAGGCTATTGGACAAGTGCAACCTAGATCTAAAAGTTGTAGAGATAAATCTTCAAACAGTGGGTAACGTTGGGTATTTCAGCTGTTAACAAGAAACACAAGACTATTGGACAAGTGCAACCTAGATCTAAAAGTTGTAGAGATAAATCTTCAAACAGTGGGTAACGTTGGGTATTTCAGCTGTTAACAAGAAACACAAGGCTATTGGACAAGTGCAACCTAGATCTAAAAGTTGTAGAGATAAATCTTCAAACAGTGGGTAACGTTGGGTATTTCAGCTGTTAACAAGAAACACAAGACTATTGGACAAGTGCAACCTAGATCTAAAAGTTGTAGAGATAAATCTTCAAACAGTGGGTAACGTTGGGTATTTCAGCTGTTAACAAGAAACACAAGACTATTGGACAAGTGCAACCTAGATCTAAAAGTTGTAGAGATAAATCTTCAAACAGTGGGTAACGTTGGGTATTTCAGCTGTTAACAAGATACACAAGGCTATTGGACAAGTGCAACCTAGATCTAAAAGTTGTAGAGATAAATCTTCAAACAGTGGGTAACATTGGGTATTTCAGCTGTTAACAAGAAACACAAGACTATCGGACAAGTGCAACCTAGATCTAAAAGTTGTAGAGATAAATCTTCAAACAGTGGGTAACGTCGGGTATTTCAGCTGTTAACAAGATACACAAGGCTATTGGACAAGTGCAACTTAGATCTAAAAGTTGTACAGATAAATCTTCAAACAGTGGGTAACATCGGGTATTTCAGCTGTTAACAAGATACACAAGGCTATTGGACAAGTGCAACTTAGATCTAAAAGTTGTAGAGATAAATCTTCAAACAGTGGGTAACGTTGGGTATTTCAGCTGTTAACAAGATACACAAGGCTATTGGACAAGTGCAACCTAGATCTAAAAGTTGTAGAGATACAAACAGTGGGTAACGTCGGGTATTTCAGCTGTTAACAAGAAACACAAGACTATTGGACAAGTGCAACCTAGATCTAAAAGTTGTAGAGATAAATCTTCAAACAGTGGGTAACGTTGGGTATTTCAGCTGTTAACAAGAAACACAAGACTATTGGACAAGTGCAACCTAGATCTAAAAGTTGTAGAGATAAATCTTCAAACAGTGGGTAACGTTGGGTATTTCAGCTGTTAACAAGAAACACAAGACTATTGGACAAGTGCAACCTAGATCTAAAAGTTGTAGAGATACAAACAGTGGGTAATGTCGGGTATTTCAGCTGTTAACAAGATACACAAGGCTATTGGACAAGTGCAACCTAGATCTAAAAGTTGTAGAGATACAAACAGTGGGTAACGTTGGGTATTTCAGCTGTTAACAAGATACACAAGGCTATTGGACAAGTGCAACCTAGATCTAAAAGTTGTAGAGATACAAACAGTGGGTAACGTCGGGTATTTCAGCTGTTAACAAGAAACACAAGACTATTGGACAAGTGCAACCTAGATCTAAAAGTTGTAGAGATACAAACAGTGGGTAACGTTGGGTATTTCAGCTGTTAACAAGAAACACAAGACTATTGGACAAGTGCAACCTAGATCTAAAAGTTGTAGAGATACAAACAGTGGGTAACGTTGGGTATTTCAGCTGTTAACAAGAAACACAGGGCTATTGGACAAGTGCAACCTAGATCTAAAAGTTGTAGAGATAAATCTTCAAACAGTGGGTAACATCGGGTATTTCAGCTGATAACAAGATACACAAGACTATTGGACAAGTGCAACCTAGATCTAAAAGTTGTAGAGATAAATCTTCAAACAGTGGGTAACGTTGGGTATTTCAGCTGTTAACAAGAAACACAAGGCTATTGGACAAGTGCAACCTAGATCTAAAAGTTGTAGAGATAAATCTTCAAACAGTGGGTAACGTCGGGTATTTCAGCTGTTAACAAGAAACACAAGGCTATTTGACAAGTGCAACCTAGATCTAAAAGTTGTAGAGATAAATCTTCAAACAGTGGGTAACGTCGGGTATTTCAGCTGTTAACAAGAAACACAAGGCTATTGGACAAGTGCAACCTAGATCTAAAAGTTGTAGAGATAAATCTTCAAACAGTGGGTAACGTTGGGTATTCCAGCTGTTAACAAGAAACACAAGGCTATTGGACAAGTGCAACCTAGATCTAAAAGTTGTAGAGATACAAACAGTGGGTAACGTTGGGTATTTCAGCTGTTAACAAGAAACACAGGGCTATTGGACAAGTACAACCTAGACCTAAAAGTTGTAGAGATACAAACAGTGGGTAACGTTGGGTATTTCAGCTGTTAACAAGAAACACAAGACTATTGGACAAGTACAACCTAGACCTAAAAGTTGTAGAGATACAAACAGTGGGTAACGTTGGGTATTTCAGCTGTTAACAAGAAACACAAGGCTATTGGACAAGTGCAACCTAGATCTAAAAGTTGTAGAGATACAAACAGTGGGTAACGTTGGGTATTCCAGCTGTTAACAAGAAACACAAGGCTATTGGACAAGTGCAATCTAGATCTAAAAGTTGTAGAGATACAAACAGTGGGTAACGTTGGGTATTTCAGCTGTTAACAAGAAACACAGGGCTATTGGACAAGTACAACCTAGATCTAAAAGTTGTAGAGATACAAACAGTGGGTAACGTTGGGTATTTCAGCTGTTAACAAGAAACACAAGACTATTGGACAAGTACAACCTAGACCTAAAAGTTGTAGAGATACAAACAGTGGGTAACGTTGGGTATTTCAGCTGTTAACAAGAAACACAGGGCTATTGGACAAGTGCAACCTAGATCTAAAAGTTGTAGAGATACAAACAGTGGGTAACGTTGGGTATTTCAGCTGTTAACAAGAAACACAAGACTATTGGACAAGTGCAACCTAGATCTAAAAGTTGTAGAGATAAATCTTCAAACAGTGGGTAACGTTGGGTATTTCAGCTGTTAACAAGATACACAAGACTATTGGACAAGTGCAACCTAGATCTAAAAGTTGTAGAGATAAATCTTCAAACAGTGGGTAACGTTGGGTATTTCAGCTGTTAACAAGAAACACAAGACTATTGGACAAGTGCAACCTAGATCTAAAAGTTGTAGAGATAAATCTTCAAACAGTGGGTAACATCGGGTATTTCAGCTGTTAACAAGATACACAAGACTATTGGACAAGTGCAACCTAGATCTAAAAGTTGTAGAGATACAAACAGTGGGTAACATCGGGTATTTCAGCTGATAACAAGATACACAAGACTATTGGACAAGTGCAACCTAGATCTAAAAGTTGTAGAGATAAATCTTCAAACAGTGGGTAACGTTGGGTATTTCAGCTGTTAACAAGAAACACAAGACTATTGGACAAGTGCAACCTAGATCTAAAAGTTGTAGAGATACAAACAGTGGGTAACGTCAGGTATTTCAGCTGTTAACAAGATACACAAGACTATTGGACAAGTGCAACCTAGATCTAAAAGTTGTAGAGATAAATCTTCAAACAGTGGGTAACGTTGGGTATTTCAGCTGTTAACAAGAAACACAAGACTATTGGACAAGTGCAACCTAGATCTAAAAGTTGTAGAGATACAAACATTGGGTAACGTCAGGTATTTCAGCTGTTAACAAGATACACAAGACTATTGGACAAGTGCAACCTAGATCTAAAAGTTGTAGAGATAAATCTTCAAACAGTGGGTAACGTTGGGTATTTCAGCTGTTAACAAGAAACACAAGACTATTGGACAAGTGCAACCTAGATCTAAAAGTTGTAGAGATACAAACAGTGGGTAACGTTGGGTATTTCAGCTGTTAACAAGAAACACAAGGCTATTGGACAAGTGCAACCTAGATCTAAAAGTTGTAGAGATACACAGTGGGTAACGTTGGGTATTTCAGCTGTTAACAAGAAACACAAGGCTATTGGGCAAGTGCAACCTAGATCTAAAAGTTGTAGAGATACACAGTGGGTAACGTTGGGTATTTCAGCTGTTAACAAGAAACACAAGGCTATTGGACAAGTGCAACCTAGATCTAAAAGTTGTAGAGATACAAACAGTGGGTAACGTCGGGTATTTCAGCTGGTAACAAGAAACACAAGGCTATTGGACAAGTGCAACCTAGATCTAAAAGTTGTAGAGATAAATCTTCAAACAGTGGGCAACGTTGGGTATTTCAGCTGTTAACAAGAAACATAAGGCTATTGGACAAGTACAACCTAGATCTAAAAGTTGTAGAGATACAAACAGTGGGTAACGTCGGGTATTTCAGCTGTTAACAAGATACACAAGGCTATTGGACAAGTACAACCTAGATCTAAAAGTTGTAGAGATACAAACAGTGGGTAACGTCGGGTATTTCAGCTGTTAACAAGAAACACAAGGCTATTGGACAAGTACAACCTAGATCTAAAAGTTGTAGAGATACAAACAGTGGGTAACGTCGGGTATTTCAGCTGTTAACAAGAAACATAAGGCTATTGGACAAGTGCAACCTAGATCTAAAAGTTGTAGAGATACAAACAGTGGGTAACGTCGGGTATTTCAGCTGTTAACAAGAAACACAAGGCTATTGGACAAGTACAACCTAGATCTAAAAGTTGTAGAGATAAATCTTCAAACAGTGGGTAACGTCGGGTATTTCAGCTGTTAACAAGAAACACAAGGCTATTGGACAAGTGCAACCTAGATCTAAAAGTTGTAGAGATACAAACAGTGGGTAACGTTGGGTATTTCAGCTGGTAACAAGAAACACAAGGCTATTGGACAAGTGCAACCTAGATCTAAAAGTTGTTGTTGTTGTTGTTGTTTTCTAGTGCCTTGCATCTGGCAATGAAGCCATTAGCATTCGTGCTTTCCAATACTTTTGAACTGTAGTTTCTTCTGATCTTAATGCTTCACAGGTCTTCAAGTGTTCTTCATTCATTTCTGCTGGATCGTTACACAGGACACATATCGGTGAGGCTGAGATACCTATTCTGTAGAGATGACTTGCCAAGCAGTCATGATTTGTCAATAGTCGGAAGGCTGCAACAGCTGTTTTCCTTGGTCTCTGGGGGATTATATCTGGATTGGAAAGTAGTGTAATCCATTTTTTATCTTTGGCATTTGTTTCTATTTCTTGTAGGTATGAATGACAAAAATTTTTAATGATCAAGCGTTTTATTGAGGAATATGAGAAATTGAATTTAGACTTTTGTGTTATTGTTGTGGCTTTACTTGCAAGTGAGTCTGCAGCTTCGTTCCCCATGACTCCACAGTGTGCTGGAATCCATTGGAGATGAACAGTCTTATTAACTTTTTGGAGTTGTGTTAACATTTTGTAGCATTCTCTAATTTTTGTTGACTTCTTTGTAGTATTTGAACATATTCCCTGAATTGCAGCTTTAGAATCCGAAAGAATTATTGCCTTGTTAAATTTATTTAAGGGAAGATTTAATAATTGTCGGAGAGCAATGTATATAGCCTCTATTTCTCCATCATAATTTGTTGTGTCTCTGCCAACAGAATGATAAAAGGAAAAATGTGAACATGTAACTCCAGCTCCAGTAAGGTTTTCCTTCGAGGATCCATCAGTATATATGTGCAGCCATTCTTCTGTGGGATATCTAGTATTGATTGTTTCCAGAGCTAGAAGTTTCTGTATTTCTTTTGGTTTGTCTGATTTACTTATTTCCTCTATTAATTCCAAATTGAAGGTAGGTTGCAATAATTCCAATGGATTTTCTCTAATAAGTAGATTTTCTCTGGTGTTAGGAATGTTCAATTTGGATTTAATCTGTGTTACCTTTTCTAGGAAACTACTATGAGTTTTAAGGATTGAAGGGGGGAGGTTCTCTTCTGTCCATTTAGAGTTTGGCAGTCGTAACATTTTCTCGTGTTGGAGCAATGCTTGTTCTTCTATTTTTGTTGTTATTGATGGGGTCCGTGTTAAGGCAAGCATGGCATCAATAGGTGTGGATTTAACTGCTCCAGTGATTAGGCGAAGAGCCTGATTTTGTATTTGTTCAAGTTTATTGATGTTAGCATTTGCTGCTGTTATTAAAGCTTCAGAACAGTACAAGACGTTTGGTTTAATATACATTTTGTATGTTGTGTTAAGGACTCTCCTTGAGCAGCCCCATTTAGCACAAGCTAACCTTTTCAGGATTTGCAATTTCTAAAAGTTGTAGAGATAAATCTTCAAACAGTGGGTAACGTCAGGTATTTCAGCTGTTAACAAGAAACACAAGACTATTGGACAAGTGCAACCTAGATCTAAAAGTTGTAGAGATAAATGTGCAAACAGTGGGTAACGTTGGGTATTTCAGCTCTTAACAAGAAACACAAGACTATTGGACAAGTGCAACCTAGATCTAAAAGTTGTAGAGATACAAACAGTGGGTAACGTCAGGTATTTCAGCTGTTAACAAGAAACACAAGGCTATTGGACAAGTGCAACCTAGATCTAAAAGTTGTAGAGATACAAACAGTGGGTAACGTCAGGTATTTCAGCTGATAACAAGATACACAAGACTATTGGACAAGTGCAACCTAGATCTAAAAGTTGTAGAGATACAAACAGTGGGTAATGTTGGGTATTTCAGCTGTTAACAAGAAACATAAGGCTATTGGACAAGTACAACCTAGATCTAAAAGTTGTAGAGATAAATCTTCAAACAGTGGGTAACGTCAGGTATTTCAGCTGTTAACAAGAAACACAAGGCTATTGGACAAGTGCAACCTAGATCTAAAAGTTGTAGAGATAAATCTTCAAACAGTGGGTAACGTCAGGTATTTCAGCTGTTAACAAGAAACACAAGGCTATTGGACAAGTGCAACCTAGACCTAAAAGTTGTAGAGATACAAACAGTGGGTAACGTTGGGTATTTTAGCTGTTAACAAGATACACAAGACTATTGGACAAGTGCAACCTAGATCTAAAAGTTGTAGAGATACAAACATTGGGTAACGTCAGGTATTTCAGCTGTTAACAAGATACACAAGACTATTGGACAAGTGCAACCTAGATCTAAAAGTTGTAGAGATAAATCTTCAAACAGTGGGTAACGTTGGGTATTTCAGCTGTTAACAAGAAACACAAGGCTATTGGACAAGTGCAACCTAGATCTAAAAGTTGTAGAGATACAAACAGTGGGTAACGTCGGGTATTTCAGCTGTTAACAAGAAACACAAGACTATTGGACCAGTACAACCTAGATCTAAAAGTTGTAGAGATACAAACAGTGGGTAACGTTGGGTATTTCAGCTGTTAACAGGATACACAAGACTATTGGACCAGTACAACCTAGATCTAAAAGTTGTAGAGATACAAACAGTGGGTAACGTCGGGTATTTCAGCTGTTAACAAGATACACAAGACTATTGGACCAGTACAACCTAGATCTAAAAGTTGTAGAGATAAATCTTCAAACAGTGGGTAACGTTGGGTATTTCAGCTGTTAACAAGAAACACAAGACTATTGGACCAGTACAACCTAGATCTAAAAGTTGTAGAGATACAAACAGTGGGTAACGTCGGGTATTTCAGCTGTTAACAAGATACACAAGACTATTGGACAAGTGCAACCTAGATCTAAAAGTTGTAGAGATACAAACAGTGGGTAACGTCGGGTATTTCAGCTGTTAACAAGATACACAAGACTATTGGACAAGTGCAACCTAGATCTAAAAGTTGTAGAGATACAAACAGTGGGTAACGTTGGGTATTTCAGCTGTTAACAGGATACACAAGACTATTGGACAAGTGCAACCTAGATCTAAAAGTTGTAGAGATACAAACAGTGGGTAACGTCGGGTATTTCAGCTGTTAACAAGATACACAAGACTATTGGACAAGTGCAACCTAGATCTAAAAGTTGTAGAGATACAAACAGTGGGTAACGTCAGGTATTTCAGCTGTTAACAAGATACACAAGACTATTGGACAAGTACAACCTAGATCTAAAAGTTGTAGAGATACAAACAGTGGGTAACGTTGGGTGTTTCAGCTGTTAACAAGATACACAAGACTATTGGACAAGTACAACCTAGATCTAAAAGTTGTAGAGATACAAACAGTGGGTAACGTTGGGTGTTTCAGCTGTTAACAAGAAACACAAGACTATTGGACAAGTGCAACCTAGATCTAAAAGTTGTAGAGATACAAACAGTGGGTAACGTCGGGTATTTCAGCTGTTAACAAGAAACACAAGACTATTGGACAAGTGCAACCTAGATCTAAAAGTTGTAGAGGTAAATCTTCAAACAGTGGGTAACGTCGGGTATTTCAGCTGTTAACAAGATACACAAGACTATTGGACAAGTGCAACCTAGATCTAAAAGTTGTAGAGATAAATCTTCAAACAGTGGGTAACGTTGGGTATTTCAGCTGTTAACAAGAAACACAAGGCTATTGGACAAGTGCAACCTAGATCTAAAAGTTGTAGAGATAAATCTTCAAACAGTGGGTAACGTCGGGTATTTCAGCTGTTAACAAGAAACACAAGGCTATTGGACAAGTGCAACCTAGATCTAAAAGTTGTAGAGATACAAACAGTGGGTAACGTCGGGTATTTCAGCTGTTAACAAGAAACACAAGGCTATTGGACAAGTGCAACCTAGATCTAAAAGTTGTAGAGATACAAACAGTGGGTAACGTTGGGTATTTCAGCTGTTAACAAGAAACACAAGACTATTGGACAAGTGCAACCTAGATCTAAAAGTTGTAGAGATAAATCTTCAAACAGTGGGTAACGTCGGGTATTTCAGCTGTTAACAAGAAACACAAGGCTATTGGACAAGTGCAACCTAGATCTAAAAGTTGTAGAGATACAAACAGTGGGTAACGTCGGGTATTTCAGCTGTTAACAAGAAACACAAGGCTATTGGACAAGTGCAACCTAGATCTAAAAGTTGTAGAGATACAAACAGTGGGTAACGTTGGGTATTTCAGCTGTTAACAAGAAACACAAGACTATTGGACAAGTGCAACGTAGATCTAAAAGTTGTAGAGATAAATCTTCAAACAGTGGGTAACGTCGGGTATTTCAGCTGTTAACAAGAAACACAAGACTATTGGACAAGTGCAGCCTAGATCTAAAAGTTGTAGAGATACAAACAGAGGGTAACGTCGGGTATTTCAGCTGTTAACAAGAAACACAAGGCTATTGGACAAGTGCAACCTAGATCTAAAAGTTGTAGAGATACAAACAGTGGGTAACGTTGGGTATTTCAGCTGTTAACAAGAAACACAAGACTATTGGACAAGTGCAACCTAGATCTAAAAGTGGTAGAGATACAAACAGTGGGTAACGTTGGGTATTTCAGCTGTTAACAAGAAACACAAGACTATTGAACAAGTGCAACCTAGATCTAAAAGTTGTAGAGATAAATCTTCAAACAGTGGGTAACATCGGGTATTTCAGCTGTTAACAAGAAACACAAGACTATTGGACAAGTGCAGCCTAGATCTAAAAGTTGTAGAGATACAAACAGTGGGTAACGTTGGGTATTTCAGCTGTTAACAAGAAACACAAGACTATTGGACAAGTGCAACCTAGATCTAAAAGTTGTAGAGATAAATCTTCAAACAGTGGGTAACATCGGGTATTTCAGCTGTTAACAAGAAACACAAGACTATTGGACAAGTGCAACCTAGATATAAAAGTTGTAGAGATACAAACAGTGGGTAACGTCGGGTATTTCAGCTGTTAACAAGAAACATAAGACTATTGGACAAGTGCAGCCTAGATCTAAAAGTTGTAGAGATACAAACAGTGGGTAACGTCGGGTATTTCAGCTGTTAACAAGAAACACAAGACTATTGGACAAGTGCAGCCTAGATCTAAAAGTTGTAGAGATACAAACAGTGGGTAACGTCGGGTATTTCAGCTGTTAACAAGAAACAGAAGGCTATTGGACAAGTGCAACCTAGATCTAAAAGTTGTAGAGATAAATCTTCAAACAGTGGGTAACGTTGGGTATTCCAGCTGTTAACAAGAAACACAAGGCTATTGGACAAGTGCAACCTAGACCTAAAAGTTGTAGAGATACAAACAGTGGGTAACGTTGGGTATTTCAGCTGTTAACAAGAAACACAAGGCTATTGGACAAGTGCAACCTAGATCTAAAAGTTGTAGAGATACAAACAGTGGGTAACGTCGGGTATTTCAGCTGTTAACAAGAAACACAAGGCTATTGGACAAGTGCAACCTAGATCTAAAAGTTGTAGAGATACAAACAGTGGGTAACGTCGGGTATTTCAGCTGTTAACAAGAAACACAAGACTATTGGACAAGTGCAACCTAGATCTAAAAGTTGTAGAGATACAAACAGTGGGTAACGTTGGGTATTTCAGCTGTTAACAAGAAACACAAGACTATTGGACAAGTGCAACGTAGATCTAAAAGTTGTAGAGGTAAATCGTCAAACCACAGGCAATGCCAAGTATTTCACTTAGTAGTTTATAAATGTTGTATAGGTTAAGAAAGCAAAAGAACTTGCCTATGGAAGATTTGGACATAAGAAGGTAAATACATAATTCAGTGGTTTTGGATGTCCTGCAGACTCTGCAACTGTAACTGTAGAAGATCAACCATTTTCACTGCTGAGTGTAACACCGCTGCCTCGACTGGGACTCTGGGACCCCAGCACCATAATGGTGGAAATGTTACGTCACCATGCTACTCAGGGGGACGTGCAAACAGCTGCGTCAGTACTCGTGGTGTTGGGCGACAGGAGAAGGTGTCTGACCACGCTTGATGAAGCTACACAGGAGCACTGGCTTCTAGGGTACCTCGACGTTCTGGGGAGGCATCACCTCTGGGAGGTGGCAACGCAGGTAATCCTTACATCCAGGCCTGTACGTGCATACCAGCGAATTGAGCCAACAGAATACAGTCTTGTTATGTTGCAGGTGATACAGCTGGCGTGGATACCAAATGTGAGCCAGCTGAATCAACAGTCAACGACGGTGTACACAAGTTGTGGCAGATGCAGTAAACCGCTGCAGAGAACAGGGTGGCTGTGCGACAGATGTCACAGTTCGGAATGTGCCGTGTGCAGCGTGTGTCATCAAGTTGTACGAGGTCTGTACGCCTGGTGTCAGGGCTGTTCTCACGGTGGCCACCTTCTGCATATACAGGAGTGGTGGCAACACAACAAACAGTGTCCGACAGGCTGTGGCCACATCTGTGAGTACAGCTAACACTGTCAATGAAGACTGATGTACATGTAGAGAACAAATATGTGAGAAATGTTATCAATTTTTTGTAGAATATAGTGTGCAATGTTATGTAAATAGATTTGTTGCAATAACAGTCTGATAGAAGATAATGATTGGTTCAGTTACAGAGTTAGACTAGGTTCCCTGACCATAGGGACTAGGTTCTGTTAGAACACAACAGTTACAAGTTTAGTAAAACTCAACGTAACTGAAGAGGAGAGAAGAAAAATTAAAGAAAGAATGAATCCCCACCCCCAAAAAATGCTTAAATTCATGCTCGTCATATTTCGTTGTATAATTGCCACACTTTTTGTTTTCTTGATAAAGTAAAGTAAAGTTGTTGGCCTATCAAGTTTCAGAGAGCACTTTAAGTGTGCATTAAGCCAGCCCTCATGGCCATGCTTGCTAGAGTGTACGTCTCTGACACTCACCACGCAGAGGATTGCAGGTATGAGTGCTTGTGTGTGATGACAGAATCAAAGAAGTAAACAACCACAAATGGTTTGTATAGCTTTGAAAATAAGTTGAATACAACTTGAAACTAGTCAGCTGTGAAGTATCTTGCAATATTACTAAGATAAGTGAAGCTTTTAGGTCCTAATTTGTTCTTATTTTAGAAAAATTAAAATTAAAAAAAAAATAAAAGTAACAGAACTAAGAGCAAGCCTTAGCATTTTAAAGCACGAATATGTTAGGCTATTCATACTGAAAAGAAAGGAGAACTAAAGCAATGCAAAGAGTAAATAAAACAACATGACTTTCTCTACTCTTGTACTAAGCATTCTTACAAATTCTTCATGTTAGTCAATATAAACATTTGCAGAAGTGATCTAATTTTGCTGTAGGTACAAGGGGAATATGGGAATACAGTAGGCTTTGAGTGATAGACAAATGTTTTAAACCTGATCGCTATATGAAGGCTTTGAAATTCCATTCTCTTTGCACAGCAAACACATAAAAAAGTGGATAACGACCCTCCATATGAGAAAAGTATAAGTATTGCAAAACTCACACAAATAACAAGCAATATCCCCAAAGTGGTTCACTCCATAAAAAATTGTTGCCTCGGTTTTTTCCACTTAACTTTGAAATTGTCCTTTGTCGCTTGCTGTTTCCTTGCTGACATCTTTTTTCTCTGTTGAATTTCTGTAACAAATCATATTTTCTTCTCCTTCTTCTCTGTTACCTTGTCACTTGCTAATTTCCCCTGCTTCCCCTGTTTTTCCTCCTGCATCTGTCCTTGGAGTACTATATTTTCCCCTTTTCAGTAATTCTTTAAAATACGATATGGCTTACTTGTTGGTTTTCAGTATTTCCAATCTCACGTCTTCATGATTTTCCACTACAGAGTCCATTAGTTCATTCTTTTCCTCTGTAATTTGTCCATCTGTCCATAATTTAAAATCTCGGATATATAGCTGCTTCCCCTGACTTCTTGCTCACCTTCTCTGTTCTGTTAACCTCTTGAGCAATATGGACGTGAAATCACGTCCATTTAAAATGATAGATGAGCGTTATGGGTGTGTATACACGTCCTGTGCATTTGTGCATTTAACTCTTATTTATCCCTTAACTAACTCAACTTATTTTAATTATCCCTTTATGAAACATTTAAGTAAAGCCTATACTTTACTGGCTTACCTTTATATATTCCTTGTGCAGTGATATGCCTCAAAACAGGGATAAACACACAAGGGCACATCTCCACATTCGCGAATTCCCTTCTTGCATCACTCGAAACACTTTCGAGATGGATGGGACTTCTTTGCTTTTGGCAGTATTCTTTTAGGATAATGTTTTCCTTGAAGTCTGAGGGGTGCAAGGGCTCTGGATTTTCTACCCCCAACGTGGTATTGTTCAATTAGGCTGCGAGCTATTGATAGTCAGAAGTTCAGGTAGGTCATTGTCTTGTGTGGGTTTAGAGCTCTCCAAATTACCAAACAATTGTATATGGTTATATCCAGTTGGTGCAAAAATACCTTTTTATACCACTTCTCACTTCAGCTACAAGCAGGAAAGTATATGTATGTATTTCAAGAAAGAAACAAACGGAGCCTGCCATCCAATTTATGAAACACGCATAAGGAAAAGTTGCCAACATGCTTTATTCTGATGACTCATAGACCACGCATATACTAGTGCTTTATTTCACACTATGCTTTGTTTTGCTGACGCAAGGGCCACACATACAATGAGTCGACTACTGTTTCTTACAGAGAACTTATATTAGATGCGTTCGACAGAGCAAAGTTAACTTTTCAACACAGTGAAACAAAATAATGACATTTCAACGATTTGTTAAAGCAGCTCTACTTTGCTGATAACGTACTTGTATACTGCATATAACGAGTTTTATACCAGTTTTTATTTCATTAAAATAACTTAATATTTACGCAAAATACAGCTGTGTATTTACGAAGCACTTTTAGTGCATTTAACAATTTAAATGCCCTGCATTGGATATTGGTTAGCAGTTCTTGGCCCGCGGAGTCTTTAAATGGCCAGCGCTCAAGAGGTTAATTTGTTCATTTGCTGCCTTCAGCACTGACAATAACAAGGCATGTGTTTTGTAAACCAAAGCAGTGAATCACCACCAACAGATGTAATGGTGACATGTTACAGCTGTCCGCAAGCATTGCAATAAGAAAATTCATGAAAAAGTACTCATTTTATTCAAGTCATTGTAAATACTGTAATGCACATTTTAATACTGTTGATTTATTAAACATTACTATGTGCATTTGGACTACAATTATTGCTTCCTGTCACTACTTAAAATTCTAATCAATTAAACAAAAAAGTGCATTATCGGAAACAGGTCTGAGATGCCATTTTAGAACGCATAGTGATTACCATTATGGAAACTGATAGAAAATGGTTGATGATAGGCGTGAATTCCTTTAAAATGCACTTTTTTGATAATTAAATCTTTAAATAGCTTAATTTGCCTACTTTTCAAAAATGTGTGTCATGCACACAATTGATTGAGAAACCTCAAAAAAAAAATTATGCTGCACTCACATGACCTTCTCTACTCTTGTCCTAACCGTTCTTACATACTTATTCCTATATCTTCTTCATGTTAATACAGAAAAACATTTATAGCAATTTTCTTGTAGGACCAAGAGGAATATGGTAGACTTTAAGTGATAGTCAAATGTTTTAAAACTGGTCACTATGTGATGGCTTTGAAATTTCATTCTGTTTGTATGACTATGATATAAAAGGATGAATAACAACTTCCCATTTGAGAAAAATATAAGTATTGGAAAATTCAGACAAATAAGGAATATCTATGAAATGGTTCACTCTATGCATGCATGCGACACACACACACACACACACACGCACGCGCACACACGCACACATGTTCATTTTAATCACTAATAATCTGTAGCTTTGGTAACGAATTTGTTTGTATAGCTTTGAGAATGAGTTGGAGTCAACTCGAAACATTGTCAGCTTTGCACCAAAGAACTTGCAATATTACTAAGATAAGTGAAGTTTTTAGTTTCTAATTTGTTCTTACTTTAGAACCAGTTTGGTTTTTAACCGACTTTTCGTTTTTCCATTTTTATTATCTCTTGACTATGTTAAGAAAATTTCAAAGCCATCAGATAGGGGCCACTTTTTAAAACAGCTTTGAGTATCATGTTAGCCTGTTGTATTTCCCTTGTAGCTACAAGGAAATATGCAATAAGATAATTTATGCAAATGTTTATCTTAATTAAAATAGATAAAAGAATAAATGCTTGTAAGAAAATTTGTACAAGAGTGAGTAAAGAAAATCATGTGAGTGAGTGCAACATCAGACTTTTACTGTAGGTAAACAGCAGAAAAAAAGTAATAAAGTAATAAAAAGGGAGATAAATGTGTTGTCTCAGTAGATATTGTGTGTAGCTTTAGACCAGCTATGGGGAAGAGGGGTGCTGACGAGTATTTACCCTCTCCACTTCCTGACAACATTTGAAGGACTGGCTGGTTCTCTGAGATAGACAGACAATAGTGGGAGGTGTGGCCTGGTAGGTAACTGCTGTGAGGCAGTGGGAGGGGTTAACACTGTGACTCGTTGAGTCATTTCTCCCCATCTATGCTCTAGACTCTGGCAAGGTTGTGGATAGCTTGAAAAGAAACTTTAGAACATGTAAACAGCATGTGGTACTTTTAGAAAACCACCCAAAGCCAGTGGTTTCTACAGAAGTATGCAATATTTGGTAACTTTGTTGAATACAGGCTTATTGATGTGCTAAACCATGGCAACTTGACATGAAGAAACGCTCTACATCCCATAGTGGACAAAGAGTTTGGCAATTATGAATCAGAGGGTAAGGGAATGGAACTGCAATGAAATCTCATTACAGAGGCATAACATTAGCAGAAAGTGTTAGGAAGTAAAGATTTCCTTCTTCCTAATTCTGTTAAGCTGTTAGTTATTAATGGAAATTTGCATTTAAAACAGTGTTGTAATCATCAGTGACTTGCGAGTTACTTCCAGTAAAATGTGATTTGTCAATCATCTATCACACATAACTCTTATAAAACTTTGTATTTGTTTCATAAACATATATTTATGAAACAGCAGTGTACAAAAATCTATAGTTAATCTACCATTTTATGCAGCTAAAAGATTAGTCAACTCTGAATTCAAAAAAATTATTGCAAAATATTACTATGAAAAATCAAAGAATAAAAGATATGAACTACCAAACATTCAAACAGTAATTCCTGAGTATCCTCGAAAAACAGCAGTTGCAACCTTCAGGTTGATTACAGGACATGATTGTCTGGCAAAACATTTAAACAGAATTGGGATATATTCTTCACCACTCTGTCCTCTATGTGATCTGCAAGAGGAAATGGATCGAGACCACCTTCAAATATGCCTGGCCACTTCTAATGCCCCATCCATCAGTGAAAAATATTGGAGAGCAAGGTGATTAATGACTTCATTGTCAGAAATCCAGCATTAGCTAACAACAACAACATATTTATGAAACATTAAGAAAAAAAACTTCCAGAAACAGGAGACTCAAAACTTTTTTCAGAATGCTTCACAATGAGAGAACTTGAAACGGCATTAAGCCATCTACATCACAAAAAATCACCTGGACCTGATAAAATTCACCGAGTATTTCTGATGAGGCTTGGTCAAAAAGGCAAAACACTTCTACTACACTTATATAATGTATCAGTTTTTATTGATTTCCAAAGTGCATATGATTCTGTATGCAGAACAAAACTACCAAAGAAAGTAAAAACAAATAGGGATACAAGGTCCAATGTTTTCATGGCTATGTCATTTCCTAACACAACACTTTATTGCTACCAGATATAGAAGAAATATATCTAAATACAAACAAGTACACCGTGGCTTACCACAAGGCACAGTGCTCAGCACAACACTTTTTAATATATTTATTAACGATCTGCCACAACAAATACAAGAATCAAGTGTGAAGTGTACACTATTTGCTGATTTGCTGATGACTTAGTAATGTGGACTTCAAAGAACTAGAAAAAACCATGCAACAATCCTTAACCAACCTATAAAAGCAGACCAAAGAAAATTTAATTGCTGTTAATACAACAAAATCAAACTACCAAATCTTTTCATTAAGGGAAAAACCAGTAAAAATAAGAGTAAATTTTGACGGTCAACAATTACCAGAAACAAAGGAAGCAAAGTATTTGGGAGTTATATTTGATACCAAAGTTACATGGACCAAGTAAATAGAAAATGTAATACAAAGAGCAGAGAGGCGCCTTTCACTGTTAAAGCGTCTAACAGGAATGAAGTGGGGATGTTGCAGAACAACTCTTAACACAACATACAATGTATATACAGGGCGTAAATGAATAACACTGCACAAATTTTACTGGTGATAGACGGTTCACAGGCAATCAATTTGAGATAGAAAACCTGTGGTCTGGGATTACAAATTACAGAACTGTGCCTTAAAATTGTTTGAGGGTATGCACACCACTGATCATATCCACTGCAGCTGTAATGCATGATGAGAGAACAAGCAGGCAAATTCCACAGCCTGTCTGTTTAGCATAATGGATATGGTGCTATGATGCGAAGGTATGCAGTATTAAAACTGCAGGATCAAATATCCATAAGCCCATATGTTTTTGTTCTTTCTTTCTCTCTTTATTTTTTCATAAGTGCATGCTTAATTTAATTTGATTTACAGGAAACATTTGTGTTGTGTTGTAATTTTTTATTTAACTAATGTTGAAACTATTATTTATTTATGCCAACAAACTTACTGTTGGTGTTTTTAAACACACAAGCCATGTGTGGGCAAAGTTTGAGAGGTAGAACTGGAACTTAAAAATTCAATGCCACAACTGGGATTTGAACCGCAGACCTTCCGCTTACCAGGTGGCTGCTCTTTGAAACTCTTTGTTTCAAATTTGTTTTATTATTTACACTTGCATGACCTAAATAGTATAAACACACTGAGAACTTCATTTTTACTTAAATGAGATGATTGAAGCTGCTCGCTCTAACTAGCAGTTTAGAAACAAGTAAATAATTGATAAGCACTTGAAAGAGCTATATGTGATTGAATTATTATAAATATAAACTGAATTGATATTAACATTACAATACAATCGGTAGATACAAGCAGAACAAGGGTAAAGAAATACAAGTGCAGGTTTCATATCTTGGTACCTTAATTAAATCTGATAATAAATTGAGCGATACAATAAGAGAAAGAATACAGGCAGGGAATGAGCTTATTATGCAAATAAAAAGATTTTCTCTAATGGAATAATAACCAGAAGTATTAACCTCAAAGCTTATAAAACTTAAGGCCAGTTGTGACCTATGGGTCTGAATCTTTGAACCCGTAAATTGTGGTACGTGGAATTGGAGAGAGAAATAACCAGGAAATAAATTATTTAATAAAAGTAAACAATACTATATACATTATATATGATGGTGATATAAACACAACATTGTTCTCAAAATGGAAAAGGGGAGGAAAATTTACCCAACTCTGGGTTTGAACTCAATTTCTGGGGTTCACTAGGTCCACAGTCAGTCGTCAACCATTTGGCCAAACCACACGTTTTAGAACTAGCCCATATTTCTGTAGCTGCTCGCTACAACCTGTTAGCCATTGCAATGGCATGCAACCATATGTGAAGTCCACAATTTAAGTGTTTTTGGAAATGCTGCAATTTAGAAATTCTTCTTCAGAGAGACAGTAGACAGGCTTTACTAAGTTCCTAATAAGCACTATTTCGATTCAAGTGGATAATATTCATATATTTCTTTCTGTTTATGATTTATTGGTCACAATCTCTAATTACATATAACTTATTAACTTGATGTCGTAGACCATTGGTTTCCTATCTCAAATTGATTGTCTACGAACCCTCTATTACTAGTAAAATTCGTGCAGTGTTATTCACTTACACCTGTATAAAGCCATTATTTACTTACTGCAGCAAAGTTCTTGTAACAGCAAATACAAAAAAAAATTTAAATCTTTCAAAACCAAAGTCTGAGACCAATTATAGGTGCTATGAAAAATACACCAATAGCATGAAGCTAAAATTGTCTTCCTTCCTACTTGATGTTTCACCGTTGATACTTAAATGTCGTTGGTGACGTGGTGTTGCCCTTTGATGTGTTTCGCTCCGGCTAGTCAGCTTGAGATCTCTTACTTTTATCTCGGGTTTGCGTAAGTGTAATGGACAACCCAAGAACAACTTTGCATATCATTTATTTCATTTTAAATATTTTCAGGAGCTATGCCGAAAATATTTGTATCTGTAGAGGAATCGCACTCACATCCGCGCAGCACGACCTGCAGTACTGGTCTCTGGTTGAGTAGTGACGCTTTCTAGCTTACCCACGCTAAGAAGACCGTTCTCTTCCAATTTGAATGTCATGACGTCATCCAAGAAAGCCTCGTATCCAAAATGCTATTTCCTTTTCCCGCAATTTAGAAATGTCCCTTTCTATTATAACATGTTCTTTTATGAATTTCGAATATATAATTACCTTTTTAGGATTAAACGATGTTTACTTTATATTTTATTAAATATATCGCGCGACTTTTAAGGTTTTCAGACCTGACTTTCGAACGTGTATTTAAACTATGTAGTATGACGTCATGACTCGTTAATTTCAAACCAATAATGTGTTTATCCTAAAAATTTAACGACTATTATTTACTCATATCTTGCTCACCTTACAACACTTCCTGCTCTATTATCTATTTATGTTATTACTTAACACTTATCGCAAATCTCACATCCGGCAATTAAATTAAAACGTGTCTTTTTCAAAAGCCCATTCGATCGGAAATCTAAATTTCGGTATCAAATGCCCCCATTTATGTTATTTTATTATTTTATAATAAAATAATGTAAATGTCTTGCCCGAAAGAAAAATTAAAAATTACTCCTGTATTTTGAATAATCGGCAACACTCCCATTATATACAATTTTCAATTACACTGTTTTTGAAATTGGTTATTAACACATTTTCTCATTAATCTTTTTAACATGACAAACAATTGTACACTTGACTAAACATTAATCCTTAAATACTAATTACAATATGTTATGGTTTCTTCTGTGAAGCTTTTATATAAAGGTTAAATTTCAAGAGTCTTTCTTTATACTTCCTTCTTTCAGTTCATGTTTGCTCACTTCGCTATCACTATCACTTGCACTGTGATTTTTCACTTTTGTTATTGTAACACATATCTGTACTATATCCTTTAAGCACTAAAATGTACATATATTTATATAAATCCATTACACTCTTCAGACAAGTTCTTTCTTTGTCTTGCTGTGATAACTATCTATACATCTAAATATTTTAACAAATGTTTACAAAGTAAATATTCTGTTTTCTCTCTATGCGGAGATGAACAATTTAACAATCTTTCTGAAGCTGTTATTGTGAGCTCTATACAATATATTTTTAAGCTCTTTGTAGTATATAGCAATTCACATTCTGCATTTTTCATGAATATGTAAGTACCTGACCAATGTATGGTTTTCAAGTAAGCTAACATTTACATTTTATCTCAAAGCTGATTGGGCGCCAATAGACAAATGACACTTCCAATTTTTTTTTTACATTAAATCAAGGTTCCAAGGCACCACACGGTTTCTTGTATGGTCGAAGGAGTTGTTTATGCCATCTTCCCAGACATTTTTCATTTTTAACATCTTTTAATTCATAGGTATGATAACCAAATTTTGATATAATTTCTGCAGGACCTTTATATAACAATTCCATTCTTTTGTTCCTACCTCGCAATGCACTTGATAACTTATGGTCTTTAACTAGTACCCAATCGCCTATCTTAGGTTCCCATTTATGTTTTCTACTCTTTTTCTTTAATTTTCGCTTCTCTGCCTTTTTCTTGATTCGTTCAAAAGCAATTTTCGCTCTTTCTTCTTCACTTAACTGAATGTCATTAATTTTCAGTGTTTTTGGTACCCCGATCAATATTGGTTCTGGTTCAATTCCTAACATTAATTTTATTGGTGCAAACCCAGTAGTTACATTAATGGTATGATTGATAATCTTTTCTATCAATGGACAATATTTCACCCAATCCTTGTGATTATGATGTGTAAGTACACGTAAATAAATTCCTATATCTCGGAGGACACGTTCTGTTGGATTCCCTGATGGAAAGTATGATGAACAATAATTTAGTTTTCTCGCGTCTAATGTCACCCTAATCTTTCTATTGGCCTTATTTACAATACATAGGGGATTCACAAATTCTGAATTCGAAATTTCAATAACCTCATCTTCTAACATTGACTTTATAACTGCATCTACCTCTTCTCTTATTGTACTAGGGATAGCTCTCGCTTTATGTGTAAAAGGTTTGATGGGTATCATCTCAAACGAATGAGTATAAATATTACATTTACCAGGTTTCTCAGAGAATACTTCTTTATTTCGGATTAATATTTCAAACAGTTTATCCCTCTGTTGTTCATTTAATTGATCAGCCTGAGTTACTTTTTCCCTCAACAATTCTTCTAAGTCTTCACTACTCTCCCTATCATAGTACCTAGTTGCATCAGAAACCCTCAAATTGTCTATGAAATCATTTTTATCCCATTCTACATTTTCTTTATTATCGACACTGTACTCTTTGACATTTACTTCAGTTAATTCCATAGCTCCTACTTTAACATATTCTACAAAGAATGTATCCCCTTGGATTTCTTCTTCCTCTTTTTCTCGTACAATAGTTTCTGAACTACTATCTTCCACAAAAGGCACTATAATGATCTCATCTTCAACTTTCATTTCTACAATCATGTTTTTAAAATTCACCACAGCTTCCCAGGCATAAAGACAATCACAACCTATTATAATATCTGTCACAAGTCTTCCTACAATCAGAAATAAAATTCCTAGTATTCTCCCATTTATTTCAATATTTATCATTGCTTGAAATTTTACTCTCTCTTTTCGTTTTCCCACAGCTAGCGAGCAATATATCCCATTAACTGGTAAAGACATTACTTTAAAACCACTACTTTGTAAATTATCATAAAAATTTTGTGAGCATACTGTACTATTTGATCCCGTATCTATAATTGCATTGTATTGTTTTCCATTTACTCCAATTTTGATTTTAGGTGGATCTCCTACTTTTTCGTTTTCGTCAATTCTATTTTTACATTCTCTTTTCTTTTGTATCATCATTTGCCTTCCAGGACTATTTATTTCCGAGTACTTATCACAATCATTACTAGGATACCCAGTTCTCACTGAAGGCGCGTTTGACCGGGTCTGGCGTTTCCCTGATTTTTAAGTATTGCTCCTGTACTATTTCCCGAATTGTTACTTCTGTTTTCCTGCATTAAATCGGGGTTACTTCCTACCATGTTTTTGACCGTGTTAATGGCCTCAACCATTTCCGCATTTTCGGGGGAATTTCGTCCATTTGAATACCTTTCTCCCTGTCTTGGTGACCTCGGTCTAAACTCATTATCTCCGTTTGTCCAATACCCATCATTTGAATTTCTACTATGTCCAAAATAACGTCCCCGTCTACCTCGATCAAACCTATTTGTATTCATATAATTCACCCTGATATTTCTTCCCCTTTGATTACCATTTCGATTTTGGTGATGCCCTTCCTGGTTATATCTACCTTGATTTTCCCACCGGAATGATTCCATCCTTGGTACTGGTCCTTTATATCTTTCCCTAATCTCACTTCTATTCTGATAATACTGTGCCCCTTGCCCGAAAGAATTGACAGTTTCTTTTCCTTCATATTTATTTCCAAATGCGTGTTTTGGCTTATTGACTTCTAAGGCTGATAATAATTCGATCATAGCTGCAATGCTATCGGGTCGGGCTATGATTAGGTAATGTTGAAGTGTTTCCGGAAAATGTGGAGTAACTATATTTATTAGATCTTTTTCGTCTAAGGGAGGATCCAACATCTTCGATTTTCTCGCTATTCTCATAAAATAGTTGACCATCGATTCCTCTGATCTAGGATTAAACTTTCCATTGCTTAATTCAACTCTAATATTAGCCTGCCTACTAGCTCCCCAATATCTGGTTAAAAAGATGTTCCTAAAGGTCCTGTAATCATTATTGTTACCCATAGAAAGGCCTAGCCAATTGGCAGCATTACCCTTTAGGCATTTTCTTACTATCACCATCTTGTACTCCTCTGGTATACGTTTCACCGTGAAGTACTCTTGTAACCCTTCTAAAAAGGCTTTAGGATCATCTGAATCTTCATTTTCAAAAACTGGAGGTGTCATTTCATTTAAGACATGGTTAGGCCAATGTAAATTTGGATTGTCACCTATCCCTGAGCTATTTCCGAGATCAGAATGGGAATTACTGTTACCCCTATTTTGCATCGAAATGTCAGCTGATACACCTGGTATTGCCTCGTTTCTTGCAACTTCATTACTAAGATTGTTGTGATTACATGCATTTTCATTTAATTTCAAATTTTCTAAGGCCTCTTTTACCTGGGTAATTTCTGTTACTACCCCTTTTATTTGGTCTGTAACATCCTGCAAATTTCTAGCCTGCCTTTCACTTTCTACATCAGATCTTTCCATTCTAACTTTACACCCCTGTAGCTCTTCTCTAATTTCTTCCCTGTCTTTATCTAACCTTTGTACTACCTCTTCCCTTTGTTTGTCTAATTTATATGTTACTCTTTCCCTTTCTTTCTCTAATTTTTCACTAACTTGTTGACCTATTTTCTTTTCAGAATTCTTTACTTCTTGCCTTATTGTCTCTAATTCTCCCTTAACCTGTTCTCTATTTTCTTTTACTTCACTACTAACTTTATTAATTTCCTCCCTAACTTCTTCCCTAAAGGTTTCTAAAGCTCTCTTCTGATTTTCCAATTGCATTCCCAATTCCTGTTGTCCCTTCTCTAGTTTCTGTCCTAACTCTACACTAGTTTCACCTATCTTTTCCATTATCTTTTGAAACATATTCTCTATTTCTGACATAATTGCTGGCCTTTCTGAATTACTACTAAACATTTCTGAGCTACCTCTAGGTGTTTCTCTAACGTTCTGATCTTCTACTTCTTGGCATATTCTGCTACCAATTACATTCTGATTAAATTCTTCCATCCTACTTACACTTTTCTCAATTTCCGGACTCTCAAAACCTAGAAAATCGCTATCACTGTCTTCCATTTCTAAGCTATTTACATGTGTTTTTCTACTCACCAAAATTTTCACTTTTCTTTTTTTTTTAACTGCACTTAAACTTGTTCACTACACGTTTCACAGATGTTCACACGCTGGGCACCTTCTTGTCTGCTGGCTCGATGCTGGCCTGGTCGTCTTGGGGTTGGTCCATTCTTTCGACGCCACACGTTGGGATGCCATTTGAAGCTTTAATGTCGTTCTTCCCTTCCTGATGTTTCACCGTTGATACTTAAATGTCGTTGGTGACGTGGTGTTGCCCTTTGATGTGTTTCGCTCCGGCTAGTCAGCTTGAGATCTCTTACTTTTATCTCGGGTTTGCGTAAGTGTAATGGACAACCCAAGAACAACTTTGCATATCATTTATTTCATTTTAAATATTTTCAGGAGCTATGCCGAAAATATTTGTATCTGTAGAGGAATCGCACTCACATCCGCGCAGCACGACCTGCAGTACTGGTCTCTGGTTGAGTAGTGACGCTTTCTAGCTTACCCACGCTAAGAAGACCGTTCTCTTCCAATTTGAATGTCATGACGTCATCCAAGAAAGCCTCGTATCCAAAATGCTATTTCCTTTTCCCGCAATTTAGAAATGTCCCTTTCTATTATAACATGTTCTTTTATGAATTTCGAATATATAATTACCTTTTTAGGATTAAACGATGTTTACTTTATATTTTATTAAATATATCGCGCGACTTTTAAGGTTTTCAGACCTGACTTTCGAACGTGTATTTAAACTATGTAGTATGACGTCATGACTCGTTAATTTCAAACCAATAATGTGTTTATCCTAAAAATTTAACGACTATTATTTACTCATATCTTGCTCACCTTACAACACTTCCTGCTCTATTATCTATTTATGTTATTACTTAACACTTATCGCAAATCTCACATCCGGCAATTAAATTAAAACGTGTCTTTTTCAAAAGCCCATTCGATCAGAAATCTAAATTTCGGTATCAAGCAGATATAGAAATACTAACCAACCAATACCCCATTGAATATGAAATAGAAAAAACAGCTCTTATTCAACACGAAAAGTTGATCAGACTCCTATTCAATACATGGCACAAGAGAAATTTTACACATACACTAAAGACTCAGGACAGAAAGCTTTCTTTCCAAAATTCAAGACATCAAGAAAAATAAACCAATCAAAGTTGCACCTGTTCATAACGACACTGCAATCTACAAATCAAAGTTGCACCTGTTCATAACGACACTGCAATCTACCAATCAAAGCTGCACCTGTTCATAACGACACTGCAATCTACCAATCAAAGCTGCACCTGTTCATAACGACACTGCAATCTACCAATCAAAGCTGCACCTGTTCATAACAACACTGCAATCTACCAATCAAAGCTGCACCTGTTCATAACGACACTGCAATCTACCAATCAAAGTTGCACCTGTTCATAACAACACTGCAATCTACCAATCAAAGTTGCACCTGTTCATAACAACACTGCAATCTACCAATCAAAGTTGCACCTGTTCATAACAACACTACTATCTCGCAATCAAAGGTGCACCTGTTCATAACAACACTACTATCTACCAATCAAAGGTGCACCTGTTCATAACAACACTGCTCTCTACCAATCAAAGGTGCACCTGTTTATAACAACACTGCAATCTACCAATCAAAGCTGCACCTGTTCATAACAACACTGCAATCTACCAATCAAAGTTGCACCTGTTCATAACAACACTGCAATCTACCAATCAAAGCTGCACCTGTTCATAACAACACTACTATCTACCAATCAAAGCTGCACCTGTTCATAACAACACTGCAATCTACCAATCAAAGCTGCACCTGTTCATAACAACACTGCAATCTACCAATCAAAGTTGCACCTGTTCATAACAACACTGCTATCTACCAATCAAAGCTGCACCTGTTCATAACAACACTGCAATCTACCAATCAAAGCTGCACCTGTTCATAACAACACTGCAATCTACCAATCAAAGTTGCACCTGTTCATAACAACACTGCAATCTACCAATCAAAGCTGCACCTGTTCATAACAACACTGCAATCTACCAATCAAAGCTGCACCTGTTCATAACGACACTGCAATCTACCAATCAAAGCTGCACCTGTTCATAACAACACTGCAATCTACCAATCAAAGTTGCACCTGTTCATAACAACACTGCAATCTACCAATCAAAGTTGCACCTGTTCATAACGACACTGCAATCTACCAATCAAAGTTGCACCTGTTCATAACAACACTGCAATCTACCAATCAAAGTTGCACCTGTTCATAACGACACTGCAATCTACCAATCAAAGTTGCACCTGTTCATAACGACACTGCAATCTACAAATCAAAGTTGCACCTGTTCATAACAACACTGCTATCTACCAATCAAAGTTGCACCTGTTCATAACAACACTACTATCTACCAATCAAAGTTGCACCTGTTCATAACAACACTACTATCTACCAATCAAAGTTGCACCTGTTCATAACAACACTACTATCTACCAATCAAAGCTGCACCTGTTCATAACAACACTACTATCTACCAATCAAAGTTGCACCTGTTCATAACGACACTGCAATCTACCAATCAAAGCTGCACCTGTTCATAACAACACTACTATCTACCAATCAAAGCTGCACCTGTTCATAACGACACTGCAATCTACCAATCAAAGGTGCACCTGTTCATAACGACACTGCTATCTACCAATCAAAGGTGCACCTGTTCATAACAACACTGCTACCTACCAATCAAAGGTGCACCTGTTCATAACGATACTGCCATCTACCAATCAAAGTTGCACCTGTTCATAACAACACTGCTACCTACCAATCAAAGGTGCACCTGTTCATAACGATACTGCCATCTACCAATCAAAGTTGCACCTGTTCATAACAACACTGCTATCTACGAATCAAAGGTGCACCTGTTCATAACGATACTGCCATCTACCAATCAAAGTTGCACCTGTTCATAACAACACTGCTATCTACCAATCAAAGTTGCACCTGTTCACAACGCCACTGCCATCTACCAATCAAAGGTGCACCTGTTCATAACAACACTACTATCTAGCAATCAAAGGTGCACCTGTTCATAACAACACTACTATCTAGCAATCAAAGGTGCACCTGTTCATAACAACACTACTATCTACCAATCAAAGGTGCACCTGTTCATAACAACACTACTATCTAGCAATCAAAGGTGCACCTGTTCATAACAACACTGCTCTCTACCAATCAAAGGTGCACCTGTTTATAACAACACTGCCATCTACCAATCAAAGGTGCACCTGTTCATAACAACACTGCTATCTACCAATCAAAGGTGCACCTGTTCATAACACTATCTACCAATCAAAGGTGCACCTGTTCATAACAACACTGCTATCTACCAATCAAAGGTGCACATGTTCACAACGACACTGCCATCTACCAATCAAAGGTGCACCTGTTCATAACACTATCTACCAATCAAAGGTGCACCTGTTCATAACAACACTGCTATCTACCAATCAAAGTTGCACAAGTTCACAAAGACCCTGCCATCTACCAATCAAAGGTGCACCTGTCCATAAGAACACTACTATCTAGCAATCAAAGGTGCACCTGTTCATAACAACACTACTATCTAGCAATCAAAGGTGCACCTGTTCATAACAACACTACTATCTACCAATCAAAGGTGCACCTGTTCATAACAACACTACTATCTAGCAATCAAAGGTGCACCTGTTCATAACAATACTATCTACCAATCAAAGGTGCACCTGTTCATAACAACACTGCTATCTACCAATCAAAGGTGCACCTGTTCATAACAACACTGCTATCTACCAATCAAAGTTGCACCTGTTCACAACGACACTGCCATCTACCAATCAAAGGTGCACCTGTTCATAACAACACTACTATCTAGCAATCAAAGGTGAACCTGTTTATAACAACACTACTATCTACCAATCAAAGGTGCACCTGTTCATAACAACACTGCTATCTACCAATCAAAGTTGCACCTGTTCACAACGACACTGCCATCTACCAATCAAAGGTGCACCTGTTCATAACAACACTACTATCTAGCAATCAAAGGTGCACCTGTTCATAACAACACTACTATCTAGCAATCAAAGGTGCACCTGTTCATAACAACACTACTATCTAGCAATCAAAGGTGCACCTGTTCATAACAACACTACTATCTACCAATCAAAGGTGCACCTGTTCATAACAACACTGCTATCTACCAATCAAGGTTGCACCTGTTCACAACGACACTGCCATCTACCAATCAAAGGTGCACCTGTTCATAACAACACTACTATCTAGCAATCAAAGGTGCACCTGTTCATAACAACACTGCTCTCTACCAATCAAAGGTGCACCTGTTTATAACAACACTGCCATCTACCAATCAAAGGTGCACCTGTTCATAACAACACTGCTATCTACCAATCAAAGGTGCACCTGTTCATAACACTATCTACCAATCAAAGGTGCACCTGTTCATAACAACACTGCTATCTGCCAATCAAAGGTGCACATGTTCACAACGACACTGCCATCTACCAATCAAAGGTGCACCTGTTCATAACACTATCTACCAATCAAAGGTGCACCTGTTCATAACAACACTGCTATCTACCAATCAAAGTTGCACATGTTCACAAAGACCCTGCCATCTACCAATCAAAGGTGCACCTGTCCATAAGAACACTACTATCTAGCAATCAAAGGTGCACCTGTTCATAACAACACTACTATCTAGCAATCAAAGGTGCACCTGTTCATAACAACACTACTATCTACCAATCAAAGGTGCACCTGTTCATAACAACACTACTATCTAGCAATCAAAGGTGCACCTGTTCATAACAACACTACTATCTACCAATCAAAGGTGCACCTGTTCATAACAACACTGCTATCTACCAATCAAAGGTGCACCTGTTCATAACAACACTGCTATCTACCAATCAAAGTTGCACCTGTTCACAACGACACTGCCATCTACCAATCAAAGGTGCACCTGTTCATAACAACACTACTATCTAGCAATCAAAGGTGCACCTGTTTATAACAACACTACTATCTACCAATCAAAGGTGCACCTGTTCATAACAACACTGCTATCTACCAATCAAAGTTGCACCTGTTCACGACACTGCCATCTACCAATCAAAGGTGCACCTGTTCATAACAACACTACTATCTAGCAATCAAAGGTGCACCTGTTCATAACAACACTACTATCTAGCAATCAAAGGTGCACCTGTTCATAACAACACTACTATCTAGCAATCAAAGGTGCACCTGTTCATAACAACACTATCTACCAATCAAAGTTGCACCTGTTCACAACGACACTGCCATCTACCAATCAAAGTTGCACCTGTTCACAACGACACTGCCATCTACCAATTAGAGGTGCACCTGTTCATAACAACACTACTATCTAGCAATCAAAGGTGCACCTGTTCATAACAACACTGCTATCTACCAATCAAAGGTGCACCAGTTCATAACAACACTACTATCTAGCAATCAAAGGTGCACCTGTTCATAACAACACTACTATCTACCAATCAAAGGTGCACCTGTTCATAACAACACTACTATCTACCAATCAAAGGTGCACATGTTCATAACAACACTACTATCTAGCAATCAAAGGTGCACATGTTCATAACAACACTACTATCTACCAATCAAAGGTGCACCTGTTCATAACAACACTGCTATCTACCAATCAAAGTTGCACATGTTCACAACGACACTGCCATCTACCAATCAAAGGTGCACCTGTTCATAACAACACTGCTCTCTACCAATCAAAGGTGCACCTGTTCATAACAACACTGCTCTCTACCAATCAAAGGTGCACCTGTTCATAACAACACTGCCATCTACCAATCAAAGGTGCACCTGTTCATAACAACACTGCTATCTACCAATCAGCAGATCCACGTGTTGCAATCAATACTTTGCCATCCATGTACATTCCCAATAGCGGAGAGCAGAACTATCAAATCATGTATGTTGAATCACATAAACTTGTTAATGAAACAAAGCTACTCTGTTTGTCTCATTAGTGTTCAATTGTAATTAAACTCAATTTGTTTTTGATAGTGTAAATTTGTATGGGTAATAGCATATATTTGCTGTAACGTGTCACGGCCAAAATAACAATGAAAGCTGAAGGTGCAACTATCAATTCTCATATGTGCAACTGAATAAACTAACTTTTCGGACATCAGCAACAATAACATGCAGTGTAGAGTGTTAAAAATGTTTTATAAATCTTTTAAACTTGACACATGGTCGAGTAGTAATAGTCATATGAAACCTGAGTATAATGGTAATTAAGTTGAATATTATGTACCTATGTTACTTTTCAAATAGGAAGAGTTCTGATCTGCAGCCAATGAGATACATTTACGTGCACAGCATTGCAAGCGCATTACCCCCACTCTTTTCATATTTCTTGGCGTGCATCAAGCACTGAAGGGGAAAGCTCTATGACAACACAGCAGGACTCCGCTTGGTTGCCGGCCTGGAGGTGCTCAAGGACAAACTCCTTCCCATTTGAAAAGCACAGTAATTCAGTATAACATTCTTATTATGCTCTCATTACATAATATATGCTATTTTCAAATACTGGCACCATATTCTACAATTTGTCTCAAGCAGCTTCTGTGAAAGAAAAAATGTTTCTAAAATTTCAATTTAAGAGTTAATACCTAATGATACATAGTCTTTGTTACTACCAGCTCCCCAATAGGGAAATATTAACATACAGTAGCACTGTCATTATACGGGAATTGTGATAAATATTTCATAATACATTGTTATTTTAGATGAAAAGTAGTGTATTTATTTAAGTATAAAATACAATTTTATGCTTTTAGTGAGATAAAAATATAAGAATACAATGTTAAGTAGAAAATATTGGGTCATGGGTGCGGACAAGTGCCCCACTAATGTTCCTTCATGTTCGTGAAAGAGCAATTTCTCAAGTACGTCGTAGTGCTCTCTAATACTCAACTTGAACTGGTCACAGTCGTGGCACTTACACTTTCCAATGGTTTTCCTGAGTTGTCCAGATTCAGAGAGATGGGAATGCAGAAAAGTATCACAACGGCAGTGTACATAATCCACGTGATATGAACTACCAAATAGAAAGCAGATGTGTGCCGCAGTTGTAGGTCTCCATGCCTTACTGCGGCCCGGCCACAAATAAATTCTGTAATTGTCATTCCTGCACAAAGCAGTGTTGCCAACATAAAAAACTTCAGCCTGTAAAGGAAGCGCTTGTGAATTAGAAGGTGAATAACAGACATATTTGAGTATAGCGTGTGTTTGATATTCAGGGTACAGAACACCTTCCAGACCATGTAGCAGAGGAAGATGAAATAGATACTGGCGGAGATTCCTGCAACAATGTTGAATATGAGAGTAAGGTTTATGTTGATAAAGAAAAACGGGCTGTATAGTTGGAAGCCATGTTGACACAAGTCAAAGATGAAGAGCGAGAGACAGCCAATGGCAACTGCACTCAGATGCTTCCAATAAGAACGGAAAGTGCTCTGAGTTAAAGTGTTGTCATGTATCTTGAGAAGTTCTCCAGCGAGTACGAGCCAGAAGGACCAAAGTGCAGCATAGAAGATATCCAGTCTAATGTCATTCAAGAGCGACATGAACGGCACAGGAAGCACCAGCGAGATATACTCCAGTGGCACATTGAGCAACGTGAGAGTTGCCCCCAAACACAAGATTGTGTACTCCAACAATGTAAGTGAGCGAGGCACTACGCGCTTTCTTTTCCAGAACGTGATCATCATGTTAACAATGAACGACATGAAGGCCATCTTAAGAGAAACCCACACTTTCGTAAAATCACTATTCTGGTTTACTACATGCAACCAGAGATCTTGAAGCTGATTTTCTGGGATGCGGATGTTGAGCAGGTAGTAGTTGTGGTGCAGCGACCCCAGGGCAAACAGGGGAACGTCCTCAAACGTCCTCTCCTCCACTGAAAAAGCGTGCAACTGCCATGCATTATCCGGGTCCCCTTGGTTGCGGTACGCTAAGCCGGCTTCTACTGTCAGTGCTTGTGGCTTGTCCAGCCAGAGGTAGCCCAACAAGTACTGCTGCCATCTGGAGTACTCCGCATCTGCGTTCTTTACGGATAGTGGCAGTTGAAACGCAAACACAACCTCATTCGTCTCTGTAACATTATCAATATCACATCTTCCCTTGCCTCTCGGATATAACCACTCGTTACTGTTGTTGCGACGCAGACATCGCGTAGCAAGCACGTTGTGAACGCTTGTAGCACTCCCTGACACGAACACTGCTACTAGAAATAGAGATTCCATAATTACCACTACGCTTATCACACACGCCAGTCTCCTACCAGTTATATACATAAGCAAAAACTGCGACATTTTCTCACACAGCTTTAGCAACAGCGTTACCTAGGTATGCTCAACTTTCCTTACCGTCAAGGAAACTCACAATTTACCATCCAGCAAAACATTACGGTACTTTCTTCCATGAACACATTGCCATAATAAGGAAAACATTGCAATAATGTTTTCCTCATTGACGTAACTGCACATTAGTGAGGTGCAGTGAAATATCACTGAGTGATAGGAAAATCACTGCTATCACTCCTCGCGGAATGGAGCAGTGACCGTCTCAGTGTTAACCATAGAGTAATAATAGACTAAGAGCTAAATACTTCACTGCGCACGTGGACAACGGATATACTACGTTTTCAATGGCAATTCAAATCGAACCGAATCCTTCGATTCGATCCTCTCAGAAAGTGGGATCGGGTCGGAATTTTGTTGCGCGGAATCACCTACCGGATTCAAATCGATTTCAATCCGCCAAAGATGCTAACTTGTACTGTACCTATTGACTTCAACATATAAACGCGGATTGTACTGAGAATGGGATTGGATTAAAATAGATTTCAATTCCCCATGGAAACTTAGTGTAGAATGTCCATTGGAATACACATAAGAGGTGCAATTGCCATATTTTCATAAGTTTCGGTGGCTTTAGATCGTAAAGCATTCAGGTGAAACACCGTAAGATAAACACCTATATTGAAAGACAATTTAAACACATCACCAGAAACAAAATGCAATTCCAACTAAAAAGTTTTTAGATAAAGCATCAACTTCTTGACGCAATAGATATCACGGGTTGTGATTTTAGCATACTTTGGGCGTTAGATCCCCGGACTGACTTCACTGCCATTATTTGATGGCAAAGGTGCTGAAGCAGGAGATCTTAGGTTTTATGAGAACTCACATTAAAATAGAAAATGTGTAGATTGGTAACAGTGCCTATGCAACACTCGGTTTTTAAATTTTTCGAAACATGTTTCAGAGGCTTGTTTCCTCCAGACATCCACTTAACCTATTTGTAGAAGTTGGTCCTTCCGTAGACTGTTCAGAACGCTGTTAAGAGCGTCGTTCTGTGGGATACAAACGTTGGAAACTGACCTATTTCTTCCACATGAACATCTATTCCCATGTTGACAATTCTTGGTTTCTTGATGTATGTTTTAATAGTTTTTAACCCTGATTAATGACTGTCAATTGTGATTTCTCTAAGCGTTTGTGTTTTATACATTTAAAATGCCCTTGGTTCTTGTTTCCAACTTCCTCTTGCTTTTCCTTATATAATCGGGGTTGCAGCTTTTGCGTACTATTTGGTAGATTCCATATTTTTTAATTTGCTGGAATTCTGTCTTTAGTGCTCGAGCTAAGGAAGCTTTTTATGCTCTATCTGTTGACTAGTCCATGGAATGTTGTGTTTTCCAAAAAAATCTTCGAAAAATGTGACTTTTTTTAATAACATCGCTTCTTTTGGTTTCCTGGCTATGGTTGTTTCTTTTAATAGTTTTTTTTTCTATGTTTACCTTTATATCTATCCAGGATTTTCGGAAGCCATTTGGTTTTGTAATTTTAATGATTTTTTATATCCTTGTGTTAAACGTGATATTCTGGAATATTTTGAAAGCTGCTTCTTTGTGCAATCTTGGGTTGTGCAGTGCTGAAAATATTTATTGCATCACCTATAATTATAGTACTGCCGAAATAAGCAAGCAACTGGAAGTGCACAGACGCTCGTACTGACTGTAAGCACGTGACCACAGAGAACGCTCTGATTGGTTCCTGACCGAAGCTCTCTGAGGAAGGAAACTAAATAGTTCCATTGTTCAATGTTACTTATGTTTTATTTTTTACATTAGCGCAGGGGCGGCGTGTCCTGTGTTCAGTTGCTCAGTGAACCCCCGGAAAAAGGTTTGTCCAAATTATACTTAAACAATAATTTTTTGTTCCTTTCTCGTGTTAGGTAATTTTAATGTGCATTTTCAAAGTATTTAAGTAGTTCAGATAGCACGCATGCGCGCCAAAGTTTGCCCAGACATTCCTGAGGTTCAATTTCTCTTGTGAACCACCGAGTGTATGCTTATGGGTGCTCTTCCGGCAGGGAGAGGCGAGAAGGGAGGTCACTAGGTACAGGTGGATATGCGCTGGTCGGAGTACCAGCAACAACTGCAAGTCGGACTCTAGCGGAAACGCACGAATCGACCCGAACTAAAAGCAACCTAACCAGAACAATTAGCACGCGAGTTTTCACTGTAATAATGGAGTGATTGTCTACAATGGTTTAAGTGTATTAGTGTATTCAGTTATTTACTTGTGCTTTAGTGTTTATTATTCATCTGTTCCTAGAATTATTTTCCAAGAAGAATGAAGTGTCAATGTCTTTTAGAAACAGATATCTCAGCTTTAAGCTTAATAGAGAAGCGTGAAATGAAGCTTGATAGACCGATACCTCCTCTCAAATACATTCACAAACAAGCCGAGGTAAGACATGTTGCATGTCTTTTAATGTAAATAAAAGCAGTTGCATTTGCGGTTTATTTCCACAAATAAGCTATTTTGTTTTCCGTGTTTGCTAAGGGTAAATATACAAGCTGGACATGCACTGGCGTGTCAAATCTAAGTCATCTAAAACAGAAGTTTAAGAAACACGGAGAATCTATTTAATATAAGAATGCTTATTTGAATTTATCAGTCTTGGAAAAACAGGAATTATGCAACAGCTTAGCTCAGGAAAAATCGCTATATTCTTTCCAAAATAATTGACTATTATCTTCTGTGGTGAGTTTGAACATGAGTTACGTAGACAAGATGCAGCTGCAGAATCTAATAAGCCTGGAATATTCAATGCGATAATAAATTTGACTACAGTCTTTAAAGGTACAGCCATGGAAAAAATGATTGAGCGCTTTAGGAGAGCAGAATATTTCTAAATCCCACGTCGTGCAGCAGCGCGGCTTACACAAGTCGATATTCCCAAGATGCAGCCTGAGTTTATTGATAGTCTCTGTTCCATATGTCGGGCACACAAACAGGCCGTGTCTCGAATCACACCTCACATTTGTATCTGCTCCTGATAAAGAAAGGGGCTGTGCATAAAACTGCCTATTTGTGGAGGAATGTAGCAGCAAATTCTCCAGTCAGTTATTGGCCATTAATTTACTTGACCAGCACTACTTTCCTTATTAAAAAATAAATATCCTGAAAAAATCCTTTCGGACGTGCAGTCCTATCCATTTTTAAATAAATCTAAGTCAAAAGAGAACTACAGATCATTTATTCTCGAAATGGTTTTGAAGAAGTGACAAGTGCAATAGCCTTTCTAAAGTTTTTAATTGAAAATAACCTGCAAGAAGTCTTTGGTGATGTAATGAAGTTGTTGAAATTAGTAGCTACTATTCCAATGACGTGTGAAGCAGTGAGAGGTTTCTCCACTTTGTCTGGATCAAAGCATTTCTTAGAAGTAGACACAATAGAAGAAGATGGCTGTGTGCTCTTGCCGCGCTATCGACAAGCAATCTATAAATATACCTTTACAGGAGATTCAACCCCATCAGGTTCGTTTAAAGTAATTTCAGAGCTACCGAAATACTTTATGCACTTTAGAAAATCAAACTATTTAGAAAGTTAAACTACAAGTGCACTAAAAGTAGTTAACCCCGTTATTTTGGGCACCAGCCGCCACTGCAATAGCGGCCGGATTTACTCTAGTAAATATTGCTATATCATTCAATAACGGAGCCATATTGGACTGATTTTCCTCTATTTCTATCAGAAATGAATATACACAAAACATTTTATCAATTTTATTTTCTTACTTTTTACTTAAAAGATTTTTAAAATAATTTAACCATTCTTTGACAAATGAATAAGTAGATATCTTAGCTATTCTCTTTGCTTTTCTGAAATATTGAAAGAAACACTTTGTATTAATTTTGTAATATAATACTGATAGAGTTGTGTTTATAAATGCAGTTATGTAATACTTTGTTACACGTGCCTTAATCAAGAAGGCATTGAAAGAATTAATTTTACATGAGCTCCTTATCATTCAATTCATGAAACCACACTTGCACAATGATCTCCAACAGTTCCCGTTTATTCCCGTACCATAGCCGAGATTTGAACCACGGATCTTCCGCTTATCGAACGGCTGCTTTAACCACTAAGCTACCATGACCAACTTGCCAATATGACAAATTCCCCAATTGATTCGTACTTTCCCGGTTAGAACACAAGGGAATCTCACATCAGAGATAAATACCTCAAGAGCGACTTACAATTGTAAGTACTTTATGTACCGGGATTAAATAACCTTTAGATGGTAATTATTATTTACTTATGCCCACACACGGTAGGTGTGTTTAAAATTTTTAAATTTATCTTCAGATATCACTATGGATTTTAATCTGCTATTAATCAATGTAGAATGATGGAAGGTTAAATGTTACAATGGTTTTGTAATGCAAGAACGGTGAAACATGAGATGGTCAAAATGATTATTTAAAAGTACTCAATGGAATATAGTTTATGTTGCCATAATTTAACATATATCATCCGTTTGGAACTAAAACCTGATTCAAACAGAAGATTGTGATCTTTTTGGTCCACGTTTGCTGACTTGTTACTCAATTATCTTCTTCCACCTTTTGTGTGTGTGTTTTTTTTTTGCCTAGTGTCCTTAGTTTACTGTCAATTCCAATGTGAGCTAATTTCCCCATTCACTGTCAGTATCTGCTGTCTCTTTTAAGATAGGGTAAACTAGATAGGTGATAGGGTGAGTTAGAGCACTCACCTGGTAAGTGGAGGGTCTATAGTTGAAATCCCTGCTGTGGCATTACATTTTTCAGTTCCGATTCTATCTCTCAAACATTGCCCACACACAGATTGTGTGTTTAAAACACAAACAGTAAGTTGGCATAAATAATTACCATCCAGAAAAAAGCCTTATCTGTGTAAAGCCTTCTAACCAAGATTTGAACTCCGGACCTCTTGAATATAAGGCAAACACATTACTCCCACACTGCAGAGGCACACTGCCATCACAAACCAGAACCACCTCACTATAGTGGAACTGGATCTTTCTTGAAATTATTTTTGACCGTTCTTTTTCCATTTATATCCCGCCTTTAACTGCAGAGGTCATATCGGCGGCCTTGCCTATTGAAAATGGTGGTACACGTTTACGTTGGGTTTTTCTATCTTTGGATTCACACGCACATTTACACTTTCATTCATACTTCTAGACTCAGGAAAGGATGAGGAATAATCCTGGCTGGAGAAAAATTCCTACCCCTTGCCGGGAATCGAACCCGGGACACCTAGCACAGCAGGCAGGTGCTCTACCAACTGTGCCACAGGGGCAGCGAATTTTTGACCTTAGAGTGGAAGTAATTCACATAAAATAACATGCTTGCTCAAGGCTATATCTTACTCTTATGAATGACATTGTCTTTCACACATGACAATCCATTAAAGCTCTTATCACAAGTTTTACACTAGTGCGGCTTATCCTCATGAATCAAATAATGTCTTTTCAAATTTGACAAATCAGAAAAGCTCTTTTCACAAGTTTTACACTGGTATGGCTTCTTACCTTCATGAATCAAATTATGTGCTTTCAAATGTGACATCCGAGTAAACCTTTTATCACAAATTGTACACTGATGTGGCTTCTTACCCTCATGAATCATGTTATGTCTTTTCAAAGTTGACAAGTCAGTAAAACTCTTATGACAAGTTTTACATTCATGAGGTTTCTTATCCTCATGAATCATATTATGTCTTTTCAACGTTGACAAGTGAGTAAAGTTCTTATCACAAGTTTTACATTGATAAGGCTTCTTACCCTCATGAATCAAATTATGTCTTTTCAACGTTGACAAGTGAGTAAAGCTCTTATTACAAGTTTTACATTGGTGTGGCTTCTTACCTTCATGAATCAAATTATGTGTTTCTAAATGTGACACCCGAGTAAAGCTCTTATCACAAGTTTTACATTGGTATGGTTTCTTACCATCATGAAGCAAACTATGTGATTTCAAATTTGCCAACTGAGTAAAGCATTTATCACAAATTTTACATTGATAGGGTTTCTCACCCTCATGAATCAAGCTATGTCTTTTCAACATTGACAAGTGAGTGAAGTTCTTATAGCAAGTTTTACATTGATGTGGGCTCTTACCCTCATGAATCAAAATATGTGTTTTTAAATATGACATCCGAGTAAAGCTCTTATCACAAATTTTACATTGATGCAGCTTCTTACCCTCATGAATCAAATTATGCTTTTTTAAATGTGACAGCAAACTAAACCCCTTTCCACAAATGTCACACATATATGACCTTTGCCCCTTATAAATCAAATCCTTTTTATGTAAGTACAAAGGCTGTATGTGCATTTCCCCTGCATCAATATATTTATCAGATTGTTCTGAGAGAACACGTTCTTCTGCAGTTGGCATTTCTGTGGCGTCACATTTCTGGCATTCACATTGCAGATGATCCTTTCCATTACAGAAGCATGTGTGTCTCGCTGAGACTTCAACATGGGACAATTGTGATTTATCAGCAATAGCGCTAGAAACTGCTTCCCTACATAATCTGGAATGTTAAGAGGATTTAACATGATTAATTAGATACTAATCATCACAAAATTGAACCTGAAAATAGAATCTGTTTGCTAAGAATAGGCACACGCTCAGGAATGAGGGGCCACTGTTGTAACTTCTTTGTATAAAGCAACTATTTTGATTATTACAGCTGAGTTCACTTTGCTAATCCACAATATCATTAGACATTTAATAACATCTTTCAAATGGAAAAGAAATTAATGGTAACAATAGATGTTTGTGGCATACAAGCATTGTTTGTAAGATCTACTGAGAAGTATAACAACTTTAATAGTAACTATTCTTGGTAGTGGTAGAATCAGGACTGAAAAATTCAATTCCAAGAACTGGATTTGACCATTATCTTCCACTTCACACACGGCTGCTCTAACCACTGAGCTACCATGGCCAACTTGCTAGTATAACTGATTCCCCAACTTGCATTTTCCCGGTAGACCACACAAAGGGAATCTCACATACGAGACCAGTACCCCAAGGGCGACTTACAATTGTAACTAACTATTATTTTCTTATGCCGACCAACTTGCTGCTGGTGTTCAACACACAAGGTGTAGGCAGTTTGAGAGGTAGAATTAGGACTTAAAAATTCAATGCCATAGCTGAGATTTGAACTGGTTGAGGAATTTAGTGTCATACTGGCAAGTTGGCCATGGTAGCTCAGTGGTTAGAGGAGCCACATGTGAAATTGAAGATCTGTGGTTCAAATCTCGGCTATGGCACTGAATTTTTCAGTCCTAATTCTACCACTCAAACTTTGCCCATGACTTGTGTGTTTAAAAACACCAGCAGTAAGTAAGTTTGCATAAAAATAACAATGATTCTATGTAGTTTTGCAAGCAATTCTTTGTTAATTACATTTGACAATAAATATACTTATAACAAAATGGTTAAAACCAAATGCCAATACATTGGATGGAATGTTTCTCATACCAGAATTTGATACTGTTTATATCACACTACAAGAAACAAACGAACAGCAACCAGCACAAATTATGCAGAACAAGAAATTTCAAATTAACAGCAAAGCAAAAATTCAAAATATATTTAAATAATGTTGTACTTTACTAGATTTACTTTTACATTTAGTCAGGCTTTGTCATCATATGGTTTAATAATAGAATGAAGAGGACTTCACAGAAAATGCAAGTATAGATTTTATTCTTAGCCATGAAAATATTTAAATCAAAACTGTCAAGAAAAACTTGCACTCTACAAAAAAATGTAGGTCCTGCTAAAACAGACAATTTAGGTCCAAATGATTTTTGTTTGTAGAGCGAACCATTTCGGAGATATTCCTTGTTATCTGTGTCAGTTCTGCAAAACTTAAAACTTCGTGAACTGGAACATCGTTGTTCATTTTTTATATGTTAAGCGTGCAAAGAGAGCAGGATCTCAAAGCTTTAAAACATTTGACTATCACTCAAACCTTACTGTGTTCTAATATTCCCCTTGTACCTACAAGGAAATAAACAATATGATAATTTGTACAAATGTTTATCTCAACTAACACGAAGAAGATATAGGAATAAGAGTTTGTAAGAATGGTTAGTACAAGAGTGAGTAGAGAAAGTCATGTGAGTGCAACATATCACGTTTTTTATAATGAAATCTGCCAAACTATATGGTGAGTAAACACATTACTGAATCAGTTAATGTTCACAATAAATATACAAGGATTTGGTTATTCTATCACAATGATGCTTCAATTGTGAACAAAACACTGCATTGCTTTTACTTCCGTCACTTATCACAGGTGAACGAATGAAGTGTTGACTTTTGTGTTTCATGAGAATTTTACTGATATAAGAAACTGAATATTTCACATTTCATTCTTCCTTCTTTGAGGAAGAAATCAAAATATGCCAATGTACTGGGGAAAGTGTACCTTGAAATCAGAGGACTAGTTGGGAAAGTGATTTAGTGGTGTTGTACCTTTTCATTGGCCCAATAAATTACAAGAAGAAAGAAAAGTTTTATTTGTAACATTTACATTGCTTTCTTTAGTCCCTATTGCTTATTTTCTCTCTCCCAGTATTTATTATTAAAATGTTTATTTTCCTCTCAACTTTATGTTAATTGAAAAACTAATTCAGAACTGTAAGATTCTGAAATTATAGTACAATCTTCAAAAAGAGAATTGTTATATGCCCTTGTGAAATTCAATACATTTTACAACAAATGAAAGCAACAGCAAATCATATACTGCAAATAGTTGGCATCACAAGGAAAAGAGATAAATTGTTTTAAAGATGTTCATTTTTGGTGTGCTAAGCTTTACATCTATCTCTTATGATTTACAAGCAATAGGAGTTTATATATTATTGGTTCAAAGAGGAAAGGACTCCCGAAGCAAAATCAAGATGTGTTTGTTCGATATATGAATGAGCAAGTAATAGAGAAGTTAATGTAATGTTATTGAAAAGTAAACCAGAGTTGAAATATTTTTGTCCTTATCCGGTTCAAGACACACAAAAAAGTGTTTAAATACACACTGAGCTTTTCCAAAGTTCCAAACCTGTTTCATTTGTTGGCAGATGTCTTAAATTAATGGCTTTTTAATCAGAATAAGGGGAAATTTTGAATAAGCATAAAATGATCAATGTAAGAGGCACTTTGGGAAGGGAGCATTTTCTTGAAAACCTGCACCTTGATAGCAGGCTTGTCATATATCAGTCTCTTTCACTGAAAACTTCACATTGAACTTTTGTGTGGAATACAATAGTTACTCTAAGCATGTAATAGATATTGCAAAAATTCAATTTGTATTTGAATCCCCTCATATAAGGTGATAAAACCCTCTACAATATGTTACTCAACCATACAACACATTTCAATATGTAATTTGATGGATTGACTTTATATTCCCATTTGTATAGATTCAAGAACATGAGATGTCTGCCACAACGTAAATTTGATGTTATATAGGAATTAAAGGTAAACAACACAAGAAGCTGAAGAGTCGAGTAGTCTTACCTTGTAGACGTTACTGGAGGCAACTCCCCATCCTGTAACAGAATAATTCAAATGTACAATCATAGATACATAATTACGGGTACAGGAGACCGGAAACAAACTTCTGACATTTCTTCATGTAATGGGGTGTAAGAGAACCAAACAATGGAGCACTGAGTAGGTAAACGCAATACCTAGAGATGTTAATGAAGTGTGAATAAGGTTACTCCTCATTTATTTTCATCTAATAAACTGTATTTTCTGGTGTATAAAAAACTTCTTTCAGTTGAAAATAAGCCCGAAAACGGGATGCATCTTACATGCTGGTAGCAACTTAAGGTACCTATAAGCTTAATTTCTGCAAAATGTTTTTATTTAGGCTTGAAGCAATTCACTGTTAGTTGCCTTGCAAATAAATTTTGAGTACTCCAGTTGTATAGGTACAGTCATGAAGTTTTTATATGGTTTATTATACATAGCTTCATTTGTCATTGTGTTGTACCTACTACTTGGCAAAGCGACGAGGAGTATTGAACTTGGTTGTTGGTATCTTGTTTACTACAACAGTGAAATACTAGTAACCTGTAATGTAACACAAATGATCTGTCGTGCCAGCTGATATGAAGGCGTGATTGCATCTGAACAGTGTGTACACACCTTGTCTTGCCATGTATGTGTGATAGGTTCATGTATACAACTCCACAGTTTCACATTCTTTCTGACACACCTCATGAATTTGTCACCTAATTGGAAAATAAGAATTTGGCAAAATCAGGAAGATGTTTTAAAAAAAAAAACCTCGCAATAAACAATCTGAGAAGCAGAACTGTTAAATGGCCAAAACTTGAAGCTCAATACTTAGAGGACTATTGGAAATTTCAGTTTTTATGAACATGATCCTTCATCACACAAAACACATATCCACTAACAAAAGGATTGCCAACTTTATTGGACCTTCATCATGATGTTAAAGATTTATGAAGTATCAGCTTTGTATGAGGACCAAGACAAAAATATCACAGAAAATATAGACAAGTACGAAGAACAAAGTGTTGAATTTCATCAATTTGCCATTAATGCAAGGAAAAGAGAATTTTGCAGATTTGAGGACGAAAATTAAAAGGTGAGCACTTTTAGAGAACATAGAACTGGAAGAAGGAATGTTTAGAAAATTACAATATATGATTCAATTAGTCAAACATATAGGGAATATTAGGAGAGAAATGCTTGGGATGCAACGAGAGACAGCAGCAGGGAACCAATCCAGATATAATCCCCCAGAGACCAAGGAAAACAGCGGTTGCAGCCTTCCGACTATTGACAAATCACGACTGCTTAGCAAGTCATCTCTACAGAATTGGTATCTCAGCCTCACCAATATGTGTCTTGTGTAACGATCCAGCAGAAATGAATGAAGACCACTTGAAGACCTGTGAAGCATTAAGATCAGAAGAAACTACAGTTCAAAAGTATTGGAAAGCAGGAATGCTAATGGCTTCATTGCCAGATGCAAGGCACTAGAAAACAACAACAACAGTATCACTGCTATCACTTGCCATCCTCTCAGTCAGTCCTTACCACAGATCGATTTGTGTCTGGGTCTGAGACAAGTTAAAACGCCACACCTGATATAGCAGTGTAATAAGATACTGGGATAGATAACTTTATGACCAGCCCTCATGTTTACAAAAGGAGAAAAGCTTGTTGAGCTAACTGTTGTTTACCTTTTCTTCTCAAATAATGCTCCTAATGTTTAAAAATTGCTTTACAGTGCAAGCAAAGTGCAACTAGTAGTAACTCAGTTCCCTGTTTGAGGTACATAATACATCTGGCAAGGGGAGAGGTGATAGGAAACCAGCCACACACTGCCAAGCTCTCTGTTTGTGGCACACTACACAAGGCCATTTCTTTCAAACAGGACGCACAATAGAGAAAAGATGCAAAGAACATAAACGGAACATCAGACTTCTCCAGCTGGAAAAATCAGCAGTAGCCCAACATTGCATAGAACAGGTCCACAAAATAAACTTCCAAGACACGAAAGTTCTAGAACACGCAGAAAATTACTGGGACAGACTCAACAAGGAGGCCATCCACATCAAATTACACCCCAACAATTACAACAGAGATGGCGGACTTAAACTATGTTCCGTGTGGACAACAGGCATCAGAAACGCCTACAGAAACAGCAACACCATAGACCCTGAACAAAATACGTACCCGCAGGAAGACACCCCAACCGGCGACTCCAGACAAAGTTCGTACCCGTGGGAAAACACTTCAGCCAATGATACACATACCTCACGACAGCAGGCCCAATCACAGACCATCACCTGCTCATTGGCTAGGACAGCACAACCCACATCCTTTAAACCATAGTATATATTTCAAAAACTGGGGAGACTTTTTCATCTTTTTAGTTCCTGAAGATGGCCATGGAGTCAAGCTTTGGCCATTGTAGACTCCATGGCCATCTTCAGGAACTAAAAAGATGAAAAAGTCTCCCCAGTTTTTGAAATATATACTATGGTTTAAAGGATGTGGGTTGTGCTGTCCTAGCCAATGAGCAGGTGATGGTCTGTGATTGGGCCTGCTGTCGTGAGGTATGTGTATCATTGGCTGAAGTGTTTTCCCACGGGTACGAACTTTGTCTGGAGTCGCCGGTTGGGGTGTCTTCCTGCGGGTACGTATTTTGTTCAGGGTCTATGGTGTTGCTGTTTCTGTAGGCGTTTCAAGGAGAGCGAGGATTCGTCATGGGAAGAAGAAAGCAGCGCAGGAAATCGCCGTCTACACCGGGCAATGGAGCCTCATCGTCCCGGGAACCTGAAACCATCGCCACACCAGAAAATGTTGAGGCAGTCAGCGCAGTAGTTCCGTCCGGAGCCACACCTAGCGCCACTACACCGCAGCTAGAGAACCAATCGCCAAGCCAGAGAGTCAGCTCCCCGGGAATGGTAGTGGGAGTGCCAGTCCCGGGATTGCCGGCTTCACCACAGTCTACCGCCCATCTGCCGGACATCTCACCATCGCCGCCTGCACACTCTGGTCCCATCCAGGGGACCAGTGTCATCATACGAGGAGTGCCTCGAGATATCCCTGAGAGACATGTACTACACGCGGCAAGACAGAAGTGGCCCTCTGCAGTGAGGGCCACTCGCATCATCACCTCTCAGGGACCTTCACCACTGCTTCGAATCGTCTTCGCAGACATCACCGACAGCGAAGCCGCCTTGAGGACGGGTCTAACCCTACTCGGGCGACGCCTGCTCGTCGAGCCAGCCAGAACCACCAAGCGAGTGCCATGCCGCCGATGCTGTCTATTCGGTCATGACGTCACCACATGCAACGCTGCTCCCAGGTGCCACTATTGTGGGGCCCAGTGCCTCACACAGGACTGCACCAGCCACGACCTACGCAGAAGACGCCGGTTCTGCGCCACCTGTAATGGCTTCGGCCATTTCACAGGCCAGGCGCAGTGCCCATGGTACCCAAGAGCTTCGTCTTCGCAACCAGCACCAGCCATCGCAGATTCACAGCCTCTTCGCCAAACAGCACATGCCACCGCAGTCTCACAGCCTCCTCGCCGTCTAACACCAACCAACGCAGTATCTTCACCAGCGCAACAGCACACTCCAACCGTCGTCGCCACTGCAAGAGCATCACTGCCCAGGAACGAGACAGAGGACATCCGCCACGACGTCCATCATCTTCACCAAAGACTTGACAAAATCGACGAGACCTTACTTCAAATCACCGCCGCCGTGTCCACCATAGCCACCTCTACTGCTACTGTCCAAACTCAACTGCAAGACGCCATAGACGCAGGACGCAAGCAACACAACTCCACAACTGGCCGTTTGACGTCACTTCGCACAGACATCCGGAGAAACAACAAGAAAAGCAACTCTCATCGAAGGACACACCGCAAAGCATTCACTTTAATTCACCAACGACTTCTTCAAAATTATGTCGACTTCAACGCAGCAGTAAGAATCCTGGAAAGACTCGCCAACACGACCTGGGAACTGGACGACTACACCACAACCTCCATGGACAAAATTCAACGCACACTTCAACAAATGGCAAACCAAACTACAACCACGACACACGAAGCCTACACGCAGACATCCATACTTACACCAGAACCCAATAGTCAGACCTGGACCTCTTCGCCTCAACTAGCATCGCCAACTCCACAGACAACTGAACGCAGGATACCAACACAGGAAGAATTCGACCGCTTCAATAGATATGGTTTTCGCAGCCATTCAGGACGTCCCTGCGACTTCAGGTGCAGAAGAAGGCTCTGCAGTGCAACCGGCCTTGAAGCCACTGATTTCCTACTCACTTGAAACTCAAGTGCCACCGCAGACATCGCAGTTCCTCGGAACCCTCTACTCAGCCTCCGCCGTAAATAAGTATACTCCTTACTGCTAACCATATCCCACGTCCACTTCCCGTGTGTGACAGTCAGGACCTGGTCATGGTTGTCACCCGGTATCCCCTTCCGATGCCGGTAATAGCCGGCTGTATTCCCGCACTGCGAGGGTGCTTCGGCGGTACCTCGACACTCACGCCACACTTCCCCATAATCCCCTCTTGAAAACCTTTTAGTTTAGTCTTTCTCCCCTTTCCCTTTTTCCCACTCTCCCCGGCGAAATAAGCCAAATCTTTATCCCTCTCCAACTCTACTTCTGTCTCCTCTTTCCAAAAAAAAAAAATAAAAAAAAAAAAAAAAAAAAAAAAAAAAAAAAAAAAAAAAAAAAATGTAGGCGTTTCTGATGCCTGTTGTCCACACGGAACATAGTTTAAGTCCGCCATCTCTGTTGTAATTGTTGGGGTGTAATTTGATGTGGATGGCCTCCTTGTTGAGTCTGTCCCAGTAATTTTCTGCGTGTTCTAGAACTTTCGTGTCTTGGAAGTTTATTTTGTGGACCTGTTCTATGCAATGTTGGGCTACTGCTGATTTTTCCAGCTGGAGAAGTCTGATGTTCCGTTTATGTTCTTTGCATCTTTTCTCTATTGTGCGTCCTGTTTGAAAGAAATGGCCTTGTGTAGTGTGCCACAAACAGAGAGCTTGGCAGTGTGTGGCTGGTTTCCTATCACCTCTCCCCTTGCCAGATGTATTATGTACCTCAAACAGGGAACTGAGTTACTACTAGTTGCACTTTGCTTGCACTGTAAAGCAATTTTTAAACATTAGGAGCATTATTTGAGAAGAAAAGGTAAACAACAGTTAGCTCAACAAGCTTTTCTCCTTTTGTAAACATGAGGGCTGGTCATAAAGTTATCTATCCCAGTATCTTATTACACTGCTATATCAGGTGTGGCGTTTTAACTTGTCTCAGACCCAGACACAAATCGATCTGTGGTAAGGACTGACTGAGAGGATGGCAAGTGATAGCAGTGATACTGTTGTTGTTGTTTTCTAGTGCCTTGCATCTGGCAATGAAGCCATTAGCATTCCTGCTTTCCAATACTTTTGAACTGTAGTTTCTTCTGATCTTAATGCTTCACAGGTCTTCAAGTGGTCTTCATTCATTTCTGCTGGATCGTTACACAAGACACATATTGGTGAGGCTGAGATACCAATTCTGTAGAGATGACTTGCTAAGCAGTCGTGATTTGTCAATAGTCGGAAGGCTGCAACCGCTGTTTTCCTTGGTCTCTGGGGGATTATATCTGGATTGGAAAGTAGTGTAATCCATTTTTTATCTTTGGCATTTGTTTCTATTTCTTGTAGGTATGAATGAGACATTTTTTTAACGATCAAGCATTTTATTGGGGAATATGAGAAATTGAATTTAGACTTTTGTGTTATTGTTGTGCCTTTCTTTGCAAGTGAGTCTGCAGCTTCATTCCCCATGACTCCACAGTGTGCTGGAATCCATTGGAGATGAACAGTCTTATTAACTTTTTGGAGTTGTGTTAACATTTTGTAGCATTCTCTAATTTTTGTTGACTTCTTTGTAGTATTTGAACATATTCCCTGAATTGCAGCTTTAGAATCCGAAAGAATTACTGCCTTGTTAAATTTATTTAAGGGAAGATTTAATAATTGTCGGAGAGCAATGTATATAGCCTCTATTTCTCCATCATAATTTGTTGTGTCTCTGCCAACAGAATGATAAAAGGAAAAATGTGAACACGTAACTCCAGCTCCAGTAAGGTTTTCCTTGGAGGATCCATCAGTATATATGTGCAGCCATTCTCCTGTGGGATACCTAGTATTGATTGTTTCCAGAGCTAGAAGTTTTTGTATTTCTTTTGGTGTGTCTGATTTACTTATTTCCTCTATTAATTCCAAATTGAAGGTAGGTTGCAATAATTCCAATGGATTTTCTCTTAAAAGTAGATTTTCTCTGGTGTTAGGAATGTTCAATTTTGATTTAATCTGTGTTACCTTTTCTAGGAAACTACTATGAGTTTTAAGGATTGAAGGGGGGAGGTTCTCTTCTGTCCATTTAGAGTTTGGCAGTCGTAACATTTTCTCGTGTTGGAGCAATGCTTGTTCTTCTATTTTTGTTGTTATTGATGGGGTCCGTGTTAAGGCAAGCATGGCATCAATAGGTGTGGATTTAACTGCTCCAGTGATTAGGCGAAGAGCCTGATTTTGTATTTGTTCAAGTTTATTGATGTTAGCATTTGCTGCTGTTATTAAAGCTTCAGAACAGTACAAGAGGTTTGGTTTAATATACATTTTGTATGTTGTGTTAAGGACTCTCCTTGAGCAGCCCCATTTAGCACCAGCTAACCTTTTTAGGATTTGCAGTTTCTTTTCAACCTTTCCTGAGATGTTTGTTATATGTTTTTTCCAACTTAGCTTTCTGTCGAAAGTGATGCCTAAGTATTTGGCATCATCAACTGCTTTGAGTGGTTTAGCATTATAATTTATGTTAATATTAACTGGTTTGTATTTTAGTGTAAATAAATAGCAGTGATACTTCACCGTCCTACTACTAAGTGAAGTTTTCGTCCAAGCAATTTAACTGGGATAGGGAGTCAACTGAAGATGACTCAACCAGTGGAAGCATCTTCAAAAGAAATCTGTCAAAAATTAAGAGGACATGGTCGTTATGTTAAGCTCATGAACCAGGCATTTCAGCTGAGTGTTTTGAGTATCATCCATGCAGTCTAAATGACATGAACGTCACTTCCTGATGTGTGCTACAAATGTTTTCACCCGACAGAAACTACGTCACCAGTAATTTAGTGAAGATAATTTAGACACTCTTAGAGCAAACCCAGAAAAGTTGTGCTCTAGAATTGTTACAGGGGATGAAACACATGGAGTCTTCTACCTTCAAGAAATTTTGTGTGCAATAATCAGCCAGAAAGATTGTGGTAACAGCTTTTTAGAGCTCAGGTGTTCTACCTACTTTTGGAATTCATAGCACACAAGACAAACATTACTGAAACACCTATGCTTCCTCAGTGGCATTTTTACGCAAGAATGTCAAAAAGAAATGCTGTGGAAAGTTGTGAGCTCGTGTTCTGCTGCTTCATGACACGCACCTGCACACAAGTCATGCATATTACACGCTGCTATATAGGAGTGTGGTTTATATAATTTAACCATCCACCCTACAGTCCAGACCTGGCTACTAGTGGCTTCTTTCTGTTCAGAAATCTTAAACAATTTCTAAGTGAGCAACGATTTCCCAATGATAATATAGTCAAGGTTCTTGTAAGAGAGTATTTTGACACCCAAGAGGTTTCATTTCTTCTGAGGGTATTTAATCACTGAAGGGGAAGTGGACTAAGTGTGTTGCAGTTAAAGACGACTACACTGAAAAATAATGAGGTAAATTAATTTCATTATTAGATTCAATGTTCCTGTTTAGATAGATAACTTATTGAACAACCCTTGCAAATATAATACTTTCCATTTATAAGACCTAATAATGCTAACTGATTTGTCTTATAAATGGAAACTATAATAAAAGCCTTAACGCCTAGGACATAAATACTTAAGAATGATAACTCAGCATTATGATCTTGAATTTCTGGTCTACTGGGGAAATGCAAGTCAGTTGGGGAATTTAATGTTACTATGGTAGTTCAGTGGTTAGAGCAGCTGCATGTAGAGTGATACAAATCCTGTCTATGTCACTGAATATTTCAGTTCTATTTGTTCTTTTCAAATATACTACTACTTAAATAAATGTGAGTTGGTTTATTGACACAGGTTTATGCAATATGGGACATGTTTTGAGAGCTGCTGCTCAGATTGTCGACCTGATGCAATAACTCTTGAAACATGTTCCATTTTACATTAGTGTAACAGATGCAATGTCCATAAACAGATGCAAATGTTATCTGTAAGCATCACTCAATAAAAAAACAACTTCTGACTAAGTAGTATAACAATGCTACTTGTTGCAGCTGTTTTACAATCCATTTAATATACTTTAATCCAGTCCTCATTAAAATATCTTACTATTTAAGTTTGTTACCTTTTGAGCAAAATGAGAAGCTTTGTTTGGCAAAGGAGAAATTGAAACCCTGGGCCAATTCAAGTGCCTAGATCTGTTTGGTGGTCTCCAGCAGCAGCCAGTGTGGGTTCCAAATTGTTTAAATCTTAAATAACTCGCCTGTCTCTTGTCTTGAATCACCCAATATCCCTTTACTTCATTTGATGTTAATTTCATTTTATATTTTAAGTGTAACTGATAGCAAGATTCTACAGAGTATTTCAGTATTGACACAGAATGTATGGTCAGTCCCCGAAAAGAAAGTATTTATGTAAATATAGTTTATTTCTCATGTTGGTAAGGATTTGTTAAGTACTGAGAGTGTATTACCATTGTTTCATTGTTGAGAATATTATTTGTTTAATAACATCATTAATGTTAAGTAATATGTTCAAATTTAATATGTATAATTATAAGAATAATTTTATATTTAATATTAAGGGTGTTGAGAGATCGCTTCAACATTTTGGGAACTATTTAACATGTAAGATCGATGTGATAAGGGACGCAGTAGGAAATTAACATAGACGTGTATGAATATAAACGCATTGTTAAGCAAAATGCTAGATTTCAGTGTCTTGGCGTCCCATCCTCTAAAGGGGAAAAGCGTGTTTTTGATATGTGCAGGTTTAGACGCTATAATTCAAATGTTATATCAACATTACTAAAAGGTCTAACTGCAGTAGATCTGTACAAAACTTACCTTAATATTATATACAGATGAAGATTCTGTTTCTAGCCACCAAGGTTCTACTTTAATTTGTATTTTGTTATATACTTCATGTTCACTGTCGTACTTTTTATCGTTCATTACGGGATTCTCTGGAACAAATTTTCCCTCATTCTGTGTGCCAAAGTCTGAAATCAGAGTCTGTTCCTCAACTTCGGTTTTCCAGCTGCTGCATGTAATAGTTTCACACTTTACATATTTGATGACAGGCGTCTCTGATTCAATTTCTGTTTTGATTGTCACGTCATCACTGTTTCTCTTCATTGTAACAAAAAACTGTGAGACTATGTCATCTGAGAGAAGATTCTCTTCTTTGACTTCTATTTTGGGATCCATTTCACAACTGTTGCTGCTCTTCACAAGTCTGTAGGCAAAGAAACAACACATGATGTATATCTTACAGCAACAGCAGTTTGTTTGAATCCTTCAACTGTTATTGTAACCATGCCACAGTTCTTTCACAAACATAGTTGAATCTTTGCCTCTTTGTGCCATGGCTATCTTGCTGAAGTACCTGTATTCATCTGTTAAAAGTATCAGAGATAACCGTCAAGGCAACATTAAATAGCAACTTGCAATGTTAGCGACCATTAGGTTTATTATGTGTTTTTATAATTGTTCTTCCAGGCCAGTCTTGTGCAGCATGTAAGTTGAACAATTAACACTAATTGTGATTAAGTACAAAGCACGCACCTGCAGTATTACACCTTCACCTTAAGGTTTACTGTAATACTTAAACGACGAGGTTTAATTCTTGTACTGCTATTTTCCCAGTTTAGGTCATAAGAGTAACAGGCTCCATGGTTTGAGTCCTAGTGATAGATATAATATTACATAATTTCCAACTTAGTTGCTACACACGGCTAGACATAAGTAACATTTCTCAAGGTCAGATTGCCTCGCGTAACTGTTTATGAAAACATGACAATCAGCACGGACCTACAACAGGTTTTCAACATTATTTGAAAGGTGTCTGGGGCTGGCATCTTTGTAGAGGTTCCAGAAAGGTCTCTATTATGCCATTCTTGTTATACGAGGAGGTGAGACGGCGAGAGCAGTAGTTCATCGCAGCAGGCAGTGTTTAGTTTCAGTGTGTCTGTCAGTTGCATGTATATGGTTCGTTGTGACAGAACCATTGCATCTAAAGGAAAAGAGAAGCAGTTAATGAGTGTTGAGTGATTGTATTTTCAGAGTTAGTATTTGATAGATAAGAAAGTGAAGAAATGCAGAAAGGAGTGAGTCAACGTTACGAAAAGAAAGCAGTCTGAAGATTACTGTATTAGATTATGGAAAAATTGAAGCTATTAACAGTGAAGCAACAAGATTCTAAAGTAAGAACAAATTAGAAACTAAAAACTTCACTTATCTTATTATTTTGGTGCTGACCCTGGGGTTTCAAGCTATATCCAGCGCATTCTCAAAGCCATATAACAAACTCGTTGCCAAGCTACAATCTTTTATTTTTTTCTGAAAAACAATTACTCTTATTCAATTTTTATTTACCAATCTCTGAAAACAAAAATTTATAAATACAATCTATAGATGGTAATTCGAAGTTCATAACACTGTTCCTGTTTTTTAAAATAAAAACTTTTTCCCAAACCATTAAATCTATTGGATTACTTAATTGTTTTAATAATTTAACCTCTGAATTAATTTCATGATTAAATGACCAAAAATGATCTGCCACAGATCATCATCAGCTGTGGCAGATCATTTTTGGTCATTTAATCATGAAATTAATTCAGAGGTTAAATTATTAAAACAATTAAGTAATCCAATAGATTTAATGGTTTGGGAAAAAGTTTTTATTTTAAAAAACAGGAACAGTGTTATGAACTTCGAATTACCATCTATAGATTGTATTTATAAATTTTTGTTTTCAGAGATTGGTAAATAAAAATTGAATAAGAGTAATTGCTTTTCAGAAAAAATAAAAGATTGTAGCTTGGCAACGAGTTGTTTTTAGTTTCTAATTTGTTCTTACTTTAGAATTACTGTATTAGATTTCAACATGAAGAAACCTTAAGACAGATGATTCAGTGTTCTGATAAGAGCGAGAAGGATCCCAATTTCATTGGACACAATATTGAAGAGAGGTGCAAGGAACATCAAACCTCTTCAACTAGACAAGTCAGCAGTGGCCCGATTCTGTGTAGCAGAGGTGCACCAAATTAACTTTAACAACATCTCAGTTCTGGAGCATATGGAAAACTATTACAACAGTCATCAAAATGAAATTACACCCAGTGAACTATAGATTGGGGCGTTCAACTGAGTCCAGCCATTAAACACACCTGAAAGAGTATGAATATACCAGGTCACCCAGATGGTTCCCTCAGTTTCTGAAGAACACTATGGATTTTGAGATGGCCATTTATTTTGAGAATTCAGTTCCAGAAGGCCAAGTAGTTGACATTTATGAACATAATCAATATTCCTGCAGAAGCTCATGATTTTGAGATAGACATGTATTTTTAAAACTCAGTTCCAGAAGGTCATGTAAATTTGACGTTTATAAACAGTGTTCCACGAGAAGGCCAAGCTCGAGATAACCAATTATTAATTATTCAGTTTCTGACGATAGGCATGGAGTTTTATATCGCTGAAAGCTCAACATTTATAAATTTAACACATATTCAAGATGCTCTCGGGCTTCGAGCCAGGTGTAGTGATGAAAAGACATCGACGTTTCGGGAGTGTACATCTCTCCCATCTTCAGGATGTTCGTCCCCAGGAAAGCTTCAAATCTTATTTTAAATTTGACACAGCTGTTCACCTGTGAAGAGATAATTAATGAGCATCAAGTTCCCTTTCTTATCACCACATTGAGTTGCTGTGACCAACAGGACTGCAACCTGTGGTTGCCGAGCCACTAACATTGTAAATATAGCTTAGAAGGGCTCTAAAAACGTATTTAGGAAAGGCAATGTTAAGAAATCGGAAAAAACAAATGTAAGTGTGCATGAATAACAAGATTAAAATCTTACATGAAAGATAAATTATTATTGTGTCTAGTCAAGTTCAAGAATTAGAAAACAAAAGCAATAATATCACAGATAAAGAAAACAAGGCAGATACAATAAAGTAGACATTGTTTGCACTATGAGTCACACTGAGCGATGCTCGCGTTCTGATGCCACTTACGTGCAGCAGATCATGTTTACACTGCTCACGTCTATTTGCATGGACCAGACAGTAACACATGAGCACCATCTGGAATGACGTAATTGCCCCCACTTTCTTCATTCTTCAAAATACGAGTACAATTCCTAGCATTTTTATATGATTGAATATGATTTTATGTAATTACATTTTCTGTTCCTGTATTCACAGTTATAAACTTAGTACAATTGACTGTGATTTTGTGATTTTGGGTCATTCAATAATATACGGACGAGAGAAGGTGGCAGTGTGATCTTGGATGCAGGGAGCAGTTATGTGTCTACGTGACCGAAATAATGGCAGTATAACATAAAAGAAGTCGAGATCTTTCTAGTTAACTCCGTTGAGTCATTGTTGCATGTGTGTATGAAGAGTTCTTGAAGGTCACATGACGCTGGCTCCACTATAAATAGGACAGATACAGTTATTAGCACTTCAAGCTTCTTTCAAAAACCCAAACATCCTAAATTTATAAACACACCACCCTTGAATTTCGTACATAAAATATTTCTTATCTGCAGTTAAACCCTATTGGGTGTAGGTATGCAGCAATACATGCCAGGCTGAACGTCAGGCTGCCAGCAGCTCGTGGTCGTTAGCAGTAGTTAGTGATAGAGTTGACTTGTTGTTTAAGTCGTCGTGTAGTTAGTTTTAGTTACGAGAGTGAGTCGGTGAGTAGGTATGTAGTGTTGTTGGATATTCTTTAAAATGGGTGACGTGAGCACTTGGTCAGAATTTCGGCCAAGTCTAACTTGGCAGTGTGTACGAATTCTAACAAAGTTGCCGAAGTTGCTGTGTTATTGCAGTGTTAATTCAGCACTGCCAACAGCACTATTTCCCCATGAATTTGTTGCCAATTGTAAGTTTGAATGTTATAGCGGGACCCGGCAGTATGCTAGTGACCTTGTCCGAAGCAAGTTGTGAGAGTGCCATGACTTCTTACTACAACACTTGCGTCCTGGCACCCGCTTCACCTTTATCATTTCTGCCTATATCCTATGCTTCCGGTGGAATTTTTTTAGTGGGTAGTGCCCTAGGGCGAAGCCTACAGTCCCCCCTCTGTGCCATCCAAGCGCATGGGGCTCCATAAAGATTTTTTCTGCAGTCTAAAATAAATAAATAAAGAACGATAAATAATAAAAATAATATAAATATAATATAATATAAAATAAAAATAAAATAAATAAAAAAGAACGAGCCAGCGTTTCGTGGACCCAGTAACAAGGCAATAACGGTAATGTACACAATAATTTCCACAACAATAGTATGGAGTCGCGCTGGTGCATTTGTGTTTAATGTGTTGGCAATCAAAAGTAGTGTAGTTGAAAAATCAATGTTGGGAGACGTGAAAATCGTCTGCTACTTACAGCTAGCGCATGCAGCGAAATCTAGTGGCGATTCTGATAACCACTTTCGGCGCATGCGCAGTAACTGGCCGGCAAGTGGTAAGTCACCTATTCTAAAGAAGAGCCGTGTCGTCGAGTTATTGTATCGTAAAAGTAAGAGTTAAGATACAGTGAGACTGGAGAAAGACATAGAGAGACTGAAAAAGATTAACAGAACAAAAATTATGAATTGTAACAGCAGAGAAGACTAAATTGTGTTATAAACGAGAAGGAAATTGTGCACTTGTAGCAATATTAGAGGAAAATAAAATGTTAAAGTCAACAGTTATCGCATTTTGCCGTTTTGTTATAATATTGAAATTTACGAAAATACCTGGTACCTATGATGTAAAATACGTATTATACCTCAAAATATGTAATTTAAACCTTCCTTTCAAATTAGTCCTTTCAATGTAATTCGTCAACATCTTAGCTTTTCATGCAGCACATTTTCGAGCCTTGTGCATCCAAACTGATCACAATACGGATTTAATTCAACATGCAAACGGAAATTGCATTCAAAATGGCATTGGAAGCAAGTCGATTTCAATTTCGTATGGAAACGTAAAATTGTGGGTGAAAACTATACGTACATATTTCACAAATTCACAATACACAACCAGTTCATAAGGACGAAGAATATCGTAGCTAGCACGGCCACAGAAAGTGTCATAAAAGTTAATAATGTTAATTACCTTTGTAATTTTCTGCAATAGATGTTACACTTCGGAATTCTAAAACCAGCGCAGTTGCTTTATTTACGAGATTTTCTTTAGGAGCTAATTCAGGACAAACGGAAACTTCGCCATTTGCCATTGCACCACAGAATATTTAACAACGAGAAGTGCAACTCGTTGGAAACATGATATCCGTCTATGTATGAGATTCTTAGGTAGGTACAGGTACCTGTGGTAGGTACTGTGGTTAAGACGTTCCCCTCTCCTGGATGAAACGTCTCCACTCGCCCACGTTTGCTAACCGCAATTCATTATTTCATTATGTATTTCAATAGGAGCAGTGTTTGTCATTTGTTCATTGATATCCTTTATTCACTGGATTAACTTTAAACAGAAGGTTTTGCAGTTGGTAATGCAACATTAAATCGATTCTTTACATTTCATTTCGTTGTACCCATTTTACCATTTATTTTTGCAGCGGCAGAAAATCGGAACTACTCTTTATTTAGTTTACTGGAATTTCTACTTCTACCTTGGGAGCTAGCTACTAGGTGTTCTGTGCTTGGGAGACGCCCCGGTCCTGTTAGGAACGTAGTATTATTGGGGAGTTTTGAAGCAGGGAAGCACCAGTTTCAAATAAAATGGTTGTAAAGGAGAGGGTTTTCTACCGATAGAAAAGATCTACTTCATTTTACTATTACACAGAACATCTAAGGTTGGGCGCATGCGAAATATACTGCATATGGCGTGGTTAGTTGTACGATTTTGCTGCTAAAGAAAACCTCATAAATAAGGTGTCTTACGGGATTCGGAAGTGATATCTGTTCCAGAAACAATTACCAAGGTAAGAACCTTAATATTCCGGACATTCTGTATTATGCTGACAAAATTTGGCACATTCTGAAACTGCTTAAAACACACTGTAATAACAAGAATGGAGGTATAGAGTTCCTTGTTAAGTGTTTATTGAGTTCATGTAATCATGGTGGAACCAGCTAGCGCAGGAAATCTTTCCATTTGGAAGAGATTTTATGTATTGATATTTACCATTGCGTGTTTGCTGAAATACTTCAGATCGCTTTTCACGCACATTTAACACTATATTGCACTGATTTGTTGGGGAAGTATTAAGAGTGCACTTTTAGGAACGATGATTGACATTCATAATATGGTATTTATACGTAATATCCACTTAATTGACCCAAAATGCACAACTTTCACGAAACAAGATACATGTTGGGAATGCAGTGTGTCTGGTATCTAACCAGGTTAGAAAACTGTTACTTGGGTGCTTCTAGGAGTTTACAAGGAAATATAAATGTTCTTAAAGCAATGTTAATGTACTCGGGTTATTCATGCAGGTACCCAACATTCACTAACGGAAGTATTTGTGAAGAAAATTACAATTTAGCAAATCCACAATATTGATGTATGTTTATGCATGGATTTGGAAATAACTTGATGAAACGGGAAGGGATGAACAGGAGAGGAATGCTCTCATTGGTGCCTCAGGTCAACTGCATTTCCATCATATGTTTCGTTTTGTCAAAATTGTGCACCTTGCAGCAATTAAATAGGTATTACACATGTAATATGAATGTTATGTTAATTATTGCACCTAAAGGTCTTTGGCCCTTTTGAGTAATTTGTATTAACATAAAAGTGTCACCGTGTTAATAATTACTCGAAACATTTGAAGACACACACAGGTTGTGATTAACTAGCACATACACATGCCTTACTCAACAGTCAACACAAGTGAACAACTGACGACTCATTGTCACTTTGCGATAATTTGCAGATGTGGTGTGCTAAGTAAGACTGAGTGACGAGTGGGGTTTAGGGACCCATTGAGTAATGGTAGCATTTTCTTTTCCACGATTGTTGGGTCAGTAGTGTTGCAGAAACTGTTAATGAAGTAATACTTTCATCCACATAACTAAAGAACTGAGTCGGAGCTAGGGGTGTAGTTTCGAGTGTCACATGTTCAAATTCCTGCATGTAGATAATGGAGAACCCATAGCAACACATCCTCTTGTTCGTAATAGGTGCCATTAAACATGAAATACATGGAAGTTGAAGCATGTAATGTACCCTGAAGAGGGGCACTTCGGCGAGAAGTGATTCCACGTGAAAACTAACCAGTATATCTGAAGTAGTAGTTACCTGGATTCCCTGTATAACTTTGGTAAACCCTGATGAATGTCTCACATGGAGACTGCAATTTCCAATCAATAGTTGCATTAGCTCTGTTAGGTACTTAGCCAGAGAGTATGTCGGAGAGCCTATAACGTCAACAATGGGCCCGAAAGCAATGTTTGGTTTATGTATTCTGTGCAAGCCATAAAGCCTGGAAGGAGTCGAGTGATGCATCATTATCCTTTTGATGATTTCTAAAGGAAGATCAGAAGATATTAATAGAGCAGGTTTTTTTTTTTTTTTTTTTAATTTGTTGGTAGGATCTGTAGGTATTTGTTGTAAGCTTTATCAGAAAGTAGCTCTAATAGTTCCGACTGATACCCACACATTATACCGATGTAAGCGATTTCCTAAGTGTAATATATCCTGATCGCTGTATTGGTAGATGAGCATCAATATTAGGGTCTAACCCCTTTTGATTTTCTTTTGGGGGGGGGGGGGGGGAAGTGGGCATGTTCAGGCTCTTGTGTGCAAGATGCTAGTTAATAGTGAAGTGGAGTTAATGACCAGGATGTTTGTAGCATTTGATGATGTTCGTGATATACCAGGTATGTTTGAAAGAACTTGACAATTATTATTGTGATGCTATCAACTATGTCCTGAAGTCCAGTGCCTTCATTTTGAACATCTTGTATAAACGCTTAAAAGCCAGAATTGGGACTGAAAAATTCAATGCCATAGCTGGGATTTGAACCACAGACCCTCCAGTTCTACCTCTCACACATTGTCCCTACACGGCTTGTGTGTTTAAAAACACCAGCAGTAAGTTTGTTGGCATAAATAAATAATAATTACTTATGCACTTGTTTAATTCTTGAATTGTTCTTATTTTAACTCTTGTTTGAAGCCTTTATATGGTGGAGAAAATCCAAACAGTGGTAGCATACGCATATTATTGACAATAACGAGCTTTGTACATCGGTTATAAGGCTTGACCTACTTTAGAACACATGGACTTAGTGCCAATAATTAACTCAAGATTTAAAAGAGAGTTTTGTATTGTATTCTTCTTTAAATTAAAGTTACAAGGCTACTCTTCAAAACTCTCCTAATGCCTTGTAATAAAAACCCATTGTAATCTGTTTGGTGAAATTTCATCAAATCCGACGCTGTGTTTAAAAAAATTGAATGCTCTCTAGCTCAATAACAAAACATTTGTGGATATACATTCTTCATAAGAAACTACTCGCTGCCAAATGTGAGATTTTCTTTACAGTAGCTTAACACTGCTAGTTCAGCATTTCAGAAATCAGTATTGCAAAGAAACTATTGCCAAAGCTGACACTGAATCTTGAATATATAAGCAAATTACAGTTACTGAGTATTGTTGTTCATGTTTGCAGAGTCAGTTATTTTTAATGTAGTTCCCAAATGTTGAAATTTAAGAAGCTGTTAAAGAACTTTAGGGTCAGTTTCTCCAATTGATGCTAAATTTTAACAGAATGTTAAACTGATTTAAACAATAAGGAAAAATTGAAGCTATTAACAGTGAAGCAACAAGATTATAAACTAAAAACTTCACATGAGTTTTTTTGAAACTCAAATTACAAAACCATTCCCTCTAATTTTTAAAATATGGTATAGATATGTGGATGACATTTTTGCTGTTGTCCCTAAAAAACAGATAAATGATGCTTTAAAACTTTTAAATTTACAAGATAAAGCTATACAATTCACTTTGGAAACTGAGAATAATGGATTCCTTTCATTTCTGGACTTAAAAATTAAAAGACATAACAATAAATTGAAATTTGGTATTTACAGAAAATATACTCATACTGATAATTACATAAAATATAAAAGTTTTAATCCTTTTGCACATAAATTTGCTGTTTTTAATAGTTTAATTTATAGGTTAATAAATATACCCCTTAATAAAGATGAATTTGACATAGAATATAAACACATTATTAACACTGCAGTAATTAATGGTTTTAATAAAGATTTTATACATAAAAGGATAGAGGAATTTAAGTATAAAAAAGCTGTCAAAGATGTTTCAACCCTTAAAAGAATAAAAGATAATTGTATTTTTAAAAAGTTTACTTACCATCCATGGGCTAATAAAAAATTTACAAGGATTTTTAAAGAATATGGAATAAATTTGGTCACTCAAAATAAATTTAATATACAAAATTTACTTAATTTTTCAAAAAAAAAGATAAAATACCAAATTATAAAAAATCTGGCATTTATCAATTTAGCTGTTTAGATTGTGATAAAGTTTATATTGGTAAAACTAAACGTCATCTAGAAACCAGAATAAAAGAACATTTTAGAAATATTAGATATAAACAAACTGATAAATCAGCTGTGGCAGATCATTTTTGGTCATTTAATCATGAAATTAATCCAGAAGTTAAATTATTAAAACAATTAAGTAATCCTATAGATTTAATGGTTTGGGAAAAAATTTTTATTTTAAAAAACAGGAACCGTGTCATGAACTTCGAATTACCATCTATAGATTGTATTTATAAATTTTTGTTTTCAGAGATTGGTAAATAAAAATTGAATAAGAGTAATTGTTTTTCAGAAAAAATAAAAGATTGTAGCTTGGCAACGAGTTTGTTTATATGAGTTTGAGAATGAGCTGGACACAGCTTGAAACCCAGGGTCAGCAAATCATACTAAGATAAGTGAAGTTTTTAGTTTCTAATTTGATTGAAACAAATTATTATTATTACCAAGAACATGTTGTCCAAGTTTGGTTAAAACAAATCATATTTATAATTGGCTTCTGTATGCGTAAAGTCAGGTGAGTTGTTCATATCATTATTTGAGAAAACTGAAACTGTAATCATTTATGTTAAATTGCAAATTGGTATTTTGGCGATGCATATTTGTATGAACATTGAGTTTCATAAGTGTAAATGTCTTCTCTACAGTGGATCATTGCTGTTGAAATATTTTATGAAATAAAGAATAATTACAAAATGAACAACAATAATATGTGACTTCACTGTTGGAAAAGGAAATTATTCCTTTTTTTACACAGGTTTATGTAGATATTGTATTTTTTCTGAAGTTTATTCCTGAGTACACAAACATTGTGAAGTCATGGGGGACACTAGTAAATGCTGCTGAGCTTTTATCAGATATTGATATCGATTTTTGTAATATCGTTCCATTAATTACTATTTAATGCTGTTTAATATTGGGGAAAAATAATAATAGCTATGTAGGAACAATACAATTGTATTTGAACAGAATATTTAGCAATAATTATAGTGTCTCAAGACTGCAAGATGATAAATGTTCACTTCAGTTTATTTTTTAATATCTAGATAAATGCATCTGAACCATAGTTCTGCATCTCATTCTTTTATGGCACATAATTTTAATAAATTAAATTCACAATAATGCATGCTGTTTCATTTAAGATGATATTCTTTCCTTTTATGTAGGTCATAATGTTTTAATAAGAACATGTAATTTAAATTTCTGACTTACAGAAAAATGTATGCTTAGTTAAAATAGTGTAAATTCGCTCAGTTCTAACTTAACTGTCTTAACAAAGAAAATGTTGAATTCACAAAATAACCAGACACACAATGTTATATCTCTGTTGTTGTTTTTTTTTTAAATTTATTTAGAGTCGCTTCAACAATTACGTCATATCACGACATATCTCTGTTGTGATTCAGTAATAACTTGGCTGTTTATACACCATGTAAACTTAATGTAGGTGATTTTCTGACTAAAAATTTTCATTGTTACAATGAAGAGAAACAGTGATGGTAGCAGTTGTGAAAGCAGTTGTCCAAAAGTAACATAACCTAGTAAGTATAATCATCCTACTCAAAAACATTAACCAGTTATACATAATGTTTCTTTGTCCACAGACTTGTCACTGAAGCAACAACAGTTGTGACATGGATTCCAAAATAGAAGTTAAAAAAGAGAATCTTCTTTCAGAAGACTTAGTCTCACAGAATGAGACAGAGTTCTGTGTTACAATGGAGAGAAACAGTGATGATGTGACAATCAAAACAGAAATTAAATCAGAGACTCCTTTTACCAAACATGTAAAGTGTGAAACTGTTACATGCAGCAGCAGCAGCAACTGGGAGATAGATAAGGAAACACAAATTGAGGAACAGACTCTGATTTCAGACTTTGGCTCACTGAATGAGGGAGAATTTGTTCCAGAGAATCCTGTAATGAGTGATAAGAAGTACGACGGTGACCATGAAATATATAACAAAGTAGAAATTAAAGTAGAACCTTTGTGGCTAGAAACAGAGTCTTCCTCTGTTTGTGATGATATTGAGGTAAGTTTGTAGAAATCTACTGCAGTTAGAAATGTTGATATAACATTTGACTTATATAATAGAAAATTAATAAGACTAAGACTAGTCTGTGAATGTGCACAGTGTTCTTCAGATGGTGTGTTTAAATGGTTGAATGTGAATAGGAAGTTGTATCATACTTCAGGAATGTTTGTGGAAAACAGAACACTTGTCCCCCCTCCCTCCTCCTCCTCCTCTCTCTCTCTGTGCATTGGTTAGTCTCCCAACTGCGAGGGTTGTCTGTAAAATAAGGTTCCCAATTTTTTTTCACAGTGAAGAACATCTTTATTGACATTGATTAATACATTTTTGGAAAGCTTAGGCTTTTTCCTATATTTTGACATAATCACCGTTTTGATGAATGCATTTTTGCATCTTTAGTATGCCTACATTGTAGAACTCTCCCGCTGCGTGGCGAAGATAGCTTAAAAGTTTGTTTCAGTTACCTCTCTGGTTCTGAAATGTGTCCCACCTAGGTGTTTGTTCAAGTGAGGGAAGAATTGGTAATATCTAGGGGCTAGGAGGGTGTGTGACAGTATCCCATCCAAATTTGTTGATGAGATTAGTTGTCACATGGGCAGTGTGCAGACAAGTGTTGTCCTGAGGGAAATGCACTCCCTTCGTGAGCATGCCTCCACCCACTTTGTTATACCCTAAGTTATCTGTCACATTTAGTGAGTGTAGGTCTTTCTGACATCAGGAACCATCTCACCGATCTCCCGAACCCTCACCCTTTGATAGTTCAGCATTGCTTCTTCCACTTTAACAACTTTCAGTAAGTTATGCACCACGTGTCCTTTGTTATGCAGTATATTGAACTACTTCTGTATAGATGATTGTATGAAACTAACATTTGAATTATTCTGTTACAGGATGGGGAGTTGCCTCCAGTAAAATCTTCAAGGTAAGACTTCACCTTTTTCAATTACAAATCTTGTGCTTCTTGTGTTATGTTTACTCTTAATTCTTATATAACATCACATTTATGTTGGAACAGATGTTTCACATTCTTGAAGTGATACAAATGGGAATATAATAATCCATCAAATTACGTATTGAAATTTGAGTACACAGATACTGTAGAGGGTTTTATCCTGTTATATGAGGATGGTTAAAATACAAACCAGAGTTTTACTTTCTGTACTCCATACATAGAGTAATTATTGTATTTTACCCAAACATTCAATATCAAGATTCCAGTGCCGTCCAGGATGATTCAGTCCTCCATTCTCCTGTTCATGGCATTTGATTGGATGGTTCCTCAATGTCCCACAGCAAGTCAGTTCTTGTTCCTCGCTTGTACATAGGCTTCCCTGCTGGTAGTCCTTCATGACATGTCCTGGTTGGCTACTTCGTCGACACTCTTCTAGGGCATCCTTGACAATATCCCTGAGCTGGCTCCTTTTGTTCGTTGTTACATAGACTTTGGTTCTCTCAGACGGGTGCAGCTGTCACCTTGGCCACTAGATGCTGTGCTTTCTTCCCAGATCCGCACTATGCTGTCTGCCCCTGCCATCCAGGCCCTTGACTCTTCTGTCAACTCTTCCTCCTAGGGCGTCAAGACATTCCCTAGTGTCTTCCGTGATGTCCACACACTGGCAGAGTTCTCCCACCTCTCTGCCAAATTTTTCTGCACCTTCGTTCACTCTGACCACTTCATCATCAGTCTTCGCCAACAGCTCTGTCTTTATCCTTTCCATTCAGGAATTCATTTCTTACTCTACACCCTCCATTTCTGCCTCAATCTTCTGTATTGCTGAATTTCTGTTACTTCACTTCCCATCTTGTCCATGTTGGTATTCAAATTCTTCAATTTGGATTCCATTTTTGTTTCCATCTCCTCCATGTCAAACATTGAGTTATTTATTTCTGTCTTAATTTTTGTCCTTATTTCATTCCACAGTTTGCGATATTTGTTGTCGTCTTGACTTCGTACATTCTGGACTTCATTTTCAACTCCATCTTTCCATTATGGAATTAATTTCCACCTTCATTTCTGCCATACTAGCCAACTATTTCCCAAGCATTGCTTCTATGAAGCGTGCTCACATCACACTTCTCACAACAGTGTAACAAAACAACAATTTGACAAATTCCACTTCCTGACACCATGTAACAAAATCCAATCCAGTTACTTGTTTATCACTTTATTGTCCTCTAAAAATTTAACCACAAATACACAATTTTCTTCTCGTCATTAACACAGTCTATAGTATTATTTATTTATGCCAACAACATACTGTTGGTGTTTTTGTAAGTTTGTTGCCATAAATAAATAATAATTACCGTCTGAAGGTTATTTAATCCTGGGACATAAAGTACTTGCAATAGTAAATCACCATTGGGGTAATTGTGTGATGTGAGGCTGCCTTTGTGGTTTACCAGGAGAAATACAAACTGGTTTGAGAATTCAATGTCATTCTGGCAGGTTGTCACAGTAGCTTAATGTTTAGACCACCCGCCTAGTGATTGGAGGGTCTGTGGTTCAAATCCCAGCTGTGGCATTGAATTTTTAAGTTCCAGTTCTACCTCTCAAACAGTCTATGCTATCCCAATTCAGCCGTTTTTCTCCTAACCTTGCTCAGTCTTTTCAGTGTGTTTCTTCACTTTCACTGTCTATCATACATTAGACTATGGTGACGTAATCACTCAACGCTTGTGGAATCTTCTTTATGACACACACTTGCCCAGCTTCTCACTGACCTACTCCACTGCTCTCTGGTCTCTTTCATAGAGGGCTGATGTTACGGACAATTTGAGAAACTCTCCACATGTACTTGTGATGATACAACAGATCTTTCCCAAAGTTTCTGGAAAAAGCCCCTTTCGGTTGTGCTGCCTAATTATTAGTCATGTACACGCAGCCTGACCTTGAACTTCCTGCCTGCTTGCTTGACCCCATACATCCATTGTTGTGTGGTGAACCTAAGGTGACGATATAAAACTTTCTTACATCAAGTCATAAAAGATAGACAAAAGCTTATCACAGCAAAGATGCAGATTTAATTAAAGGTAAAGTTTTTGTGAATTCTCTTTGTCAGATTTACCATTTGCGGTTGTTCTCAATTTTTGTTCCTTGTAAGTGTGGAGTGTTGAATATCAAATATAGGATATGTTGTTGTTAGCTAATGCTGGATTTCTGACAATGAAGTCATTAATCCTCTTGCTCTCCAATATTTTTCACTGACGATATTGAAGAGAGCAATAGCAGTAATAATAACTGCTTTTTAGAGAATACCATATTTTTATGTTCTGGCGGTCACATCGCTCTCTCACAACCCCCAGAATGTCTGGAGGACCAAACCTGTCGTTGGTTTACGGGTCTCACCGACCTGACCGGGAGAATTATCAAAATAAATTCACCGACCATATCCTCTGATTACCAATCAGAAGACGTATTACATGCCATGACAGGTCAGCAAAATATAGGATATAGTTACACACCACTGCATCCTATAGCCTCTTTTTACCTAAAATGTGTAATGAATTGTCTGGTTTGACCCAAGAATTGATATGAAAATAAACATTTTAGTTATAGATACAAGAAGAAATTCAAACAAACAACAGGGCTTAAAGAAAGTAATGTTAATGTTATATGTAGGTTTTTTTTTAATATATTGAGTACTATAACATTTACATCTTGTGCTGCCCTTGAACTTGGGTCCTTGCCCTTCTGTCATTGGACAGCTACTAAGATTCCTTGCATATATTTATATTTTGCTGTTTGTCTTTTGCTGATGTTTGAACTTTCTCAATTTGCCATTTATTATTACTTTTGTGTTTTGCACCATTTTCTCATCCCTTTGTTTTCCTTAAATTCTTTATTACTTTTAGACCACTCAGTTATAACCTTCTTCTTTACATCACCTCTTTTTTCTTACCTAAGTTACCTAGGCATTTGTTAATAAAACCCTTCATCACAATGATTCACTTTCTTTTGAGCCTTTTATTATTCAGTTCCGCTGCCTTTTCACCCTGAAGCTTTGCATTTTTTCAAGCTTAACTTTCATCCTAAACTTTTCATCCCATCCTTCTATTCCCTGAGCACAGTTAACTAAAACCTCTGGTTCTTCCTTGTTACAGAGTACAGGGTATCAGTTTCCAGTCTTTTCTTTGGTTTCTTATGTATCCGCAAGGTTTCATTATCTGACGCACACTTGCCCATGCTGACATTTTTGCAAGTATGTGCAAATCTTTAGTCACTCTTCTTCCAACTCATTCTACTCGGATATCTAATACCTGTATCGTGGCCTTTCCATTCAACCAAGTCATTTCACTTTAGTGTTTCCTTGACTTATTAATTCAGCTGACTTATCAGTTTTGTGAGTTTGTTATCTCATTTCTACTTCAATTTCTGCTATGGAGTGTCTTAGTTCATTCTTTTCCTCTGCAATACGCCACTCTGTCCATAGTTTCAAATCTCAAATGCACACCTGTTTCACCTCACCATTTGCTTGTCTTTTCTGATCTACTAATTTCTTCATTGGCTGCCTTTGCTCACTTATAAATGTTTATTAATAAACATATCTGTTCCTTTTAGCTTTTCTTTTTTCTGTCTTCCAATATGTTTTATGTTATGCGTAATTTAAGGGTACTTTTTGGTTGAACCACTGAAAATGTATAATACTAAATCACTTTCCAAGATATTCTTCTGCTTTCAAAGAATGCTTTCCCATGAACTTTTATTTCTTGCTTGAACAAAGAGATTGGAGCACGAGAAGATTTCACATCTGCCACTCTCTCTGATATGAGCAGAATGTCAAATCTTCATTCACTCATCTATGATAAGTGACAGGGAAGTAAAAGGAATGCAGTGTTTTGTTTACAACTGATGTATCATTGTGGTAGAATAACCAAGTACATATACATAATTGTTATTCTTCTTTCTCATCTAAAAAATAACAGATAAAGATTTAGTGTAGCAATAATGTGCACAATATAAGTCAAGAATGAAAATTAGACACATTTTAACCTTAGTATTTAGGTTCAGAATCTTTGAAAAATACACAAAATCCCCAAACCCATTTGTGCATGCTCAATTTGAAGTTATTTCTATTATATCAAATACATCTGTTGAGGCTGTTGATTCGATATTAAATCTAATCAGTTCTCATTGCTAATGAAATTTATATTTGCATTTTCTTGAAGACCTCTATTCTGAAGAAGCATAATAGATTGAAAAGGAAGAATCAGCCTGAAAAGTGCAATGCTTGTGGTCTCCAAAAAAAGTCTGGTTGCTCTAACGACTGAGCTGCCATGTGAATATGCCAGCACAACTAAACTTTTCAACTTACTTGTATTTTCCCAAGTAAACTATAACCTAGACACAGAGGTTTACTATAGCTACATAAGATAAAGATACAACTTGCAAGCACATTTTGGTGCTTGACTTGGAGCTTCATGTACTTTATAATTTTTAAAAGTGTTTAATTGCCACATATTTGTTGTGATATAGAAACCGAAATTTTGCCATGAGAAACATTCCATCCAAATAGATCGATGGCTTGCTGATAACTATCAATATATTTTCTTCCAAATGTAATGAACACAGGAAAATGTCATAAAACTACTTTGCTGTTAAAGCAAACCTGGAAGTAGATGCACTTCACAGCACATGTAATAAGCATTTTATTGCCACAAACTCAGACTGTGATGGTATTGATATGATACAATTTTTACTTTCTCTACTAGTAAGTAGAAGGAAGTACTGCATTCCATCTAAAAATTCAATGTGAAGATTTCACTGGAAATATATGTTTTGAGACCCCCTGAATCCAAAAAACACATGTATAGAAAAAGGTCCATGTCTGGGTGTCTGTCAGCCTGTGGACAGCATAACTCAAAAACAAAAAGTCGGTTAAAAACCAAGTTGGTATTTAAGTTTAATTTCTTTCAAGGATGCGACACGAAGATTTGGACGAAAATAACCCCACCCTAAACTACCCTTTACATGGAAAATTTTTCTTTTCTTGAAAATGGCTCTAATGATTTTGATTAAAATGGCATACATTTAAGAGATTTGTATGACAAATGAAATGTATATTTTAAATTTTATGGCTATAGCCTATGCAGTCTTGTTTACTCTGGATGACTTGAATAACTTGTAAACCATACGAGATAGACAGCATCTTAATGCACAAAAAATGTAGATCTCGCTAAAACACACAATTTATGTCTGAATAAATTTTTTTGTAGAGTGAACATTTTGGAGATATTGTTTGTTATTTGTGTCAGTTTTGGAAAACTTAAAACTTCTGTGAAATGGAACATCGTTCATTCATTTTTATATGTTAAGCGTGCAAAGACAACAGAATCTGAAAGCTTTAAAACATTAGACAATCGCACAAAGCCTACTGTATTCCCCTTGTACCTACAAGGAAATAAGCAATAAGATAATTTGTGCAAATGTTTATCTCAACTAACACGAACAAGATATAGGAATAAGAGTTGGTAAGAATGGTTAGTACAAGAGTAGAGAAAATCATGTGAGTGCAACACAGCAAAGTTTTTCATTTGTGATTCTCCCTTACAAAGTTAACTTACACACGGCTTGTGTGTGTCATTGTTCTTATAAGTGGAAACTATTATATAAAAACTTTAAAGCTAGGACTTAAGTACTTAAAGCTAAGCCGCCATTGGGGCACGGGTCTCATATATGAGATTCCCATGTGGTCTACCAGGAAAGTGCAAATCAGTTGGAGTATTTAAGGTTGTGCTGGCATGTTGCCTTTGTAGATCAGTGGTTACGAGCAGGCATGTGTGAAACGTGAGGCGATATTTTTAGAAGAAGCCTCCGAAAATAGTTAAAATTTGTGTTCATAGTGGTGGCGGCAGAAAAAGCCCCCTAGAATTGTGAATCATTGTCCTAGTGGGCAATGACAGAGATTTTCAATTGTCTTAGCTTGTTCTTGTTTATGTATTGTTGGGATTGGCGTCATGCAAAAATCGCATAGTTCGCGAATAATTGTAAAAGTGATCGACATAGTGTTTATTGGAAGAACATTGCGTCTTAAAAGTCAACAGGAGTGAAAATGCAGAGAACTGATATACAGTTAGTAAGGCTGCATCGACAAATAGAAGAAGATTACGAATAAACGTTCCAAGCAAAATTACGCAGTCCGTGTTCGGGTTGTGTGAACCCCGCAGGGCTTGTGAAAAAGGACGCCAATCCTGAAAAGTTGTATTGTTGTTTGTAACTTGAAGGAACATTAAATAAGTATATTTAAAAGATAAAAGGAAATTTAATCTTCTTGGTAAGACGCAGGCCCGTACTACGCCCTGAGGTTCATCGAGAACTTCAATGAAAAGCACCAAGAGTCCCATAGCTACAAAATGGTAATTACGCGGGGCAAATGGACCAACATGTAAACAGTCGTCGTGAATGTTGTGGAACCTCCAGCCCAAGTTCCTACACGAAATTAACGTTCCAAACGGAAGATCCACGGCTCAAAATCTTGGTTACAGTCACTCAAAAAAGTATTCGTCTAACTAGCCTTGTAAGCATTAAAATCAAACTAAGGTTAGAAAATTAAACAATAAAGCTTGACTTGAACATATGTTTATTTCTCATACCCTAAGAATTAATTATATATTAACAAAACATTGTTTTCTGTTTCAACAAAAGTAAGAACAATTGACAAAGGCATTGCTATCTCTTCTCATGTCAAAAATGTATTCGTCTCCTGCATATTATTATTATTTTGACTTAAACATACACAGCTTAATACTTGGTGGGCTCTCCTTCCCTCTTTATTATTTCATGCAATCTTCTAGGAAATTTCCAATTCACAATTTTTCTGCCTCCATATTCTTACTCTTCCTTTGAACACAGCTATGTTAAATTTACTTCCATCAGTAAAAACATCTTTTTTCCAGAAGTTGAAATCATCATTTGTGGTTTTTGGCAAATGCCAGTCTCTTGCTTCTATTAATCTTACTTATATAGGGCTTTTGGCAGGCTATTCTGTTGTATTCAGCCTCATGAAGAATATTTCTTGCGGTCTGTGGATTTACATGTTTTCCCATTTCCTTTTCCACTTGTGAAGCAATCTTCATAGTGATCACTTTGGGATCTGTTTTGTTTTTCAGCCTGATTAATGACAGAAGGGTGGCCTTTTATTGGTTTATTTTTGTATGTTTTTCTTTGATTATGTCTGTATATAATACTCTTGATGGTAGTAATCGGCCTATTTAATATTTCAGCTATTTCCTTGTATGCTTAGCGATTTTGAAGGCATCGTACACTAATCCATCTTTCTTCCTCTGTCGTTTCCTTATTTTTGCGTGCTATGGTGTGAATGCAGATGTTCTCAGTTTCACGGTACAGAACATACTGAACAAAGCACATGTACACCAGCTGAAAGAGGTAGAATCATCTAATGGGGCAGTTACATTGCTGCCTAGTTTGCCACATGAATACTTGTTTGACCTCCAAGTGTAGTGGATTTTAACATTTTATATCGTTATTATAAACAAATACCAATATTTGCCAATTTTAAGCTTTATCGTTGATAGGTAGCCTATAAGATTTTATAAACTGCAGACATTGGCAGTTAACTGATATTAATTTGCAAATAAAAGATGTATTAATGTGATACAGCTGAGACAACGAATACTTTTTTGAGTCACTGTTTGGCATTGAATTTTTGTGTTGTTATTCTACCTGTCAATCAGAGCTCTGTTTACAGAACTAATTCTATCAATATTACACTGAATGTAAATCCTCTTAACATTTCAGATTATGTAAGGAAGCAGTTTCTGGTACTGACAGTGATAAATCACCATCGTTCCCTACTGAAGTTTCAGCGAGACACACATGCTACTATAATGGAAAGGATCATCTTGAATGTGAATGCCAGAAAAGCGATGTCATAGAAATGCCAACTACAGAAGAACTTGTTCTCTCAGAACAACCTGCTGGTGAGAGAGGGGAAAATTACATAAGACCTCTATACTTGAAACAAAAGAGTTTAATTCATAATGCCAAAAAGGTATACTGGTGCAACATTTGTGCCAAGGGTTTTAGTTATCCGTCACATTTGAAAACGCATAATTTGATTCATGAGGGTAAGAAGTCACATCAATGTAAAACTTGTGATAAGAGATTTACTCAGTTGTCACATTTGAAACAACATAATATGATTCATGAGGGTAAGAAACCGTACCAGTGTAAAACTTGTGATAAGAACTTCACTCATTTGTCAACTTTGAAGACGCACATTCTGATTCATGAGGGTAACAAGCTTCATCAATGTAAAACTTGTGACAAGAGCTTTACTAAGTCAGGAGATTTGAAAAGACATAATTTGATTCATGAGGGTAAAAAGCCACATCAATGTAAAACTTGTGATAAGAGCTTTAGTCAGTTGTCAAGTTTAAAAAAACATAATTTGATTCATGAGTCTAAGAAGCCGCACCAGTGTAAAATTTGTGATAAGAGCTTTACTGACTTGTCAAATTTGAAAACTCATAATTTGATTCATGAGGGTAAGAAGCCACATCAATGTAAAACCTGTGATAAGAGTTTTACTCAGTTGTCAAATTTGAAAAGACATAATTTGATTCATGAGGGCAAAAAGCCACATCAGTGTAAATCTTGTGATAAGAGCTTTACTCAGTTAGGAGATTTGAAAAGACATAATTTGATTCATGAGGGTAAGAAGCCACATCAATGTAAATCTTGTGATAAGAGCTTTACTCAATCAGGAGATTTGAAAAGACATAATTTGATTCATGAGGGTAAGAAGCCATATCAATGTAAAACTTAAAATAACTGCTCAGTGTTCTAATGCGTGGTCCAAAAGACTCCAAACTGGCTGCACTGTACGTGTCCTCGGCGCTCGTTGCCGACTGCCGCTGTCAGAGCACCACAGATTTAACCATATAACATTTTAAAAACTACCTTTAAAGGCTTTACTTACCAATCTTATTAATGAAGAAGCTGAAACCGTAGACTGTTGTCCATACATTTTTTGGCACCTCTTTAGGAAGTTACCCATCACTTGCCGTAGTTCACGTTGAGATATGCTGGCAATGTCCCGGCAGATATTTTCTTGTAATTCATCCAGGATGAGTGGGTATATCTTGTTCACTTTATGGTTCCTCAGAGATACTGATCACAGATCACCTGGAAATCTTTCTGCAAATCACATCTTGTTTTGGTGAGTTGACTGAATTAACACATACGAACCATAAATAAATACACGCTGTGCAATAGAAAACAAATTTGGAGCCATAATGTGCTTTGTAACTAAGTACAGGATAAAATAATAAAGTACGCTGTAATAATTCAACCACATGACATCACCGTCACCTCTATACTGCACTTCCAGAGCAGAGACAAACAAGTCAATCGCGTCACCTTGTGTACATCAGCTGCTGTAATTGGGTTCACGGAAAACCACCACATGTGGTTGTCATGTTTTTGGGCCTCTGTGTATTTGAACAAACAATTTGATTCATGAGTTTTGTTAGTTATGTTAACAGAGCTTGATATATATCTCTCAGTCTCCAGTCAAGTCATTATAGGACATTGCAGTTCCGCTTAGAGGAAGTAGATCCAGTATTTTGGAACATTCTAATGATTACGAGTTAATAAAACTTTACCTTCCAAGCTTCTCGTACTTATTTTCACTATGTATGTGATTCCCTAAATGAAATATATTGTTAACCTCTATCAGTTGTTTTCTGGGTTTGCTTCATTTTTATTTTCTCTACTATGCAAAGTAAGAATATCAGTAAGAATTCTATACCAAGACCACCTTAAACATGTTTAAGACCCCTTAATATAAAAAAAGCATTTTCAGAAAAAACGTCCATTCTTTGTCTTAACAGCATAGCTCAAAAACGAAAAGTCTGTGAAATACCAAAGTTCGTATTTAACTTCTAATATCTTTTAAAAATGCGACACGAACATCTTGAGCAAAATCCTCCACCTTAAGCTAACCCATGTAGTCCTGTTTACTCTCGATGACATTTGTATAACTGGTAAACTGTAACAGATACAAAAAGTGTAGATCTTGTTAAAACACATGTAATTTCTCTCCTTTCTCCAATTCAATTGTAAGGTATTGTTTATATTTAACCCCTCCTTTGCCCAATAGAGGCGCAGGGCACCAATGCATGAGAAATAAAAGTAGCATCATTCCTTGCTATTTGTCTGAGTTTAAGAATAGGTACTTATAGTTCTATGAAATGGAAGTCGTTATTCTCTGTTTTAAAACATTTAACCATAACTTAAAGTCCACTGTATTCCCCTTGAATCTACAACGGTGTAGGTAGGTACCTGCTGCACTCACAGCCAGGTAAGTTGGTAGCACTTGTCACACCCAACATTTCAAGGGTTTCTTTTTCCCCACATTTCAGATTGGAAAAACAAGATACACTCAGTTTTATTACGGGCATTTCACGAAACGAGAGGATATTTTATTAAACAAGATTCTTAATAAACACTTTTTTGAAACAGATAAACAATGTAATCAGCTATATTAGAATTGAATAACGACGTTCTATTGTAGAAAAGTGTAAGTACTTCAAAAGTTACACAAATAAAAAAAACAATATCTGCTAAATGGTTCAGGCAATAAACATTTATTGAGACATTAATTGTGTGTGTTTTAGCGAGATCTGCATTTTAGTGTAGTAAGATTTTGTCTATTTCTTATAGTTTACCAGTTATATAAAAGTGGTGTGAGTTAATAGGACTACCTAGGCTATAGCCACAAAATTCAAAATGTACATTTCATTTGTCAGATAAATGTCAAACATGTCATTTTAATCAAAATCTCAAGAGCCATTTTTAAAAAAAATTGTGTCGCATTTTTAAAAGATATATTTAAATACCAACTTTGGTTTTAACTCACTTCTCGTTTCTGAGTTATGCTGCTCACAGACAAACACACACAGAGATGAGTATTTTTATAAATTTTTTTCTTCTTGAAGGAGTCTCTTCCGGCTGGTATCTCCCGTCACCAGTGTGAAGGGAATCTTCTGCTCGTCGTCACTTTGAAGGGTCGGTATGATGAATTCTTTTCTCGTATAAAAGATCCGGCTAACTCTTTCGATGAACTGCGATGATTCTTTCTTTCCTATCTCGGTCGTGGTACGGGTATGAAGTATGTTCACAATTTACAGCTAATAATTTTCCTTGAGACGCGACCCCCGTGAAAATTATATGTTACGTCGATGTATTAACTTATAGTCTTTCTAATGAGATAGTCTTCTTTGCTCTGGAGGCCACGATTGAAATAATATTAGTGTATTTATTATCACAATTTTATTCGTTAATATATATAACATTTACAATGAAGACAAAAGATAATCGCACTAGGCCAACTGCAAACGATATGATGCAAACAATCAAACAATGGGAAACAAAACACTCCAACACAACACCTACCATAACTAATAATACTGCATCAAATGCCCCTCATCACAGTATATGCAACTAATTCTATTTTGGGAAAATTGTTTTCAGCCATACAATGTTGCATGTACTGTGATGATCTCCCCACAACAATGTAATTGTACAACAATATAACAACTGTGTTGAAAAACATGTCATCGTTGAATACAAAAATATTTTCTCTTGACAATGTTTCGATTTTTTTTTTGCAACTTTCAGGGGTTCTATGCCCCTCCCCACTAAAATTTGTTTTATGATTTTTCTTATAATTGACTGTCACGTCACTTTGCCATATCTATTTCGGCATCTCGGTAGGGCTTAAGCATAGTCTTGTGGTACTTGCCTACCTTTTTGCCGTTACTACCCTCAAGTCCATATGTATGATCTCCAAATTTCTCCGATATCCTGAATGGTCCTTTGTATAATAGATTCATTCGCCTATATATCTTCTTGGAGGCTCTTGACAAATTAAACTGTCTAATGAGGACTTTATCACCGACTTCGGGATTCCATTTTGCTTCATACCTCTTGACTTGAGATGCCCTTTTCTCGGCTTTCTTCCTTATCCTGTTGAAGGCTTCGATACATTTTTCTTCTTCTCGAGGTACATTAGCTTCCCTCTTGATAGTTGTAATGGCTTTAAGTACTAAAGGTTTGGGTGGTTTGCTCGTCATTAGTTCGTAAGGAGCAAATCCAGTGGTGGTATTAATCGTATGGTTCAATATATCTTCTATCACCTGACAGTATTTGTACCATCCTCGGTGATTGGCATGACACAGTATCCTGAAATATATTCCTAAATCACGCATAACCCTCTCACATGGGTTACCTTGGGGATAGTATGCCGAAGAGTTATATATTCTTATATTATTGCTTCGAAGGGCTGTAGTAAACACCTTGCTTTTGTGAACGGTAGCATTATCGGATAAGATAGCTCTTATATGACCATATTTTGGAATCCAATCCTTTAGGATTCTGTTCACGCAAGTCTGACTTTTGATGTTTCTAACTGGGTATAATCGGACAAACTTCGAGAAAATATCAAACATAACGAAGATGTACCTACAGTTATACTGGGTAGCAGGCATTTCACCATGTGCATCAATAGCAACCAAAGCGTTCCTTTCACTCCTTATTACTGATTGTGGAGCACAGTCATATTTAATATTTAAGGGCTTTGCTTTTTGACATAGCTCACAGGCCACAACGAATTTTCTCACCTTCCGGTCGATTCGTTTGAAGTATAGGTGTTCTTTGATAGCTGTGGCTGTCTTCTCACATCCTGGATGCGCGAGATTATTGTGAAATGTCTCTATCACTTCACGCTCCAACTCCTGAGGCACTATGACCTTCCATCTTTTCTCAAATCGCCCATGGAGTTTATATAAAACACCATCATGTTTAGCGACCGTTCGTCTGTTGTATATACCTGGAGCCGTTTCCCAAAGATCCCTTAACAACGGATCTCGTTGTTGCCACTCGGTTACGTTCTCAAACTTGCTGGAAAGTTTTCGGCTATATCCCAAATTCAACACCATGAGTTTAACCTCATTCTGTGGGTGCGACAATGTTTCGGGAATCTGTTTTTCCAACGATTGTCTGGAGAGCAAATCACTAAAAACATTCTCCTTCCCAGGTATATGATGGATGTCAATATCATGCGATGTAATTTCGTGTATATATCTGGAAATCTTTGAGCTAGTCAGCTTGCATTTCTTTATGAATGACAAGCTAATATGATCTGTGTACACAATGATTTTAGCATTGTACACGTACTGACGGAACTTCTGTAGTGCAAAGTATATTGCTCCGATTTCTTGCTCAGTAATACAAGCATTTGCCGCGACTTGGTTCAGCGATCGGGAAGCTGTAGCGATGACATGGCTATTGCCGTCTCCATCGACCTGTGTTAAGACACCTGCGTAAGCCTGTATGCTCGCGTCCGTGTATAAGTGATAAGGAGCGTCAGGTATTGGCCTTTCCAATAGAATTGTGTTGTTAAACAAGTCTTTAACCTTCATAAATGCCTGCTGATGTTCTTCGGTCCATTTCCATTTATTATTCTTTTTCAGTAATCCCCTCAACGGACTGAGTTCTTTAGCATAATTTATTATGAATTTGCTCTCGTATTGGAAGATTCCTAATAATCTTCTCAGTTGTTTGGTATTCTTTGGTGGAGGGATTGCCTGAATAGCTCTAATGCGGTCCATATTCGGAGTTATTCCCGCTTCAGTCACCACGTAACCAAGGAACTCTATCTCTTTAGTCAGAAATTGTGACTTATTAAAATTTATGGTCATACCGCTCTCATGAAATTTCGAAAAAATATACTGCAAGTGTTTTATATGCTCATTATAATCATTATCATAGATCAAAAAGTCGTCTATGTATTGAATTGCGAAGCCTTCTATAGTATCATTGAATATGTTATGAATAGCACGAAGCAGGGCACTACCACTGGTAGACAAACCGAAACCGCAGGTTTTGAATTGATAAATTTTTCCATTAAAACAGAACCCAGTGTACTTTCGCACAGTTTCATCCAATGGAATTTGCCAGTAAGACGACACCAAGTCCAATTTTGAAAAATACTTCCCGCGTTTAAGGCTAGCTAAAACTTCATCTACGCCTCGCGGTCTGAAATGGTCCGGTTGCGTTAAAGAGTTAATCTTTCTGGCATCAATTGTCATCCTTAATGAACCATCGGATTTATGAACCCAACATAGTGGATGGAGGTAGGGTGTATCAGATATTTCTATAATATCATCTTCTAACATTTTATTTATTACCTCTTTTGCTTTGTCCTTTATTGAGTTTGGAATGGGCCGACTTTTATGGGAGTAAGGGGTAGCGTTTTCCACTTTAAAGATGTGGGTGTACTTGTTGCACAGACCGGGTTTCGAACTGAATACTTCTCGGTTCTTGATTAAGCACGCTCTCAGTTGATTCTTTTGTTCTTCATTTATATTGTGCGCATTATTCACTTTTTCGTTCAGCGTAGCCATAAAAGATTCTTCTTCTTTCTTTTTATCATCTCTGACGACATCCAATCTGTATACTCCGCAATCATCTCGCAGATGGTGATTCTCTCCTCGAACTCCGCGAACATTATTATTAAACAAATCAATTTCGACGTATTTTTGTATATCATCGCAGTCGTCTTCTTCATTTGCACTTACTTTTTCGTCGTCGTACAATATAACATTCTCTACAAAAAATCTTCCATTATTAACATCGTCGAAATCCTCGTTCGCTTCAATATTTTCACCTTCTAACAGTCTCACTATTCGCGTGTTTTCACCATCTTTAACGCGTAGTTCATGCTCTTCGAAATCGATGATTGCTTGCCAGTGATAAAGTAAGTCGTTTCCAATAATAATTTCTCTTGCCAAACGCTGAATAACTAATGCGACAAAATCAAATTTCCAACCATTTACATGTGCTTTAACTAACATTTGATATTTCACCCGATCTCTCTTTTTACCGATCGCTGTACTACAATACACATTGTTTACGTGCAAGTACTCTATCTTGTTTGAGGATAATAATTCCTGGAATAATTCCTCTGAAATTACCGATGAGCTTGCCCCAGTATCTATTAACACAGTGAAGCTACGGTCCCATATATTTAACTCAATTTGAGGTGGATTGACTAACTCTTTATTGGACTTTACTGGGTTAATTTTGTTGTCGGTGATTAAATTTACGTGAATTTTGCCCTGTGCCTGCACCATCAAATCATTTTCCAAGGCATAAAATGATTTCGGAATTAATTTCCCTGATTCTCATTCGTTTGATTGTTACTTGTTGATATCGTGCCAGTATTTGTTTCTTGATTCTGTGTTCTAGGAAAGTCGCGATCATTCCTGCGTTCGACGCTTTCCTCCTCGAACCTAGGCACTTGGGTTACATTTTCCTGATAATTTGTACTATGATTTCTCGGATCGTAGCTTCTATTCCACCTACGATTGTAATTTCTGTAAAACCGGATGTGATTAATTTGACTGGTTCTTCCACGCCCTCTGGTATCACCACCATAATCATGATTACGTCTCTCGTATCGCGGATTTTGTCTGTCTCGCGGTATAGGACCTCTGTAATTCGATCTTATATCAGGACGTCTATTTGTTCTGTAGTTTTCACCATTATTTTGGTGTGTTTCATCTCTCACGCCATTTCCCTGGTTCTCATTCGTTGTTGGAAAATTATTTCTAAGACGTTCTAATTGCGTTCCTTGATTCCTACCTTGGCCACCTACAGCGCGCTGTCCATTTTCATATCGCTGACTGGAGTTAGTCTCTTGGTAATTATTCTGTGCCTCGAACTCTGCCAATAATTCAATTACGTCCGAAAAATCAACCGGTTTCGCCACGATCAGATTATTTCTTATGTGCGGTGGATAATGGCGAATAAGTGCTTCAATAACCTCCTGTTCACTCAACTGAGGTTGGAGTAGTTTCGATTTGTTCGCCAGTTTCAAAAAATACTCCATCATTGAAATACCACGTTTACTGTCATAATGTCCGGTAGCCAGTTCGACTTTAATCTGGTTTTGACGTCCCGGTCCCCAAAATCTATTTATAAAAAGGTTTCGAAACATACTATATGTTTCGTGAGACGCCAAAGTTAGTCTTAACCATTCCAATGCGTTTTTCTTAAGACAGCGTTTAACCACCATCATTCGTATCTCGTTCGGAATTCGTTTGATCCTAAAATAATCCTCCAGTTCTTTTATGAAAATTTTTGGATTGTCACCGGCTTCTTCGTCAAATGACGGAGGGGTTAGGTCATGGAACAAGTGACTAGCGTGACAATTATGGTTTTGACTAGGGGAGTGCATTGGCATAGCTAAATCATTCTCCTGAAAGTCCGCCATATTACTGTTATTGTCAAGTGCATCAGTATTGGTCATATTTTTGCATTCACTCACAAATTGATCATGATTGTCATTAACTCTATCAGCCTGTAGAGCAATCACAACTTGGGAAAGCCTTCCTGTAAATTCTTTTTCCTTTGTAACCGTTTCATTTATTCTATTTACACTTACATTGGCTTCCTCCTTTACTTTATTCAATTCTTCTCGCTGTGACTGCATCTCAGCGCTTATACCCTTTACAACATTTTCTAAACTATCAATTTTTACATCAATGTCATTTTGTTTTGACCTAATTCCATCTTGATACATTTTACAACTCTGTTCTACACGACTATCTCTGTTCTCAATTCATCTCCTACCTTTGCAATTTTTGCATTCTGTTCTGCTAGTTTTTCATCAAATTCTTTACTTAATTCAGCTTTCATTTCTACCACTGTCTTCTCCTGTCCTAACTTAACTTCATTTATCAATTCTCCTAGCCTAGCTATTTCTACTGTGTTTGATTCCTGTCCTAATTTTATCACGCTTACTAACTCACCTAATTTAGCTATATCATTGTTACTTGATTCAATTCTTTCTGTACATTCCTTCTTACATAATTCAATTTCTTGTGACAATTTATTTATATTTCTGGCATTATCCTCCTTCAAATCTGCTACATTTCTAACACTATCCTCTCTTAGTTTTGCTACATCTGCTTTTAGTTCTGTTACATTTCTAACACTATCCTCTCTTAGTTTTGCTACATCTGCTTTTAGTTCTGTTACCTTTCTAACACTATCCTCTCTTAGTTTTGCTACATCTGCTTTTATATCTGCTGTATTTTTGTTCATCGCTTCCAATATTTCTTTCAATCCTATTTCAGATTCCTTACATACTACATTCTTTCTACCTTCTACTGATAACTTATCACTCACTTCCCTCTCTACACTATCATTATCTTTCTCAACTTTTTCCATCTTCTGTACAATTTTCTTATTGCGTAGTATCATAAATTAGTACTAGTCTTACTTGAATTCTGGAGCACAAGAAAAAGGATACTCCGTCAAAATGTCTTCTTTTCACTCTTTGTCCAGGTACATATTTTTACTCTATACGCCTGTATTCGAGCCGTCGCGCGTCTGGGCGCCAGTATAAAGGAGTCTCTTCTGGCTGGTATCTCCCGTCACCAGTATGAAGGGAATCTTCTGCTCGTCGTCACTTTGAAGGGTCGGTATGATGAATTCTCTTCTCGTATAAAAGATCCGGCTAACTCTTTCGATGAACTGCGATGACTCTTTCTTTCCTATCTCGGTCGTGGTACGGGTATGAAGTATGTTCACAATTTACAGCTAATAATTTTTCTTGAGAACGCGACCCCCGTGAAAATTATATGTTACGTCGATGTATTAACTTATAGTCTTTCTAATGAGATAGTCTTCTTTGCTCTGGAGGCCACAATTGAAATAATATTAGTGTATTTATTATCACAATTTTATTCGTTAATATATATAACATTTACAATGAAGACAAAAGATAATCGCACTAGGCCAACTGCAAACGATATGATGCAAACAATCAAACAATGGGAAACAAAACACTCCAACACAACACCTACCATAACTAATAATACTGCATCATTCTTTAGAAAAGTTCAAAAACATATTTCCCGTGAAGTCTCGACATCAAGTGCAGTTGTGAACCTTTGCGTGTATGAAGAAGTAAAGAAGGGGAGAGGGGCTTTGCAGATATTTAAGTCATAATCCAGAATTAGACTACAAAATTTTGTTATTCGTAGCAAACAGCGCAAGCTTTTATTTGGAAGATCTCTAGTTTGATCCCCGTAGATGAAGTTACTGAGCCATCGGTTTTTCAGAGGTTTCCCTGGTCGCCAAGCGCATGTTTGGAAGTATAATTACATTCCGTAAGTCTCGGTGTTGCATGGCAGGGAAAAACGATCCTTTATATAATTATGTATCCTCCGGATCATACTTTAAAGGTTCAAATTGTTATTTAGGCATTAAGACTATTTTTTTGGAAATGCTCACAAAATTTGAATTTGTTATATTTTTAAGGGACTCTGGGACTGACGTTTGAATTTTTTGTAGATAGGAAATCAATAGTTTGCACATTTAAGGGTGTTTATATTATAAACTAACACACAATCTGTGTTATACGTTTGAGAAAATTAATTATTTAATTTATCTATAATGTAAAAGTATTCTAATATAAAACATATTTCGCGCGCATTAAAACCCATATATCCAGTTTTATTAGAGTAATTAAACTTTTGTTTTGATGCTCATTGAAAACATTCTTGAAATGTTTTTTGTGTATTTTTTAAACATAAACATAGGTCGATATTTTGAAAGTAAAGAGTGAAATAGACTAATAGGATATAAAAAAACAATTTTTGTACACACAAAGTATCTTCGCTCTTTGTCTACTAGTATCATATTGATATCTTAACTACTTTTTCCGATCAATTTGGTTGTTTTTAAGTCTTTTTGGTCTATATTTTATTCAAATCCCACTCAAGTAAGGAAGCCATGGACGTGAAGAACAGTCCTATTGCCTTGTTGGGTAGCTGCATCTGCCGCTGTGCTCGGTTTCATGACCGCAAGGTGTACTATAGGTAGGGCGTTCGGTAACAAACAGAAACATTTACATATTCTTCCTTTGTACGCGTGGGCCAATTATTGCCAATAGTTGCTTGCTTTGTAATTTCCTGCTTCTAACTGGCTGCTTTTTCTACTATTGTTAAATAAGCAAATAATAAAATATTTTGAAGGTGGTTGTCGTTTTGATAGCAATGTTTATAGTTTTAACTTAGTCTTGTAGTGATAAGACGACCCGAACTTATAGTCACCATGAAAATAGCGACTGTCATAGCAAAATCTTCTTAAAAGAAAAGATACTGGAAATGTGTGAAATAATTTTTATTATTTTATACAGCATGATCATAGCCGCCGCACTATATACAATCTTAGGAACATGATGCCAGAAAGATCTAACCATCGAGCGGAACATTGACACGAAACTATAAATGACAGACATCGGAGCGGCGGGAATTTTACTACTAAAGCGCATCCCACCAGGAGCTCTGATATGTCTTTCTGTTAGTATGCACTTGTTACCTCTTCTTTCATATTCGAACCCCAAATCATGTAAGAACCGACTAAGAGTGGCCCTTGAGAAGTTTGGTAGGGTCTCATCACTGTTGACCCGTGACAAAATTATATTCAGCGTGGGTGGAATATTTGCAAACAGTAAAGAATGAACATTTCGTCGCACTACACTTTGCACTATTCCATCATATTGCGTTAACCTAGTGTTTTTTTTTTTTTTTTTTTATTTTCCCGTACTTTTTGCTTTCTTTTTCGATTACGTTCTTAGAAGTCCTTTCATTAGTTCCTTTTTAATCCTATACATTACTACTTCTGAACACCCGATAGCCTAGCTATTTCTTTTACTGCCTTACACGCATTTTACTTGAAAAATAATCTAACTCATTCATAATTATTTGGCGTTCCTTACTTCTTAATTTACCAACAGATCGTCTCTTGCTAGCTTCCCCCTCCATAACTACAAATATTTACGAAACTACTAAACAAATAACGCAATAACAGCTCATAGATTCCACACAGTTACACACAAGACTTCTTTGGAACTAATTCTAGTGCTGCTCCTTATACTTCTTCTTTGTCAGGCCTGGCGCGAGAATACACTGAATACCTTTTGTTTGCCTTACTGGATACAAGAAAGAGGTTACGGCCTTTTGGTTTCTATTAAAAACTTTCTCCAACCCTCGTCAACATTTGTTCTAACTGGTTCCCTGATGTAAACTCAATAAGAAAAAAAGTTTTACACTGCGTAACTTTTGCAGTGCACCGATATAAAATTTTCCTAAAACATTTAATTTAAAACATTATAACACTTAACTGAGTAAACATATAGAAAATTCAAAGTAGGCAGGTAGTAGCACTATAGTTTACTCTACCTAAGAATACAATATAGGCGCATTCTAGCAGTTTGTTAGTGTGTGATGAGTATAGAAACAGCACATATCGGACTTCTATTGAAAATAAAAACGTTTTCTGAAGAAATATGGGCCTATAGAAATGTATAATGACTCTAAAAAGGATATAACCTGATAGAGAAAAAATTGTGCGTAGGATAATGTGTTTAAACCCGAAATTTATAACAACTGAATATTTATACCATGCTATTAGGAACCTGGGAACAGCGTGAGAGTAGAAAAGGACGAGGCTAATGGCAACTTGTATACGCTAGAGAGAGACAGATACATATATCCCATTTAACTCCATACTGTCATCTAAGAGTGGAACAAGGTTAGCTACTCCAGAAAGAAGACCCGAGGCTACACCAGGAGCGAGTTAATTAATTATTAGGCCAACAATATGAAAACAGAATTTGGAATGTGGTGGTGGAGGCGACAACGACGATAAACAATAAAACGATAATAAAGTATACATACACAAAATTGCCGGTTAAAAAATCTACTGTTTTCTCCTGCTTTTTTAAAACCAATTCTTCTGCGTTTACTTCGACAGACATGACAACACTAGATCCAAATTGTCGGAGGCAACGTGTATTTATTGCATCAACTCAGTATAACTTCAACTATTTCTTTAATTCCCCACCGATATCCATGCATTCATGTTGTAGTGGCCATTGAAGATAGTAACTTGAATCTACTCCATCTACCCATAAAAGACATGCTTCCGTTTCTATGGGTAAAGTCTAGACAGTGTGTTCCTCTAGTTACCACAGAACACTCTGTTAGGCTAGTTACCTTGGTTTCCAACAATGAACGCTCGGAGTTCTCGTTGTTAAATGTTCTGTGCTGCAAATGGCGTAGTGTCATAGGTATAACGAATTTGCTGCTAAAGAAACGCAGGAAACCTCATAAATAAAGCAACTGCGCGGGTTAGAGAACTCCGTAGAGGCAAGTTTACTGCAAAACATTACTAAGGTAATAATATAACTAACATTACTAACCTTTATTACAGTTTCTTTTTGTACGTGCCGGTTACAATTTTCTTCGTCGTTATGAAGTGGTTGTGCGTTGTAAAGTTGTATAATACATATCGTTTGTGCCTACCATTTCTAGATTCTAGTATGTTATCTATCCTTATTTAAGTGCGTAAACGCCAAAAAGAGTAATAGACAAGCTCGCGTTCCCAGGAAAATGACCCACACTAGAGTCACTAAGGACACTTATGCGGTTAACCCTCTGCCGGTCCTTTCGTATTCGCTCCCTTTACTACAGCAAGACCACTTCATTATTGGACCATTAAATTTAAAGGACCAGGGCTGTGATGCTTGCTGCTTGTTAACACATAAACGGCCTATATGTCAACAAAACAAATGACCTACAAAATATCTACAGATTAACAAGGAAACCAAACACAAAAATCTACTTAGAATATTGTTAAAATGAGATAACTCACCCGGTCAGCTATGGAGGTACATATTCAATATGCACTTATTCTTCTCATCCAGCCCTCTTTCTTGGTAATATTCAAGAAAACAAGTTTTGCATAAGGAAATGTTGACATTTATGCTGTGTTTGAATACCAAGAACCCATCTAGTCTTGCATTTGTTTTACGGAACACTGTACTCATGTTTTCACATCATTTTTCCACCATCGGTGGAATGAAATAATGATGGGGGTGGTGAAGCAGTGGCAGGCTCCTATGCCACCATCATACGCTTTCAGGACATCAAGTCACCAATTAGCTGATGCACCAAAGTTTTTGTGAATTGCAACAGCCTGTTTCTGTGGACAGCCTTAGTGAGTCTGTTGGTTATATTGTAAATAATGAAGCTGTTCACAATAGCTACATTTATTATGAAACGGAAGATATGTTCCCGCCATTTCTTATCAGGTCCAGCTACATGATAATATTCCCTTCTTTGGTCAGTCAAGGCAATGTTCAGTGCAGTTCAAACTTTTTATTAATAATCAAAATTTAGTTCTCCCTGTTTTGGCCATGATTCTTTGTCATGTAGATGTAAATATTGTGACAGCCTCTCAAAACATCAAAGTGTCAGATTTCACTGACAGAACAAACACAAAAGTCTCAGATAAAGTAGTCCCTTGTTTTGGTAAGATCTTCCTCTTCCATATAAATTAGAACACCAATATAAGTCCTGATTTCCCTCATTTTAGTTTCCTTCCTTAGCGAAACTGGTTTTAGAAGCATATTTATTAGTCTTGGTCACAATCAACTCAGTTGTCCACAAACAGACTAAAAGTATTTGAGCTTGTCACTTCCTGCTTCTAAATTATGGCAGACTCCTGAAGGGAAAACAACTCGTTGCATTTTCCAAAAGTGAACTGAGATGACTATTTGAAGGGCAATTCTGTTGTACTGTTAGTTTGCTGTGCTTTTGCGGAACAACGATATAGCCCTCAGCCGCACTACCATCACTGCCATGTTCTGTATCACATTTTGCATGGACTGTGCAAGCCACAATGCATCAGAACTATTGTTTTCGTAAGGTGATTCCTCAATCACTACCAGTATTTCCTTGTTTGTAAATGATTTCTCTTTTTGTTACCTTTTTAAGGCCTGCATGACCTTCCTCACAATCCATGGTCTCAATAGACTTAAAGTCCAATGCAAAGTGTCCAAAGCAAGCCATATATTTTACTACTAAAATACATAGCTTTTTACGGTCAACATTGAATTTGTAAGATGAAGTATCTTCTGGGTTGTGCCCTGGTCTGCTGGAGATCAGTGTTCCAACATTTCGCCTACAGCTGCAGTAGAGATCCTCAGTGGCACTGTGGAAGTCTCCTCATAGGGGATATTGCTGCGTCCAAGTCACTATTTATATTATGTGCAATGTCCACTGATTGGCCCAGGATGAGTAGGTGCAAGGTGGCTGATGTTCTGTCTCTTGTGATTGGTTCACTCTAATTTCCTGTTACTTAGGACGTCCTTTGCTTTCAATGACTGCATATCAGTTGGTGTTTGGTCTTAAGGTTCTTCCTTCCGGTGTGTAAACGATACCTTCATCATATGGCCGCATGGAGAGGATGCCCTTCAGAGCTTTCTTCAGCACATGAACAGTCATCAGCCAACATATTCAGTTCATGGTGGAAAACGAAAAGGAGGTTGCTAGCATTTCTGGATGTCTCGGTCAGCAAAAAGGCAGACAAAACACTTGGACATCCCAAACAAAAGCATGCCATTATCAAGACATTTGCAAATTGCACTTCCCACAGTTGCAAGCTGCACTTGCTGTAGCAAGAACTTGACCACTTACTTTCTAATGGCTATTCAATCCAAGAAGTACGAAGAGCTTGCCAACCTCCTAAGACTCAACCTGCCACCCACAAGCTAGACCGACCCAAAAGCAAGGGCACTGTCTTCCTACCATACTTACAAAATGTCACTGATTTAAATGAACACATTCTACAGCACTATAGCATCAAGACAGTCTTCAAATCCGCTAGACAATTAAGCAGTTTACTATGATCAGCCAAGGATTCCAGGAAAGCTCTGTCATCAGTTAAATTCCTAGCAGGATTTATTGTTGTTGTGACTCAGTTTACTTTGAAAACAGTTGGCGCAGCGTTAAGAACAAGCCCTCGAAGCACAAAAGAAGCACAGCAAGCCCGCCTCGGTAGCGTGATGGTTAGTGTGTCTGCCTCACGTTCAAGAGGTCGTGAGTTCGAATCTCACTTTAGGGTAAGGGTTTTTTTCTGAGGTTTTCCCTTATCCTGAGAAGACAAATGTCGGGTAACTTAAAGCTGCATGGACCTTGGGCTCATTTGAGCATAATTTCACCCATTTCATTAATTCACCATCTGACATGACATTACGTTGGAGGCCGTTGATTTAAAAAAAAAAGACCACAGCAAAACAGCCCAGAAGATACTTCACCTCATCTTACATTTGTCATAGTTTATGTTCACAACAGATGTCTGGTGTTTCTCAACATATGGGTACCAGGGCTGGTAAATAACCATTCAAAACCTTCAAACTTGAAAACTTTTCTGTTATATGGTGTTAGTAGAACCAAAGAGCTTTACTATATTATGTGTCATAGGCTGCATTCAGTTTCACAATACTTTACTACAATATGCGGTGAGGGTGTGGCCTAGGTGGCTGTTGCCAAACGTTCATCTCTGAAATCTGCAGTCAGATCAACATATTGCCAGCGCTTTCATATCAAAATGTTGCCATGTGTGCAATAAAACTAAAATGGGAACATATCTTGCAAAACAACCTAGTCTTGATAGAGCGAAAGCTATGTATGTACAAATGATGTAAAGAACAGACCACTACAACTAACTTATGAACTCATGCAACAGTCCTTCTACATCGAGGTGCTACCACTAAAATACACTAGTCTTCTACAGAAGAAACCAAAGATTACTAAAAGAACTACAAGAGAATAAATTAAAATATGGAATTACTTTTACCACAGTCATTATTATTACTACCACTACCACATTTGGGCGACTCAGCTTTGCTTGGCTTTTCTTTTAAATCATGTTTGTTGTACAAGATAATTATTTGGATAAACTTGAAAAGCAAAATGTTACCTTTGCTACTTAGATTACCCTTCTTGTTATGCAGGACTAACACTCCCTAGGACTTAAAGCATTAACTACATATAACTTTTCATCGCAATCATTAGAGCCATTTCTGAGATACGAGAGATATAGAGATACAAATAAATATTCCATAAACATCATTTCAGTCATAAGATGTCCACTGCTGAACATAGGCCTCCCCCATAGACATCAACCTAGATTGAGTTTTTTGTCAACATTATCAGCTAATTTCCAGGGCATTAACACGATCAAAGTCCTTCATCTTTCTGCCAAGTTCTTACACCAATTGTATCAGTTTTACTCTTTTAGCTATTTCTTTATTTTTTATAAAACACCAGAATGACACTATGCAAAAGCACTGTACAACAATAACAAATACTGCAGGAAGAGATGCTAGTGGACATAGCTGTGTAAATGTGTAATGCATCTCTATTTCAATCATATAGGAAATTATATGAATTGTTGATTGAAGAGGGAGTAAAGAAAGATGATTTAGTAAAGGAAAATTGAGTAGAGAAAAATTATGTGAATGTAATATTCTGCATCTCCATTCCAGACATAGAAATTGTACTGTTTGTAGAAGAGGGAATAGAGAAAGAAGTGTTATTGTGTTTCATAAAAGAAAAATGAGTAGAAAGAACTGTGTGAATGTTACACGTTGCTCTTATAGTTCAAATGTATAGTTGTATGAACTCTTTGTAGAAGAGGCAGTAGAGAAAGACATGTGAATATGTTATGTAAAAGAAAAGCTGATGGAGAAAACCATATGAGTGTAATACGTTGTGTAGTAAAATAGATTACATAAAAACCTTCTCCATGAAACAACACTTAGATATGCCAATTTTTATGGTAATCAGTCAATCAGTTTTGAAGTTTATCATTTATCAACCTTATTCATAATGTCCATTTATATGTAGATTATATGAATTGTATGTTGAAGAGCGAGTAGAGAATAGTATGTGAACTGTTAAAACAAAAGTGAGTAAAGAAAATAGTATGAATGTAATATGTTGCATTTCTATTTCAAACATATAGGAAGTTGTATGAATTGTATGATGAAGGGCGAGTAGAGAAGGATATATGAATGTGTTATGTAAACGAAAAGCAAGTAGGGAAAACCACGTGAAAATAATGTATAGCATAAAAACCTCCATGAAAAGCTACATATACATGCCAAATTTTGCAGTTTTCAAGAGTACCAGTTACATGTATACAAACATCTATTTTGTATATATGTGTAGATGGTATGAATTGTTTGTACAAGAGTGAGTAGAGAAAACAATGTGAATGTAATATGTAGCATTCCTATTTCAAGCATAAAGAAAATTCTATGATCTGTAGCAGAGGAATAAGAAATTTTGTTTTTCAGGAAAATTGTTTGTAGAAGAGTGTGTAGAGAAAGAGATGTGAATGTGCATGGTGTCTAGCATCCTGGAAATTGCCTTGAATTTAAAATTTAATGAATTTATTTATTTATCTATAATGTGAACATTACAGGTTTCCCAATTGCAATGTTCACTTAAAAGTTACAATATCTGTTTGATTACATAATTAGGTGGAAAAAATAAATACAAAATAACTAACTAGAACAACACAAAATTAATTACAAAATAAATCACAATTGCACTTAGAAAACCTGGAATTCACCTCGATTTTCAAAACCTCTCCTAGAATTTTTCTAAAACACTTCTATGTTAAGATGTTTCGTCAACTACTGCGGTGGACATCATCGGTGGCGTGATCGAAGTCTTCTTGGTGAAGGTACAGTTGCATCTGAGGCGTTGACTGTCTGGGATGCGGAATTTATACATGGAGGGGTCTTCTCTGATTGACTCGGGGCTCACTCACACAGACCGTTATCTCAACAAAACCTCCAACCACCATCCGAGACACAAACGGGCTATGATTCAAACTCTCCTACACCGCACTTCCCATATTTGCGAACCTCGTCTGCTACCACAAGAGCTGCACCATCTGGAACAAGCCTTACAAGCCAATGGCTATTCTACACAAGAAATAAAGAGAGCCTTCCGACCACCCAGACAGCAGCCGATCTCTGCTAAGCCGACCCCACCTAGAAGCAAAGGCACGGTATTCTTTCCTTATGTTCAAAACGTCACCGACAGGATTGAACGCCTCCTGCTACGCCATAATATCAAGACAGTTTTCAAGCCTACAAGAGAGCTCAACAGTTTACTACGCTCAGCCAAGGACCCGAGGGACCCCCTCTCCTCGGCTGGCATATACCGGATCCCCTGCTCGTGTGGTGCAGTATATATTGGTACAACGCTATGTAGTATCAACACCAGACTAAACAAACACAAGAGATGCTGCCGTCTTGGACAATTTGAAAAGTCAGCAGTCGCTGAACATGCTATAGAAGTGGAGGGGGAGCATGTCATCAAGTTTCAGTACACCAGCATTCTATCTAACATCTCACACTACCATGCTCAACTACAGCGCGAAGGCATAGAAATTTATAAACATGCCAATAACTTCAATAGGAAAGAGGAAGGCCTTAAGCTCAACAAAACTTGGTACCCCATCATCGATAACATAAGCTGCTAAAGATCAGCACTGGTCTTGTTGCCAGCATACCCGCCACAATGGGCCAATCACAGAACCTCGGCTCAGCAGAGACATGCCCCTCACAGCAGAACTGGGCCAATCCCATGGTGGCCTCTGGCTGACCCCTTCCACCAAACTGGCCTATAAACCAAACAAGTCCCCCACATCATTCCCTGAAGATGAGAGCAATGTTAGCTCTTGAAAGCTTGGAAACCCTTCCAGAATTTGCCTGGCTGGCAGCCCGAGAAGAGTTATTTTCAAATTGCCGCCAGGAAAGCTTCAAGTCTTGGTTCATGCACCTCTACGGAAAGGCGGTCTACTGCAGCATTCTTCAGTTTGAAGTCCTATGTCTAAGAAAGGCCAAGTATCTTGACAACATGGCCTTTCTGATGAGCTGCAGAGCCTGGAACATTGTTCCTCGATTCCCATTCTACAATACCCAGTCCACAACAAAATGGTGGTGAGGATCCTTTGACACACCAGCATAAAACTGGTAAGAGTATGACTGCATTTTGCATCACAAGTTTGGATAAAATAGATGGGGAGCTTTTGGCTCTACATCTGCAAATTGCTTCTAGTATCACCCCATCTGATTGGGATTGGGTCAATGCATCAAAGACAGCACACCAGGATTTACAACAATCCAAATCAAAGGCCAGACAAACAAATTCACGCTCTTGGCAGGAACACAGGCTCCACCAACAACATTGGAGCATCAACGAGTTGTCATCAATCTATCTGACAAGATGCTGGATTCAGCTACCTCAGTGTTGGCAAAGGGGTTGAGCTTTGTTCCTGGTCCATGAAAGTTTCCAGTAGTCAATATAAGTGAACATTCAATCCACGCATTAGCCAAGGATATCAGGCAAGAAACTGTCCTGGTACTAAAGAGACTCCACATAAACCCAATATCATCAGGGAAAAAGAGCAGCTTTAAAAACTAGCTAACAATGTGAGCGTGCTTGTTCTACCGGCAGACAAAGGAAATGCTGCAGTGGTTCTTTCCTCTGAGGACTGTCATCATAAGATCTCCGAATTACTAGAAGATATAGCATATTGGCCACTGCAACGAGATCCTACAGCAGCCATTGTCAGGAAAACTACAACACTCCTGAAGTAAGTACAACTGCCTCCTGAAACCATGAAAATGCTAACCACTCGTGCAGCTGTCCAACCCAGACTGTGTAGCTGCAGACTCTATCTTCTTCTCTTTTAGTTTTTTCCTATACTCTCTCTCTCTTTCAAATTCTCTCCTCCCTTAAAACTGCTGCTTCATGTTGTTGTTTTCTAGTGCCTTGCATCTGGCAATGAAGCCATTAGCATTCGTGCTTTCCAATACTTTTGAACTGTAGTTTCTTCTGATCTTAATGCTTCACAGGTCTTCAAGTGGTCTTCGTTCATTTCTGCAGGATCGTTACACAGGACACATATTGGTGAGGCTGAGATACCTATTCTGTACAGATGACTTGCCAAGCAGTCGTGATTTGTCAATAGTCGGAAGGCTGCAACCGCTGTTTTCCTTGGTCTCTGGGGGATTATATCTGGGTTGGAAAGTAGTGTAATCCATTTTTTATCTTTGGCATTTGTTTCTATTTCTTGTAGGTATGAATGAGACATTTTTTTAACGATCAAGCGTTTTATTGAGGAATATGAGAAATTGAATTTAGACTTTTGTTTTATTGTTGTGCCTTTCTTTGCAAGTGAGTCTGCAGCTTCGTTCCCCATGACTCCACAGTGTGCTGGAATCCATTGGAGATGAACAGTCTTATTAACTTTTTGGAGTTGTGTTAACATTTTGTAGCATTCTCTAATTTTTGTTGACTTCTTTGTAGTATTTGAATATATTCCCTGAATTGCAGCTTTAGAATCCGAAAGAATTACTCCCTTGTTAAATTTATTTAAGGGAAGATTTAATAATTGTCGGAGAGCAATGTGTATAGCCTCTATTTCTCCATCATAATTTGTTGTGTCTCTGCCAACAGAATGATAAAAGGAAAAATGTGAACACGTAACTCCAGCTCCAGTAAGGTTTTCCTTGGAGGATCCATCAGTATATATGTGCAGCCATTCTTCTATGGGATACCTAGTATTGATTGTTTCCAGAGCTAGAAGTTTTTGTATCTGCTGCTTCATGTTTAGTACGAGTTTTCTGTCTCTTGATGGCTTAGCATGCTTTCTTTGCCTGTCCTCTTGTACCTCTCATATTCTTCAATATTTTCTTTCTTCTCTCTGTCTTTCTGCTGCAGTTTTGCCCACCTTCTCATGCACAATGGATAACTGGAAAACAAAGAAATGATTACACTGAAGGACACAAAGATAGTATACCTCCAGAAAAAAAAAATATCTGCATTAGGCTGCAATTTCATTTGTTGCATAGGCATAACTTGCATATGCTAAAATATACATTGCATATGTTTCTTTGACTCTAAATTGAAACATACTATGTTAAGCTTAGTCATCCACATATACTGGTCTGTGATGGAATGGGACAGCTAATAAAAGCTTTCTCCAGGGTTATGGTTTTGTGTTATTTAAGGTTAGGTTGCTGTTGGATGTTAATCACATAAAGTTCACTGATCATACAAAATTGCATTTAACCTCTTCAGGGATATGGACGTGAAATCACGTCCATTTAAAATGACGGACGAGCGATATGGACGTGTATACACGTCCTGTGCGTTTGTGCATTTAACCCTTATTTATCCACTATCTAACTCAACTTATTTTAATTTTCCCCCATTATGAAACATTTAATTAAATTCTATATGCTTTACTGGCTTACCTTTATATGTTCCTTCTGCAGTGATATGCCTCAAAACAGGGATAAACAGACAAGGGCACATCTCCACATTCGCCACAGATCATCCCAGTTTCCTTACGGATTCCCTTCTTGCGGCACACGAAACACCTTCAAGATGGGCGGGACTTCTTTGCTGTTGACGGTATCCTTTTAGGATAATGTTTTCCTTGAAGTCTGAGGGGTGCAGGGGTTTTGGATTTTCTACCCCCAGTATGAAGAGGCCTCTCAACAGTATTGTTCAATTAGGCTACGAGCAATTGATAGTCGGAAGTCCAGGTAGGTCATTGTCTTGTGTGGGTTTAGAGCTCTCCAAATTACCAAACAATTGTATATGGTTATATCCAGCTGGTGCAAAAATACCTTTTTATACCATTTCACTGTTTTTCGTAAAGAGGGATATGCTTGCAATATCTGATCTACTAGATCGACACCGCCCATGTGCATATTGTATTCCTGGATAACGTCAGGCTTGAAAATGCACATTTTGGTATGGGCATCTGTTTTTCCAGTGTCAATTATCAAAATCTTAGAGCTGCAGTTGGATAATGCCGTAACTACCCTCCTGTCCTGCCAGGCAAGGTAGGTCAAAGGTGGGAGCTGACGCACCTCCATTTCCCCTCTCCTTAGAGCCTTCGTATTCACATCTTTTGGCAAACCAATACGATTTGAACGTACTGTTCCAATTGCATTAGTCTTTCTTTTGTGTAAGGCCATGAATAATTTAGGAGAGCTGTACCAGTTATCTAAGTACACAGTCCTACCCTGATCAAGCACAGGTTCCATTAGATAAGCCCAAATCTTTGTCTCCAGTATTGTCAGTCCCTTGACCAGTGTAAATGCAGCTATTGTAAAGATATCCCGTTTTACTTTCACAAACATCAAAACTCTTTATGCCAAATCTAGCCCTTTTTGTTTTGATGTATTGCTTCCAACCTAAACGGCCCTTCCAAAGCATTAGGCTTTCATCAACAGTGACCTTTTCACCAGGCACATAATTTTCTTTAAATTTTGAAATAATATAATCGAAAACAGGCCTAATTTTGTGGAGTTTGTCATTTAGATTCTCTGTGCAGGTGAAATGAAGGAACCGCAAAATTGACGTAAACCTGTTATTTGACATGCATTTTCCAAAAAAAGGAGTAGCTAGCATGTCATCTGTGGACCAATACATGTATAATGCATGTTATTACGAATAACACCCATAAGTATAATTAGACTAATTAGCCTGTAAATCTCATTGAGTGTTACTTCTGTCCACCTTTGAATTCTGCTCTTAGGCCCTAATTTACCTTTAGAGAGCAGGTCTTCCTTCACCTTACTCGCATATACATTTGTTTCTGAAACAATGAGAGACACTAAGTCGGTAGTAAAAAATTTTGTAAAAATGTCAATTGGTTGGCTGTCAGAAGTCAGCTGAGCCTGGGATTGAACACCAGACCCTGTGCTCGTGAAGATGTGCCTGTTTGTATTGGAATTGTTTTCAGCACTCCACAATGCTGACTCTTCACGAACACCTGAAGGAAGTTGGTCACGTTCTTCCTCACTGCTACTTGTACCTATATCCTCCACACCCCCCTCAAATTCGGAAAATTCGCCATCGATATCCAAATTGCTGTCACACAGCAAGAAGTCCTCCACATTATCGTGTGTAATTTCAGAAGCCCTTACACTTCCACCACTCGCTAACCTTTGTGCAACACTGCTTGTTGATGCCATGTTTTAGCTCTGAGATGTAACACTCAATAGCTTCTCACTTCAGCTACAAGCAGGAAAGTATACGTATGCATTTCAAGAAAGAAATGAACGGAGCCTGTAAGCTATATCCAAGTTACGAAACATGTGTAAGGAAAAATTGCAAACCTGCTTTATTCTGATGACTCATAAACCACGCATACAGTAGTGTTCTATTTCACATTGTGCTGTGATTTGCTGACGCATAGCGCACACATACAATGGGTCCACTACTGTTTCTTTCCGAGATGCGTTCGACAAAGCAAAGTTAACTTTTTACCACAGTGAAACAAATAGTGCCATTTCAACGATTTGTAAATGCAACTCAACATTGCTGATGATGTACATGTATACTGCATATAATGAGTTTTATACCAGTTTTTGTTTCATTAAAATAACTTAAAATTTACGCAAAATACAGCTGTGTATTTAGGAAGCACTTTTAGCGCATTTAACAATTTAAATGCCCTGCGCTGGATATTGGGTATCCGTTCTCGGCCTGCAGAGCTTTTAAATGGCTGTCGCTCAAGAGGTTAACAAACATTATTTCAATGTAATACAAAAAATTCGCTTTTTCTGTGACAGAATGGGACCTTTCAACCATGATAATTAAAGTTCCAACGTTAGGTATAGTATGAAGTAACAATGACAAATTAAATGCAGATATAGCTAAGAGTCTATATGTAAGTAAAAAAGATTAGTTTTCAAAGTTATTCAAAACTTACTTATAAGAAATGTTCCTAAAATGGAGCTGCTCAAACATTCCTTATCACCTTGCAGTAATATAACAATAATTAAGTTGTAACGGTGTTGCCACATGTTTATACAATTTCTCAAAGTTAGATCTATTTTGTTTAATATTTACCACATGCCAACCTTCACTTACAGAAAAGAAAAATTCCATCTTGGTTTAAGTTTTCATTGAATGGCCCTTGTAATTTCTCAACCAATTGTCACTATAACATCTGTAATCCCAACAATGACATTGGATTTTGAAGTAAATCATTATAAACTATCTGAATCTGTATTCTTCTCATCACTTTCTTCTGATGACCCTTCTTGCACCTTGGTCACAGCTTTTGGCACATCAAATTGCACAAAAGTACTTTCAGTAGCACTGTCACCTGCACTAATGAATTCCTCAGAACTAATCCCAAGATTAGCATCATCTTGCACAACTGTCTATTCATCAAGTGAAGTGGCATTGTCTAAGTAGTACCTTGGTCCAAGGGCTGAAGGCAGCTTGTTTCATTTGGTTAAAAAACTAAATCTCTATGTTGGGTAGGTTCATATTCTGAATGTTATGGGCAGTACATCTGTCCAATATAAGAAGTAAGTGTTTTGAGCAGCCATTGGACTGTTGAAATGAAGGAGCCACTTAACAAATGGTGAGAGTAGATGCAAGGTAAAGTGTCCATATTTATGGCTTTAAAACAACACAGTCCAGTTTCATCCATACTGAATATCACACAAGGGCATACTTTTCCCTCAGTCAGTTGAATTCGTGCAACCAGCTGTTCACACTTTCTTCATCAACTTTATTTGCTTCACCACAAATTTGTACAGATGAAATTGAATATCTCTTTTGGAACAGAGGCAGCCAACCAACAAAACTGAAGTCTTCGATGCCTATATTCCTGGTAATCAGATTTGTTTTTGACGGAATCATAGGCCACTTAAAGATATGTTAGATGCATGGGTATGATTGCACCATTTTAGTAGTAATGTGTCAATGTCTTGATATTTAGCATTCAAGTTCATTAAGATTTGTCTCTGGAACCTGAAAGCAGCACCATTAATGATTTTGTTCTTGATTCTTAATTATTGTAGATAAAGTAGATTTGGGAATACCAAACTGCTGTGCAACTGCTGTTTTCTTGTACCACAGTCCACTACGTCTAGAATCTTAGGCTTTACCTGTACATTTAGAGCTGTCTGTTTTGTCTTTGCTGTGTTTCGTGTGCTCCCGTTTGTAGATTTTTATTCAGCATTCTAACTCAATTTGGCCTTGACTGAAAGAACATCTAGCATTGAATATGTTTCTAAATGTTAATGCACACATTACTGAATTTATTTAAATGTACCACATATGCTGATTGTTGAGGTGATAATTGTGGCTGCCAACCAATAATACATTAGAAAGGAGTCAACAATGGGCAGTTAGCTTTGTAGTTATATTTCTTGTGATCATTTCGGGAAACACTTGAAGTTTACAAATACTGTAACATCAGATTTTGTGATAGAATGAAATTTAACTACATTAGGGACTGAAGAAGAGTTTGTAGTTTGCCTCCAATATAACTTCCCACAAGAACTAATGCATCTCTTCTGGGGCCAATATTTTTTTTATATTAACTTTGAATTTGTCTTAAGTGAATTCGCGCTAACAAGGTTATACTCAATTACTATTGTTTGCTATGGGGAAACCCACCTTCTCGGTAGAGGAGATGCAAGAAGATCCTGCCCTCACTGGGAGACTACCAGTGAAAAAGAGGCAGGATAAAACAGAGAAATGTGTTAGCTCCACACATATGTAAAGGGCTAAATTGAATCGACAACTGCCTAGAAGGTAATGGAGAACTTAGAGAACTCATAGATACAAATGTTAGCATGGCTATTCTGCAGTGGAACATATGCAGTATTAGAACACCAAGACCAGAACTTGAGGTCTTGCTAAAAGAGAACGAACCTTTGGTCACATGTTTGCAAGAGACTAAATTGCATCCACAAGACGCTTTCCATCTAAGACGATACACCCCAGTATGGTGTGATGTTACACCAGAAGAGGGTATTCTGGCACATGGCAGCGCTATGATGCAATGGCTAATTTATTAGATTATTTTGCACATGCTAGAAGTGTTGACTACTTGACATTTTAAACAAATGAGGAGGTTAACTACTGATACAGATACCTAAACAGGTGGATGATAATAGCATTAATGAATTTTGAAATCCCTCTGGTTGATATCGTCAAGTTGACTGTAAAAATAGAGAGCAGCTCCATGTTCAGTATAAAGGAGGATTCCAGCCTTGACGTCAGTAGGCACACAGCAGATAAAGGTGGCAATTGTCCAAAAGTAACATAACGTAGTAAGTATAATCATCCTACTCAAAAGCATACACTAACTATACATAATGTTTCTTTGTCCACAGACTTGTCACTGAGGCAACAACAGTTGTGACATGGATTCCAAAATAGAAGTTAAAAAAGAGAATCTTCTTTCAGAAGACTTAGTCTCACAGAACGAGACAGAGTTCTGTGTTACAATGGAGAGAAACAGTGATGATGTGACAATCAAAACAGAAATTAAATCAGAGACTCCTTTTACCAAACATGTAAAGTGTGAAACTGTTACATGCAGCAGCAGCAACTGGGAGATAGATAAGGAAACACAAATTGAGGAACAGACTCTGATTTCAGACTTTGGCTCACTGAATGAGGGAGAATTTGTTCCAGAGAATCCTGTAATGAGTGATAAGAAGTACGACGGTGACCATGAAATGAATAACAAAGTAGAAATTAAAGTAGAACCTTTGTGGCTAGAAACAGAGTCTTCCTCTGTTTGTGATGATATTGAGGTAAGTTTGTACAAATCTACTGCAGTTAGAGCATTAGTAATGTTGATATAACATTTGACTTATATAATAGAAAATTAATAAGACTAATACTAGTCTGTGAATGTGCACAGTGTTCTTCAGATGGTGTGTTTAAATGGTTGAATGTGATAGGAAGTTGTATCATACTTCAGGAATGTTCGTGGAAAACAGAACACTTGTCCCCCCCCCCTCTCTCTCACTCTCTATGTGGACAGTTTAGTCTCCCAACTACTGTCACTCATCCTATCCTGAAGCACTGATACCTTCGTATTTTGACACTTTGTCCTTCTTTATCAACTTGTACTTCAAATCTATTTTGAGAAAATTGGCCAGCAAATAATATGATTGTGTGAACATGTGTATTTCTGATTTTCCACTCACTATATTGACAAAATTCTGATATTCCTATTATAGTACTCTTACTGCAGTTTTCAGATCTGTATCTTACATCTTTAGCAATTGCACAGTTGGCACCCTTCAACTGTAACATTTCTATAATCTTTTGAAGAGATTCTGTCATGTTAGCCATGTTTGTCTTCTGCTGATTGCCAATCTTATACCATGCATTTCTACAGGTTCTGTATCCTTTTCTTCTCGTACCTTTCTTTCTCCAGCTTTCCACCTCATTAATTTATATCTCTCACTGTTTTTCTCTTCACTTACTGAATAGCCTCTGATTTTAGGTAAATTATGCACCATATTTCACATTTACACCACCAGCTAGCGTCATGAGTCCTTTGTTATCTTTAACTAACTCTGTATAGATGATTGTGTGAAACTGAAGATTTGAATTATTCTCTTACAGGATGGGAAGTTGCCTCCAGTAAAATCTTCAAGGTAAGACTTGACTCTTTTCAGTTACAAGTCTCCTGCTTCTTGTGTTATATTTACTTTTAATTCTTATATAACATCACATTTATGTTGTAGCAGATGTTTCATTACATTCTTGAACTGATACAAATGAGAATTTAATAATAAATCCATCAAATTACACATTGAAATTTGTTGTATGATGGAGTACTCAGATATGTTCCACCCTTCCTCCTATTCCTCACTACAGTTTCGTCTCTTATTTGGTTTCCTATATATTGGCACACTTATACTATCTGACACCCACTTATCCGAGATTACATTTTTCTAATACGTGCAAATACTCATCCAAACCATTCTATCCACATATGTTGTTAGCTAATGCTGGATATCTGACAATGAAGTCATTAATCCTCCTGCTCTCCAATATTTTTCACAAATATTGAAGAGACTTAGCAGTAAATATAACCACTTTTTAGAGAGCACCATATTTTTATGTTTTGGTGGTCACATTGCTCTCTCACAACCCCCAGAATGTCTGGAGGACCACACCTGTCGTTGGTTTACGGGTGTCACCAACCTGACCGGGAGAGTTATCAAAATAAATTCACTGACCATATCCTCTGATTACCAATCAGAGGACGTATTACATGCCATGACAGGTCAGCATGTTAGGGGTTAAGGTTTTATAGAGAAATTAGAGAAATGGAGAGGTTGGAAAAATAAACACTCCCTAGCCCTCAAGAACCCTAATAGCATTGGGGTCGGAAGAGAACAAGAGATGACCAAGGTAAGGTCAGATAGAAAAGTTACAGCGAGGAGCAAAACACCAGTAAGTGGAAGTAATGTTCTGCTCAGCTTGGGTACCTTGTGGTTGCCATTCACATATCCCCTAGACACCAGTAAGTGGAAGTAATGTTCTGCTCAGCTTGGGTACCTTGTGGTCACTATCCACATATCCCCTAGACACCAGTAAGTGGAAGTAATGTTCTGCTCAGCTTGGGTACCTTGTGGTCACTATCCACATATCCCCTAGACACCAGTATGTGGAAGTAATGTTCTGTTCAGCTTGGGTACCTTGTGGTCACTATCCACATATCCCCTAGGCACCAGTAAGTGGAAGTAATGTTCTGCTCAGCTTGGGTACCTTGTGGTCACTATCCAGATATCCCCTACACACCAGTAAGTGGAAGTAATGTTCTTCTCAGCTTGGGTACTTTGTGGTCACTATCCACATATCCCCTAGACACTAGTAAGTGGAAGTAATGTTCTGCTCAGCTTGGGTACCTTGTGGTCACTATCCACATATCCCCTAGACACCAGTATGTGGAAGTAATGTTCTGCTCAGCTTGGGTACCTTGTGCTCACTATCCACATATCCCCTAGACACCAGTAAGTGGAAGTAATGTTCTGCTCAGCTTGGGTACCTTGTGGTCACTATCCAGATATCCCCTACACACCAGTAAGTGGAAGTAATGTTCTTCTCAGCTTGGGTACTTTGTGGTCACTATCCACATATCCCCTAGACACTAGTAAGTGGAAGTAATGTTCTGCTCAGCTTGGGTACTTTGTGGTCACTATCCACATATCCCCTAGACACCAGTAAGTGGAAGTAATGTTCTGCTCAGCTTGGGTACCTTGTGGTTGCCATTCACATATCCCCTAGACGGGGACCCCTGATATACATTACATATATTACATATGCAATACTGTGTTGTGGTCTTTCCATTCAACTTCTTCATACACCACATCTTTGCTTGGCTTATTTCCACTTTTTTAAATTGTCCCTTTGCTAATTGCATACTGGTCACCTCTTTCACTATTTCCTCATTTGCCTTGTACTTTTCCCTGCGACCTTCGGTCTCTGATGTATAACCCTTGGTGCCTCTTGAGATATTGCACTATGCTGCCTTTACCTTTGTTCTCCCTTCATCAAACATGACTTGTTTCATCTCTGTGCTGTCTTCTCTTCTGTCTCTCATGCCATTGTCCCTGAATTAGTGTCATTCAACTTCAGTGCTTCCTTGTCTACTTCAGCTAACTTACCAATATTTGAGTTTCTTGTCTCATTTCTCCTTGAATTTCTGCAGTGGTGTCTCATAATTCATTCTTTTCCTCTGCAATACGCCACTTTGTCCATAGTTTCAAACCACAACTGTAGGCCTGTTTCACTTGACTTTTTGCTCATCTTCTCTAATCTGTTAATTTCTTTATTAGCTGCCTTTGCACATATTATAAATGTTTATTAAAAAATATCTGTTCCTTTTAGTTTCTTTTGTTTTCAGAATGTATGCTATATGTGTAATTTAAGGGTACCTTTTTGGTTGAACCACTGAAAATGTACAATACTAAATCACTTTCCAAGATATTCTTCTGGTTTCAAAGAATGCTTTCCCATGAACTTTTATTTCTTACTTGAAGAAAGAGTGGAGCATGAGAAGTTTTCACATCTGCCACTCTCTGATATGAGCAGAATGTCAATTCTTCACTCACTCATCTATGATAAGTGACAGGGAAGTAAAAGGAATGCAGTGTTTTGTTTACAACTGAAGTATCATTGTGGTAGAATAACCAAGTACTTGTATGTGTATTGTGAACATTAACTGATGCAATAAGATGTTTATTTGCTCTTTCTTCACTACAAGTCAGAGCAGGATATGACTTACAGCGCTGGGCTGGACATTTGCAGATTTATGTAAACAAAGTAATTTTTATCCTGTCTCTTGAGGGTTTAAATTCAAATGTTAAATGTAATCAGTATTCATTGTTTATTTTGAAATTTATATTTGCATTTTTGAAGACCTTTTTTCTGAATAAGCACAGTGTATTGGAAAGTTAGGATCAGCCTGAAAAATTCAATGCAATATCCTCTAACTGACTTGCATTTTCTGTGCTAAACCATAACCAAGAAACAAATGTTTACTAAATATAAGATGTAAATGATGATAAACAATATGGGTTGGAAATATATTTTGGTAATTGACTTGGAGTTTCTACACTTAGTAACTTTTTAAAAGTGCTTACTTGCCACTTACATATTAGTTTGTTGTCATGTCAGAAACAGCATCAAATTTTGTAATGGGAAACATTCCATCCAAACTACAGCTGGGTGGCTAGGTGATAACTTCAGTATCAATATATTTCTTCCAAATGTAATCAACACAGGAGTTACTGTAAAACCACTTTGCTGTTGAAGCAAACCTGGAAGTTGGCGTACTGCTTGTAACAAGCATTGGATTACCACAAACTCCGACTGTGAATGTGTTAATGTCAATTTTAATTTTTTATTTCTGATTCTATCTTACATAGTTTGTGTTTGTTAGAGCAGTCAATTATTGATTGACTGTTGATAACTATTATACAAAAACATTAAAACTGGCACTTCGGTACTTATGACAGCAAGTCTCAATTGGGGCACATGTCAAGAATACAAGAATCCCTTGTGGTCTGCTGCGAAAATGCAAATCAGTTGGAGAATTTAAGATTGTGCTGGCATGTTGATATTGTAGCTCAGTGGTTAAGAGCAGCCACGTATAAAGCAGGAGGTCCGTGATTCAAATGTTGGATATGACATTGAGTTTTTCTGTGGCAATTCTACCTTTCAAACAGATTCTGTTTTCACATCTCATCCTCTGACCATTGCACTTTATGCTAAATCTTCTTAACTTTCCGGATTATGTAGAGAAGCAGTTTCTGGTGTTGACAGTGATAAATTGCCATCATTCTCCGTGGAAGTCCCTGCAAGACACTCATGCTTCCATAATGGAAAGGATCTTGAATGTGAATGCCAGAAAAGTGACGTCACAGAAATGCCAACTGCAGAACTTGTTCTCTCAAAACAACCCGGTAGTGAGAGAGGGGAAAATTACTTGAAAGAAGAGAGTTTAATTCATAATAACACGTCTGCCAAGAACTGTAGTTTTCTGTCCAGTTATCTGTCACATTTGAAAGCATATGATTTGCCTCCTGAGGGTAAGAAAACACATTATTGTAAAACCTGTGATAAGACCTTTACTCGTTTGCAACATTTAAAAAGACATTATTTGACTCATGAGGGTAAGAAGCCATACCAATGTAAAACTTGTGGAAAGTGCTTTACTCGGTTGCCACATTTGAAAACACATCATTTAATTCACGAGGGTAAGAAGCCATACCAATGTGAAACTTGTGATAAAAGCTTCAGTCAGTTGTCATATTTGAAGACACATATTTTGAATCATGAAGATAAGAAGCCACATCAATGTAATACTTGTGATAAGAGCTTTGCTCGATTGTCAACTTTGAAAGCACATATTTTAATCCATGAGGGTAAGAAGCCACATCAGTGTAAAACTTGTGATAAGAGGTTTGCAAGGTTGTCACTTTTGAAAATACATAATTGTATTCATGAGGGTAGCAAGTCACATCAATGTGAAATTTGTGACATGAGCTTTACTCGGTTGTCACATTTGAAAGTACATCTTTTGATTCATGAAGGTAAGAAGCCACATCAATGTAAAATTTGTGATAAGACCTTTGCTCAGGTGTCAACTTTGAAAGCACATATTTTGATTCATGAGGGTAAGAAGCCACATCAATGTAAAACTTGTCTTAAGAGCTTTACTCAGCTGTCAAATTTGAAAGCACATAATATGATTCATGAGGGTAAAAAGCCCCATCAATGTAAAACTTGCGGTAGGAGCTTTAATCGGTTGTCAACTTTGAAAACACATATTATGATGCTTCATGAGAGTAAGAAGTCAGACCCATGTAACACTTAAGGTGAGAACTTTATTGAGTTGTCAAATTTGAAAACATGATTTATTGTTGTAGTGTTTAACGCCCGCTTTTACTACTGCGGCACCGCAGGTGGTGACACTGATGATACATGGAATGAAGATGGAGCACCAGTGGAAAGAAATGGTGGGGGTAACCGGAGCACCCGGAGAAAACCCGCCCTCACGCCGTTTCGTCCACCACAAATACCACATGCGGGTCCCTGGGATCGAACCTGGGCTGCCTAGGTGGTAGGCGAGTGTGACATGATTTATGAGAGTAAGAAGACACCCATGTAACACTTAAGTAAAGAATTTCACTCAGCTATCAACTTTGAAAACAGCTTGATTCATGAAGGTAAGATGCCACATAAAGTAAAGCTTGTGACAATAGCTTTTTTTCAGTTTGAAAAATCAACTGGATTGATGATTTGAGTACAAATCGAAGTTGTATGTCAATTTCACTGAGCACTCAAAGTTGTTGCAGTTCTATTGGGAGGAGGTAGATCCAACCTTTTGTGAACCTTTATATGAATAAGAGGAGTTAATTAAAATGTTTGTCATGACTTAATGAATGATAATGTTCCAAGTATTGCTTCATTTATTTGTGTATGTCTCTATTGCTGAGGGTTTAGCAATGAAACCATTCTTCGCAACTCCATAATGTTTTGAGTCTGTATACAATGTGAGTTGCGCCATATTTGTTTCTTCCTTTTTGATGCATAACAGTTGCTGAGACAGTCTTGCAGATTGGTAAGCTTGAACATGGGAAGCATTGTTCAGGTGTTATTGTCTGGTCTTTGATGCATTTTTCTTCTTTCTTATTTAATGTGCTAGTAAGAGTTACAGATGTTTCCAAATTTCTGGTTAATGACACACTTCGCTGATAGTTATTTTTTAAATTTTGGTTCTAATTTACTTTTTGGTAAAGGTGTCTGCTTTTACATTCTTAATGAATCTGCAATGTTTAAGAATCCATTTGAAAACTCCTTTATAGCACTTTATCTATTTATAGAAGCACTGAATTTCTCGTTTTGTTTTTAATTTTGTGTCCCCCTGAGATAATGCTCTTACATGGATTGAAGCTCTAGAGTCCAATAAAATAAAAATGTTTTGAATTTTTGTAACCATATCAGCAGATATGAATTTAACAGCAATGTAAGTTGCTTCAGTTCCTCTGGCTATCAAATGTAATTTGTATAGGTCATGAGGTGAGATATGAACAAATCTTGTGCATAAGGGAAGTTGCCGTCCTCTATGCAACAGCTGAGAGGGGTAAATAGATGAGCTAGCTTGCCACCAATGAATAAAGACTACCGCAACTGTGTGGTGCAGCTGAAACAATTGCAGTTCACATATTAAATAATTGTTGGCAATCATTGTGAAATCGCTTTGTTCTGTACATAGCTAATTGTTATACATAATGTAATTAGCAATATGCACTAAAGCAATGCTACCGAGCTTCACTCACTTTTACTTCTTTGCATACATGATTGAGCAACTTCCCCCACATCAGCCTTTCTGGTGAAGCATTGCCACTGCACAACTAAGGGAATTGTTCCTGTCTTGTCTCAGGACCTATGCATTTTGGTATGTGCAAATTCCTTAGTAATCCTTATGTTCTGTCAATATAAACAACTGAAAGGAACCCAACAGAAAATCAGAAATGAACAATACAATGATTCTATTTATTTCAAATCACAGACGTCTGAGGGAATATTAAAGTTTAGAATAGTTCTGTATTGCTAAGCAATATGTCAATTGAAATTGTTAAACATGGTTATTTAAATGTCTTTATCATTTGTATATATTCTGTGCTATGAAAAATTCTGCATCGACTTCTTTGTTGCCATCAAATTTTAATCTTACATATGTTTGAAATCGTAACGTAATTCAAATAGAATATTAAGGGATAACTCCTATGATAAGTACAAAGGACAGCCTACGTTGATATGATCATATACCGTAAAAATGTATAACAAAAAGCACTTGGTATATGTCATTGTGTCGATTGTAACAATGAAGAAAATGTTATGTACTCTGTGATAGTTTAAATAAAAGTACAGTTTCTCCAGAAGGTCCTGACACTCGACATGCGCGAGAGAAGAGAAATTAAGGAGAAGTGACGACTGGTGGGAAACAAGCGAGTTATGTCAGAACTCTGGCAGTCACATACACAAGCGGTGTATGTTTACGTATTATAAACCATTGTGTAGTTATCACAGTGAGAGCAAGTGATGCACTGATCTCCACCTCCCCTGTTATGCAAGTAGGCATGCCTTTTCTATTGCGAACCTATACTTCAGGAGTGGGGGAGTTGTTTGGGCACTAATAACCCCAGCAGTTGGGCCTCCTAAAACATTACTACTAGTGGAGGAGTGTCACGACAATCTGGACAAACTGTAGCATTAAGACACAGGATTTGTCATTTGTCAAAACTCGCTGAGGGTGAATAAGTTCTATTGCCATGTAATTCAACAGCAAGGAAAGAAGACTTGAAATGTTATAAGATAGCAAAGGAAACAAGCAATACGAAAATTAATGAAAAGAAAGGCAAACATGACAGCAACAAGAAACAAAATTAAACCGAATCATTTGCATCAATAACTGTTTGCTTTAATGTCAGCAGATAACAATGCTAAGCAAGATGTCAACTAAAATTTTAAAGAAACCACTTTGTGTAATGCACATTTTCATTTCATTATATAGTTATTGCATGCTTTCTGCAATTTCAAAGGAAAGAGAGGAAATTATACAGCATTCGATATTTGATACAGGTGCATGTCAAAGTTGTGGAGGAACAAAGGAGACCTGCAAATTGTCAGCACATTTTGGAAGAAAGAGTATTGTCCACATTGGAGGACGTTAATATTGTGTCGCCCGCCTCTGTAGACTCATGAGCGTCATTTCACCATCCGATGACACTGCGTTGGAGGACGTTAAAAACAAAAAAAGGTTAATATGACGCCGCGAACAAAAGAAGCTCGGGGTCATTCTGTCTCACCCCACTGACGTGGCGGGCAACAAAGGTGCTCGAGATCAAGCGTCAACACATCACTCACGCGAGCAAACACATAACAGCACAAAGGTGTTCCAGAGCATTCGAGAAGTATGGCCGCCGCCTTGTTTGTAGACATTAGAGAAAGACCTGGCCATGTCATCGCCGGTGTGAAAGCTTGCAGAACTGAAGCGGGGCATTTTTTGATTCGGTCAGTGAGTACGAGACAGCCAAGACATATGACCTGTCAACGCTTTAACAAGTGTTGAGTGATTCTGTTGTAGGGGTTGGTATATGAGGGACACAGACAGTGAAGAGAGCCAGTGAAAGAGTGTGTCAAGTCTTCGAGAAGAACATAGTTCTGATATCACAAAAGACTAAACTGTTAATGTCAGTAGAAGAGAACTGTGCTTTATTGCAAAAGTTTAGAATAATAATAAATTAATAATAATAATGTATTTATTGTCAATAGACTACAAGTAGTTTCTGACATTGTCAGTTGAATTACATATGTACACTTTCATTACAATTATTCAAATTACATATCTACAATTTGCATTTACAATTAATATCTTATCACTATATTGTGACTTTGTTTTGGGTGTAAAGTAAAGAAGACAGATGTAGTCGAGATAAAGAAACACTTTTATTTCCGTAAACAGTAACTTGTACACTCGTTGCAACAGCAAGAAAGTCTTTTCCGATTCTCCAACAGCACGACTCCGAATTCGTAACACAAAGAACTAACTCTTCTCCGTCGGCACAACGCTTCACATCTGTCCGTCTCCGTCGGCACGACTACTCAACCTTCACATACGTCTGACTGACTCTTCTCACACTTTACCGCTATTTATATCTCCCAGGCACTATTCTGGAAGCTTCAGGAACGTTCACTTACTGCGGCGAGATACAAAGCAGAGAAGATTCTCGAAGTGTCTATCCTTTTCTCTCTTTCGGCAAGCGCCCCAACAATGCGGCCATGCTCTGTCTCTTTCCTTCGGCTCCTTTGCGGTAGTGCCGACAATAATGCGATGGGTGACACTGCTGTTGTCGGCAATTAGATGCGGCGAGCGCGGTGACACTGCTGCCTCCTCAGAGTTGGTCGTCCCGACCAGCACTATCACTGCGGCATCTCCCTTGCGCCCCGGTGGACTAACCCATCGAACCTCTTCTCCAGGAGGCACGATCCTAGGTATCGCTGTTGGATAGTGTCCCTTGGTCCGGGTAGGACGATGTATGCCATCCTGCTTCGAAATTCTGCAACAGTACCGCCGGTCTTGACGGTCCCTCGTCCAGTTGCCCTTCTCCCTGGTGTGTTGACGGGTTATGCTGCGCACTTGGAAACGGCTCACTGAGTACCATGTCCGCCAACCTCTCTGGCGCACCTTCGCAGCCACCTTGCTTCCGATGGGTCCGGCAACAAACCCCACCACATCCGCGCGAGTCGCGTCCACCGCTGCACTCGTGTTCACTCGTGCGCGGCACGGCCTCTCCTGTATCCTGCCGTCCAAGATGATGTCCACCATTCTTCCGTTCACGGCACTATGTGTCAGGTGATTGGATGGCTCCGACGGTCCCCCCATGTCACACACCAAGTCGGTTCTCGCGTGATGCTCGTTTGCTTGTGCGCTTCCCTGCTGATCGTCCTCCACGTCGTATCCTGGTGACACACTCCTCCAGAGGACCCTCGACGACGTCCCTGAACTGCCCCTTTGTCTTCCCCGAGATGTACACTTTCGTTATCTGAAACGGGCGCAACTGTCGCCTCGGCCACTAGGTGCTCCCTCCCCGGGTCCGCGCTATTCCGTCTGCCCCTGGCATCCAGTACTTTGACGCTCTCGTCAACTCTTACTACCAGGGCGCCAAGACGTTCCCCGTCGTCCTCCACGACGTCCACATGCTGGCAGAGGTCTTCCACCTTTTCGCCGAGTTCTTCCACGTCTTCCGTCACGCCGAGTTGTTCTACGACTTCCGTAACGCCAATCAGTTCGCCGAGTTGTTCCACGTCTTCCGTCACGCCAATCAGTTCGCCGAGTTGTTCCACGTCTTCCGTCACGCCAATCAGTTCGCCGAGTTGTTCCACGTCTTCCGTCACGCCAATCAGTTCGCCGAGTTGTTCCACGTCTTCCCTCATATCATCTGAAACGGGCGCAACTGTCGCCTCGGCCACTAGGTGCTCCCTCCCCGGCTCCGCGCTATTCCGTCTGCCCCTGGCATCCAGTACTTTGACGATCTCGTCAACTCTTACTACCAGGGCGCCAAGACGTTCCCTGTCGTCCTCCACGACGTCCACATGCTGGCAGAGGTCTTCCACCTTTTCGCCGAGTTCTTCCACGTCTTCCGTCACGCCAGTCAGTTCGCCGAGTTGTTCCATCTTCATCTCTTTCAGCTCGGCAGCGAGGTTGTCGTTTGACGTTTCCATTTTGGCAGCGAGGTTGTCGTATGACGTTTCAATTTTGGCAGCGAGGTTGTCGTTTGTCGTCTTCATTTCGGCCAATAATTCTTTCATCATTGCCATCATCCTGGTTTCCGAATCTCCCTCCATCTTGGTTCTAACGTTGCAACTTCTAACGACGATGTAACGAAACTAGAAGCAATTCGACGGATCCCACTTCTGACACCAGTGTGACTTTTGGTGTGGGTGTGAAGTAAAGTAGACAGATGTAGTCGAGATAAAGAAACACTTTTATTTCCGTAAACAGTAACTTGTACACTCGTTGCAACAGCAAGAAAGTCTTTTCCGATTCTCCAACAGCACGACTCCGAATTCGTAACACAAAGAACTAACTCTTCTCCGTCGGCACAACGCTTCACATCATCTGTCCGTCTCCGTCGGCACGACTACTCAACCTTCACATACGTCTGACTGACTCTTCTCACACTTTACCGCTATTTATATCTCCCAGGCACTATTCTGGAAGCTTCAGGAACGTTCACTTACTGCGGCGAGATACAAAGCAGAGAAGATTCTCGAAGTGTCTATCCTTTTCTCTCTTACGGCAAGCGCCCCAACAATGCGGCCATGCTCTGTCTCTTTCCTTCGGCTCCTTTGCGGTAGTGCCGACAATAATGCGATGGGTGACACTGCTGTTGTCGGCAATTAGATGCGGCGAGCGCGGTGACAATATTTATAGGTCGCGCGTTACTTCTTGACGAATGAAAATTTTATATGAAAGGTTGAATGCGAGTCTCTACTCAGCTTTTGCGGGAACGAGAGAGAGGAGGTACAGTCTGCAGTGAGATGACGGGCATGCTTCTGAGCTGAAGTAGTACAACACTACAAATCAATTTATGACACTTGCAGTAATATCAGCCACACGTATTATACACTATACCTCTATAACTGTTTCCACTTAACTTTCTTGCATTTATTCTATTCCCGACATATCTCCCTCGTCTGAATTGCTATTTTCGTTGCATGCATACATACATCCGTACCGCACAAAACTTCTGCAGTCGACTGTATACACAAACGCGACAGAGGAAAACAGAGGTGTCTGTTATCGTAGCATAAACATTTGGTGACCTGTTTATTAAGGGTAGGCTCACTCATTGGATTTCTGCTCAAGGTCATTCGTCAAGAACAAACGCGCAACCTATACAATTCATCCATAGTATACAAGGCCTTGTTTATTAAGTAATTTCTGAGCTCCTTTTTAAAACCATTATTGGATTTAGCTTGTTTAATATAATTTGGTAACTTATTGTACAGTATTATTCCCATTACATTTGGATCTTGGATGCTACAATTAATTCTAAAACCCTGTCTGAAAAAATCACTATTGTTTCGAGTGTTATAGTGATGTATGTCATTGTTCCTTAGATTATCCTTCCTCCACACATAAATAACTACCCTATATACATATAATGAGAATACTGTAAAGATTTGCTTTTCCCTAAAGTATTGCTTACATGAGTCTGTATAGTTTAATTTATATATTATTCTAATTGCCTTCTTTTGCAGTTTCAATATTCTCTCCATATATTTTTGCACTGCAACCCCAAATCTCAATTCCATACAGCAAATGAGGGTATAAGACACCATAGTAGATCATTTTTAATTCTTTCTCTTCAAGAAGACTGGAAAAGTGCCTAAGTAAATATAACGATTTACTGATTTTTCCATTGATATACTGAATGTGTTCCGACCATGTAAGCTTTTGATCTATAAGACCTAGGAAGGGCTGTTTACTTTCACAATGTATGTTGTAATCTGATAATTGTATCATGTTTGATTCATTATTTGAATTACCTAGATTATACTGAATTAGCTTTGTTTTAGACATGTTACATTTTAAATTGTTTTCCTTAAAGTATTTAAACAGTGTTTCAATAGTTTGTGTCATTGTATTATTTAAGTCTTTAATGGAAGTGCCCCAACATACAGTTGTTGTATCATCTGCATATGAGATTGCTTTACTGTTCCCATTGTTGGGTATATCATTCACATACAGTATAAATAAGAGAGGGCCCATCACAGAACCCTGCGGAACCCCATAATTTACTGTTTTGAAACTGGATGTATTTTTTATTGTTAAATTCCCTTGTTTATGGTGTATTTGTGTTGCTTGTTTCCTGCCAATAAGGTATGAACTAATTAAATCTTTTGCTAGACCCCTAATTCCATATGCTTCTAACTTAGTAGAATATTGTGATTAACATAATCAAACGCTTTTGTAAGGTCGAAGAATAATGTTGCAGTTTTTTCCTTGTTTTCTAAGTGCTTTACTATATTATTTGTGCATTCCATAATGGTTGAAATCGTTGAGAAATGTTTCCTAAAACCATGTTGTGAGTTTATAATAGTTTTATTTTTTTCCAGAAAGCTTATAAGTCTCTGCAATATAACCCTTTCAAAAATTTTGGCTAATTCTGAAGTTAATGTAATCGGCCTATAATTGTTTATATCCTTTGTATCACCACGCTTATATATAGGTCTAACAATGTATAATTTTAGGCAATCTGGAAATTGCCCTCTCGATATAGAATAATTTATGAGATGCTCAAGGGGATCAGCAAGTACATATTTGCATTGCTTAAGGACTAGTGTACTTATTTCATCCCACCCACCAATAGCTTTGTTTGGTAGTTTACTTATTATACTTATTATTTCAGCTCTTGTCACAGGATTAATAAAAAAGGATGGATAGATTTCCCTTACATAGACTTTATATGAGTTTGTTTGATTACTTGATTGGGCTGCGACATCCAGAAAAAATTGATTTACATAGTCACAGAGTTTACCAGGGTCATTCAATACCGCGCCATTTACATCCAGTTCAAGATTTATTGATCTGGGTTTGCTTTTCCTAGCCTCATTAACTATACCCCAAGTTGTTTTACAAATGTTCCCCGAATTGTTTATTTTTTCTTTATACATATTAGCTTTGAGATTATTGAAAGTTTTCAAATATTGTTTTTTAACCTGTTTATATTTATTTTTGTAGTACTCATATCCTGTTTCTTTATGTAACTCATAAAAATGCTTCATATCATCTTTCAACTTTATTGTTTCTAAATTAAGTTTTATCATTCCAAATTTGTTTCTATGTAGAACTTTTGTTTTAATACGACAGTATGCATTGAGATGCATTCTAAAAATTTGGTAGAATTTATCCCATTTCCCATTCACGCTGTTGGCCAAATAAACGGCATCCCATTTTTCCATCCCTAGTTCCCCAATTAGTTGCGTGGAAGGAAGACTAAGTAATACTAACTCGACTTGTCGTTTTGTCACACTGAGAGAGTGCCACCATGGAGGAGACGAACGATGATTAGCCGAAATTAATATGAAATCCGGAATGGAAAATGGGCACAAAAATACAAAACGTAAAGTCTGGAATGGATGAAATGAACTCCCAAAAGTACAAGATGGGAAGCTAAGTAACAGCGATTTCCACCATAGAGAATATCGAGGAGCAGAAATTTAGGTTTAAGGCCGCTGTTAGAAAAGAATCACGGCAAAAGTCAGAGATGCATTTCAATATAATATAAAACAGTGAAAAGAAAAATATACGAAAATGGCCAAAGCCAGAATTAAAACAAAAGTTATAAAAAGGTCCAAAATGTATAAAATTTGGATACCATAAAGCTCCAGGCTCATGTTTATCTTAGCTAAAAACTTAATCTTTAGACCATTTGTTTATCGTCCGCCAGAAGCTCATGAAAGGTTGTTGCAGAGTCTCGAAGTTGCGCTAGTCTAACACTAGCAGGACGTGACGGACCGACAAAAGGTCGCACCGCGGACAAAGGAGAGCAGGGTCCCGTTTAAAAAGGTTAACTATCCGTAAAGTTGCAGTGGCCAATGCGTAACCTAGCCAAAGCCATCTCGTGACGAGATATGCGAGAGGAGGTTACCCAGTTACGATAGTTCATTTACTTCTGTAACTATCCGTAAAGTTGCAGTGGCCAATGCGTAACCTAGCCAAAGCCATCTCGTGACGAGATATGCGAGAGGAGGTTACCCAGTTACGATAGTTCATTTACTTCTGTAACTATCCGTAAAGTTGCAGTGGCCAATGTGTAACCTAGCCAAAGCCATCTCGTGACGAGATATGCGAGAGGAGGTTACCCAGTTACGATAGTTCATTTACTTCTGTAACTATCCGTAAAGTTGCAATGGCCAATGTGTAACTTAGCCAAAGCCATCTCGCGACGAGATATGCGAGAGGAGGTTACCCAGTTACGATAGTTCATTTACTTCTGTAACTATCCGTAAAGTTGCAGTGGCCAATGCGTAACCTAGCCAAAGCCATCTCGTGATGAGATATGCGAGAGGAGGTTACCCAGTTACGATAGTTCATTTACTTCTGTAACTATCCGTAAAGTTGCAGTGGCCAATGCGTAACCTAGCCAAAGCCATCTCGCGACGAGATATGCGAGAGGAGGTTACCCAGTTACGATAGTTCATTTACTTCTGTAACTATCCGTAAAGTTGCAGTGGCCAATGCGTAACCTAGCCAAAGCCATCTCGTGACGAGATATGCGAGAGGAGGTTACCCAGTTACGATAGTTCATTTACTTCTGTAACTATCCGTAAAGTTGCAATGGCCAATGTGTAACTTAGCCAAAGCCATCTCGTGACGAGATATGCGAGAGGAGGTTACCCAGTTACGATAGTTCATTTACTTCTGTAACTATCCGTAAAGTTGCAATGGCCAATGTGTAACTTAGCCAAAGCCATCTCGTGACGAGATATGCGAGAGGAGGTTACCCAGTTACGATAGTTCATTTACTTCTGTAACTATCCGTAAAGTTGCAATGGCCAATGTGTAACTTAGCCAAAGCCATCTCGTGACGAGATATGCGAGAGGAGGTTACCCAGTTACGATAGTTCATTTACTTCTGTAACTATCCGTAAAGTTGCAATGGCCAATGTGTAACTTAGCCAAAGCCATCTCGTGACGAGATATGCGAGAGGAGGTTACCCAGTTACGATAGTTCATTTACTTCTGTAACCAGCCGTAAAGTTGCAGTGGCCAATGCGTAACTTAGCCAAAGCCATCTCGTGACGAGATATGCGAGAGGAGGTTACCCAGTTACGATAGTTCATTTACTTCTGTAACTATCCGTAAAGTTGCAATGGCCAATGTGTAACTTAGCCAAAGCCATCTCGTGACGAGATATGCGAGAGGAGGTTACCCAGTTACGATAGTTCATTTACTTCTGTAACTATCCGTAAAGTTGCAGTGGCCAATGTGTAACCTAGCCAAAGCCATCTCGTGACGAGATATGCGAGAGGAGGTTACCCAGTTACGATAGTTCATTTACTTCTGTAACTATCCGTAAAGTTGCAGTGGCCAATGTGTAACTTAGCCAAAGCCATCTCGTGACGAGATATGCGAGAGGAGGTTACCCAGTTACGATAGTTCATTTACTTCTGTAACCAGCCGTAAAGTTGCAATGGCCAATGTGTAACCTAGCCAAAGCCATCTCGTGACGAGATATGCGAGAGCAGGTTACCCAGTTACGATAGTTCATTTACTTCTGTAACCAGCCGTAAAGTTGCAGTGGCCAATGTGTAACTTAGCCAAAGCCATCTCGTGACGAGATATGCGAGAGGAGGTTACCCAGTTACGATAGTTCATTTACTTCTGTAACCAGCCGTAAAGTTGCAGTGGCCAATGTGTAACTTAGCCAAAGCCATCTCGTGACGAGATATGCGAGAGGAGGTTACCCAGTTACGATAGTTCATTTACTTCTGTAACCAGCCGTAAAGTTGCAGTGGCCAATGTGTAACTTAGCCAAAGCCATCTCGTGACGAGATATGCGAGAGGAGGTTACCCAGTTACGATAGTTCATTTACTTCTGTAACTATCCGTAAAGTTGCAGTGGCCAATGCGTAACCTAGCCAAAGCCATCTCGTGACGAGATATGCGAGAGGAGGTTACCCAGTTACGATAGTTCATTTACTTCTGTAACTATCCGTAAAATTGCAGTGGCCAATGTGTAACCTAGCCAAAGCCATCTCGTGACGAGATATGCGAGAGGAGGTTACCCAGTTACGATAGTTCATTTACTTCTGTAACTATCCGTAAAGTTGCAGTGGCCAATGTGTAACCTAGCCAAAGCCATCTCGTGACGAGATATGCGAGTGGTTACCCAGTTACGATAGTTCATTTACTTCTGTAACTATCCGTAAAGTTGCAGTGGCCAATGTGTAACTTAGCCAAAGCCATCTCGTGACGAGATATGCGAGAGGAGGTTACCCAGTTACGATAGTTCATTTACTTCTGTAACTATCCGTAAAGTTGCAGTGGCCAATGCGTAACCTAGCCAAAGCCATCTCGTGACGAGATATGCGAGAGGAGGTTACCCAGTTACGATAGTTCATTTACTTCTGTAACTATCCGTAAAATTGCAGTGGCCAATGCGTAACCTAGCCAAAGCCATCTCGTGACGAGATATGCGAGAGGTTACCCAGTTACGATAGTTCATTTACTTCTGTAACTATCCGTAAAGTTGCAGTGGCCAATGCGTAACCTAGCCAAAGCCATCTCGTGACGAGATATGCGAGAGGAGGTTACCCAGTTACGATAGTTCATTTACTTCTGTAACTATCCGTAAAGTTGCAGTGGCCAATGCGTAACCTAGCCAAAGCCATCTCGTGACGAGATATGCTAGAGGAGGTTACCCAGTTACGATAGTTCATTTACTTCTGTAACTATCCGTAAAATTGCAGTGGCCAATGCGTAACCTAGCCAAAGCCATCTCGTGACGAGATATGCGAGAGGTTACCCAGTTACGATAGTTCATTTACTTCTGTAACTATCCGTAAAGTTGCAGTGGCCAATGCGTAACCTAGCCAAAGCCATCTCGTGACGAGATATGCGAGAGGAGGTTACCCAGTTACGATAGTTCATTTACTTCTGTAACTATCCGTAAAATTGCAGTGGCCAATGCGTAACCTAGCCAAAGCCATCTCGTGACGAGATATGCGAGAGGAGGTTACCCAGTTACGATAGTTCATTTACTTCTGTAACTATCCGTAAAATTGCAGTGGCCAATGCGTAACCTAGCCAAAGCCATCTCGTGACGAGATATGCGAGAGGAGGTTACCCAGTTACGATAGTTCATTTACTTCTGTAACCAGCCGTAAAGTTGCAATGGCCAATGTGTAACCTAGCCAAAGCCATCTCGTGACGAGATATGCGAGAGGAGGTTACCCAGTTACGATAGTTCATTTACTTCTGTAACCAGCCGTAAAGTTGCAGTGGCCAATGCGTAACTTAGCCAAAGCCATCTCGTGACGAGATATGCGAGAGGAGGTTACCCAGTTACGATAGTTCATTTACTTCTGTAACCAGCCGTAAAGTTGCAGTGGCCAATGCGTAACTTAGCCAAAGCCATCTCGTGACGAGATATGCGAGAGGAGGTTACCCAGTTACGATAGTTCATTTACTTCTGTAACCAGCCGTAAAGTTGCAATGGCCAATGTGTAACCTAGCCAAAGCCATCTCGTGACGAGATATGCGAGAGGAGGTTACCCAGTTACGATAGTTCATTTACTTCTGTAACTATCCGTAAAATTGCAGTGGCCAATGTGTAACCTAGCCAAAGCCATCTCGTGACGAGATATGCGAGAGGAGGTTACCCAGTTACGATAGTTCATTTACTTCTGTAACCAGCCGTAAAGTTGCAGTGGCCAATGCGTAACCTAGCCAAAGCCATCTCGTGACGAGATATGCGAGAGGAGGTTACCCAGTTACGATAGTTCATTTACTTCTGTAACTATCCGTAAAGTTGCAGTGGCCAATGTGTAACCTAGCCAAAGCCATCTCGCGACGAGATATGCGAGAGGAGGTTACCCAGTTACGATAGTTCATTTACTTCTGTAACTATCCGTAAAGTTGCAGTGGCCAATGTGTAACCTAGCCAAAGCCATCTCGTGACGAGATATGCGAGAGGAGGTTACCCAGTTACGATAGTTCATTTACTTCTGTAACTATCCGTAAAGTTGCAGTGGCCAATGTGTAACCTAGCCAAAGCCATCTCGTGACGAGATATGCGAGAGGAGGTTACCCAGTTACGATAGTTCATTTACTTCTGTAACCAGCCGTAAAGTTGCAATGGCCAATGTGTAACCTAGCCAAAGCCATCTCGTGACGAGATATGCGAGAGGAGGTTACCCAGTTACGATAGTTCATTTACTTCTGTAACTATCCGTAAAGTTGCAGTGGCCAATGTGTAACCTAGCCAAAGCCATCTCGTGACGAGATATGCGAGTGGAGGTTACCCAGTTACGATAGTTCATTTACTTCTGTAACTATCCGTAAAGTTGCAGTGGCCAATGTGTAACTTAGCCAAAATCATCTCGCGACGAGATATGCGAGAGGTTACCGCATATCGATAGTTCATTTACTTCTGTAACTATCCGTAAAGTTGCAGTGGCCAATGCGTAACCTAGCCAAAATCATCTCGCGACGAGATATGCGAGAGGTTACCGCATATCGATAGTTCATTCACTTCTGTCAGCTGATTACCTCGGGGATCCGAGCACTTCGTGCCAGCACAACACTACTGCTCTCCGCACTTCGAGTCTGAAGTCCTTCGAAGTCATACCAGAAATGGCAAAGCTGGGTTCTGTGATTGCAGCCCTTGCTGCCAAATCCGCCTTTTCATTCCCTGGCATACTTACGTGACCAAGGAATCCATGCACACGCCACGTAAACGTTAGAAGCGTGTGACACTTGGAAGGCAATCTGGATATATCGTACAATAGGATGGGGAGTTGTAGAGCTCACGGAGGCTCTGACGTGCATTAAGAGTCGCTTAAATTTAGGCAGTCAGCCAATTTACGCCGGTGCTCATATAAAACGGCTCGGTATATTGCATACAACTCTGCAGTAAAAATGGAATGCTGTTATGAAAACCGAATGCATGTGGTTCGGTTTCATTAACATAAACACACCCAACGCCACTGGTGCTCTTTGACCCTTCGGTGTAAGTCGGATGTTGGTCAATGTAGTCTGACAAAAAATCTAAAATAATAAAAAAAAAAAAAAAAAAAAACCAAGTGCGGTTGCTACAGATAGACATCGTGGATTTCCGGTACACACTTATCCCAAGATCGGACGTGCCCCGCAAGCAACTGTCGTAGAGCCCCTCTCCCTTAGGAAACCTGTCAGGCATTTGAATAGCAAACTTCTTAAGAAACTCTCGATAGCGAAATCCCGGTGGCTTAGGATTAAGATTGCTCTTTAAATACAGTTCGCTTAGCACGACGTTGAAAAAGGAAGCGAACGTTGGATGCTTAGGCATACATCTAAGCGCAGAACCATAATTTCCCAACAATACGGCACACCGATATTGCAGAGGAGGTTCTGCCGATTCGGCGTAAAGGCTCACAACTGGACTTGGAAAAGCCCCTAATGCCATACGTATTATCCGATTATTGACTGTTTAATCTCAGCACAGCACAGATAATCGTGCTGAAGAATAACGATGTACCCATAGTCTAGTTTGGATCGGACCAATGCGCAATATTCACAGCAGAACTGTCCGATCCGCACCCCATGATTTGCCGTTTAATACCCATAAGATATTCAGGAAACGATCACATCGTGCTTTTAGCTATGTTATATGGAATAACTAGCTGAGCTTCCTATAGAAGATCAGCCGCAGAAACGCGACTTATCTGCGAATAGAAGTAAATATGCCCCGAAACGGAGTGAAGATAGTAATCTCCTACGGCACCAGGAATTAACGCATATCGATTTCTCAGTTGAGAAGCGAAAGCCGTTTGAGCTCCATTCTCGAAGGTTGTCCAAACAGTTAAGTGGGTGTACCAAGTGCGCTGAGAAGTACAATAAGCTTCGAAGTCGTCTACTTTTTGTAGTGTTTGACGTCCGCTTTTACTATTACGGCAGCGCAGGCGGTGACACTCATGATACATGGAATGAAGATGGAGCACCGAAGGAAACCCGCCCCAGAGCCTCTTCGTCCACCACGAATCCCACATGCGGTTGTCCGGGATCGAACCCGGGTCGCTTTATTGAGAAGCGAGTGCTCTAACCACTCGGCTACGACGCGGCCGATGAAGTCGTCTACGAATAGGCATGAGAAACTCCAGAGGGACACATTTCCAGACGGAATTAATCGCGATAGCAATCAGTGTGACACTCAGTACCGAACCCTTAGGTATTGTTCTCCTGAAAAAAAAAAAAAAAAAAAAAGGAATTATAAAAAACCGAGCCGCTCTTTACTCGGAAAATGCGGTTCTTCATAAACTCCTGAATAAAAAGTGGTAGAAGGCGTCCACGTATGTTCCAGGCATACAGGGAGCGTAGAATCCCTGCTCGTCAACAGCTGCCTTCTTGAGTTCGAAAACTATGCCAAGGGTTTGACAGTTCTTGATAAATCCCGTCATTATGTGTCAATATAGACACAAGATGGTCCATAAATGTTATGTTGGTAGGTTGCGACTTTCTAGCCACCATACCAACCGCCCATTGCTCATGTACTCCATTACCTCGCAAACACAGCTGGTGCGGCAAATAGGACGGTAGCTAGAGGGGAGATTATCCTTTCCAACTTTCAAAATGGGTACAACGGTGGCCTCCACCCAGTTTTCTGGAACTATACTGTCTTCCCAAACAGGATTATAGACCTCGAACAGGAATGCCTTCAGGAGAGAGCTCTTGTAACTTTTCTACGTGAACACCGTATGGTCCTCGTGCTCATAGTCGCGTGTTCTAACTCCGCCAAGGCGATTATAATCTACGTTTCTAGAATGATAAGCGAAGCCGTGACATTCCACCCGAGTCTTAATGGGAAGGAACTCGGGAGTAGTTATCTAAGCTAGACACTCGAGCGAAAGCACTGCCCAGCGTGTTGGCACATCAAATGGATCAACAACACCTCCTGTAGCAGTTTTCATGTGGGCATATTTACCGCCTACATGCCTTAACTTATCCCATGAAACCGAGGAAGGTGTATGTCGGTTAAATAAAGTTAAATATTTGTTCCACGATGTCCATTTTGACTTGACTGGACCTGGCGCGTTTTCTTGCACTGGATTAGGTTACCCAATGACAAAGTTATTTCGTTTCAGGTTTTAGTGATGAAAGCAGTTAAGAAATTCTGGCAAACAGCTCAATTTGTGCGAAGACGTCCTGGTGAAATGCATCATCGAGATTGTGTTGTGCAGGGAGTAAAACATCCCCCCAAGGTTATGACATGGTCAGTCATCAGTGACAAAGGAACTGAATGTTCATATGTTGTTGTGGCAGGATCACTACAAGGAATTGTTAAGAAAGCTGCTGCCTCATATAAAAGATTGGTTCCAATCATATTTATGCAAGATGGGCAAGAAATCTCACTGCGAAATCAGTAATACCTTTCCTGAGAGAGCAGAACGTTCCTGTGTTGCCGCGGCCAGGGAATCCTCTAGATATGAGCCCCAATGAAAACGCCTGGAAGCTAGTGAAAAAAGGAGTGCCAAAGGAACTGATAACCACAAAAGTTAGGCTTATTGAAAATATCATAGGGCTCTGAAATCATCCACAAGTCAGGCATGTATAAATAGCATGCAAAGATGAATTAAAGCATTCCTAACTGTCTAAGATGGTTTGAAAAAGTACTAAAACTTTCATATCTAAAATTGTCTGACGGTTCAAAAATATATCCAATTATCACCAGGTACATCATACTACAAATTGTTCATCGGTGTTTAATGAAATGTAACTTTTCAATGTAGGCTTGTAAAAATAGAAATAAAATGTGTTGCATGTTTGTCTCCTAACCTCATATTATGCTGAAAAAGTGTAGGTGCGTCTAATAATATGGTCAGGCACTGTAATATTTGAATGTGATACATACTCTTTAAGGTAAGTCCATCACCTTGAAGTACGAGGGCGGTGGTTGATTTAATTACATTGTCGTGCGAGACGCCTCTACGGTTCACGCAGGTAGCTCTACTATTGCAGAAGTCACTTGTGTGACCACATTGAACTATCATCTGCTACGAAGAAACGGACATCCTTGCTACAACATCCCATTATCATGCACGCCATATCGTGAAGCAATCGAAATTTACAAGAATAAAGAAAACTAACAAGAAAGAAGCTCTCAAACTTCATAAAACATGGTACCCTGCTCTACTAAATAACCTCACGGCCAAACCCCATTGACCAATCACAAAATACCACGCCCTACCTCTAACAAACACATGCACTGAGCAGGTTTTTGTGGACCCACACCACTGTATTGACGTAATAGGAATCCAACGGTTGTATGATCCCATCTGCCAACATCTCCTGTATGAATCGATCGGTTTCTTTCCATGATGAAATCAGGGATCGGCTTTGATTTGTGGGAGTAGGGGATGATATCTTTCACCTCGAAGGTGTGCACGTACTTGTTGCATGTTCCTGGCTTCTTACTAAACACGTTTTGTTAATATCCTCAGTTCATTTCTCTCCATTTCTGTTATGTTATTAGCTTTCCTGACTTTTTCATTGATTAATTGCAATATTGGTTCTTCATTGCTACTTGGCAGTACGTCATGCTAGCAGTAATCTAAGGTGTTGTATTCATCACATCCCGCACACACCCAATGGTTGCAAACCATGGCATCTCCTTCATTCTTCTAACTTATCCTTTCCCTCTCCTACAACCAGGTCTACCAGCATGTTCTTGTGAATTTGGATATTTTCTAGAACAATTGTTCGTCTGTATAGATTCTAGCCTGTTCTAACTCTTCGTGGTTCGTGTTTTCCTCCAGGAATTGTGTAGTACATTCTGATATCCCCTACTGGATTGTAAATTTATGTAGATCATAATCTATTACCGACCTGTAAAGGTTAACCAAGTCGCTGCCGATGATCAAAGTAGCTGTTAATCTTGGTATTACCAATGCGATGAAGTGAAATTCCTAACTGTATTTTACGTGTTCTTTTTTCTTGTCTGTCGCCGTGGTCCAATACACTCCCCACACAGGCAAGAACTTGACATAGTTACTGTTTATTGTTTTCTCCAACAGTTGTTTGTCGCATACCGATGTGCTGGCTCCTGTAGCAATCATGCCCCGCAATTCGATCCCCCATACTTTTAGCCTGATCATTGGCGGATTAGTCATCTCTTTGCTGTCGTTTCCCTGTCTTTTCAAGGCGCTTATATCTATTTAATTTATATCGCCCCTACTGCCACATAGGTCACTGGGTGTTAGTAACAGTGGCTGTGTCAGTGTTCTGTGCAGCATCCGTTCTATACGCCCCGTTATCATGTGTTTCCTGTTGATCGTTAGTGTTCCAGTGATTTCTTCCCCTTTGGCGTGAATCCCTATTATTCGGTGATCTTTGACTGTTCAGTTATTCCCGGCAGAACCGAATGTGATTTACCTGGTGACTACGATCTCCTGGTCTGCAATAATCCTATCTATACCTTGTTCCACTCTTAGATGACAGTATGGAGTTAAATGGGATATATCTGTCTATCTAGCGCATACAAGTTGCCATTAGCCTCGTTCTTTTCTACCCTCGCAATGTTGCCGGGTTCCTAATTGGATGGTATAAATTTCAGGTTTGAACACATTATCCTACGCAGAATTTTTTTCTCTATTAGGTTATATCCTTTTTAGAGTCATTATACATTTCTATAGGCCCATATTTCTTCAAAAAACGTTTTTTTTTTCAATAAAAGTCCGATATGTGCTGTTTCTATACTCATCACGCACTAACAAACTAACTGCTTGAATGCGCCTATATTTTTTCCTTAGGTAGAGTAAACTATAATGCTACTACCTGCCCACTTTGAATTCTCTATGTTTACTCAGTTAAGTGTTATAATTTTTAAAATTAAATGTTTTCGGAAAATTTTATACCTGTGCACTGCAAAAGTTACGCAGTGTGAAACTTTTTTGTTATTGAGTTTACATCAGGGAACCAGCGAGAACAAATGTTGACGAGGGTTGAAGAAAGTTTTTAAAATAAACCAAAAGGCTGTAACTTCTTTCTTTCATCGAGTAGGGCAAACAAAGGGTATTCATCTATTCAGCGTATTCTCGCGCCAGGCCTGACGCAGAAGATAGTATAAGGAGCAGCACTAGCATTAGTTCGAAAGAAGTCGGTGTGTAACTGTGTAGAATCTGTGAGCTGTTATTGCGTTATTTGTTTAATAGTTTCGTAAATATTTGTAGTTATGGAAGGGGAAGCTAGGAAGAGACGATATATTGGTAAATTAAGAAGGAACGCCAAATAATTATGAATGAGTTAGATTAATTTTCAAGTAAAATGCGTGTAAGGCAGTTAAAGAAACAGCTAAGGCTATCGGGTGTTCAGAAGCAGTAGTGTATAGGATTAAAAAGGAAGTAATGAAAGGACTTCTAAGAACGCCATCGAAAAAGAAAGCAAAAAGGGCGGGAAAAAAAAGTATATAGTGAATAGTGCAATGTGGAGTGCGGCGAATTGTTCATTCTTTACAGTTTGCAAATATTCCACCCAAGCTGAATATAATTTTGTCATGGTTCAACAGTGATGAGACCCTACCAAATTTCTCAAGGGCCACTCTTAGTCGGTTCTTACATGATTTGGGGTCCGAATATGAAAGAAGTAGTAACAAGTGCATATTAATAGAAACAGACGATATCGATATCATCAGATGGCGACATAAATATCTAAAAGACGTAAAAAGGTTTAGGGACCAGGGGAAATCAATTGTTTATACAGACGAGTCATTTGTAAATTTAGGCCATACAGTGACAAAGGCGTGCAGGGATACGAAAGTTAAAAGTGTCCGTCAAGCAGCAATTGGAGGACTAAGTACAGGACTCGGTCACCTCGGGATCGCGCAGAGAAAGATTCGCAACTAGTACGTTGCAACACTGCTCTCCATTTAACGTGTACTGTCTTCTAAGGGCGAAACGCGCTTTAGGTGTTCTGTAGCTTGACTTGCCCCTTGGTATTGTGTCGTGGTACCGTTGCCTCGTGTTTTCTGTTCTTTCGCCATGGTTATGGGACTGAGGTGGTGAATGGTGTGTCCCTCTTCCCCTGTTATGATCCCAGGCAACCGCAGGTGGGATTTGTGGTGGATGAAGCAGTGTTGGGGCGGGTTTCTTGCTGGTTCTCCGATTTCTCATCCCACCAGTGCTCCATCGTCAATCCATGTATCATCAGTGTCAGCGCCGGCGGTGCCTTATGTAGTAACAGCGGGTTTAATCGCTACAAAAAAAAATCCCATGTTATGGACACTTCGAGGGTTTCTGTCGCCTTTTTCATTTTGGTTATTCATCATCGTGCTTCCATTTAGGTTATGAGTTCGAATGGCTGTTCATTGGGTCGACCATTCTGTTTCGAAGGCCTTCAGTTCAATCTGTCTGTGAAATCTGCTGGCTTCGCCACGGTTAATCCGGTTCTCACTGAATCTGGAAAATGCTTCGTAATGTTGGCGATGATAGGTTAGGGTCTAATGCTTTCCCATTGTTGGCTATTTTCAAGAAGTAGTCTACTAGCGATAATCCCTTGGATGTATCGCATCTCCCTGTCGCTAGCTCTACCTTTATCTGGTGCTCTTTACCTGGGCCTCAATACCTTGAGAGAGATTCCTAAACAAGCTATAAGTTTCGTGACAAGCTAGTATTAACCTTAGGTATTCTAGTGCTTTGTTTTTAAAGCCTTTCTTTACCATCAGCATGCTGAGCTCATTTGGTATTCTTGTCATTTTGAAACACTCCTCCATCTCTTTGACAAACAATTTAGGATCGACACCCTTGTCCTCATCAAATGTCAGGGTGTAATCCTGTGTAGTACACTGTTAGTGTAGCATGTATTGTGTTAGTATGTGGTTGTGGACCTGTGGCTTTTGTAGTGCATTCACAATTTCATTTACGTTAACAAAATTTTCCTTTCCTTTTAGCATTTCTTCACAAATTGACTTTAGATCAGTCTTTATTTCTAATTGACTGTTTCATATTATCCATGGCATCTTGTGATTGCACTACATCAGCCACAATCTTAATCCTAGAGGATACAACTTATACATTATGCATTCTTTCCGGGCTTGTAGGTCGTGGCCCTGTTAGTTTTATTTTCAAACGTTTCGCCAAAAACCTCGTCTGGCATCCTCAGGGAAGTGAAAGCCATGAAATAAAGGCTCCGGTGTCCAAAACAAGACTGCATCATTCTGTCCGGTAGCGTTCTATTTATTGCATTTATTGTGGAGGGCATCTTGGACCCAACCATAGACAGAGAAGCTGTAGCAGAGGTACTACTGGTTGAGGTTATGAGCGGGTGCTGAGGGTTGCCGCTGCCAAAGTCAGATGTGTGGCAAGTTGTGGCCCACATAAATACCAGCGTGAGAATGGGCACGTTGGAACTGTCATCACTGACATCAACTGTGACTATACGCAAGGAAGTACCAAATATTGGTTGATATGGGTGCAGCCATCACCATGTTGTGACCTGACATGGTGGAGGGCTTGCCATCGAAGAAGCCAGATCGGCCCTACAACACTAGCCATTGGGCGACAGCTTTAGAGAGGGGCCTTGCTGGAATTGACCCTGTGGCAGTGCATTACAAGTCTGGGTGACTGAGGTGGTCCTGGGTTTGAATACCCTTAGGGTTCACGGGGCGACGATCAATCTCAGGAGATTCTTGCGAGTCACACAGGTCAAGGTAATGCTCCGAAACCCAGTGAACATGTAGAGGTCTGCAGGGTAACACTGGAGGTTACGTTAGGGTCCCCTAATTTGAGAAACTTTGTGTGAGGTCATAGTTGGAAAGAACTTAAAGAAAAAAATTGAATGCTGGAAACTCTTCAAATATATTTTCAAATTTGAGAACTCATTTTATCATGGTGTGGCTTCTTATCTTCATGAATCATACTGTGTCTTTTCAAATCTGACAAGTGAGAAAAGCGCTTATCACAAGTTTTACATTGGTGTGGCGTCTTACCTTCATGAATCATACTGTGTATTTTCAATCCTGACAAGTGAGTAAAACTCTGGTCACAAGTTTTACATTGGTGTAACTTCTTACCCTGATGAATCATTTCATGTGTTTTCAAATTTGACAACTGAGTAAACCTCTTATCACAAGTTTTACACTGGTATGGTTTCTTACCCTCATGAATCAAATCATGTGATTTCAAATGTGACAGTCGAGTAAAGCTTTTATCACAAGTTTTACATTGATGAGGTTTCTTACCCTCATGAATCAAAATATGTGTTTTCAAAGTTGACAAACGAGTAAAGCTCTTATCACAAGTTCTACATTGATGTGACTTCTCACCCTTATGGATCAAAATATGCATTTTCAAATTTGACAACTGAGTAAACCTCTTATCACACGTTTTACAATGGTATGCCTTTTTACCCTCATGAATCAAATTATGTGCTTTCAAATGGGACAACCGAGTAAAGCTCTTATCACAAGTTTTACATTGATGTGGCTTCTTATCCTCATGAATAAAAATATGTGTTTTCAAAGTTGACAAATGAGTAAAGCTCTTATCACAAGTTTTACACTGGTATGGTTTCGTACCCTCATGAATGAAATTATGTTCTTTCAAATGTGACAACTGATTAAAACTTTTATCACAAATTTTACACTGGTGTGCCTTCTTACCCTGATGAATCATACTATGTTTCTTCAACTGTGACAGATTACTGAAGTCCTTGTCACAAATGTTGCACTGGTATAGCCTTTTGCCATTAGGAATTAAACTCTCTTGTTTCAAGTATAGACGTCTTACATACTTTTCCCCTCTCTCACCATCAAGGTGTTCAGAGAGAACATCTTCTGCAGTTGGCACTTCTATGACATCACTTTTCTGGCATTCACATTCAAGATGATCCTTTCCACTATAGAAGCATGTGCATCTTGTCGAGACTCCAGCAGGGAACAATGGTGATTTATCACTGTCAGATCCAGAAACTGCTTCCTTACATAATCTGGAAAGTTAAGAGGATTTAGCATTAAAAGCAATGGTTAGAGGATTAGTTCTGTAAACAGCATCTGTTTTAACGGTAGAATTACAAAAGAAACATCAGATGCCCTATCGTTGATTTAAACCATGGAATTTCGCTATAAATGTGGCAACTTGCCAGAATAACCTAAGTTCTCCAAGTCCTAGCTTTAAGGTTTTTCTATAATAGTTTCCATTTATCAGGCCAATCAAGCTTTGCATAGGTTAACTTTGTAAGGTAGAATCAGGAATGAAAAAAATGTACCATATCAATACATTCATAGTCTGGGTTTCTAGTAATACGGTGCTTATTACATGTGCTGTGAGGTACAATTTCCAGGTTTGTTTCAACAGCAAAGTACCTTTACAGCATTTTCCTGTGTTGATTACATTTGGAAGAAAATATATTGATTACAAAGCTATCAGCAAGCCATCTGGCTATACTTTGGATGAAATGTTTCTCATAAAATTTGATACTGTTTCTATAACATCACAACAAATGGCCATTAAACACTTTTAAAAATTATAAAGTGCATGAAGCTCCAAGTTAATTACCAAAATATATTTTCTGCTTCATCAAAATTTACATCTTCTACTTTGTAAGCCTTTGTGTCTAGATTATGATTTACTGGGGCAAATGTAAGTTATTTGGACAGTTTACTTGTGCAGGTGACCACAAGATCCGTGATTCAAATCATGGATGTCATTGAATTTTTCAGTCTGAATCTATCTTTCCAATGTATTGAGCTCATTCCGAATAAACAGGCCTTCAAAAAAAGTGCAGATATAAATTTCATTATTAACAATGAAAAGTGATTATGTACTTAGGCTTTCACGGCTGGTGTCTTGACTATTAGAAATGTTTGGTTCTTCAGGGCTTGAAGGCCGTGGTCTAGAAGGCATCGTAGATACCAATGTTTAGCCAAGTACTGCACAAAGAGTAAATAAATATCTTACTGTGTCAGCTAATGTTCACAATACACATACAAGGATTTGGTTTCTAACACAATGATGATACCTCAACTGCAAACAAAATACTGCAGTGACTTCCCTGTCACTTATCATAGGTGAGTGAATGAAGATTTCACATTCTACTCATAAGAGAGAGTGGCAGATGTGAAAACTTCTCATCTCCCCTCTTCTTTCTTCAAGGAAGAAATAAACATTTTTTGGGAAAACCAGAACAATATGTTTAAAAAGTGATTTAGTATTGTACATTTTCAGTGGTTGAACCAAAAAACACCCTTAAATTAAACATACGGCATAATGCTACAGACAAAAGAACTTAAAGGAACAGATATTCAAGGAAAAATGAGGTAAGAAACTCAGAAAATTAATAAGTCAGCTGAATTACATAAGGAAACACTGAAGTGGAATGACACTACTTCAAGGTCAGTGGTGAGAGACAAGAGAAGGCAGCACGTGAGAAGATGACGGAGGAGAGAGAGAGAAGAAACAAGGGAGAAGAGAGAAGGGGAAAGGCAGCACAGTGCAGTATTTCACTGACAGCATGGGGTTATATCTCAGAGATTGAAGAAGATAGCAGAAAACACCAGACGGCAAATGAGGAAATAGTGAGGTGGCCGGTAGTGCAAATAACAAATGGGCAATTTTAAAAATAAGTGGAAATAAACCACACAAAGGAGATATGATGGATAAAGAAGTTAAATGGAAAGACCCAATACAGGTATTAGATATCTGAGTAGAATGGGTTCAAAGAAGAGTATGTTTCCAGACTGGGTGCAAGAGTTACTTGCTCTCATTGTCAGCAGTACACAAACAAATGTAAGAGTTTCAACTCTTAACTCAATTTTTCCATAAACTCAATACATTAGTCAGCAAATATGTTAAACCAATGGCATTTTAATCAAATCATGAAGATGCAATGAAAAATCGTCTATATAAGGGACAGTTTGGGAAGGATTTTCTTGAAAATATGTGTATTACATATCTGTACGATGCCGAAACTTGATATTAGAATTTCACTTTTGACTTATGCTTGGTCTCTCTCTTTCAATTTTTATCTAGCAAAGCTCATCTTGCAGTTATGAGACTTGAAAACATATTTTCATTGAAATCCTGATATTGAAAGTTTGGGTGGAATATGATACTATTGGCATGTAGTACAGGTTTGTATTTGAACCACCCTCATACAAGGGTATAAAACCCTCTACAGCATCTATGTACTCTATCACATAACAAATTTCAATATGTAATTTGATGGATCAGTTATTATATTCCCATTTGTGTAAGCTCAAAAATAGACACATCTGCTACAACATAAATGAAGGGTCTAACTGCAAAAGTCTCATTCTCCACTTTTTAAAATTTTAAGAAATTCACAAAAAACTAATACAAATGAAAATATTCATTGATTAGCAATTGTTTTGCAATTTCCATGAAGAATGAATAATAAAGAAATGTTGCTTCACATAAAAAATATATCTAGGTATTTGATTGATAGAAAAACAGGATTAAATATTGGAGAATGTGACTTTTGCAACCAAGCTGTGGAGAATGTCAGTTCTGCAATGTAAAAATATGGAGAATGTTATTTTTGATACCAGGAATAATGAAGATGTAACACTTCTTGGCAGGTGTATCAATGAAATCACTTTATTATACATTAGCAAACTACAATTTTATACATTGAAATTAGCTGAAAAAGTCTGTCTTAAATGTGTAAAATAAGTGATTCCTCTGCATAACGGCATTCGCACTCATGTTCATCTGCCCCTACATTACTTTCTGGGCCATCTATTACATGTTTAAAAAAAGTGTACAGATTCAAGCTGTAGGCAAGTGGAGAAATCGTCTACCCTGGGACTGCTAAACCAAAGGTTATAGAACCTGTTAAAATGTAACGAAAGTTCCTTTCACCTGCAGAGTCTCTCTCAGCTTCAGTATCTTCTGAATACATTCTCCATAACTTCCTTATATTCAACTCCGAAGATAAATACTTTCATCCAGTCGTGTTAGCACAATAGTGTGTTTTGCTACATGTGAGCTTATTTATAAATTTAATATTTTCTCTCTTAGCACTACTTTTGTTACCAGTTCTATCACCACCCCGACGTTCCTTGGCCCCTTCACCAGTATTATAAAATATGTCACCAATACGTATCACTCGATTTCTTGATACCTGCAAAACACCCAGATACCAGTTCTTTGTTTTGATTGTGAATATGGTATTTCGCTCAAGCTGCTTTTCTCTGATACTTATTCTTTTTTGGACGTCACCTCTTTACCGGCTGCATACTTAAATGTTTCAAAATAAAATATTATTGACTGGTGTAACAGCCAATGAATGCATTATCTAAATAAATTTCAAAACACTTTCATGAAAATTTCAGGAACACAATATTCAACAAGCTCCCATAGTAGTATAAACAACTGATAATCACATGACCTAATGAAAGCTTCCTATTGGTTGAGAGGAGAATGTAACTTTTGCAACCACATCCAACTTTCTTCCCTTCTTTAATATAGGAGAATGCCATTTTAGTTATATAATTTTACTTCATTCACATGGAGATCAACATTTAGAACAGGAATACGCAAAAAAATGTATTTCACCCAAGAGTGGAGAATGTGAGTTTTCCAGTTAGACCCTTCAAATGTGATGTTATATAAGAGTTAAAAGTAAACATAACACAAGGAGCAGGAGACTTGTAACTGAAAAGAGTCAATCTTACCTTGAAGATACTACTGGAGGCAACTCCCCAACCTGTAACAGAATAATTCAAATGTTCAGTTTCACACAATCATCTATACAGAGTTAAAGATAACAAAGGACTCATGATGTGTAACAATGTGAAATATGACACATAATTTACTGAAAATCAGAGGCAATTCAGTAAGTGAAGTGAGAAAGAGTGATAGAGAAATAACGATTAATGAGATGGAAAGCCGGGGAAAGAAAGCCAAGAGAAGAAAAACTACAGAACCTGTGAAAATGCATAATATAAGATCAGCAACAGCAGAAGACAAAAGGCCAACATGATTGAATCTCTTAAAATGATTATAGAAATGTTAATTAGAGACTTACAATTGCTAAAGATGTAAGACACAATAAGAGTACTATAACAGGAACATAAGAATTTTGTCAATACAGTGCATGAAAAATCAGAAATAACACATGTGCTTAGACAGTCCTATTATTTGCTGGCCAATTTTCTCAAAAGAGATTTGAAGTACAAGCAGATAAAGAAGATGAAAGTGTCAAAATACAAAGGTGAAAAGTGCTTCTAGATAGGATAAGCAAGTGACAGTAGTTGGGAGACTAACCAACGCACACAGAGAGAGAACAAGTGTTCTGTTTTCCACGAACATTCCTGAAGTATGATATAACTTCCTAGAACTAACATTACATTCAACCATTTAAACACACCATCTGAAGATCTGAAAATCTTATTAATTTTGTATTACATAATTCAAATGTTATATCAACATTACTAAAAGGTCTAACTGCAGTGGATTTCTGCTTAACTGACCTCAATATCATCACAAACACATGAAGGATCTGTTTCTAGCCACAAAGATTCTTCTTTTATTTCTATTTTGTTATATATTTCATGATCACTGTCGTACTTCTTATCATTCATTACAGGATTCTCTGGAACAAATTCTCCCTCATTCTGTGAGCCAAAGTCTGAAATCAGAGTCTGTTCCTCAATTTCTGTTTCCTTATCTATCTCACAGTTGCTGCTGCTGCATGTAACAGTTTCACACTTTACATGTTTGGTAAAAGAAGTCTCTGATTTAATTTCTGTTTTCATTGTCACATCATCACTGTTTCTCTCCATTGTAACACAGAACTCTGTCTCGTTCTGTGAGACTAAGTCTTCTGAGAGAAGATTCTCTTTTTTGACTTGTATTTTGGAATCCATTTCACAACTGTTGCTGAATCCGTTGTTGCCTCAGTAACAAGTCTGTGGACAAAGAAACATTATGTACAATTAGTAGGATGATTATACTTACTACGTTATGTTACTTTTGGATAATGGCCACTAGCATCTGTTGTGTGCCTACTGACGTCAAGGCTGGAATCCTCCTTTATACTGAACATGGAGTTTCCCTCTGTTTTTACTGTCAACTTCATAATATCAACCACAAGAATTTCAAAATTCATCAATGCCATTATCATCAAGCTGTCTACTTAAGGTATCTGTAGCAGTATTAAACTTAATTTGTTTAAAGTATCAACTAGTCAACACTCGTAGTGTCTGCCAAATAACCTAAAAAGTTATCCCTAACATTGGTTAACCATTAAGCATATGCAATATTACAAGTCACCTATGAGGTATGATATCTCTGTATTTGATATCGACTGTAAGGTTTACTGTAATAGTTAAATCAAACGAGGTTTAATTCTTGCACTAACATTTTCCCATATTAGGTTATGCAGTTGGAGCATTAACTCAGAGCAACAAACTCCATGGTTTGAGTCCTGGTGGATATAATTTTTAAGGATGGAACAAATTTCCAGGTTAGTTTCTACTCATGGCTAGACATAAATAACTAAGCAGCAAACCTTCATACAGGGAACAAAATGTTGCAGAATATGACTATAGGAAGGGGAAAGGTTAGTCTGTCACATGATCACAACAGAGGAGGCCAGGAGCATTCGACTCACAAACCTTGTACATAAAGTTGTTGTATAACTTATATTAAATGCTGTCCCCATTTGCAGTAAAATATTCACCCTCAAATTTTGCAGAAGTTCAGCAATATGTTAATATTTTGATATTTGTGCCGCGGGCATTTTAGTGTGTGGAACTAGTGAATGCATGAGAGACACTATGCACTGTAGGCAGTGTTTTGTGCTGTCACTGTACTGGGGCAATGACGTCATGCTCTGTCCATGTGACAGGTAACTTGAGATTGCCTCATTTCACAATAGTTGTATAAAGATTAGAAATAACAATTCTCACATGAGAGTATAAAGTCAGTTTAGTCAGAAAATGGCCTACATTAAATTTACATGGTGTTTTTATCCAGACAAATAATTTGTCTTTTTGTAGAGACAGTCAGGTTACTAAATATACAACAGAAATATAACATTGTGTGTCTCTGGTTATTTTGTAAATTGAACATTTTCTTTGTGTAAAGACAGTTAAGTTAGAACTGGATGACTATGCACTATTTTAAATCAGTGTAACTTACGCAAGTCGGAAATTTAAATTAGTCCATTAAAATTTGGGACCTTACTTCCACATCCCCCATGACCTGGCCCCTCAGGCAAGGGGAGTGGGTTGTTTATTTATGAGATTAATATAACAGCAATGAGTTTATTGATACAAAACACAAATAATGGCATTTTCCTCACTAGGAAATATAATCTTTATTCACTGCAATTGTTGCTTTGTGAACCATGTTTTTAAAAGCTGAGTTATGTTGGCTATAAAAAATTATTCTCCACATTGCTTATTTCAATATGAACAGACCTTAAGGAAGTTATAAGGATCCTAATTTTGTCCCAGGTTATTATTCCATCCCATTTTCAGATTTTGATAATATTGTACATATAAGGTAGAAGAGTTCAATAATGATATTTATGAAAGATGATGGTACACAAGTGAGAGGAAAGAAAAGTAAATGTGTAAGTGCTTAAAATAACAAGAATGAAAATATTACACAAAAGTTAAATGATCGACAATAATGGAATACTACATAAAGCTGACACAGAAATTTATATGTACATGAATGTGATGAGTCAATTCAAGTTCCAGAAAAAGTAATGGAAAATAATATCCACAGCTGAGCATCAAGACTGCCTCCGCAGCGCACTTGCCTCTGGCGTGGAGTTTGATCCCCGGAACTAGCATGGGGATTTTATCCCCTTTGAGAGGTGTGGCATGGGGTGCACTCTACCTCGTTGGGTCTCAGGGGGACCAATTGAGGAGCTACTTGACGAAAAAGTAGCGGCACCAGTTCGTGAAAACCGCATAACTGGCCGGGAGGGATTGGGACGCTGACCACGTACCATCCTCGAGTACTGCACCTCACCAATGACACCTGTGGTGGGCCGAGGTGGGGGACGCAGTGGCTGAGCGATAAGGCTTGTCTGTTCATGGGCTGTTGCGCAGGGCTTAGTTTTAGTTTAGCTTAACATCAAACATATCTACAAAAATACATTTAAGCTACAACTATTTCTTAAACCCTTCAGGATTAATCCTTCTTAATGTCAAATGACTGTGTAGCTAACTCTAATTAATTATTATTAAAGTTTGTTGTTTAATGATGCTGTCAATTGAGGGTCACATCAGTGTTGCCAATGTGCTGGAATTTTGTCCCGCAGGAGTTCTTTTACTTGCCAGTAAATCTACTGACATGGAGCTGTCATTTTTCAGCACACTTAAAAACCATCAGTCTGGGCTGGATTTGAACCCGTGACCTTGGGATAAGTAGACCAGCGTCTAACCAACTGAGCCACCCATACCGACTAACTCTAATAGATTCATGGATATTGTGCCCAAAAAGTCCAGTCCAGTCTACTTTATTTTCCTCCAACACTTTTGTGCAATTACACAGTTCTCTTTTACTGAAAGTCCATGGTCTTTTGTGCTGCAACTCAAACTCTTGTACTCCCAGGGCCCAATACAATCAGAGCTAAACTTATTTTAGAATGAAAAATTATAGAACATGCAAATAATTTTAATTGTTTAGACTGTTTCATTTATGTAGTTCAGTTTGTTCATCTTATTTATTAACTATTATTATTCTTATTCTTACTATTATTATTAATGAACGAAGAACACTTGAAGACCTGTGAAGCATTAAGATCAGAAGAAACTACAGTTCAAAAGTATTGGAAAGCACGAATGCTAATGGCTTCATTGCCAGATGCAAGGCACTAGAAAACAACATTATTATTATTGTTATTGTTGTTGTTGTTGTTATGTACATCAATCAAATAATGAACCTACAAATTCAGCACATTTTCAACACACTATAAAACTCCCTGAGAAAAGAATGTTTTGGGGCTGTTTGATCAGTGAAGGACCAGATCCTTTAATTCCAGTTGAAGGCATGATGAAAACTGATCACAATACTGGTGAGAGTTGATCATGAACTCCAGGAGAGGATACTGGAAGGTGGCAGAACTTCTCAGCAAGACTTAGCTCCCTCTCACACTACTAAGAGGGTGAAAAATTCTTCAAAAATAACAATGTTGCATGCCTGAATGGCCAGAGAATTCATCTAATATTAACCACATAAAAAATTTGTGAAGTATTGTAAAGAGATTTGCCAAATTTCTTAGTTTCATACAATAATGTTTGATATTAGCTGTAATTCAAGTGTGGTTTTATCATGATCTCAAAAATGTGGAGTCAATGCCTAATTGTGTAATGGAACTTATAAATAATAGAGGACATATTAACCATTAAGAAATGTAGTGTTACTGTTTTGTTTTCACTAATTTGCACTGGACTGTACACACATTGTTACACAAATATAAATGCAGAGCCTAAGCCACAAAAGCATCACCGAGGTACCTGTACTCTCATATTTATCTAATTAGTATTATTTATTTTCATTACAACCTTTACAGCTAATATACTCTGTGACAGTTCTCGTTCAATAGCTACCTATGCATTACACTCCTAATTCAACCCAAACATAATGCTGAGCACTGCAATTATAGAATAAATGAGAAGTCCTTTATATTGTGATGATATCACCTCTGCCTAATTTATGTACCACGTAACCTATCATAACCTCAAGCAATAGTACAATAGTTAGGGATTCATCGTAACCATTTCTTGCTTTTTAGACCAGACGCTTTTTTAAATAGGCTAGATTTCAGATGATAAGCATTTTACGATTTATATGACTAAACACTTTTGTGTGAAAATGCTACAATTAGCCATAAAAATGCCGAGCTGGTAATAATTTTTCGTTAATGTTGCGTGTATGCTAAAATACTTCATATTGCTTTTGTGTACATTTAACACTGTTTTGTACTGATTTATTGCCTAAGTATTAGGAATACACATTTGGGAAGAATAATTAACACTCATAATATGGTATTTACTTATGTAATACACACTTAATCGACGCAAGGGGCATAACTTTGACAAAACAAAGCAAATGGTGGGAATGCAGTTTGCCCTGAGGCACCATGGGAGCATTCATCTCTAACTCATCCCTTACCATTCCCATTGAGTTGTTGCCAACTCAATAAAACATAGGGGTTAATATTGCATATTTACTAAAATCTCATGTTCTCCAGAAACACTTACATTTGGGAATATTGGGTACCTGCACAAATAACCCAAGTACATTAACATTGCTTTAAGAACATTATTTTGCCTCGTTAAACTTTTCAAAGCACCCAAGTAACCATTTTCTAATCTGGTTAGATACCAGATGCACTGCATTCCCACCATGTCTTTCGTTTCATGAAAATTGTGCACCTTCGGTAAGTTAATGGATATTACAGACAGATATATGTATACTGTTCACCAACTTATGGTCTTAGCGGACTGAATGGGAGAGGCATTCCACAATAGTGTAACCAGAGTTTTCTAAACTTCCCTCCAATGATATTCTCACTACGTTTGCCCACTAATATGCTAATTTCTCTTAATTTTAGTTAAAAATTGGACGAGTCACTAGCGTTAACTCGGAGGTAAAGAAAAGAGGAGTGTAGAGGTAGATAAATCCCTGCCTACAGGTGTGTGAAATCTGCTATGATATTGTAGTTGCAGAGCAAAGAGTTTTAGAGTGAGAGTGCCATGTGTAAAACAGATTTTTACAGGATGGTTGAAGCAAACAAACCTAAAGAGGTTAAATATACTTTACATTATGTCCCTCGAGAATTTTGTTAAGATCCAACTCGGGAGGCGTGCACAAGGGCTTACAGAACCTGCCAAAGTTGGCATGTAAATGCAGCACTGCCAGCATTGCTAGTTATCCATTAATTTGTTGCCAACAAATAGTGGAAGTAAAAATTTGCTAATGAAGGGCGCTAGAAAAATAAATCACGGGTGCTACGTTGGACAGCGCAGATGTATAATATTCCTACAAAAATGTCATATGGAGATTTTAATTAATATACACGTCATGACATCTCCTGAATCCAATAACAATTTCAGAAAAAAGTTCACTTAAGTGTGAGCTGCACAGCTCAGAACAGAAAAGTTACAGAAATAGCAAATGTCATACTTAAAAGTTAGGTATGCCCTTGTAAGGAAGAAACTGTTACTGAATTATTCTAATTCAAAACTAAATGTACATTTTTATTTTCATGAAAAGGGTTCTAGAATTTCAATTAAACAACATGTTTCCATTAGGAATTCAAATTGATTTGAGCTCTCATTCCGAACTGAACACTGTATGGAAACACGGATTCATATCAAACTGAATCCTTGGATCCAATCCTCTTAGAAGTAGAATCAGATCAAAATTTTGTTCCATGGAAACACAATTTCAAATATTAATTCAAGATGTGAAAAACAGATTAGCCGACTGCTTTCATGAACTGACTAACGACATCCGAGTGCATTTGTGTTTAGTGTGTCGGCAAGAAAAACTAGTGTGGTTGAAGAAGCAAAGTTGGCAGCAATAAAATATTCTGCTAGTGGCTGCCAGCACATTTAGCTTCTGACCACCAATGCATGCGGAGTAAGTACTTTCGGACTTAAGATTTTCTACGGCAAAATGTCAGGGACACAGTCTAAAGAAGAGCCAAGAGGTTTCTAAAGCAGACACATTTTGTGTTTCATTCTACCACGCTGTCATTTGTTTGTCCCCATACAAGTGTGAACTCAATTCCACAGAACTAGCTTGGGCCAAGGTAAAACTAATAATTAGAGAAATGTAACAGATGACCTTTCTTTATAGGGATTGCGTGGTATAATGATTCAGAGTATATCACTTGTAACTGAAACAGGCTGGCACAGTGTTTGAAAACATAGAAAAGGTAGAAAATGACCAGTGGGAGAACGACAGACTAGTTGAAAATATTTATGTTTTATAAGCTGAATGTATTGCATGAACTAAACATAACATTTAAGCTTTGCTAGTGTGACTTCTTCGCTTTGATCTAGCGTGAGTACACATTCCAAGGTTGGCAACATTATTGTAAGAACTCCTGCTTCAGATATCAGTATTTACTGACGGGTTGACCTGCTGCATTCCTCCCAGGGACCATGAGCTGGTGAACAAGCTGTAAATACCATATAATGTGTGCCAATAAATCAGTACATTAGTGTTAAATGAGCACGAAAAGCGATGTGAAGTCCTTTAACAAACAAGCAATGGTAAATATCAATACAGCAAAATCGTTTCTAAATGGAAATAGTTCCTGAACTAGCTGATTCCAAAATGATTACATGAACTCCATATATACTTAACAAGGTACTCTACCTACAGTGAATGTTTTAGGCATTTTGAGAATGTGCCAAATTAAGCCAACATATTAAAGTATATCCGAAATATTACGGTTCTTACCTTAATAACTGTTTCTAGAGTACACGTTGCCACTTCACACACCTTATTTATGAGGTAATCCTTATCAGCAACATTGTCACAATATACAGGTTATTGCACATATCACATGTGCGCTGGAAGTGCCAACATACAATTGCAAAATTGCAACCTAATTTTAAATATTTAAATTCTTAACTAAAGCCTGTGAAAACACAAGATTTTATATCTGTTAATTCTTGTTCTGCTGCTCCTGCAATTAAAAACTTGTTTTCTGAACAATGCCTATTCTTGCTTTTTAGTTCATGCTGCCACAACAATTTGTGCTATCTATCGATTTACACACAAGCACACAGAAGATAAGATTTAACTGTATCCATAGAAACGTTAAGCATTTCTCTCGTTAGTCGGCTTTCCTCGGAAAGCCAAGATTAAGCATAGTCGAAAACAGCGGAACCAAACGATGAAATACTTCTGTAATTCATGAGTTATGTAAATTGCTTGTTCCGTTTTCCTTTGTTCAGTTCCATCTCTTATTTTAGCGCCCTACATCTCTTCTTTCTCGTGGTTTGTACTGGTATACAGTGGCGGCTGGCAATTTAGGACACTAGGACGGCGCCTTCCCAAAAATAAAAATAAGAAAGAAATGGTAGCATTACATCAAAAGCAGTACTTCAAATATCCTTGACATCAGACGTCAGGCCAAAATACATTCGTAAACTTTCTCTCTCTATTTAGCCATTTTGTTTCGTGGAAAATGGTTTTACACCGCTAATACGCGAATTGCACTGGCAATGAAAATAGGAGTGTTTTAGCTATTTAACACAATGTTACAGTCAGACAATTTTTCAATTTCTTCATTAATTTTAGTTTTGGCGGTAATTCGTCCGTAAGTCACACCCATTCACTCTGCACTTATTAAACAACCAAACGATATATCTATATCTCTTGTTTGCGTTATCCGCAATGACTTCGCCCCCTTCGCCATCAACACTGTAACTAGCGTACTTAGTCTCAATTGAAACTTAAGAAGCTCAGGCCGCCAAGACCAATGCTGAATATTGAACAAACACGCTGGGTCGGATTTGAACCCACAACCTAGGGATCAGTAGGCCAGTGAGTCACCCAGAGTGACTCTAAAGCCTCGCAGGAGCAAGTCGCCGACGGCGGAATGGCGTTTAGTACTTCGGCCGCCCGTACAATCAACTGTGCTGATTCTACTGAGCAACGGTTATGGCTGGTGACGGTGGCGAGTTGCTGGCGGAAGACTTCAAAAGTTGACCTCCAGTCGTACTTAAGCGGCTTGAGGCGTTGGAGATGTATCGCGTCCTGACGTCTCGACCTTTAGATTATTAAGTTTTTCCCCAATCATTTACTCCATGCTGGCGTTCAGGTCGTTTGTGTCGCCATAAACTCTGCCTTCCCCGATGTCTTCTAGGGCGTTAACGCATTGGTCAAGGTGTTTCATCCTTCCATCTCTTTCTTTGCCCTGACCTGTTGTTTGTCAATTTTCATTGATAGCTGGATCTCCATATGAGTAATTCCATTCTTCATCTTTTACATTCCAGAATTCATTTGTCTTCACTATTTCCTTTACACCCTCTATCCTCGCCTCCATCTTCTGTAGGGTGGAATTGTTTCCATATGCATATGTTGAAGGTCATCAATTTCAACATCTGTTGTGATAGGTAAGCTTAATGTATGTTAGTAGTGTTCTGTACCGGTTACTTGCCCATCCTTCAGGCGTAACTCTGCCAGAGAGCGCGCTGGCCCCTTCCCAGTCCGGCTGAGATAAACACTCACTATATAAAGGTTCCTTAACGGAGAATATCCACTTTTTATGCCGTCAGCAGGAGAAGGGGATTGTGTGAGTCAGTGGGGTGCATTGACATTTGAACCGGGGGGAGCAATTACAAAGAACAGCTTTTTAAAGAAAAGCAAATTGCATATAAAAAAAGTTTACTCGTTTAATATTAAATTCTTGTGTCATGTACACAAACTGTTGCAATACCATGTCAATTAAATATACAGGCTGCTCCATGGTAATCTCGTAAAACACACTGAATGAAAATTAGTTCCTTGTTTGTCTCATGTTTGGTTTACTTGAGTGCTAATACATTCCTGTTAAATTCTTCAGTTATATGGCAACAGAACTCTTCCTCACTTTCAGCAAATTCTGACAAATGACTGTTCATGTCACTTTGAAGTAGTCTTAACCCAATAAACACAACTGACTATTGCAACCCACAGCTGTTTTATATCAGAACTGTCAGCTCGTCATCCTGCCTAAAATGTATCCTGAGTCACAGGAGAACTATCTCAAAGCCCAACTGTGTGACACCTTTGGTTCCCTCATTTCATCCCTGCCCTCCTGGGGCTACAATTGATCTGTGTAGGTCGAAGTGCGCGAGGTGTCCCCTTTATCTCTACTCTTGTAAACGAAGCTCCTTCAACTCAAAACTCAAACACATCTTTCTGCTTGAGCCGATGCACTGTCACATCTTGCAGGGTTAAACACTGGCCTACTGATCTCAAGCTCGACACTGCAACTCTGGCTTAAACCGATGGTTTTTAAGTGTTTAAGAACAGCTTCATGTTAGTAGATTTACCGGTATGTAAAAGGCCTCCTCCAACACTTATAATTTACCAGAACATGTTTCGGAGGCTGACTTTGCTACATTATCAACATGACCAGAGTTGATGTCCAATTGATAATGGAGGAAAATCAGCCTCCCAAACATGTTCCGGTAAATTATAAGTGTTCTGTGTTATTAATCAACTCACCTTTTTGGCTTAAATTAATTATTACAAGTTTTCAAACTTCCAAGAAAGAAGATAATAAAACAATCTACAGTAAAGAACTCACCATCAATAATTTAGATGATATACATATGTCCAGAACTATTTGGTAAAGGTTTGCAGAGATGGTTAATGGTATGTGCAGTTGGTAGCAAGCCTGAAACTATCAGAGTACATAAAATGTTGGGTTACAATTCACATGACAAATCAGTGTGATTTGTCATATAATCATATGTATCAAATCTATGTAGGTCATGTCTTATGTATTTCTTATCATAGAGGTTATCCTTTAATATTCCATTTACATTTGGTTATAATTCAAAACATACACATACACATAAAATTTGACAGCAACAAACATCAATGTAAAATTTCTCTTTGAATACAATATAAACACATTTTAATAACCATTTTAACAATTTAAATTGACATTATTTATTTATGTCAACAAACTTACTGTTGGTGTTTTTAAACACATGTGTGGGTGTGTGGGTAAAGTTTGAGAGGTAGAACTGGAACTTAAAAATTCAATGCCACAACTGGGATTTGAACCACAGACCTTCCGCTTACCGGGCGGCTGCTCTAACTAACTGAGCTATTATGACAAACTGCCAGAATGACATTGAATTTTTAAGTTCCAGTGCTACCTCTTAAATTGACATGTTGCCTAGCAAAACAATAATATTCCAACCTGTAACGTTCTGTGAAAGGTATTGATCAGAAATAAGTAGAATTTATGCATTTGTCGTTTATTCCTTAGCTTCTTGCTTCTTTTCTTTTCAGTCTTTTACATTATTGACGGAACATAATGATTACTAAGGAAATTGTGGTACTGCACCTCTTATCACAAGTTTTACATAACATAAGCTTCACTTATCTTAATATCCGCTGAAAGCTCTTGAAAGTAAATGCAGGCAACATTGTTTCAGATTCAATCAAATGTATCCTCAGTGCAAATCTTATGTATACTGCTCGCCATCATAACAACCAAAATCATACATTTAATTTAATGTAGTCCACATTTTATTTAAGGACTTGCAGGAGATATTAAGATAAGTGACACTTGTAGTCTTCACAAGATTTGCTCTAAACTTTAGTATTTAGTATTCTTATCACAAGTTTTACATTGATGTGATTTCTTTCCCTCATGAGTCAAATTATGCCTTTTCAAATCTCATAACTGAGTAAAGCTCCTATCACAAATTTTACATTGATGTGATTTCTTTCCCTAATGAGTCAAATTATGTCTTTTCAAATCTCCTGACTGAGTAAAGCTCTTATCACAAATTTTACACTGATGTGGCTTCTTACCTTCATGAGTCAAATTATGCCTTTTCAATTCCACTAGCTGAGTAAAGCTCTTATCACAAATTTTACATTGGTGTGGCTTCTTACCTTCATGAATCAAATTATGTTTTTTCAAATCTCCTGACTGAGTAAATCCCTTATCACAAATTTTACACTGATGTGGCTTCTTACCCTCGTGAAACATATTATGTTTTTTTAAATTTGATGAGTCAGCAAAGCTCTTATCACAAGTTTTACATTGATATGGCTTCTTACCCTCATGAATCAAATTATGTCTTTTCAAATCTCCTAACTGAGTAAAGCTCTTATGACAAATTTTACACTGATGTGGCTTCTTACCCTCATGAATCAAATTATGTTTTTTGAAATTTGATAGGTCAGTAAAGCTCTTATCACAAGTTTTACATTGATGTGGCTTCTTACCCTCATGAATCAAATTATGTCTTTTCAAATCTGCTAACTGAGTAAAGCTCTTATCACAAGTTTTACATTGATGCGGCTTCTTACCCTCATGAAGCAAATTATGTCTTTTCAAAGATCCTAACTGAGTGAAGCTTCTATCACACGTTCTACATTGATATGGTTTCTTACCCTCATGAATCATATAATGTCTTTTCAAATTTGACAAGTAAGCAAAGCTCTTATCGCAAGTTTTACACCGGTATAGCCTTTTGTCATTATGAATTAAACCCTTCTGTTGCAAGTACAGGGACCTTATGTACTTCTCCCCTCTCTCACCACCAGGTTGTTCTGAGAGAACATTTTCTGCAGTTGGCACTTCTATGACATCACTGTTCTGGGGTTCTTGTTTAAGATGGTCCTGTGCATTATAGAAGCATGTGTGTCTTGCTGAGACAAAAGCAGGGGACAATGGTGATTTATCACTGTTAACACCAGAAACTGCTTCCTTACATAATCTGAAAAGTTAGAGGATATAGCATTAAGTGCAATGATTTCTTATGTGTATGTTCCAAACATATGGAATCTAAATAAAGTGGAATCCCAATAACTCAACTTAATGTGGACTGGGGGGCTTTCGAGTTACCAAAAAGTTCAGTTTTACGGAATAAGGAGTCTTAAAATACGTAGGCTTTCACAGCCAGCATTGAAATTATAACAATCTTCCACACTGTTTTGCCATGGTCTGCTGGAGATTGGTGTTCCAGATGTTTCATCTATAGCTATGGTAGACATCTTCAGTGGCACTGTCAAAGTCTCAGCTGTAAAAAAAAAAAAATCTGAAATACCAATCTGATACAGACCACGGCAAAACATCCCAAATGATATTTCATCTTATGAGGGGGTGTTATTCACAACTCATAACATAAGACTGGAAATTACATAAATGCATGTTCTAGCACAATATAAGAAAGCTATCGCATCGCATTATTGTCGGCACTACCGCAAAGGAGCCGAAGGGAAGAGACAGAGAATGGCCGCATTGTTGGGACGCTTGCCAAAAGAGAGAAAGGGATAGAGACTTCTGGAATTTTCTGCTTTGTATTTCACCGCAATAATAACTGAACTTTCCTGAAGTTTCCAGAATAGTGCCTGCGAGATATAAATAGCGGTAAAGTGTGAGAAGGGACAGTTTTTGTGTTACTAATTCGGAGCCGTGCGGTTGGTGAATCGGTAAAGACTTTCTTGTTGTTGCAACGAGTGTACAAAGTTACTGTTTACGGAAATAAAAGTGTTTCTTTATCTCGACTACATCTGTCTTCTTTACTTTACACCCACCAAAGTCACACTGGTGTCAGAAGCGGGATATGACGATGGAGGCTACGTTGGTGAGCTTTTTACAAGAGCTGAAAGCAGAGATGAAGACGGCAAACGACAACGATGAAGACGGAGCTATCGGCGAAAATTGACGAGCAACTGGCTGGCGTAAGGAAGGATGTGAAAGAGCTCGGTGGAAAGGTGGAAGAGCTCGGTGGAAAGATGGAGGACCTCGGCCAACGCGTTGACGCCCTGGTGATTGTCGGGGAACGGCTTAGCGTTCTCGAAGACAGGGTCGACGGTAGAACCAAGGAGCTAAATGCAAAGGTGGAAGGGATGCTTAGTGAAAAGCTCAAGAACTATAAGGCCGAGGCTCCGGCACGCGACACAACATCGACGCGCGTCAAACCACTAAAGTACGATGGCACGTCAACGTTTGAGGTCTTCCGCCGTCAATTCGACACGGTGGCCAAGCACAACAAATGGTCGCCAGAAGAAGAGGCCGCGCAGCTGATAGCCAGCCTCCAGGGACGAGCCGCAGAGGTGCTGAACGCAGTCCAGACAGCGGCGGCGCCCAAGGACATCTGGGAGGCCCTGGAGAACCGGATCGGAAACCACCGCTTAGCCGCAGCCTACCGCAGCCAACTAAAATCTAGGATGCAACTGCCAGTGGAGACGCTGCAGGAGTTCGCCCTGGCAATCGAACAGCTGGCCACCAAAGCCTTGGTCGACCTCCCCTCCGAATTGGTATTCCGAGAAGCCGCCTATACCTTCTTCGACGGGGTGCGCGATGCCGAAATACGTCAACGCCTGATGCTCGGTGACTACAAGATCATCCACGAGGCACTAACGGCCGAATTAAGGATGGAGGCGGCCAAAGTGACGGCTACCTCGAACTCGAAGACAAGGAGTGTCCGCTACGATGAAGACCGCAGACCAGTCCAGGGACACCGACGAAGAGCAGGTGGCGTGTGTTGGGGGTGTGGCCAGCCGGGACACCTGATGAGAGACTGCCGGCACCAAGAAGAGCAGCCGGAAAACGAGTAATGGCCGGCGTGGCGAGGGGCACGTCGGCGCCATCACCATCATCCCCTCGAGTGACACTGCGCGCCGTCAGCCGACGGATGGATGACAACCTCATCGCGGACGGTTGGGTGAGATGGAAGTCGTGCCGCGTGCTTGTTGACACTGGAGCAGCCGTGACTGTCATCAGACCTGACGTAGCCAGGGGCTTGCCGTCGAGAAAACCAAGCCGACCGTACCAACTAGTGACGGAATCGGGTGACACCTTGCCTGTGGAGAGGGAGGCACTGCTGCAGTTGATCTTGGGGCGAAGTGTCTTGCGTTTGTAGGTGTTCGTCGCGGAGGTGGCTGAGGAGGTGATACTGGGACTGGATGCCCTCAGGAGCCACGAGGCGACGGTCGACATCGGCAAGAAGGTTCTGCGGCTTAAGGGAGAGGAAGTAATGCTCCGGCACCCCGAAGAACGCCTTGGAATCTGCAGGGGCATTCTCAGGGAAGACGTAGTTGTCCCCGCGAGAAGCGAGATGGTAGTGACGGCGCGACTGGAAGGCCAGCGCAAGAACATGCTGCTGGACCGGAAGACGCACTAGCACGGGCTTTGTGTAGCCGGGACATTGTTGCCGTGCCGAGAGGAGGTGCCGGTGAGACTGCTCAACCCAACAGACACCGATCACGACGTCCAGGCCGGGACGGGACGGAGTTGTGGGTGTGCGAGCCCGTGGTCAGCGTAACACCAATAGACAAGACCCAGGAGCCGGTGCCGACACAACACCTGGGGCCCCGGCTGGAAGGCTTACTGGAGAGGGCGGCCGACCACCTGACCGCTTAACAGAGAGAGAAGGTCCAACAACTGCTGAGACGATATCAGCGCGTCTTCAGCCAAGGCAGCAGCGATTACGGCCGCACGGACCGAGTGCTTCACCACATCGACACCGGAGACGCCCGGCCTATTCGGCAACCACCTAGACGCGTTCCGTTGGCTAAACAAGCGGCGGTACGAGACATGCTGGAGGACATGAGAACCAAGGGAGTGATCGAAGAGTCTGACAGTCCTTGGTGTTCCCCTGTAGTTCTGGTGAAGAAGAAGAATGGCGAGCTACGCTTCTGCGTAGATTACAGGAAGCTGAACGCTGTCACCAGGAAGGACTGCTTCCCCTTACCCCGGATTCACGACACCCTGGACACGCTTGCTGGTGCGCAGTAGTTCTCAGCCCTGGACCTGAAATCGGGTTAGTGGCAGGTGGCTCTAGACCCGAGAGACAAGGAGAAGACCGCATTCTCGACAGGCCAAGGGCTTTGGTAGTTCACAGTTATGCCCTTTGGTCTCTGCAACGCACCAGCTACCTTCCAACGCCTCATGGAGTCAGTAATAAGGGGATTGACTTATGACGCCTGCCTGTTATACCTAGACGACATCATCATCGTCGGCAAGACATTCGAAGACCATCTTGACAAACTGATCAAGGTGCTACAGAGACTGCAGGCGACCGGCTTGAAGCTGAACGCCAAGAAGTGCCAGCTCTTCCGCAGGGAAGTCAACTACTTGGGCCACATAGTCTCACCAACCGGAGTGGCCACGGATCCGGAGAAGACACAGGCCGTGAGAGATTGGCCTCGCCCAAAGGATAAGCGAGAACTGCGCAGTTTCCTTGGATTGTGCGGTTATTACCGCCGCTTCATAAAGGGTTTCTCCAGCATCACCAAACCCCTCACTCGCCTGACGGAAGAACATCGACCTTAAGTGTGGACGGAGGACGCCGAAGGCGCTTTCCGGCAGCTGAAGAGGACGCTCTGCAGTGCTCCTATTTTGAGATTCCCACAACCAGGCGACACCTTCATTGTGGACATCGAAGCCAGCGACCATTGCATTGGAGGCGTCCTATCCCAAGTCCAGAACGGCCACGAGCGGGTGATAGCCTACTACAGCAAGACGTTGTCTTGCTACTGGCGGTAGTGAAGACCTTGGAGCACTTCCACAAGTACCTGTACGGTCAGCCATTCCACCTGAGGACAGACCACTCCGCCCTAACCTGGCTACTTAGCTTTAGAAACCTGGAGGGCCAGACGACAGCCCGTTGGGTCCAGAGGTTGCAGGAGTACGACTTCACCTCCGAACATCGCAGAGGGAAGAGCCACGGCAACACAGACGCTATGTCCCGAAGACCCTGCCCAGAAGAGTCCGGCGAATGCGCAAGAGTGGAAGAGAAGGAGCGTACCGCAGCTGTCAGAGTGGTCACGGCAGTGCCTGCGGATGGATGGGATAGCGCGGGCCTGAGGAGGGAGCAGCTGGCGGACGCCGACTTGGGGCCACTCTTGAGAGAAGTGCAGACAGGGACGAGACCAACCTGGGAAGACATCGCACCCAGAAGCGCTACATACAAGTCGTACTGGGCCCAATGGGACTCGTTGAAGACCAAAGAGGGCGTGCTGTTCCGGGTATGGGAATCACCTGATGGGAAGACCCAGAAAGAGCAGTTGGTACTTCCCCGAAGTAAGGTCCCGGAAGTCTTGGAGGAAGTGCACGCCGGCACCTCGGGTGGACACCTAGGAGCAAACCGGACGATCGACAAACCCCGACAGCGCTACTACTGGCTGAGGCTCCGAGCAGATGCTGAGAACTGGTGCCGTCAATGTCACGTGTTCGCGGCCAGTCGCGGCCCCCAGAGTAGGAGCCGGGTCGCATGTAGCAGTACAACGTCGGAGTGCCCTTCGAACGCATCGCCGTCGACATAGCTGGACCATTCCCAGTGTCCGATCGAGGCAACAAGTACCTGATGGTAGCTGTGTACTACTTCACCAAGTGGCCGGAGGTGTATGCCATCCCGAACCAAGAGGCGAAGACGATTACAGACTGCCTCGTGGAACAGCTGTTCTGCCGTTTTGGGGTCCCGTTAGAGTTCCACAGCGACCAGGGCACCAATTTTGAGTCGCACCTAATGAAGGAGGCATTGGAAAGACTTGGGGTGAACAAGACCCGCACAACACCCCTACATCCACATTGGACGGCATGGTCGAGAAATACATCAAGACCCTAGAGGGGTACCTGAGGAAGGTCGTGGCCAGCCATCAGCGAGACTGGGACCTCAAGGTACCACTGTTCTTGCTGGCCTACCGTTCGTCGACGCACGACACCACCGGGATGACACCAGCAAGCCTAATGTTCGGCCGAGAGCTACGCCTCCCTTGTGATCTGGCTTTTGGGAGCCCCCCGGAAGCGAAACAGCCGGCAACCGAGTATGTGGAGAATCTAGTAGACCATCTCTACGACATGCACGAGATGGCTCGTCAGAACATCCAGATGGCGAGCGACCGCATGAAGACCCGGTACGACAGGCAAGCCAACAGCCGAGGATTCCAGCAAGGTGACATGGTCTGGATGTACCGCCCTACCCGGACCAAGGGACGCTGCCCAAAAGTTCAACAACCGTGGCAAGGACCGTGCCGAGTGGTAAAGAGGATTAACGACGTAGTCTACCGCATCCAGAAGGTGCCCCGAGGAAAGATGTTAGTGGTACACCTTGATCGCCTGACCCGTTACGATGGTGCTGTTCGGGACGACCAGCCTTGAGGAGGGAGCAGTGTCGCCCATCGCATTATTGTCGGCACTACCGCAAAGGAGCCGAAGGGAAGAGACAGTGAATGGCCGCATTATTGGGGCGCTTGCCGAAAGAGAGAAAGGGTTAGACTTCTGGAATTTTCTGCTTTGTATTTCACCGCAATAATAATCGAACTTTTCTGAAGTTTCCAGAATAGTGCTGGGGAGATATAAATAGCGGTAAAGTGTGAGAAGGGACAGTTTTTGTGTTACTATTTCGGATCCGTGCTGTTGGTGAATCGGTAAGGACTTTCTTGCTATTGCAACGAGTGCACAGTTAGTGTTTACGGAAATGAAAGTGTTTCTTTATCTCGACTACATCTGTTTTCTTTACTTGACACCCACCAAAGTCACAGTATTAATAAGTTTCCCTTTGTGCAGTCTGTTTAACATATCCAATTTAATTTCCATCGCCAAGTTAGTCTTTTCTTCTCCTTCCACATTTTCATTTGCACAAAAAGCTCAACACAATACTAAAAGTAACCCCAAAATCTTGGAAGCTGCACTGTAACCAGAAATATGTAACTGAAAGCTTAGCTTACCACATAAAGAGGTATTTTCTAGACGTGACAAGTGAACTTGCTAGGATCTGCATGAGTCGCATCATGCAAATTGATAAAAGCAGGTTATGTTTAATCAGGGGACGGCCTTAAGATTAAACAGCAACTGGCATCCGGTCATAGAACATCATAAGAAGCAGGAAAGCAAGGTAAGCCAATCAGAAGAGACCAGCAGCATAAGAGAGATAGAACCCCCTCCACCAGCCACCACGCCTCTGGACACCCTGGGCCAATCAGCGCACGTTGCGCATGGTATAAATGGAGCCCCACAGACAGTCGACGCATCAGTCGCAGTGATACCTTCCACGAGGAGACTTCCACAATGCCACTGAGGATGTTTACCACAGTTGTAAACGAAACGTCTGGAAGACAGATCTCCAGCAGACCACGGCATAACAGCCTGGAAGATACTTCATTCTACAATCTGTGTAATCAATCATGCAACGAATTTCAATATGTAATTTGATGGATTGATTATTATATTTCCATTTGTATCACTTAGAGAGTATGACACATCTGCTACAATGTAATGTTATATAAGAATTAAAAGTAAACATAACATAAGAAGCCGAATACTCGTAATTGAAGAGTCGAGACTTACCTTGACGATTTTATTGTAGGCAACTCTCCAACCTGTAACATTAAAATATTCAGTTTCACACAATGAATACAGAGTAAAAGATACTGCAAAACAAAGGACTCATGATGTGTAACAATGTGAAATATGGTGCATAATTGAGTGAAAACCAGAGGCAGTTCAGTAATTGAAGTGAAAAAGAGTGATAGAGAAATAAACATCATAAAAGATTGAATTTATGTGTCATTACTTACACAAACAATACTTACAATTATTATTTATTTATGCCAACAAACTTACTGTTGGTGTTATCTTCCTTTCATAGAAGTTTGAAAACAGTGTTGTGATAATCAATTTAATTTAAAAGGTGAGTCAAATAATAACACTAAACAACACTTACAGCAACAACACAGATGTTCCTTCTGTGGTTCAAATCCTGGCTGAGGCATTGAATTTTTCAGTTCTGATTCTACCTCTCAAATACTTACAATTATTTTTTATGTTGTTAGCTAATGCTGGATTTCTGACAATGAAGTAATTAATCCTCTTGCTCTCCAATATTTTTCACTGATGGATGGGGCACTAGAAGTGGCCGGGCATATTTGAAGGTGGTCTTGGTTCATTTCCTCTTGCAGATCACATAGAGGACAGAGTGGTGAAGAATATATTCCAATTTTGTTCAAATGTTTTGCCAGACAATCATGTCAGATGTTCTTGGGCTTCAAGCCAGGTGTAGCGATGAAGAGCCATCGACGTTTTGGGAGTGTACATCTCTCCCATCATCAGGATGATGAATAACTAGCAAGAGTGAAAGGACCAGTATATGTACCATCTGTTAGTATATACCGAGTAAAAAATACCCAGTGTAATGTAGAGATGGTTCAACACTCCGTTGGAACCTGTTTTCTCAGTCGGTCGATCTCCAACTTTAAGGCTGGTTTCCAGGACGGACTAAACTGCAATCCAGCGCCTTGGTTAACTATGCTCTTCTCGGAGATGGACAGAGCCTCTTTAACCCTCTGTTCCTAGAAACTGCTACATTTTGCCACAATGGTCATTTCTTTGAAGTTAGCTCTGTGGTCGTTTTCAAAGCAGTGATCCGCCAGCCCAAGAACATCTTGAATATGTTTGTTGCCAGGAAATCTTCAAATCATATTTTAACTTGAAGGTTGCAGCTGCCGTTTTTTTTAGGATACTCGGGAATTACTGTTTGAATGTTTGGTAGTTCCCATCTTTTATTTTTTGATTTTTCATAGTAATATTTTGCAATAATTTTTTTGAATTCAGAGTTGACTAATCTTTTAGTTGCTACATAAAATGGTAGATTAACTATAGATTTCTGTACACTGGTGGTACTCTTTTTTGCAAGAAAACCAGCTTAGTCATTACCACTCAGTCCACAGTGAGCTGGTATCCAATGGAAGACTAGGTGTTTTTGAAGTGCTGTTAGATGGGTAAGGATTTTCCAACATTCTATAATTGTTTGGTTTTTTGGTGACAACTTGGAAGTAATTGCTATAATTTATATTCAAGCTGTTTTCTGTCTTCATTAATACATCTTTGTGGTCTTTTTGGAACACTGCTACATATTCTGTGGCATAGTGTGGTATAACTGTCCAAATCATGAAATGTGTCGTGAACGTAGTCTTTTAGTTCAACAATGGTCAGAGTCCTTGACGACACCCCATAGAAAAAAATCCATGGGCCTGATATCTGGTGAATCTGAAGACATGTCAATATCTGTCCTTCGGCCAATCACCTTTCTTTGGAAAGCTTAATTTAAATAATTGCAGATGGCAGTAGCAAAATGTGGTGGAGCACCAATCGTGTTGAAAGGAAATTTCTTGAAAGTTTTCAGCACACATCTTAAGTCTTGGTACCATGTAATTCTAAAGCATATCCAAACACTTATCTCTTGCCATTGTTCTTTCAAACAAATATGGCCCAAGTATGCCAAATGATGATATTGCCCCCAAACACTCACACCAGATTGATTTAGTTGTTCAAACAGAAGACTTTGATTCTGAATATACCAGTAAGTGCAGCTATGTCTGTTAACTTGTCAACCTTAAAACTGACCTCGTCAGACTACACAATTTTATGGAGTAGGTTAGTATCGTGTTTCTGTTAGGCATCAATTCACAAAACTGAAGACATCGATCTGGATCATATTCAAGTAACCCATGTCCTAAATGTGGAACGTAAACTTTAAACTTCTGTTCATGTAACATTGCTTGTACTGACCTTCTTGATACATCCAGCTCAGTTGCTAATCATCTGGTTGTTTTTTGCGGACTTTGGGTCACAGCTAAACATACCTGCAATTCATTTTCCTCACTTGTGACTGTTCTTGGGCAGCCAGATTTTGGTGCATCCGTAACAGATCCAAGTTTTTCAAATCTATGTTGTACATTGTTTGTCTAGACAGTGGTTTTGATCTAAAGTATCTTCCCATTCAATAACTGCAGTAGCACCGCTTTTATAAAATGTTGTTGTTAGCTAATGCTGGATTTCTGACAATGAAGTCATTAATCCTCTTGCTCTCCAATATTTTTCACTGATGGATGGGGCACTAGAAGTGGCCAGGCATATTTGAAGGTGGTCTCGATCCATTTCCTCTTGCAGATCACATAGAGGACAGAGTGGTGAAGAATATATCCAATTCTGTTTAAATGTTTTGCCAGACAATCATGTCCTGTAATCAACCTGAAGGTTGCAACTGCTGTTTTTCAAGGACACTCAGGAATCACTGTTTGAATGTTTGGTAGTTCCCATCTTTTATTTTTTGATTTTTCATAGTAATATTTTGCAATAATTTTTTTGAATTCAGAGTTGCCTAATCTTTTAGCTGCATAAAATGGTAGATTAACTATAGATTTCTGTACACTACTGGTACCCTTTTTTGCAAGAAAATCAGCTTTCTCATTACCACTCAGTCCACAGTGAGATGGTATCCATTGGAAGACTAGGTGTTTTTGAAGTGCTGTTAGATAGGTAAGGATTTTCCAACACTCTATAATTGTTTGGTTTTTTGGTGACAACTTGGAAGTAATTGCTATAATTGCTGCCCTGGAATCCGAGAAAATAACTGCATGCTGAAAATGTGAAATTCTGTACAAAAGATTTTGTAGGGCCATTCGAATTGCTTCAATTTCTCCATCAAAGTTTGTAGTTCCATAACTTCAAGATTTGTAACAGGAAAAGAGGTGACACGTGACTCCAACACCTGCTCCATCTTGGTTTGATATCAATGATCCATCAGTATAAATATGGAGCCATTCATGTTCTGGAAATCTAGTATGGATTGTTTCTAATGCCAATAATTTTAGAACACTAGTTGGAGTATCACTTTTCTTAATTTCTTCTGTCAGGTGTAAATAATAAGTGATGTCTAATGTTTGTGTCGGATTGACTTTAGATATGAAGTTCTCCTTTGAATTAGGAAGGTATATATTCTTCTTGATGTCTTGAATTTTGCAAAGAAAGCTCTCCTCTATTTTTAGTGTATGTGTAAAATTCCTCTTGTTCCATGAATTGAATGGGAGTCTGATCAACTTTTCGTGTTGAATTAGACCTGCTTTTTCTATTTCATATTCAATGGGCTATGTTGTTGTTAGCTAATGCTGGATTTCCAACAATGAAGTCATTAATCCTCTTGCTCTCCAATATTTTTCACTGATGGATGGGGCATTAGAAGCGGCCGGGCATATTTGAAGGTGGTCTCGATCCATTTCCTCTTGCAGATCACATAGAGGACAGAGTGGTGAAGAGTATATCCCAATTCTGTTTAACTGTTTTGCCAGACAACCATGTCCTGTAATCAACCTGAAGGTTGCAACTGCTGTTTTTCGGGGATACTCGGGAATTACTGTTTGAATGTTTGATAGTTCCCATCTTTTATTGTTTGATTTTTCATAGTAATATTTTGCAATAATTTTTTTGAATTCAGAGTTGACTAATCTTTTAGCTGCATAAAATGGTAGATTAACTATAGATTTCTGCACATTGCCGGTACCCTTTTTTGCAAGAAGAAAATCAGCTTTCTCATTACCACTCAGTCCACAGTGAGCTGGTATCCATTGGAAGACTAGGTGTTTTTGAAGCGCTGTTAGATGGGTAAGGATTTTCCAACATTCTATAATTGTTTGGTTTTTTGGTGACAACTTGGAAGTAATTGCTATAATTGCTGCCCTGGAATCTGAGAGAAAAAGTGCTTGCTGAAAATGTAAAATTCTGTACAAAAGATTTTGTAAGGCCATTCGAATTGCTTCAATTTCTCCATCAAAGTTCGTAGTTCCATAACTTAAAGATTTGTAATAGGAAAAGAGGTGACATGTGACTCCAGCACCTGCTCCATCTTGGTTTGATATTAATGATCCAGCAGTATAAATATGGAGCCATTCATGTTCTGGAAATCTAGTATGGATTGTCTCTAATGCCAATAATTTTAGAACACTAGTTGGAGTATCACTTTTCTTAATTTCTTCTGTCAGGTGTAAATAATATGTGATGTCTAATGTTTGTTTCGGATTGACTTTAGATATGAAGTTTTCCTTTGAATTAGGAAGGTATACATTCTTCTTGATGTCTTGAATTTTGGAAAGAAAGCTCTCCTGAGTCTTTAGCGTATGTGTAAAATTTCTCTTGTGCCATGTATTGAATGGGAGTCTGATCAACTTTTCGTGTTGAATAAGAGCCGCTTTTTCTATTTCATATTCAATGGGACATTGGTTGGTTAGTATTTCCACAGCTGCTATTGGTGTGGTTTTGATGGCACCTGTAATTAATCTCAAACTTTGGTTTTGAGAGATTTGAATCTTTTTTGTGTTTGCTGTTACAAGAACTTCGCTGCAGTAAGTAAATAATGGCTTTGCTTTTATAAAATGTTTTAATGCAAAAATCCTTTCTTTTTTTGTTAACATTGTGACAATTTGCAAAACTACAGCTCACAGATCACGCTTTCAACAATTCACTAGCTTATCATATTTGTTTTGTTTGTCACTGCGTTGCACACCAATTTGATAAGGCGTAATTATCACCATTTGGTAATGATAATTTAGCAGGTTGAAACTTCCTAGTGTTCTGCATCTTCCTGTTACATTCATTTTCTTTTAACCAGCTGTACGGTGATCTTTACGCCATCTGTATATATCTTTCTTCTGCAAAGTAGCAATATAAACTGGGGTCTTACTTAAATATCTAGATCTGTTTGCTAGGTATCCAAGGACAGTCAGTGTGCTTTTCAAATGGGCCTTAAGGTAATAGGTTAAGGCTTCAGAATTGGGTTGTCTTTTGTCTTTGAGTCACTGAATAACCTTTGACTTCATTTGTTGTTCATTTCGTTCTTTGTTGTTCAGTTCGTTCTTTATTTTTCAAGTGTAGCACCTTGTAAGTTAGTACACTGTCATAGAATATTTTGGTATCATTTCAACTAAACATTCCCAAAGTGTAACTTCCTTCACTAACCTTACTTACCATTTAAACACACCATCTGAAGAACTCTGTGCACATTCACAGATTGTCTTAGTCTTATAAATTTTGTATTACATAATAAAATGTTATATCAACATTACTAAAATGTCTAACTGCAGTAGATTTCTACAAACTTACCTCAATATCATCACAAACAGATGAAGACTCTGTTTCTAGCCACAAAGATTCTTGTTTAATTTCTATTTTGTTATATATTTTATGATCACTGTCGTACTTCTTATCACTCATTACAGGATTCTCTGGAACAAATTCTCCCTCATTCAGTGAGCCAAAGTCTGAAATCAGAGTCTGTTCCTCAATTTGTGTTTCCTTATCTATCTCCCAGTTGCTGCTGCTGCATGTAACAGTTTCACACTTTACATGTTTGGTAAAAGGAGTCTCTGATTTAATTTCTGTTTTCATTGTCACATCATCACTGTTTCTCTCCATTGTTACACAGAACTCTGTCTCATTCTGGGAGACTAAGTCGTCTGAAAGAAGATTCTCTTCTTTGACTTCTATTTTGGAATCCATTTCACAAATGCTGTTGCCTCAGTAACAAGTCTGTGGACAAAGAAACATTATGTATAATTAGTGTATGTTTTTGAGTAGGATGATTATACTTACTAGGTTATGTTACTTTTGGACAATTGCCACCTTTATCTGCTGTGTGCCTACTGACGTCAAGGCTGGAATCTTCCTTTATACTGAACATGGTGCTGCTCTCTATTTTTACTGTCAACTTGACGATATCAAACAAAGGGATTTCAAAATTCATCAATGCTATTATCACCCAGCTGTCTTCTTAAGGTATTGTAGCAGCATTAAACCTCCTCATTTGTTTAAAGTATTAGCCAGTCAACACTCATTGTGTGCGGCAAATAACCTAAAAGGTTAATCCTAAGACTGCTGAAATATAAAGCACCTGCAATATTACAGGTCACCTATGAGATATTATATCTCTGTATTTGATATCAACTTTAAGATTTACTGCAATACTTAAATCAAACGAGAAGGTATAATTCCTGTACTGACATTTTCCCATTTTAGTTCACGCAGATAGGACATCAACTGAGAGTAACAAACTCTATGGTTCGAGTACTGGGTTAGATATAGTTTTTAAGTATGGTACAAATTTCCAACTTACTCCTTACATATGGCTAGACACAAATAACAAATCTTGTATATGTGTATAGTCAGTTTAGTCAGAAAATCACCTACATTGAGTTTACATGATCTTGTTATTGGTCTTTGGCATAGTGGCAAAGTTATTACTGAATATACAACATAGATATTACATTCTGTGTCTCTGGTTATTTTGTGAACTGAAAATTTTGTTTGTCTAAAGACACTTAAAACGGAATTGGATGACTTTTACACTATTTTAACTAAGCACACATACTTGTTTGTGTAAGTCCAAAATTTAAATTACTCCTCACTGCCATGAAAATTTTGAATCTTACTTCCCCATCCCTGATGGCTTGCCCCCTTGAATGACAGTTTCTTTTAACTTGTACCATTAACGTAGCTGCTTAGTTTGTAAACAAGTTTAATAATACAAGACTGGACATTTTCCTCACTTGGCATAATTTTTATTCACCGCAGCTGCTTTGTGAATCATGTTTTCAACTGTTAGTTTTATTGGCTATGAAATTTACTCTTAAGAGCCACTCTGCTCATATTTCTGAAGTCCACTATAGAGAGCCTGTCATCCAACACTAGTGTAAACTGCTACGCGTGTTTATGTTGCTACTGTGTATAAGTAGCTATGCTTAGTGGATAAAGCAGTGAACTGTTTTTAAACCATGGGAAATTTGATACAATCTCCTTCTCCAATTTTGGATAACCTCTCAATAGCTTCCAAATATAGCATTAAAGGTATAGAACTTTCAAAGAAAATATTTTTTCACCCTCTCAGTTTAAACATTCATTAAAAATGCACACAAAAAATGACCTATATAAAATCAAAGAACAGCATCTTATATGAAACAGCATGCATTATTGTGAATTGATGTTTACTTCAGGTTACTGGTGAATATCTAGAAAAATATATCTAAACCATACTTCTGCATCTCATTCTTTTACAGCATATAATTTGCTAAATTAAATTCCCATAATGCACACTATTTCATTTAAGATGCTATTCTTTCATTTTATATGGATCATAATATTTTGTGTGCAGTTTTATAAACAATTTTTAAGCTGAAAGAGTGAAAAAATTTTTTGTTATTAGTTTCTCTTAGGAATAATAATTTCCTTAAATCAGTTTAACACTGTGCTAAAATTTAGCATCAGTTGGAGAAACACGTTTGGCACATATAGAAACACCCAACTATATAAAATCTGACAGCTACAATCCAAAACCACATCAATATGCAGTCTTCAATATTCTGATACACAAGGTTTTTCACTTACCTCTCAACATTGCAGAATTTCACAATGAAAAACAATGATATCAACAATAAAGCAATACACAAAAAATTCCAAAAGGAACAAAAACAAACTGTCAAACTGACAGCATACACCATCCCCTTTTTGGTAATCCTTTATATGGGAATTCTCACACTAAAACCAAACTCATGGTCATTTGTTGGTACTGAGTAGGTGGGCTGGAAGTTGCCAACCTAAAGATTTATTACAGTTCACCTACACTGAAGTTTCAACAATACTTGTTATCACTTCCCAGGTTACGTCAGCAACTGCCTCACTCTCTTCATAAAATATATCCTTCAACTATGGCTTGTGGCTTAGGACTCTCAATCTCTCAGCTATACTTTGTAGCTTACGTCCCTTTATCACTTGGTTATGCTAAATAACTATATTTATTAGCCATTTATGTTATTCATACACTGGCAACTGTGAAGGCTGCAAAACCAAACTGATGGTGCAATCTTCAGTGATACATTGGAACTGAGGTGGAATATTTTGCAAAGCAAGTGAACATTGAAGGTGACAGAAGTACAATAGCTTTTCTGAAAGCAGCTGAGCTGTGCTTTGCAGCTTAGGACCCTTAATATGTCAGCTATGCCTTGCAGCTTAGCCCCATGGCTTCCCCTTCTACTTCTTCAAATAATTCTTCTCCATAGCTAAAAAGTCCAAGAAAGATAGTAGCCCACCATGTCTGTCCAATCTTCAGGTAGTCCATTTACTTCGATTTTTTCTTTGATGATGACAAGTGCATCTTTCATGGGGATCTTGGTAAAGAGAGAAGTGAAATTCTACGAAATGCAAAACTGGCCACACCTAACCTATCAAAGCAGGAATATAGAGTGCTATGTAACATAACCTCGAATCCACATTATGATAGTTCCAGCAGACAAAGGCAATGCAACGATTGTGCTCGATATAAAAGACTAAAAAAAATGGATACACTATAAAAGAACCCATGTACAAGAAAATAAAACAATGCCATTTCCAGCATAGAGAGAACAACTGCTTTATTGATTAAGAAGTCAATACTGGCCACAGCCCCACTTAAGCCATCTCATTTCTACCGGTACGTTGACAACACATTCGTTATATGGCCACATGGATGAGACACTTTGCCGAGCTTCCTCACACACCTCAACAGCCTCCGACCCCAAATTCAGTTCACCATGGAAGAAGGAGAAGGACGGAAATCTGCCATTTTTGGACATCCTGGTCTCCAGTAACAACAACGGTACTCTGGGGCATGCAGTGTACCGCAAACCAACACATACTGACCTCTATTTGAATGCTCACAGTTTCCATCATAAGTCACAACAGGTCGGAGTTCTCAACACTCTGTTCCACAGAGCTCTGTCGATCTCCGATCCCAGCCACCTACAACAAGAGCTGCAGCACCTGAGGCACACATTCCGCCAAAACGGCTACTCTGTAGAGGATATTGAAGCCTCTATCTCCAAGGCCAAGAGAGGAAAACCACAAACTCAGTAAACATCAGACCAGCCGACCACCAGTGCCTGCATCCCATACACTGGCAATCTATCCGGCAGAATCAGTAGAACTCTCGCAAAACACAACATCAGAACCATCCACAAGCCGCCTTTGAAGATCCAACAGCTAGTGAGACCGGTAAAGGACAAACTGCACCTTAATGTACCAGGGGTATACCATATCCTCTGTGAATGCGGGACGACATTAGGGCAAACCATTGTTGTAGTGTTTAACGCCCGCTTTTACTACTATGGCACCGCAGGCGGTGACACTGATGATACATGGAATGAAGATGGAGCACTGGTGGAATGAGATGGCGGGGGAAACCGGAGCACCCGGAGAAAACTCACCCTGACGCCGCTTAGGGCAAACTGGCAGGACCATTTCCACCAGTCAAGGAGCATGAACGGTCCGTACGATTAATGCAGCCTGACAAGTCAGGGCTGGCAGAGCACTGCTTTGAAAAAGGCCACAGAGCTAACTTCAAAGAAACAACCATTATGGCAAAATGTAGCGGTTTATGGGAACAGAGTGTTAAGGAGGCTCTGTCCATCTCCTCCGAGAAGAGTATACTGAACCGGGACGCTGGATTGCAGTTTAGTCCATCCTGGAAACCAGCCTTAAAATTAGTAATCGACCGACTCAGAAAACAGATTCCAGCAGAGCAGTGAACCACCTCCACACTAGACTGGGTGTTTTCTACTCGGTACGTACTGCCGGGCAGTACATATACTGGTCCCTTCACACTTGCTAGTCATTCATCATCCTGATGATGGGAGAGATGTACACTCCCAAACGTAGATGTCTCATCTCTACACCTGGCTCGAAGCCTGAGAGCATCTTGAATATGATTAAGAAGTCACTTTTACCTAAGGAACGACAAAGTTTTAATACCTCATGACTCACGCACACCTACAATATATAGACTACTAAAGATCCACAAGCCAAATGCTCCTCTGAAACCCATAGTGAGCATAATCAAGTTACCTACAAATGCGCTGGCGAAAGGACTTCAAAAGCTGCTTAGTAAGACTTCAACTTTTGTTAGAGATTCGAGTAATCTAGAACTGATATTGAGATAGTTTCAATTGGAACCTCACCACTTATTGGTTAGCTTCGATGTCACTTCTCTCTTTACTAGGATCCCCATAAAATATGCACTTGTCATCATCAAAGAAAAAATCAAAGCAAATTGACTACGTGAAAATTGGACAGACATGGTGGGCCACTGTCTTTCTTCCACTTTTTTCAGCTATGGACAAGAAATATTTGAACCAGTAGAAGGGGCAGACATGGGTTGTCCCCTTTCTCCCATTGTGGCAAATCTCTTCAATGGCTATCTGAGCCGAGATATTAAGGCAATACAGAAATATCAAAATCCAGAAAAGACTGATGCGAAGAAAGCTTACATACCTTACGTACCAGAGTCGGTCTGGATGGCTTAGTTGCTTAGACACCAGCCTACTGATCCCAAGATCTGGGTTCAAATCTAGTCCAGATCGATGGTTTTTAAGTGTGCTTAAAAAGTCAGCTCCATGTCAATAGATTTATTGGCATGTAAACAAACTCCTGCGGGACAAAATTCTAACACACTAGCAACTGTGAATGGTCCTAGCAATTGACAGTGTCATTAAACATCAAGATATTTATTTTTTATTCCGCACAAAGAGTTACAGAAAGAATTACAAAAACATTGCATCACAAAATTCAAACAACATACACATCAGTGAAAAACCTGCATCTCTTGATTTAGGTTTACGGGTGTTCAACTACTTGGTCATCAGTGCCCTTACAAAATGGATCACGGGAAAAGCTAGAGATAAGTTACAATATAAAATTAAAATAATGTGAAAAAACAAACATTCATAAATATACCAATACCATTTTATGCAGGTAAAAGATTAGTCAACTCTGAATTCAAAAAAATTATTGCAAAATATTACTATGAAAAATCAAAGAATAAAAGATGGGAACTACCAAACATTCAAACAGTAATTCCTGAGTATCCTCGAAAAACAGCAGTTGCAATCTTCAGGTTGATTACAGGACATGATTGTCTGGCAAAACATTTAAACAGAATTGGGATATATTCTTCACCACTCTGTCCTCTATGTGATCTGCAAGAGGAAATGGATCGAGACCACCTTCAAATATGCCCGGCCACTTCTAGTGCCCCATCCATCAGTGAAAAATATTGGAGAGCAAGAGGATTAATGACTTCATTGTCAGAAATCCAGCATTAGCTAACAACAACATAAATATACCAAAGAGTCTAAAGCCAGAATTAAAACAAAGTTATAAAAATGTTGTATAGGTATAACATTTTAAAGTTTTAAATTCTCAGGTTTTGTTCCTGGCTACAATTACCATTTTAAAGATTGTAGCTTGTTTATATGGCTTATATTATATTATTATATTATTGTTTATATGGCTTTGAGAATGAGCTGGACGCAGCTTGAAACCCAGGGTCAGCAGCAAATCATACTAAGATAAGTGAAGTTCTTAGTTTCTAATTTGTTCTTACTTTAGAATCTTGTTGCTTCACTGTTAATAGCTTCAATTTTTCCTTATTTATCTCAGATTCATGTTTATCTCTGCTAAAAGCTTCAAAATCCTCTTGACTGCCTCTTTATATTTGCCAGGACCTCTGCAAGTCTGACAGACAGTTGCACAGAGTCTGGATGGTGCACTAGGGAAACTCACTCTAGCAGCACATGACTCATCAAGTGAAATCTGCTCTTTTGGCAAACACTTGGATTAGCTACTCTGATGTTTTGGACATGCCCCATTGCCAAAGGCTGTAACTTATAAAAAGCATCCCTGAGCCACACTTTGCAGCTTAGAGAGCGCCAATGTTGGAAACATTCCCATGATGCAGGTTACAAGTATAGATCAAATATGCAACCTTAGTCATCCAACAGTACAAGGAATATCGTACACAGTGAGGTCAAAATTCTATGTAACAAAACTTAGGAATGTTGGACATTCCTCACTATGCTGACCCAATTCCAGCATCAGATGTAGGTGCGCATTATAACCACGCTCTGACGTTGCACATGCCAACATAGGAGGGAAAAAAACTGCCATCACCAACCAGCAAAGATGCCAACAAGTGACAAACACCATCATTCCAGCAGAGCTGTCAACATCAGAATAACAAATACTTCCACATTTGTTAATCACTTGCAGTCGCAATACTTACATATACATACCTCCTTATGTACAAAGGACCTAAGCCACAAAAGCACAACCAGGATACAGCCGGCTCCAAATGTTTCCCAATGGACGAGAGGGTGTAGGAACAACAGACAAATTTTCTTACAAATTACTTGCGCCTGGTGTGCCCTGTCCGGGATGGCTTTTATGTGCTGGGCAGGGAGCAACAACAAGCTAAACACTCAATTTTATTCTATCAAAACGAAAAATCAGCACATTCTCTTGTGCGCATACTTAAACAATATTGTCACCTCACCCATGGCTAACTAACTACACGAGGGAAGGGGCCTGGCACATACGTGCAATAAAGACGTGTCTGCCAACTGGACAATACAACAGCTATTATGTGCTTTCTGACCGTCTAGACTGTGACCACTTATTCACTCTCAAGATTCCACTTCCAGAACTCTCTCATTATGTGAGGCCCTATATAAGGAGCTGCTGAGTGAGGAGTTTAACATTTATTAAGTACTTAGTAGGCGGTGTCTGTGAATCGTGCCAAGAGCAGTTCAGTGCGAGTTGTAATCTGACAGTTGTTTATTGTGATTCAATTTGATGGTTGTTCTGTTGCTCTTAGTTTGTAAAAAAGTGATCTAAATGTAACATTAGCACTACAATGACTAACTAGAAGGCAATAAAACATGATTAGCGATAACTGGTGCTTTTTATTTGTTATACTGGTGTCAGGAAGTAGGATTCGCCAAATTGTCGTTTTGTTACATCACTGTCAGAAGTTGCAATGTAAGAACCACAATAGAGGCAATGCTGGAAAAATTATTAGCTCGAATGTAAGAGGTGAAGATGCAAATGAATTCCAGAATGGACCAGATGGAGACAAATTGGAGAATATGAATACTGGCATGGACAAGATGGGAAGCGAAGTAACAACGGCGAATTCAACAGTAGAGAAGATTGAGGAGAAAATGGAGGGTGTGAAGAAAGAAATGAAAACAGAGATGAATTTCAGAATGGGGAAAATAAAGACAGAGCTATTGGCGAAGATTGATGAATGACTGTTTGGGGTGAAAAAAGATGTGGAAGGGCTTGGCAGGAAAGTGGAAGACCTCAGACAATGCATTAACACCCTGGAGGACATCGGGGAAGGGCTTAGCGTTCTCAAAGGAAGGGTCGATGGCAGTGCAAAGGAGCTAAATGCTATGATGGAAGGGATGCTCAGTGAAAAACTTAAGAACTACAAGGCCATGGCTACAACACATCAGCATGCATCAAGCCACCCAAGTACGATCCGACATCAACCTTGGGAGCCTTCCGTCGACAATTTGCAGCTGCTGCTGCTCACAACCAATGGTCAGCAGAAGAAGAGGTTGCATGATTGATAGCCATACTGCAGGGTCCAGCAGCAGACATTTTGAATATGATTCCAACATTGGAGTACCCGAAGACATCTGGGAGGCTCTCGAAACATGGTTTGGGAACTGCCATCTGACTTCAGCCTATGTTACCAACTCAAGTGGAGGAGCCCACAGCTGGGGGAAACACTTCAGGAATTTGCCTTGGCAATTGAACAGTTGGCAAATAAAGCTCTAGTGCCTAGTCAAACGTCCCTCTTTGGCTGTCTCCTGCTTTGCCGACAGGGTGTGACCATGAGACACAAAAGCACCTGATGGCCAACAAGTACAATACCATCCACAAGGCGCAGGTGGCTGCGATGAGGATGGAGGCACCACACACAATAACTGCCTATACCTCGAAGGCTAAGAGCATCCGCTATGATGTAGCATCAACCCAGGATCGTCGATGGAGGTTTGCTAGAGGTATGTGCTGGGAACATGGCCAGTCAGGACACCTGGTGAAGAATTGTTCATACCAGCCCAGCAAGCACACAGGAAACAAAGAGGTACTGGTGTGACGAGGGGCATGTCGCGGCCATCATTGCTAACCCAAGTAATGCTGTGCACCCGATGCAGAAGGATGGATGACAGCCTCATTGCAGATGGATGGGGAAAGCAGTATCAGATACTGGCGAACACAAGTGCAGCCTTGAATGTGATCAGACCTGACGTGCCGGAGGGGTTGCCATCCAGGAAACCCAGTCAGTTGTACCAGCTAGCAACAGCATTGGGTGACACCTTGCCCATGCAAAAGGAGGCCCTGCTGGAGTTGACCTTGGAGTGCAGCGTTGTGAGTCTGTGGCTATCCGTCACGAGGGTGGCTGAGGTAATACTAGGACTGAATGCCCTCAGGAGCACATCATAAACAGTAGAACGAAATTTAAATGTAACTATGGACAGTCTTTAGTATGCTAGCCCAATTCCGCCATCAGCTGTACAAGGGCATTAAAACCACGTTCTTACGTCACACATGCCAACATAGGATAAAAAAGAAACTGCCATCACCAACCAGCAAAGATGCCAATATATGTATAAGTAACAAACACCACAATTCCGGCAGAGCTGTCAACCTCAGAATAACAAATACTTCCATATTTGTTAATCACTTGCAGTTGAAATACTTATGTAGTACATACATGCACACGTAGGGTCTAAACCACAAAAGCACAACCAGGGTATGTGTACTCTCATATATTTCAATCATGCTGCCAACAGTATGATCGACTATTTATACAATCTAATATTATGTACTTTCATTACGACTTTTAATATACTGTGTGACAGTTCTCGTTCAATAGTGACTAGTTACCTATGCATTACATTCCTAATTAACCCAAAAGATCACTCAAACGTACCGCTGAGCACCGCTATTATATGACAAACGAAGGTCCCTTAATATCGCGCTGAAATTGCCTTTGTTTAATTCATGTATCAAGTAACCTGAAATAAGTATTAAATCATAATCTCCAGCAATTTTACAATAGTAAAGGACTGGGGTAACTGTAGGTCGTTTGTACCTGGCCGTGTACGCGAAACAATGAATTATTGGCGCATGCGCGGATCGGCTAGTCGAAGCGATGGAGGGGTTATTGCCAACCTAAGATACAAAGTCAGATAGCAAGCCTTGCATGCAACGGCAGTAGCGCCAACGTTGCATAAACGTAACTAGTTCAGCAATCGTGTATTTATGTGTGTATCAGTAATTTGGGTAGTGATATGTTAGTATTATAACTGTTATTCAACACCTTAAATACATACTGCAACGTATGACTGGCATTCAGGTGGAAATACACGTTATGAGCGCCCCTGAATAAATAAAACAAATTCGACATCCAGATTTCATTGAAAATATACGTTATTATAATTTCTGCATGTAAAGGATATTTTTCGAAGGGAAAAAAGTCTGTGTAGATGGAGTGAACAATATAACACATAAACAAAACATCGGTTAAATACCGGACTTGGTATATAGTTTTGCATCTTCCCAAAATGCAACACGAAGATGTTCAAGAAAATCCCACACCTCAGATTGCCCTTTACATGGAACTTCTTTCAAACTATTTATTTCCTCAAAAATGTCTAACAATTTTAATTATGATACCATAAGTTTAAGACATTTTCAGGACAAGTCAAATGTATATGTTGACTTTTCTGCGAATAGTCTCTGAAATACTCTTTATTCTGAATGACTTTTGTACAATTGCCCAGTTGGAAGAGATGCACGAAGTATTACTGCAGAAAAAGTGTAGGTCTCGTTAAAGTACACATTTTATATCAAATACTTCTTTTTGGTAGAGTTAACTATTTTCCAGATATTCAATGTATTGGTTTGCATGACATTTATTTCTGTTGGTAACTTGGTATGAAAGTTTTGGTTGGAATAAAGCACTTCTACCTATTACATGTTGAATCATTATACATGCGCAATGAGAATTCCCTGGGTACTGACACTAGACTTCACAACCAGCTCGGGAAATATTTTCGTAGTCCTGGCGCATGCGCAATGAGAATTCGCTGGGTACTGACACTAGACTTCATAACCAGCTCGGGAAATATTTTAAAAGTCCTAGCGCATGCGCAATGAGAATTTGCTGGGTACTCACACTAGACTTCACAACCAGCTCGGGAAATATTTTCGTAGTCCTGGCGCATGCGCAATGAGAATTCGCTGGGTACTGACACTAGACTTCATAACCAGCTCGGGAAATATTTTAAAAGTCCTAGCGCATGCGCAATGAGAATTAGCTGGGTACTGACACTAGACTTCATAACCAGCTCGGGAAATATTTTCGTAGTCCTGGCGCATGCGCAATGAGAATTCGCTGGGTACTGACACTAGACTTCACAACCAGCTCGGGAAATATTTTCGTAGCCCTGGCGCATGCGCAATGAGAATTTGCTGGGTACTGACACTAGACTTCACAACCAGCTCGGGAAATATTTTCGTAGCCCTGGCGCATGCGCAATGAGAATTCCCTGGGTAATGACACTAGACTTCACAACCAGCTCGGGAAATATTTTCGTAGCCCTGGCGCATGCGCAATGAGAATTTGCTGGGTACTGACACTAGACTTCACAACCAGCTCGGGAAATATTTTCGTAGCCCTAGCGCATGCGCAATGAGAATTTGCTGGGTACTGACACTAGACTTCACAACCAGCTCGGGAAATATTTTCGTAGTCCTAGCGCATGCGCAATGAGAATTCCCTGGGTACTGACACTAGACTTCACAACCAGCTCGGGAAATATTTTCGTAGCCCTAGCGCATGCGCAATGAGAATTTGCTGGGTACTGACACTAGACTTCGCAACCAGCTCGGGAAATATTTTAAAAGTCCTGGCGCATGTGCAATGAGAATTTGCTGGGTACTGACACTAGACTTCACAACCAGCTCGGGAAATATTTTAAAAGTCCTGGCGCATGTGCAATGAGAATTTGCTGGGTACTGACACTAGACTTCACAACCAGCTCGGGAAATATTTTCGTAGTCCTGGCGCATGCGCAATGAGAATTTGCTGGGTACCGACACCAGATTTCACAACCAGCTCGGGAAATATTTTAAAAGTCCTGGCGCATGTGCAATGAGAATTTCCTGGGTACTGACACTAGACTTCACAACCAGCTCGGGAAATATTTTCAAAGTCCTGGCACATGTGCAATGAGAATTTCCTGGGTACTGACACTAGACTTCACAACCAGCTCGGGAAATATTTTAAAAGTCCTGGTGCATGCGCAATGAGAATTCGCTGGGTACTGACACTAGACTTCACATCCAGCTCGGGAAATATTTTAAAAGTCCTGGCGCATGCGCAATGAGAATTCGCTGGGTACCGACACCAGATTTCACAACCAGCTCGGGAAATATTTTCAAAGTCCTGGCGCATGTGCAATGAGAATTTCCTGGGTACTGACACTAGACTTCACAACCAGCTCGGGAAATATTTTAAAAGTCCTGGTGCATGCGCAATGAGAATTCGCTGGGTACTGACACTAGACTTCACAACCAGCTCGGGAAATATTTTAAAAGTCCTGGTGCATGCGCAATGAGAATTCGCTGGGTACTGACACTAGACTTCACAACCAGCTCGGGAAATATTTTAAAAGTCCTGGCGCATGCGCAATGAGAATTCGCTGGGTACCGACACCAGATTTCACATCCGGCGTAAGGAAAAAAATTTGAAGTCCTGGCGCATATTGACGGCAATGGAAGATTGAGACTAATATTTTTGAAAGTATTTTTCATTATCAATCTGTGATGGGTTCTTACTAAGTCTTTTCCCCTCATTGGAGACTAGCTACTGTCTTTTTTCATTCGGCAGAAAATATTTAAGTTGGTTCTCTTTATTGGGTTGCAAATAGCTCTACCAATGCAGTTATTTTAATAGTTCAATCCATGAAAATTGCCAAAAAAAAAAAAAAAAAAAAAAAAAAGCCCATCACAGATTGATAATGAAAAATACTTTCAAAAATATTAGTCCCAATCTTCCACTGCCGTCAATATGCGCCAGGACGTCAAAATGTTTTCCTTACGCTGGATGTGAAATCTGGTGTCGGTACCCAGCGAATTCTCATTGCGCATGCACCAGGACTACGAAAATATTTCCCGAGCTGGTTATGAAGTCTAGTGTCAGTACCCAGCAAATTCTCATTGCGCATGCGCCAGGACTACAAAAATATTTCCCGAGCTGGTTGTGAAGTCTAGTGTCAGTACCCAGCAAATTCTCATTGCGCATGCGCCAGGACTTTTAACATATTTCCCGAGCTGGTTGTGAAGTCTAGTGTCAGTACCCAGGGAATTCTCATTGCGCATGTATAATGATTCAACATGTAATAGGTAGAAGTGCTTTATTCCAACCAAAACTTTCATACCAAGTTTCCAACGGAAATAAATGTCATGCAAACCAATAAACTGAATATCTGGAAAATAGTTAACGCTACCAAAAAAAGTATTTAATATAAAATGTGTACTTTAACGAGACCTACACTTTTTCTGCAGTAATATTTCGTGCAACTCTTCCAACTCGGCAATTGTACTAAAGTCATTCAGAATAAAGAGTATTTCAGAGACTATTCACAGAAAAATCAACATATACATTTCACTTGTCCTGAAAATGTCTTAAACTTATAGTATCATAATTAAAATTGTTAGACATTTTTGTGAAAATGAACATTTTGCAAACAAGTTCCATGTAAAGGGCAATCTGAGGTAGGGGATTTTCTTGAAAATCTTCGTGTCGCATTCTGGGAAGATGCAAAACTATATACCAAGTCCGGTATTTAACCGACGTTTGTTTATGTGTTATATTGTTCACTCCATCCACACACGGACTTCTTTTTTCCTTCGAAAAATACCTTTTACATGCAGAAATTATAATAACGTATATTTTCAATGAAATCTGGATGTCGAATTTGTTTTATTTATTCAGGGGCGCTCATAACGTGTATTTCCACCTGAATGCCAGTCATACGTTGCGGAATCGCATTTAAGGTGTTGAATAACAGTTATAATACTAACATATCACTACCCAAATTACTGATACACACATAAATACACGATTGCTGAACTAGTTACGTATATGCAACGTTGGCGCTACTGCCGTTGCATGCAAGGCTTGCTATCTGACTTTGTATCTTAGGTTGGCAATAACCCCTCCATCGCTTCGACTAGCCGATCCGCGCATGCGTCAATACTTCGTTGTTTCGCGTACACGGCCAGGTACAAATGACCTACACTTGGTAACCATTTCTTCCTTTTGCATGGCAAAAGCATATAAAATTATACTCAGGCCAGATGCTTTTTAAATAGACTGGATTTCAGGTTGTAAGCATTCTACAACTTTATATGGCTAAACATTATTGTGAAAATGCTAGACTTTTGCTTGGCTGGTACCTGCATAAATAACCCAAGTACATTAACATTGCTTTAAGAACATATATTGCCTCATTTAACTCCCTAGAAGCAGTAACAGTTTTCTAACCTGGTAAGATACTAGACACACTGCATTCCCACTTGTTTTGTTTCGTGAAAATTGTGCACCCTGAGCATTTCACATCGCTTTTTGCACACATTTAACACTACATTGCACTTTTTGTTTGTTTAACGACGCTGTCAATTACCAGGATCACATCAGCGTCGCCGATGTGCTTGAATTTTGTCCCGCAGAACTGGCAGCGTGTATTTGTTGCATCAGTAACTCAGCATAATTTCGATTTCAACTCTTTCATTACCCACCGATATCAATGCATTCATACTGTAGTCGCCATCGTATTATAGTAGGTAACTTGCACAGAATAAGAAAAGACATGCATAGCTTTTCTATGTGCAGATTCTAGTCCTCGTGTTTCCATCGATGAACCTTTGCACGTCTCGTAGGTGATCTGCGCTGCAAATGGCGTAGTCTCATAAGTGGCATGAACTTGCTGCTCAAGAAAACCTCATAAATAAAGGAACTGCGCGGGATATAGAATTCCGAAGTGGAAACGTCTACTGCAGAAAACTACCAAGGTAATACAATTAATATTACTAACTTACACTATATTTTGACCGCGCTGGTTGAGATATTCTTTGTGCATTGTAAATTTGTAAAATACGCATCCAAAGTAGCTATTTGGGCTAATTTTATTTTGTTGCGGTTACGAAGTTTTACAATTGGTCTACTCAAACTTCAACGGGGCTATTTTTGGGCTATGATTTCATGAAGTTATAGAATAACGCTTTCATTGATTTTTGTGAAATTGGTGGGGCATTTAATTTCTAATAGCATGATAATGTGGTTTCCCATATTCATGGTTAACGCTCTGCCAGGAAGAGAAAGGGTCCCTCGTTAGAAGAGTATAACAAATATAAATTCTATTATTAGTAACGGGTTTCTTATGTCACCTGAGTGTGACGTCTTTTACCATAATTGTAGTGTACGTGTCTTGCTAAACTAGCTAGGTACCGCTAACATTTGAAAACATACTGCAGTTGTTCACTGTAAATGTATTGTATGCGAGATGCTTTGAAACAAACCAGGATTTTAAAAGAGTGATACTTTGTTTTATGTATCTTATTGGGATATAAGCAAATCTGGTTGCTGGTGATAATATTCTAAAAAATCTTTAACTAGCTATCTAACTCAAAATTATAACTACTGATTCTGACTTACCTAGAAAGTGGTAGATAGTGATTTTCGGGTATATTTTGCATCTGGAACGTCTCTCATTTTAGTCCAACAGTAGTCAGCCAGCATATTGGAACTCCACTTGCCTTGGTACCTCTTCTCTATCGTAGAAATTTGCTGATGAAAACGCTCACCGTGTTCATCGCTGACAGCTCCAAGGTTTTCGCGGAAGAAGTCCTAGTGAGAGTCCAAGAAGTGAATTTTTAAAGACATGTTGCATCCCATAGCTTTATAAGAATGCAGAAGATCAGTCACTATGTCACGATAGTTTGCTGCTTTATGGTTTCCAAGAAAATTGCAACATAAACTTTTGAAAGACTGCCAGGCTGCTCTCTCCAGTGGATTTAACAGTCCCTCGAAATGTTCATCAGCCATTAATGATCGGATTTGTGGTCCTATAAAAACTCCTTCTTTCAATTTAGCATCACTGACTTTGGGGAATTTCGATTTCAAGTACAAGAATCCATCAGAAAGTTTATCCATAGCTTTGACGAAATTTTTCATAACTCCTAACTTAGTATGCAATGGAGGTAAAAATATTTTTCCAGGATTCACTAAAGGGACACATGCCACATTTTCCTGGCCAGGGAGAAGAGATTCACGTTTTGGCCAAGACTTTCTAACGTAGTGAGACTTCTTATCTCTGCTGTCCCACTCGCACAAAAAACAGCAAAATTTGGTGAACCCAAGTTGCAAACCAAGCAATAAAGCAATGACCTTTAAATCACCACAGATATTCCATTCATATTTTCCATATTGTATTTTCTCTAAAATTAGTTTCATATTTTGATATGTCTCTTTCATAGCGGCATGCGCTTCTGGTATTGATGGAAGTTCATTGCCAATATGTAGCAGCACAGCCTTCAAACTTACTTTAGAGGAGTCTATGAACAATCGCCACTCATCTGGTCGGTGTTGATGCCCAAGAGTTTCCATAAGTGAACAAATATTATTACAAAACACAACACCATATTCTTCAGAGAAGTATTCTTTAAAAACACTATGGCGGCTACGATAACTACTTATTCTTACATCTTTTTGGAGTAAATTCCACCCTTTGAGTCTGGAAGTTAAAACTTCAGCTTGCAGTTTAGACAGATTTAAATCCCGAATCAGGTCATTAAGGTCTTGCTGATTGGGAAAGTATGGTTCTGATGAACAGCTACTGGCTTCATATGTAAGATCATTTTTATTTTCATCTGAATCATTTTGAGTTTCAGTTAGGTCAGAATCAGAGTTATCACTTAAGGTTGTATCTACATATACTGGTACGGGGAACTCTTCACTGTGTAAGACAGGTCTCAATGCAGATTGCAAATTCGGATACTTAACTGTATATTTTGTTTTAGATGTGATTCCTTTAATATTTGTCAAACAAAAATGACAGTCAGTTGAATGATCCTTCGGTTCCCTCATAACCATGGGAATTGCAAATGGCATATGATGTGTACCATTTTTCCACCCAGTCAGCAGTCTAACACACGAAACACAGCATGTATTTGGGGCCCAGCTCTTATCAAAATCACCAACTTGACAGCCAAAGTAAAGATGATAACACTTCTTTACAAGTGGGGTCACATTTTGCCTCTGAGACTTGAAGGTCAGCTCACCACAAATATAGCAGAAATTATCTGCATGATTTACACACTTTCTTGGCATGATGAAAACATTAAGCACTGAAATACAACATGCACAACATACACAATACACTTCTAAACGGAAAGGAAGGAAATATTTCACTAGTGAACAATGTCACAGTCAGCTCAATACTGACACATCACAATGCCAGACAGGTCTGAGCATGTCTAAACATGAATGAACCTGCACAGTCTTGTTTTGTGGTGCTTCAGCGTGATATTACAAATAATTTCAATAAATACGGCTTGAGTAAAATAGCTACATAGGAGGTAAAGGTTCCTATGAAAGGTCAAAGAAAACGCTAAAATCATATTTTGAAAAGTAGCTTTCACAGAAAAACTATGCCTGATGGGAAAATTCTGACTACATATCTGAATTCAGGATGAAAAAATGCACTAGATTCACTATTCAGATTTTTTGTGAAAAAAATCTTGTCGACCAGTGTAATATGTGATGTCTAATGTTTGTGTCGGATTGACTTTAGATATGAAGTTTTCCTTTGAATTAGGAAGGTATACATTCTTCTTGATGTCTTGAATTTTGGAAAGAAAGCTCTCCTGAGTCTTTAGTGTATGTGTAAAATTTCTCTTGTGCCATGTATTGAATGTGAGTCTGATCAACTTTTCGTGTTGAATAAGAGCCGCTTTTTCTATTTCATATTCAATGGGGCATTGGTTGGTTAGTATTTCCATAGCTGCTATTGGTGTGGTTTTGATAGCACCTGTAATTAATAGTTTTGATTAATAATTTTGATAGCACCTGTAATAAATCAAATGTGTACATACATAAATACCTGTGGTCACTGTAGGGAGAGATGTCGTGTCTCAAGAATGTTTGAGTATAACTTAACTAAATGGCCGTTGGGCCAGTGTCCAAGAGGGACGGTCGACCTCCTTTCCCTTAGGAGGGTTGGCACACAAAGGGGAACAGTCCACTCACACCTCGCTGATGTCAGCCTTTGACCTTGACTAACCCCCCACTACTAGCCTAACCATTACCAACTTAACCAATCTTAAATACTCTTTTTGGCTCCACAGAGATAGGGAAACACCACAATATAATTCTGCACATTCAATGTGCATAAAATTGAATAATTTTTCTCTGCAGACACACTTTACTGGAAACCATGGTACTTTGGTGACATAAAAGTAGCACATATTATTCATTTCACAGAAGCAGTGACTGCATTGTTGTCACTTTCGTTGAGCCACAAAACACACATTGTTATATTACTTTGGTGCAACGAACATCATATTGGAAATTCCAATCATGTCTCCTAAGAAATAAAAAAATGTGTTTACTTTAAAATGAATGTCAATTACACTGGATAGTGTTCAGCGATGACATCTAATATAACACTAAAAATATTTTGATCCTGAAAATGATTCTGAAACAGGAATTCATGGAGATAAGGGGTGAAGAGGGTATCACTGGTGCCAAATTTTTCTCTTCATCCTCATCCACATGTTCTGCATGTGAATGGAATTGCCTTCAGGAACCACGAAGTTCCACTCATGAATAATGTAGTGGAGATACACGCAGCCGCATAAGTTCTTGATGTTAGTGTACGAAGCCTGCTTATCAGACATAACACAGGTTCCTGACAAAATATGTTGAGTGATAAGTGCTTCCAGGATTTCTGCCCTCCTGTTGGGCACTTCCCAGTACCTCTCTCGATGCCACCAAATACCCAGTGGTCCTCTTGCCACAACCCTCTGTGGTACTTGCAGTGGAAGAATTTTGACTCTTCTATTTCCACAGTGATAGGCTGGTTATTTTCATCCATTCCACTTATGACATCTGGATGTTCTTCGAGCCACCACTCACACTCTTCCATCAAGAAGTTGCTCCAGTCCATAGAGGTGTGGCAATTGGCAACCTGGGCTTCCTGCTTCATTACTATTTGGGAGTGATGTAAGGCCCACGGATAGATCATAAAACGCACCTGCTCCAGCTTCAGCCTGCTTCCAGAGAAGAAGGAACCATCTCTAATGGACTTTCCTCCCCTGCAAGTTGGACATGCCCACTGCTTTCCATCAATGCTCCCAGTGTAATTGTGCAGCGCACATGGCTCGTCGCAGTTGTTGCAATGTCTGCTGTTGCTGGGCCAACCACTGCAACATTGCTAATGGTCCGTCAATTGTGCGGCCCAGGACAACCATCAACCACACTGTGGTGAACAAACTGCAAGATCAAGGTGTGAGAAACTATTGAAGGAGTCTGAAAGAAACATGGGCTCTCCTATGTTGAGGAGAGCTAGGTTGTAATTGCCCAAGAAATCAGTGATCATGTTGCCTCTTGCACAAGTGCAACTTGAGCCCCAAAGTGGGTGGTATGCATTGAATTCTCCCACCAATAGGAACAGTGTTGGTAACTGGGAAACTAGATCTTCTAAATCAATGAGTGAGAAGTCATGGGACAGAGGCAGATATAAGTTACAAATGGTGAACTGGATGTTTGGCAGTAGAATCCTTACGGCAACTGATTGTATATCAGACTGTAGGGGTACAGATTGCACATATACCTCATCTCTGACAAGCTATCATTCCACCGCCATGTGCCGGAACACCCTCATCTGGTGTAACATCACACTGTACTGGGGTGTATTGCCTCAGTTCGAAAGCCTCTTGTGGATGCAGTTTAGTCTCTTGCACACATGTGATCGAAGGTTCGTTCTTATTGAGCAAAAGTTTTAGGTCTGGTCATTGTGTTCTAATTTCATGTATGTTCCATTGTAGGACAGCTATGTTAAAATTTGTATGGGATAAGTACTCCTAGGTAACTCTCCATTACCTTGGAGTAGATGGTTGTTGATTCAGTTTAGCTCTTTTCTTAAATGTTGGGCTTGTAGGTTTCTCAATTTTATCCTGCCTCTTTTTCACTGGGAGTCTTCCAATGTGGGCAGGATCTTCCTGCGTCTCCTCTACCAAGGAGGTCTGTCTCTACATACTGAATTTCTGTTCAAGAGCCTCGAACCGATTGAAAATGGACACCAGCGAAGATGAAAGTTGTCTGTATGTCTCCATACCAGATTTCTCAGAAGAGTATCTTTGAGAAGAATGTTGGGCTTCATTTCCCTTAGATTTACTGGGAACAGAGATGTTAGTTTTTACATAATGGGTTCTAAAGTTTGTCAGTGATGATCATATACGATAATGAGCTTACTGGTACAATTGCTGGAAATTGGCAATTTGGATGGTGACCTTGTAGAGATGTTTCTTTTATTGGCTGTCTTGGTAGGTGACTGAGATGTAGCTGCAAGGTCTGATACAGTTCTCGCTACAAAAAGATTTGTGTGGTGATTTCCCGCTTCAGCACCAGCTTAGCTGCAGCCAGCTATATGTACTGGACCTTGGGGTAGAGGGTTGTTGGATACGCAGAAGTTGACCTTCTCTTTAACCCAGATCTCCTGGATCATCCTTTCCTCCATAAAACGGGGGCAGTTTAGGGAGCTAGCTTGACGTTTTCCACTGCAGTGAACACAATTGGGAGGTGATGTACATTCATCGTCATGGGCGATACCTCCTCAGTTCACACAGGCAGGTCTATCACTACAAGAGTCACTTGTGTGACCACAGCATTGGCATTTATAACATCTCAATGGGTTTGGGATGTAAGGCCTAACTTCAGTGGCCTCTTACCCTGCCTTGCAGGTGATCAACCTGATTAAAGGTAAGAAACTGGATATGGGTAGGCAGATATCACATCTTGACTTTCTAGGTTCTCCTTAATTTCTTCAGTGGACATATCGGGTGTTCACAAATATTGCTTAATCTTTTTATAGGTAACATGTATAGTATAAGATTAGCCAATAAGCACATGCCAGTTATAGAAAATAGGGAGATCCCTATCTTATTGTCGGTCTGAGTGGCTTAGTTGGTTAGACGCTGGCCTACTGATCCCAAGGTCGCGGGTTCAAATCTGGCCCAGACTGATGATTCTTAAGTGCTTAAAAGCAACAGCTCCATGTCAGTAGATTTACTGGCATGTAAAAGAACTCCTGTGGGACGAAATTCCGGCACACCGGCGACGCTGATGTGATCCTGGCAATTGACAGCGTTGTTAAACAACAAAATAATAATTTCCTGGCTTATTATACGCAGATGACCTAATGGCGGTGTCAGTAACTGGAACTGGTTTAACCCGTACTGTAATGGAGATGGAGAGATATTGTAAGGTATGGGGCCTTAAAGTGAATCAAAATAAAACTAAGATAATAGTGTAAGATTTGAAGCTTTCACGGCGAACGTTAGTGATAAGAGCTTCACGGGTGATCAGCCGTGTTAAATTTAAGAAGGTCAAGCTTTCGGCCATTATACTCTCCATGGCCATCTTCAGGACTAAAATGATGGAAAATTCTCCTCAGTTTCCAAATATATACTATATATATTGACTTGGACAACACAACCTAACCATAGTATATATTTGGAAACTGAGGAGAATTTTCCATCATTTTAGTCCTGAAGATGGCCATGGAGAGTATAATGGCCGAAAGCTCCACCTTCTTAAATTTAACACGGCTGATCATCCGTGAAGCTCTTATCACTAAGATAATAGTGTTCACAAAAGGAAATAAACTGAACAAATCTGAGAAATGGGTTATGGGAGGTGAAGAAATTCAAGTTGTGCTGGAATATATGTACTTGGGGATTAAACTAAGCAGGAGAGGTGACTGGGAGACGCACAAAAATTGGGTGCTTGCTAAGGGGAGATCTGCTCTGGGTTTACGTAGAAAATGCTTGTAAATCGCACCAATGATGAAGATATCGTGGTTTGAAAGACTGTACTCAGCCCTAGTAGACTCCAGGGAAGGGTATGGGGTGGAAAATGGATGGGTGAAAATGGATCTTATATTAAGAGCATACTGCAAACTTATGTTGGGGGTGCCTCAAAATTCAGCAAATGTAGGAAAAAGCAGTGCTAAAGGAATGGTGATAGAAATAGTGGTTAAGTTCTGGTACAGGATACTACATTTACCAGAAGACAGTTTGATAAAATGTTGTCTTAGTTTCCAACAAAAGCATCCCAGCCATGACACCTGGCTGAACAGTTAGAGGAGGGAGGATTAGGTGATATATGGGCTCATAGGCATAGCATAATACAGGGAGTATGGAAAGAAGTCAAATGGAGTTTTGAGGATATGGATTGTCAAACAATGTGGGCAGAGTTGGAAGAGGAAAAGAGAATGGTTATGTTTAAAATATTGAGAACAGTATTAAGATCAGAAAAGTATTTAGAAATGTGTGATAAAAAGGAAAGAGAAGCGATAGCGTGGTACCGATTAGGGGCATGGAAATTGAAAGGTCTAAGAGGCAATGTACCGCAAGGCCAATGCTCACTCAATATGCAGACACCAAGAAGATGGGGTGCATATTATATGGGAGTGTAGGGGGAAAATAAATGGAATAAAGATATGATTAGGGAAAAATGGTTGAGAAACAAAAACATTACAGCAATAAAGAAAATGTTTGCTGATCAGTGCCAGATAAGGCAATTAGGGAATTTTTATTGAATGCTAGGTCAAAATGTCAATGGTCTATTGACAAGGAATGAGTGAGAGAGTTCATTGTAATTTATAGTTTATAGAATGTTTCAAAATGTGGTATAAGGATATGTAGTATTTGACGTCAACTGGATAAGTGGCCAGGGCCAATACCAGTAGATGCTTTTCTGTAATTTCTTAGCACAAAATAAATAAATAAATATAAGAGTATTTCATAGCACTAAACAACCTCTCAGACTGTGTTTGTATGTGATGGTAGACTCCAGTCTTTGTACTTCCAAAGACAGGTATATAACAGTATTTCATAACACTAAACAACCTCTCAGTCTGTGTTTATATGTGATGGTATAGAGTCCAGTCTTTGTCCTTCCAAAGGCAGGTATATAACAGTATTTCATAGCACTAAACAACCTCTCAGTCTGTGTTTGTATGTGATGGTATAGAGTCCAGTCTTTGTACTTCCAAAGACAGGTATATAACAGTATTTCATAACACTAAACAACCTCTCAGACTGTGTTTGTATGTGATGGTAGACTCCAGTCTTTGTACTTCCAAAGACAGGTATATAACAGTATTTCATAACACTAAACAACCTCTCAGTCTGTGTTTGTATGTGATGGTATAGAGTCCAGTCTTTGTCCTTCCAAAGGCAGGTATATAACAGTATTTCATAGCACTAAACAACCTCTCAGTCTGTGTTTGTATGTGATGGTATAGAGTCCAGTCTTTGTCCTTCCAAAGGCAGGTATATAACAGTATTTCATAACACTAAACAACCTCTCAGTCTGTGTTTGTATGTGATGGTATAGAGTCCAGTCTTTGTCCTTCCAAAGGCAGGTATATAACAGTATTTCATAGCACTAAACAACCTCTCAGTCTGTGTTTGTATGTGATGGTATAGAGTCCAGTCTTTGTCCTTCCAAAGGCAGGTATATAACAGTATTTCATAACACTAAACAACCTCTCAGTCTGTGTTTGTATGTGATGGTATAGAGTCCAGTCTTTGTCCTTCCAAAGGCAGGTATATAACAGTATTTCATAGCACTAAACAACCTCTCAGTCTGTGTTTGTATGTGATGGTATAGAGTCCAGTCTTTGTCCTTCCAAAGGCAGGTATATAACAGTATTTCATAGCACTAAACAACCTCTCAGTCTGTGTTTGTATGTGATGGTATAGAGTCCAGTCTTTGTCCTTCCAAAGGCAGGTATATAACAGTATTTCATAGCACTAAACAACCTCTCAGTCTGTGTTTGTATGTGATGGTATAGAGTCCAGTCTTTGTCCTTCCAAAGGCAGGTATATAACAGTATTTCATAACACTAAACAACCTCTCAGTCTGTGTTTGTATGTGATGGTATAGAGTCCAGTCTTTGTCCTTCCAAAGGCAGGTATATAACAGTATTTCATAGCACTAAACAACCTCTCAGTCTGTGTTTGTATGTGATGGTATAGAGTCCAGTCTTTGTACTTCCAAAGGCAGGTATATAACAGTATTTCATAACACTAAACAACCTCTCAGTCTGTGTTTGTATGTGATGGTATAGAGTCCAGTCTTTGTACTTCCAAAGACAGGTATATAACAGTATTTCATAACACTAAACAACCTCTCAGACTGTGTTTGTATGTGATGGTAGACTCCAGTCTTTGTACTTCCAAAGACAGGTATATAACAGTAATTCATAACACTAAACAACCTCTCAGTCTGTGTTTGTATGTGATGGTATAGAGTCCAGTCTTTGTCCTTCCAAAGGCAGGTATATAACAGTATTTCATAGCACTAAACAACCTCTCAGTCTGTGTTTGTATGTGATGGTATAGAGTCCAGTCTTTGTACTTCCAAAGGCAGGTATATAACAGTATTTCATAACACTAAACAACCTCTCAGTCTGTGTTTGTATGTGATGGTATAGAGTCCAGTCTTTGTACTTCCAAAGACAGGTATATAACAGTATTTCATAACACTAAACAACCTCTCAGTCTGTGTTTGTATGTGATGGTATAGAGTCCAGTCTTCGTCCTTCCAAAGGCAGGTATATAACAGTATTTCATAACACTAAACAACCTCTCAGTGTGTGTTTGTATGTGATGGTATAGAGTCCAGTCTTTGTCCTTCCAAAGGCAGGTATATAACAGTATTTCATAGCGCTAAACAACCTCTCAGTCTGTGTTTGTATGTTATGGTATAGAGTCCAGTCTTTGTCCTTCCAAAGGCAGGTATATAACAGTATTTCATAGCGCTAAACAACCTCTCAGTCTGTGTTTGTATGTTATGGTATAGAGTCCAGTCTTTGTACTTCCAAAGGCAGGTATATAACAGTATTTCATAACACTAAACAACCTCTCAGTCTGTGTTTGTATGTGATGGTATAGAGTCCAGTCTTTGTCCTTCCAAAGGCAGGTATATAACAGTATTTCATAGCACTAAACAACCTCTCAGTCTGTGTTTGTATGTGATGGTATAGAGTCCAGTCTTTGTCCTTCCAAAGACAGGTATATAACAGTATTTCATAGCACTAAACAACCTCTCAGTCTGTGTTTGTATGTGATGGTATAGAGTCCAGTCTTTGTCCTTCCAAAGGCAGGTATATAACAGTATTTCATAGCACTAAACAACCTCTCAGTCTGTGTTTGTATGTGATGGTATAGAGTCCAGTCTTTGTCCTTCCAAAGGCAGGTATATAACAGTATTTCATAACACTAAACAACCTCTCAGTCTGTGTTTGTATGTGATGGTATAGAGTCCAGTCTTTGTCCTTCCAAAGGCAGGTATATAACAGTATTTCATAACACTAAACAACCTCTCAGTCTGTGTTTGTATGTGATGGTATAGAGTCCAGTCTTTGTCCTTCCAAAGGCAGGTATATAACAGTATTTCATAACACTAAACAACCTCTCAGTCTGTGTTTGTATGTGATGGTATAGAGTCCAGTCTTTGTCCTTCCAAAGGCAGGTATATAACAGTATTTCATAACACTAAACAACCTCTCAGTCTGTGTTTGTATGTGATGGTATAGAGTCCAGTCTTTGTCCTTCCAAAGGCAGGTATATAACAGTATTTCATAACACTAAACAACCTCTCAGTCTGTGTTTGTATGTGATGGTATAGAGTCCAGTCTTTGTCCTTCCAAAGGCAGGTATATAACAGTATTTCATAACACTAAACAACCTCTCAGACTGTGTTTGTATGTGATGGTAGACTCCAGTCTTTGTACTTCCAAAGACAGGTATATAACAGTATTTCATAACACTAAACAACCTCTCAGTCTGTGTTTGTATGTGATGGTATAGAGTCCAGTCTTTGTACTTCCAAAGGCAGGTATATAACAGTATTTCATAACACTAAACAACCTCTCAGTCTGTGTTTGTATGTGATGGTATAGAGTCCAGTCTTTGTACTTCCAAAGGCAGGTATATAACAGTATTTCATAACACTAAACAACCTCTCAGTCTGTGTTTGTATGTGATGGTATAGAGTCCAGTCTTTGTCCTTCCAAAGGCAGGTATATAACAGTATTTCATAACACTAAACAACCTCTCAGTCTGTGTTTGTATGTGATGGTATACAGGGCCAGTCTTTGTACTTCCAAAGACAGATATATAACAGTATTTCATAACACTAAACAACCTCTCAGACTGTGTTTGTATGTGATGGTAGACTCCAGTCTTTGTACTTCCAAAGACAGGTATATAACAGTATTTCATAACAGTAAACAACCTCTCAGACTGTGTTTGTATGTTATGCACTTCTTGTGAGGTTTTGCAGCAGTTGTAGACGATGTAAAGCTCTTAGAATATTTCAGTCACTGTGAGGTAAATGCTGTTTAGTGTTTATCAGATAGTGATATTGATTTTTTGGAACATTCTGTGTTGCCTACAGTGCCATATGTAGTAAAAGCAGGCATTAGACACTACAGCAACCACATTCTGTGTACACCACCATCTGCTTCATTAATTATTATCTAATAGTGTTTAGTACTCTGATTTCATATTGGGAAAGAATAATAACAGCCATGTGGGAATAATACATTTGTATTTGAACAGAATATTTTACAATAATTATAGTGTGGGAAGACTGCAAAATGAAAATCTGATGTGTTGCACTCACATGTCTTTCTCTACTCTTGTACTAACCATTCTTACAATCTCATATTCCTATATCTTCTACGTGTTTGTTGAGTTAAACACTTCCAGAAATTATCTTACTGCTTATTTTCTTGTAGGTGGAAGGGGAATATGCGAATACAGCAGCCTTTGAATGATAGCCAAATCTTCTAAAGCTTTCAAATTCCATTCTCTCTTCTAAAGCTTTCAAATTCCATTCTCTTTGCACAGATAATATATGAATAGATGGACAGTGATGTTTCATTTGACAGAAGTAAAAGTTGTCTAAAAGTTACACAAGTAACAAAGAATGTCTTTGAAATGGTTTACTCTACAAAAAAATTTATTTAGACATAAATTGTGTATTTTAGCAAGATCTATGTTTTTGGTACAGTATGATTTTGTCTATCTCCTACGGTTTATGAGTTCAAAAGTCATCCAGAGTAAACACGACTACATGGGCTATAGCCAGAAAATTCAAAATATACCTACATTTCATTTGTCATCAAAATATCTTAAACATATCTCATTTTAGCAGAAATCATTAGAGCCATTTTCAAGGAAATGAAAATTTTCTATGTAAAGGGTAGCTTAGGGTGGGGCTATTTTCTTTAAAATCTTCATGTTGTATCCTTACATTGAACTTAAATAGCAACTTTGGTTGTTATCTGATTTTCTGTTTCTGAGTTATGCTGTCCACAGACTGACACACACACACACACGCACGCACGCACGCACGCACGCACGCACGCACGCACGCACGCACGCACGCACGCACGCACGCACGCACGCACGCACGCACGCACGCACGCACGCACGCACGCACGCACGCACGCACGCACGCACACACACACACACACACACACACACACACACACACACACACACACACACACACACACACACACACACACACACACACACACACACACACACACACACACACACACACACACACACACACACACACACACACACACACACACACACACACACACACACACACACACACACACACACACACACACACACACACACACACACACACACACACACACACACACACACACACACACACACACACACACACACACACACACACACACACACACACACACACACACACACACACACACACACACACACACACACACACACACACACACACACACACACACACACACACACACACACACACACACACACACACACACACACACACACACACACACACACACACACACACACACACACACACACACACACACACACACACACACACACACACACACACACACACACACACACACACACACACACACACACACACACACACACACACACACACACACACACACACACACACACACACACACACACACACACACACACACACACACACACACACACACACACACACACACACACACACACACACACACACACACACACACACACACACACACACACACACACACACACACACACACACACACACACACACACACACACACACACACACACACACACACACACACACACACACACACACACACACACACACACACACACACACACACACACACACACACACACACACACACACACACACACACACACACACACACACACACACACACACACACACACACACACACACACACACACACACACACACACACACACACACACACACACACACACACACACACACACACACACACACACACACACACACACACACACACACACACACACACACACACACACACACACACACACACACACACACACACACACACACACACACACACACACACACACACACACACACACACACACACACACACACACACACACACACACACACACACACACACACACACACACACACACACACACACACACACACACACACACACACACACACACACACACACACACACACACACACACACACACACACACACACACACACACACACACACACACACACACACACACACACACACACACACACACACACACACACACACACACACACACACACACACACACACACACACACACACACACACACACACACACACACACACACACACACACACACACACACACACACACACACACACACACACACACACACACACACACACACACACACACACACACACACACACACACACACACACACACACACACACACACACACACACACACACACACACACACACACACACACACACACACACACACACACACACACACACACACACACACACACACACACACACACACACACACACACACCTTTTTCTGAAAAGGTTTTTTTTTATTTTTTTTTATTCAGGGGGTATCAAAACATATTTCCGGTGATATCTCGACATCAAATTTTTGGGTGGAATACAATACTTCCTCTACTTACCAGTAGAGAAAGTACAAGATAAAGCAAACTCTTTATTAGAACTAATTAGAACTTACTTAGAGACATTAGGAATGGCACTTAATGCAAACAAAACCGAATGGATGCAAATTACGATTAGTAATAAGGCACAAAGTAACAGCACATTAGCAATACAAAATAAAAATATCTCCCAAGTTACAGAGACAAATTTTTTAGGAATAGTCATAGACAATAGCTTAAAATGGCACAAACATATAGAAAATGTTAGTAACAAATCAATAAGTATTGAAACAGATAACACAAATTATGGATAAAGATAGTATACTAAAGGTTTATTATGCATTTGTACATTCACACCTAAATTATGGGATTATTTTATGGGGAGCAGCGGGTAAGAAAAATATACTGAGAATATGTATGCTACAGAAAAAAGCAATTCGAATAATGGAAAAACTGCAAAGGGAACAATCGTGTAAAAGCAGCTTTAAAAAACTAAAAATCCTCACAGTACCATGCTTATATATATTTGAATGTCTTAAGCATGCAATAAGAAATCACACTGAAGAAAAAAAATAGGAATATGCATGGGCATAACACGAGAACAAAACAGAACTACTTTAGAAATAGGCTAAGGGGATCATTAACTTCCAAAAGTATTGAAAGTGTTGCAAAAGACCTATACAATCATTTACCTCACCCAATCAAAGAACTACATGAAGTGAAGAAAATTAATACAATAAAGACTTCCCTGATTAAGAATGCTTTCTACTCAATCAAAGTATACAAAATGAAACAAAATCTTGAGCTGTAACCTGGTTTTAAAACATTAATCTTCTGAAATTTGTGTTAAATTAATTTTAAGTATTTAATTAATTCTAGGTAAATATATCTGCTCAGCTTTGTACTTAAAATTACTTACCTAATCAATAACGTGCATATTGTTCCTAACTTGTGTAAAATTACATGATTAATAGATAATGTAAATATGTTTTCTATTTTATGTAAACTTGATGATGCTTTGTAAAAATGTTGCAAATGGCAGAATAAAACTGAAACTGAAATAAATGTTTACTTCAGGTTACTGCTGAATGTCTAGAAAATTGTATCTAAACCATACTCCTGCACCACATTCTTATATAGTATTTAATTTTACTAAATTAAACTTGCAGTAAGCATGCTGTTTCTTATGTAAAGCTCTTCTTTTATTTTATATAGGTCATAATATTTTGTATGCATCTTTATAATGAATTCTTAAGCTGAAAGAGTGAAAACATTTTTCTTTATAAATTCTTTGCCTTTAATGCTATTTTGGAAGGTATTGAGAGGTTATCCAAGCTGTTGATGTTAGAGATGGAGATTGTATCAAATTACCCTTGGTTTAAAAACAGTTGACTGCTTTATCCACTGGGCACAGTTACTTATACACAGTAGCAGTTTACACCAGTGTTGGGTGACAGGCTCTCTATAGTCGACTTCAGAAATATGAGCAGAGTGGCTAATGGCACTAAGAGGGATTCTTCTACTCTATGTCTACAATATCACAATCTGAAAGAAATCAGTATCCTTGTGTCTGAATATTTAATAAACTGTTGATGTGAAATACACAAACTTAAGAGTAATTTTCATAGCCAATAAAACTAACAGTTTAGCTTTTGAAAGCATGATTGACAAAGCAGCTACAGCGTGAATAAAAATTATTATGCCAAGTGAGGAAGAGTTGAATCTTGACCATGTTTGGTATTATTAAACTTGTTGCTTAGAAATAAATAGCTGAGATTAATGGTATAAGGAAAACAGAAAACCTAACTTGGGACAAGTCATTGGGGATGTGGAAGTAAGATCCCAATTTTCATAGTAAAGTACATATGTAAACTTAAGATAGCATAGTCATCCAGTTGTAACTTAACTGTCTGTAGACAAACAAAACATTCAATTCACAAAATAACCAGAGACACACAATGTTATACAGTGTCTCCCAATTGAATCACCCTATTTTCACTTCAGTATTTCTGCCAAACTATTTGAGTTATCGAAATGAACTAAAGTTTACTAATACGTATGACTCATCAAGTTTGTATACACAAATCAAGAAAGTCATATCACTTCCACATGTGCCCCACCAGTCACACAAAGTACATGAAAATATAACGGGGCAATTCAATTGGGACACCCTGTATATTTGTTGCATATTTAGTAATGACTGGGCTGTCTATGAACAAAGACGCACATTATTTGTATAATGACATCCTGTAAACTTAATGTACGTGATTTTCTCAGTAAACTGACTTGATACACACGTGCAAGAATTGTTACATATGTCTAGCCATATGTACGGACTAAGTGTCATACTTGAAAATTATATCTACCGCCAGGACTTGAACCATGGGGAGTTTGTTACTCTCAATTGATATGACTGTGTGACATAAAATGGGAAAATGTCAGTACAAGAATTAAACCTTCTTATTTGATTTAAGTATTGCAGTAAACCTTAAAGTTAATATCAATTACAGAGATATCATACCTCATAGGTGACGTGTAATATTGCAGGTGCTTTATGGTTAGCCAATGTAGGATTAATTGTTTAGGTTATTTGGCAATATGATACGACTGTTGACTACTTGACATTTTAAACAAAAGAGGAGGTTAACTACTGATACAGATACCTTAAGAAGACAGCTGGATGATAATAGCATTGATGAATTTTGAAAACCCTCTGGTTGATAAAGTCAAGTTGACAGTAAAAATAGAGAGCAGCACCATGTTCAGTATAAAGGAGGATTCCAGCCTTGACGTCAGTAGGCACACAGCAGATGAAGGTGGCAATTGTCCAAAAGTAACATAATGTGGTAAGTATAATCATCCTACTCAAAAGCATACACTAACTATACATAATGTTTCTTTGTCCACAGACTTGTTACTGAGGCAACAGCGGATTCAGCAACAGTTGTCACATGGATTCCAAAATAGAAGTTAAAAAAGAAAATCTTCTTTCAGAAGACTTAGTCTCACAGAATGAGACAATGGAGAGAAACAGTGATGATGTAACAATGAAAACAGAAATTAAATCAGAGACTCCTTTTACCAAACATGTAAAGTGTGAAGCTGTTACATGCAGCAGCAGCAGCAACAACTGGGAGATAGATAAGGAAACAGAAATTGAGGAACAGACTCTGATTTCAGACTTTGGCTCACAGAATGAGGGAGAATTTGTTCCAGAGAATCCTGTAATGAGTGATAAGAAGTACGACAGTGATCATGAAATGAATAACAAAGTAGAAATTAAAGTAGAACCTTTGTGGCTAGAAACAGAGTCTTCCTCTGTTTGTGATGATATTGAGGTAAGTTTGTAGAAATCTACTGCAGTTAGAAATGTTGATATAACATTTGACCTATATAATAGAAAATTAATAAGACTAAGACATAGTCTGTGAATATGCACAGTGTTCTTCAGATGGTGTGTTTAAATAGTTGAATGTAATGTTAGTGATAGGAAGTTGATTCATACTTCAGGAATGTTTGTGGAAAACAGAACACTTGTCCCCCCCCCCCCCTCTCTCTCTCTCTCTCTCTCTCTATGTGGACAGTTTAGTCTCCCAACTACTTTCACTTATCCTATCCTGAAGCACAGATACCTTCGTATTTTGACACTTTGACCTTCTTTATCAACTTGTACTTCAAATCTATTTTAAGAAAATTGGCCAGCAAATAATATGATTGTGTGAACATGTGTATTATTTCTGATTTTCCACTCACTATATTGACAAAATTCTGATATTCCTATTATTGTACCCTTATTGCAGTTTTCACATCTGCATGTTACATCTTTAGTAATTGCACAGTTAGCACCCTTCAAGTCTAATTAACATTTCTATAATCTTTTCAAGAGATTCTATCATGTTGGCCAAGTTTGTCTTCTGCTGATTGCCAATGTTATATCATTCCACAGGTTCTGTATCCTTGTACCTTTCTTTCCCCAGCTTTCCACCTCATTAATATTTATATCTCTCTATCTCTTTCTGACTTCACTTACTGATTTTCAGTAAATTATGTACCATACTTCACATTGTTACACATCATAAGTGCTTAGTTATGCAATATCTTTAACTAACTCTGTATAGATGATTGTGTGAAACTGAAGATTTGAATTATTCTCTTACAGGATGGGAAGTTGCCTCCAGTAAAATCTTCAAGGTAAGTCTTGACTCTTTTCAGTTACAAGTCTCCTGCTTCTTGTGTTATATTTACTTTTAATTCTTATATAACATCACATTTATGTTGTAGCAGATGTTTCATTACATTCTTGAACTGATGCAAATGAGAATTTAATAATCAATCCATCAAATTACATATTGAAATTTGTTGTATGATGGAGTACACAGATATGTCCCACCCTTCCTCCTATTCCTGACTACAGTTTCGTCTCTTATTTGGTTTCCTATATATTAGCACACTTATATTATCTGACACCCACTTATCCGAGATTACATTTTTCTAATACGTGCAAATATTCATCCAAACCATTCTAACCACATATGTAATACTGTATTGTGGTCTTTCCATTCAACTTCTTCATACACTACATCTTTGCTTGGTTTATTTCCACTTTTTTAAATTGTTCCTTTGCTAATTGCATACTGGTCACCTCTTTCACTATTTCCTCATTTGCCTTGTGCTTTTCCCTGCGACCTTCGGTCTCTGATGTATAACCCTTGGTGCCTCTTGAGATATTGCACTATGCTGCCTTTACCTTTGTTCTCCCTTCTTCAAACATGACTTGTTTCATCTCTGTGCTGTCTTCTCTTCTGTCCCTCATGCCATTGTCCCTGAATTAGTGTCATTCAACTTCAGTGCTTCCTTGTCTACTTCAGCTAACTTACCAATATTTGAGTTTCCTGTCTCATTTCTCTTTGAATTTCCACAGTGGTGTCTCATAATTCATTCTTTTCCTCTGCAATACGCCACTCTGTCCATAGTTTCAAACCACAACTGTAGGCCTGTTTCACTTGACTTTTTGCTCGTCTTCTCTAATCTGTTAATTTCTTTATTAGCTGCCTTTGCACATATTATAAATGTTTATTAAAAAATATCTGTTCCTTTCAGTTTTTTCTCTTGTTTTTAGTATGTTGTATGCTATATGTGTAATTTAAGGGTACCTTTTTGGTTGAACCAATGAAAATGTACAATACTAAATCACTTTCCAAGATATTCTTCTGCTTTCAAAGAATGCTTTCCCATGAACTTTTATTTCTTACTTGAAGAAAGAGTGGAGCATGAGAAGTTTTCACATCTGCCACTCTCTCTGAGATGAGCAGAATGTCAATTCTTCACTCACTCTTCTATAATAAGTGACAGGGAAGTAAAAGGAATGCAGTGTTTTGTTTACAATTGAAGTATCATTGTGGTAGAATAACCAAGTACTTGTATGTGTATTGTGAACATTAACTGATGCAGTAAGATGTTTATTTACTCTTTCTTCACTACAAGTCAGAGCAGGATATGACTTACAGCGCTGGGCTGGACATTTGCAGATTTATGTAAACAAAGTAATTTTTATCCTGTCTCTTGAGGGTTTAAATTCAAATGTAATCATGTAATCAGTACTCAATGTTTATAATGAAATTTATATTTGCATTTTTTGAAGACCTTTTTTCTGAATAAGCACAATGTATTGGAAAGTTAGAATCAGCATGAAAAATTCAGTGCAGTATCCAGGATTTGAATTAGAAATCTTATGGTTTCCATCTGGGTGCTAACCACTGAGCTACTATGCCAACATGCCAGCACATTTCTAAATCTTCCTACTGACTTGTATTTTCCTTGGTAAACCATAACCAAGAGATAAAAGTTTACTGAATATAAGATATAAAACTTGATAAAGAGCACAATTTAGAAATATAGGTATTTTAGTAATGGACCTTTTAAATTAAATGGACTTGGAGTTTCATGCACTTTATAATTTTTCAAAAGTGTTTAGTTGCCACTTGCATGTTAGTTGGTTATCATAATGTATTAAATTTTGTTATGGAAAGCATTCCATCCAAACTGTAGTTGGGTGGTTGGCTGATAGCTTTGTTGACACTATATGTATGGTAAGTATGGGTCTTGGTGCACCCGGGTTCCTGAGGTGCTCGCCATCATTTCACCCCCTTCATATCCATCAACTATGTCACATTTAGCTGCTTTCTTTGACTATTCTTCACCCTCTGCTAGGATTATTTTGATTATTAGTTTATAAGGCCTTAGGTTCATTAACTCCTGTCTTACCAGCAGGCATCTTTTCTATCTCTCTGGTCCTGTAAGATCGTTTCAGTGCGACTCCCGACATGTGTGCTCTCTGGAGGTCTCGGGCGCAAAGTTTGGGTGGACTCTTCACACTGCCCCCATGTGTAGCCTTAGGTGCAGAACTGGTTCACACGTCATGTATACCCATGTAGCTCTCTTGAGGTCTCAGGCGCGAAGGTCGGGGGACTCTTCACACTGCCCCCATGTGTAGCCTTAGGTGCAGAACTGGTTCATACTGTCATGTATACCCACGTAGCTCTCTTGAGGTCTCAGGCGCAAAGGTTGGGTGGACCCTTCACACTGCCCCCATGTGAGGGCTGTGTTAATTCCCAGGCTAGTATCACCGGCCAGACCTGTTACCGCTGATGGAATCCTGGTGTAATCAACCACAAGTCCCCTGAATCTGTGTCTGTCTCTTGCACACAGGTACAGCCAAAAGTGAGGAGCCACAAATGTTATTCCTGTGGTAGAGGCATAAAGTCAGGTTGGGCATGGTGAATCGTTTACCCATGTGGATAACCAGTGGAGATCAGAGGGTAGTCCCTCTGACATACGCTCTGAAGTTGGTCATGGAGGGGTCTCCATGGCGGCACATACCATGGAGATTTAGTGTCTTTTATCGTTAACCTCTGGTTGGCATGTTGACGCCGACGGTTCCAGAAGGGGTTTCAATGCATCCACACAAAATCTGTCATGGGCAATTTTTTGGTTGTGACTCTGGCATGTGCAAGGAAGATGTTTAAGAATATGAGCCCATTTTATGTGAAGCAAGACGTGGACAGAATCTGTGGCCCTGTAAAAAAATGTGACTTTTGTTTGAGACAGTACGCTTCTGAGTCAAACCAACACAGGAGTTGTCACCACCTCCAGTTTGGAGTCTATGAAATGAGGAAGTGGTCACGTGCCTCTCAGATCAACACTGTGTCAAGCATACCACCGCACTCAAAAACAGGATGGCAAGGGCTTGTACCCATGACCCTTACTGCATTAACTGTGGACAGAGTCATCCATTGAGCTCAAGACAGTCTCTGCAGTTTTTCAGTGAAAAATGTATCCAGAAGCTGCACATGAAAGAATGCCTCACATTTCCTGAAGCACATCGTTGCTTTCAGCAAACACAATCTGCAACTACCATAGGTTTTGCATCAGCAGTCTGCTGCACTCCTGTGAACATTGTTGCCATACAGCATGTTTCCGTTGCAGATACTTTGACACAGACCAACTTACCAGCAAGCGCCTCTCTACTGTGTTGTGCCACGACTGCACCACCCATTACATCTTCAGCCGTGCAGACATCCACTCATCAGCGTCGACAAGCAGTAGCCACACCATATTAACAGACCTTGTTCCTGACCTCAACATTGGGCAAGTAGTCACACCCCATTGAAGACCCACTCCCGCTCAGCGAGCCCCCAGAGATCTTCTGAACATCCGAGGAGTCACTGGAGGATAGCAAATTTCATATTGTTGTACCTAAGGCAGCCAAGGTAAAAAAGAAAAAAATTTAAGACTGTTCACTAATCCTTTTTTACTATGGACGTACTCCAGTGGAATGTTAATGGGTTCCGGGCATGTGCTCCAGACAAAAAGCATTTAGTTTCTCAACGTTTGCTATCATCTGTCTACAAGAAACGCAATTGCAGCCTAATCACTCTCTACACCTTTGTGCTTTTTTGGCATTTAGGCATGACTGCACCTGATTGGCAAGCAAGAGATGGCGTTGCTATTCTAGTGGCACATAATATCTCTGCTGCCAGGATTCTGCTTAACCTCTTGGGTGCTGGCCATTTAAAACGTCTGCAAGTCAAGAACTGCTACCCAATATCCAGTGCAGGGCATTTAAATTGTTAAATGCACTAAAAGTGCTTCATATATGCACAGCTGTATTGTGCGTAAATATTAAGTTATTTTAATTAAACATAAACTGTTATAAAACTCGTTATGTGCAGTATACATGTACGTCATCAACAAAGTTGAGCTGCATTTACAAAGCGTTGAAATGGCACTATTTGTTTCCTGTGGTGAAAAGGGGGGTAGAAAATCCAGAACCCCTGCACCCCTCAGACTTCAAGGAAAACATCTTAAAAGGATACCACCAATAGCAAAGAAGTCCCGTCCATCTCAAAAGTGTTTCGTGATCCACAAGAAGGGAATTTGCAAATGTGGAGATGTGCCCTCGTGTGTTTATGCCTGTTTAAGGCATATCACTGTGGAAGGAACATATAAAGGTAAGCCAGTAAAGTATATAGACTTTACTTAAATGTTTCATAAAGGGAAAATTAAAATAAGTTGAGTTAGATAAGGGATAAATAAGGGTTAAATGCACAAATGCACAGGACATGTATACATGCCCATAATGCTTATCCATCATTTTAAATGGACGTGATTTCACGTCCATAGCGCTCAAGAGGTTAACACACTCCTGCACACTGTAGGGGTGTATGTGCAGCTGCAGAGCCTCTGCTTCTCTATTTGCAATGTCTATCTGCCACTGCTCAGTGTTGTACAAGAGAATGATGTTAGATGTCTTTTGGCATAGATTCTGCCACTGCTCCTTTTGCTCAGTGATCTGAATACCAAACACTTTATGAGACTCTGACGCTGATGATGTTCGTGGGTACCTTGTAGCAGACATTTGCCTATGCCGGCTTAATTTTATTAAACACTGGTGTCCCTACCTTCCTGTCCTCTGCCTACAGTACTTACTTTGCCTTAGATGCTTCTTTCTGGAACCCATCCCTGGTACCACTTCCTGATTGGTCGGTACTTTCCAACCTATTTGGCAGTGATCATTATCCCATTAACATTCTACTATCCAGTAACCATCCTGTGCTGACACGACATCCTCACTGGAGTATTTCCAAGGTTGACTGGGGGAAATTCCTTTCCCTCATTCACCTCTTCAACAATGTTTTCCCCACCTTAGGTGAAATGGTGGAGTATTTTACTTGTTCTGTCCTGCTTGCAGTGGGTTCCATCATTCCTTGTGGTTCCTGTTCCTGTGCCTTGGTAGACAGAGGAATGCCATTTGGCTATTAAAGCACACAAGTGCACTCTGCATGTTTTCAGTTCACATCCTATGGAGGAAAACTTTATTGCTTTCAATTGTTCTCATGCCAGGGCCCATGTTGTACTTCACAGTGCAAAATGCACCTCTGGGAAACCTACATCCCTTCCCTTTCTCTTTGCACTTCGGCACAAATGCTGTGGACTGCTGTTCAACATATGTATGGCAAGTGTCGCTGGACAATAGCTCCCGGTCTTGTCATACAGAGCACCACTTATACCTTCGTTTGCTACTACTAGTCAAACAGATAGCTACAGTAGAGCTTTTATACCTATCAAGGAATCTGCAGAGCAGACAGTTCTCAATTTTAACAATGAATGTGCTGAAGCATACAACACCCCTTTTACTGAAGCGGAGCTGGCGCACTCTTTGTCTCTCACCAACAACTCCTTTCCTGGTCCTGATGATATCCACCAACAAATGCTGCTTCATGTTCCACCTGCGGCTCTCTCCTTCCTGCTAAGCATTTACAACCGCATCTGGCTTCAGCAGATTTTCCTGTATTCCTGGCAAGAGGGTATTCTTATCTCTATCTCTCTGCTGGAAAAGACTGAATGCTTCCCTCTAGCTGCCACCCTATTTGCCTGACAAGTATCATTTGTAAGACCTTTGAACACATGATTAACTCTTGCTTAGTGTGGTGGCTAGAGATGAATAACCTGCTGAGCGATGTTCAGTGTGGTTTTCGTTGCATCGTTCCAATGTCGACAATCTGACAGGCATGGAGGCTTACATCCAAAATGCCTTTCTGTTGAAGCAGAATGTCGTGGGTGTCTTAGACCTGGAGAAATTCTACGATACTACCTGACGATATAGTATATTCTGCAGCCTTCACAGTTACAGTTTACATGCCACATTCCTTTTAAATTTTTTACAACTGCACCGCTTTCATATCCTCATTAGAAACACTATCACAGGAGAGGATCCAGGAGAATGGGGTCGATTTTGAGTGTCACGGTTTTCACCACAGCTATTTACGGTATCGCTAGTGTTGTTCACAGGAGCACTCCAATGTCCCTGTATGTTGATGACTATGATACACAATTGATCTTATAGCCTTGATCACATTTAGCATCAACTGCAGCTGACCATAACCTCCCTCTCAAACTGGGCACTCAATCCAGCTTTAAGTTTTCCCCTGAAAAACACACTGTAATCCACTTTCGACTTTGTGGTGTACACCCTCCTGATCTTCATTTGCATGGCACACGTCTACTGTTTGTTCCACATTTCAAGTTCCTGGGCATGCACCTTGACAGTAAGCTGATGTGGGAACACCATATTTGCCAACTTCGTTCTTCCTGCAATCGCTTACTTCGAGTACTCCACATTGTATCTGGAGTACCTCCGGGCGGTGATCATACAGTTATGTTACAACTGTATCAGTCACCTTTGTGGTCCAAGTTAGACTGCAGTAGTTTTATCTACTGTGTGGCGTCCACCTCTAAACTTTGCCTTTAGGCACTGTTGATCATGCAGGTATCAGTCTTGCTACTGGGGTGTTCCAAGCCAATAGTGTTGAGTGTCTGTATGCTGATGTTGGGGAACCATCACTGTTGCTCCACTGTCCGGTCTTACTGTGATTCTATGTTGCAAGATTGGCAGGCAATCCAGGTCAACCTTTTAACTCTGTCTTGCATCCCGATCTTGCTCACCATTATATGCACAACACGACTATACCCCGCCCAAACAGTATTGCAAATTACTCAACCAACACACCCTCCACATGCTCTGCTGTAGAGCAGTTTTCTCTTGGCCAGTCTGCTCTGTGGCAACTCCAGTGTGCACAATTCGACCTGGAGCTTTCAGGCTATGCTAAGGTAGCTACCCAGCAATCGATGTATCATCAACTGTTCACCAAACTTCTGGACTGCCACCAGAATTACACCCTGGTGTATACCAATGGCCTCCAGGTGGGTGGAGCTACAGGATGTAGTTTTATGTGTAACAACGAGGGTCACCTGTACCGAGTTCCAGACCACAGTTCCGTTTTTACTGTTGAGCTGTGTGCTATATTTTATATTTTACTTTTTATCTCAGTTCAGTTCCCGGCAATTTTATCTTTGCAACATTTTATCGGTACAGCAGCATTCGTTGTAAAAATACAGACACTCGTCCCATACTTGCTCTCTCGCAGATACCAGTTGCTTTTTATCTGAACCCCAGGCCAGATGGGAATTCCTGGCAATAAGGAAGCAGATGTGGCTGCTAAGGCTGCATGCCGTTTGCCTGATGTTGCCACACACACTCTGCCTTGTGTCGATGTGCAGCGGCATTTCAGTCACCATCTTTTATTGGTCAGGTAGTAATCATGGGAAGCATTCTCTGGCACTCAATTGCAACAATTAAGGACACTGTAGAATCCTGGATGACATCCACAGGTATTCCAGGTGGTTAGAAGTTATTGACCTGTCTGGGGATAGGTTACATGCGAGCAATCTATGAGCACCTTTTGTGTGGGGTCCCGGTGCCTATCTGTCCTACATATCACGTTCAACTTTGTGTGGCCCATATCCTTATAAACTGCAATACGCTCATGAGTGCCTGTCCGTTGGCCTCAATTTTGGGAGACGACCCAGTGTCTGTAAGGCACTGTAGTTTGCTGAGCAAATTGGGTTTGCTAAGCAAATACTAACTTGTTTTTTAATTGTTTGAGCTTTTTAACTTTTTTAGCTTTCATTTCTACTATTTTAACTGTTATTATTTACCTTTTACTGTTTTAACTGTTTAGTTTTAATGTTCTGTTTTTGCTTTCACTTTTTACCTGTTTAAACTTTTATTTTCCTCTTTTAACCTTTCCCTGTGGCCAACTAACTGCAGGTTTTAGTTTATATATGTTGACTTTGGGCCCAAGTGACCTAGCCATCAACGGGCCCCTAAACTTCAACACAGGAATTGCTGTAAAACTACTTTGCTGTTAAAGCAAACCTGGAAGTTGTACTTCACAGAGCATGTACCAAGCATTGTATTACCACAAACTCAGACTGTGATAGTATTTATATCAATTCGATTTTTTCATTTCTGATTGTACCTTACAAACTTTACTCACAGATGGTTTGTTTCTTACATCAGTAGAAACTATTATACAAAAATGTTAAAACTGGCACTTAGGTGCTTAACACCGCAAGTCGCCATTGGGGCACATCTCAAGAATAGAAGATTCCCTTGTGGCCTACTGGGAAAATGCAAATCAGTTGGAGAATTTAAAGTTGTGCTGGCATATTGATATTGTAGCTCAGTGATTAAGAGCAACCACATGTAAAGCACAAGATCTGTGGTTCAAATCTTGGATATGACAGTGAATTTTTTGTTGGAATTCTACCTTTCAAACAGATTCTGTTTACAGAACTAATCCTCTGACTATTGCACTGAATGCTAAATCCTCTAACTCCAGATTATGTAAGGGAGCAGTTTTTGGTGCTGATAGTAATAAATCACCATCATCCCCTGCTGAAATCTCATCAAGACATACATGCTTCTATAATGGAAAGGATCATGTTGAATGTGAATGCCAGAAAGGTGATGTCATAGAACAGTCAACTGCAGAACAACATATTCACTCAGAACAACCTGGTGGTCAGAGAGAGGAAAATTACATAAGACCTCTATACTTGAAAGAAGAGAGTTTAATTCATAACATTTGCACCAAGAACTTTAGTTATCTGTCGCATCTGAAAACACTTAATTTGATTCCTGAGGGTAAAAAACCTCATCGGTGTAAAACTTGTGATAAGAGTTTTACTCGTTTGTCACATTTGAAAACACACAATTTGATTCATGAGGGTAAGAAACCACATCAGTGTAAAACTTGTGATAAACGCTTTACTCAGTTGTCAAATTTCAAAACACATATTTTGATTCATGAGGGTAAGAAGCCACATCAATGTAAAACTTGTGATAAGAGCTATACTCGAATGTCACATTTAAAAACACATAATTTGATTCATGAGGGTAAGAAGCCATACCAGTGTAAAACTTGTGATAAGAGCTATACTCGTTTGTCACATTTAAAAACACATAATTTGATTCATGAGGGTAAGAAGCCATACCAATGTAAAACTTGTGATAAGAGCTTCACTCAGTTGTCAAATCTGAAATCACATACTTTAATTCATGAGGGTAAGAAGCCACATCAATGTAAAACTTGTGATAGGCGCTTTGCTCGATTGTCAACTTTGAAAACACATATTTTGATCCATGAGGGAAAGAAGCCACATCAGTGTAAAACTTGTAATAAGAGTTTTACTCGTTTGTCACGTTTGAAAATACATAATTGTATTCATGAGGGTAACAAGCCACATCAATGTAAAACTTGTGATATGAGCTTTAGTCAGGTGTCACATTTGAAAATACATATTCTGATTCATGAAGGTAAGAAGCCACATCATTGTAAAACTTGTGATAAGACCTTTACACAGTTGTCAACTTTGAAAACGCATATTTTGATTCATGAGGGTAAGAAGCCACATCAGTGTAAAACTTGTAATAAGAGCTTCACTCAGCTGTCAAATTTGAAAACACACAATATGATACATGAGGGTAAAAAGCCACATCAATGTAAAACTTGTGGTAGGAGCTTTAATCGGTTGTCAACTTTGAAAACACATATTATGATGATTCATGAGAGTAATAAGCCATGTAACACTTAAGGTGAGCACTTAACTCAGTATCAAATTTGAAAACACATAATTTGATTTATAAGGTAAGAAGCCGCACCAATATAAAACGTATGACAATAGCTTTTTCAATTGTCACGTTTGAAAAATCAACGAACTTTTTTATGAATAAGAGGAGTTAATTAAAACATAGTTTGTCATGACTGTTTTAATGAGCAAAAAGGTTCCAAGTATTATTTCTCACTTATTTTTGTGTATAACTGATGAAATGTGTGGTTATGTGTATCTAGTGCTGAGGGTTTAGCAAGAGAGCCATTTGTGATTCCATAATGTTTTGAGTCTGTATACAATGTGAGTTGTTCCATATTCATTTCTTCCTTTTTGATGCATAACAGGTAATTTTGTGTAGATGTTTGCTGAGATAGTCTTACACACTGGTAATCTTGAAAATAGCAAGCATTTTCAGGTGTTACTTGTAATGTCTGGCTTTTGATGAATTTTTCTTCTTTCTAATTTAATGTACTAGTAGTTGATTTAAAGTTACAGATGTTTCTGAATTTCTTGACTGATAATGTTAGTTTTTCTATTTTGGTCCCATGTTTTTCTATTTGGCAAAGGTGTCTGCTTTCACATTCTTACTGAAGCTACAATGTGCAGGAATCAATTTGAAAAGTGCTTTTTAACATTTTGTATCCGTTTACAGAAGCAGTGAATTCTTCTTTTGTTTTCAGTTTTGCACCCTGAGTTAATGCCATTAACTAGATTCAAACTCCAGAATCTAATAAACTAAACACATTTTGAACTTTTGTAGCCAAACCAGCAGTGATTTAACAGCAATATAAGTTGCTTCTGTTTCTCTGATGATGAAATGTAATTTGTACATGTTGATAAGTACAAAAATAAATTATTTTGTTTAACGACGCTGCCATTTACCAGGATCACATCAACGTGGCTGGTGTGTCATAATTTTGTCACGCAGGAGTTCTTTCATATGCCACTAAATCTAGTGACATGGAGCTGTCATTTTTAAGCACACTTAAGAACCATCAATCTGGGCCAGGTTTGAACCAGCGGCGCTGATGTGATCCTAGCAATTGACAGTGTCGTTAAACAACAAATTATGTTGTTTTCTAGTGCCTTGCATCTGGCAATGAAGCCATTAGCATTCATGCTTTAAACAACAAATTATTATTATTATTATTATTATTATTATTATTATTATTATTATTATTATTATTATTATTATTATTATTATTATTATTGACTTTGGGATCAGTAGGCCAGTGGCTAACCAATTGAGCCACACAGAACAACTTAATATGTACAGATCCTTTGTAATCCTTGTGTTCTGTTAATTATGTAAAAGACTGAAAAGAACCCAACAGGAAATCATGACTAAACTAAAAATACAATGATTCTATTTATTTCAAATCACAGATCTCTGATGGAATATTAAAGGTTACAATAGTATTGTATTTGCTAGTCAATATGTCAATAATAATAAATGAAAGTTGCACTAGAATGAGCATTTAACATTTTCACTGCTACGGGCGAGATATCTCTGGCGTGGGCATTCTAGCTGTGCTACGGGCGAGTTATCTCAGACGGAACTTTGAATGGTGGGCATTTGCATGCTTTGATTCGTATAAGTGTTTGAACAACACAGATATGTAGCCTCATCTGTTGGGAAGGATATGAACTGCATTTCTGCTGTCACTCTGTATGGTAATGCCCTCTGCAGGAAAATATTTCAAGGGGATGCACTGACCGCGTCATGCACTTCTGACCACTGCTTGTTCACGTAATCAGCGTGGCATATTCAGGGTTTTCCAACTTAGTGAAAATGGTTTCTTCATATGGTGTGCATTGTAGCCTTAGCGATGTGGAAATGTTAAATGTTTTCGAGCCATTACCATCAGATTTATCCGATATTTCGGAGTTCACAGATAGTGACGACTTTGGGGTGACGGATAATGGTGAAGACAGCAGTGAGGATGAAAATGAGCAACAGGCAATACCAACACAAGTGCTAAAGCGAGCACGAGAGGACATTTCATTGTTCCAGTGGTGCTCTGGAAATTTTACTCCAGGTGTGCATGTCTTCAACAAGGACATTTCAGGCATTTCTGTGGATATGGGGGATAACTTCAGTGCATTAGATTATTTCCAGCTCTATTTCTCCTCTCATTTTGTTGAGAATATTGCTGAGGAAACTAATAAGTATTATAAGTTTGTCATTCAGAAAGAGGGGCCATCTCCCAGCTCTCGTCTACAGAAGCGGAAGGATGTGACAAAAGAAGAATTGTACATCTTTTTTTGGTATTACTCTTGGGTAAAAAAGTTAACAATTGCAGAAAGCTGGTCCAAACATCCTCTTTTTAGCACCCCACAGTTTACAAAATGCATGTCTCGGGTTAGATATCTTCTGATTTTGCGTGTGTTGCATTTCAGTGATAATGACAACCAAGTCCAGGGAGAAAGACTTTATAAACTGAAACCAGTAATAGATCACCTCCAAAATGTATTCAGTGAAGTGTTTACCCCCTTTCGTGACATTTGCATTGACGAGAGCCTTCTACTTTTCAAGGGGTGCCTGCAATTTTTACAGTATATTTCATCCAAATGACACAGGTTAGGAATAAATCTGTGATGTATGACTGTGAAACAGGATACGTTGTTGACTTTATAGTATACACAGGAGGAACTACAGACATAATTCCGGAGCGTGAATTTGGGGTTTGTGGAGCAGTAGTCCTGGCATTCATAAATAAATATCTGCACAAAGGGCACAATGTTTGGCTGAATAACTGCTTTTCCAGTCCTCTCCTTTATGATTGGCTTCACAGGAATGGCATTAACGCTTGTAGTACAGTAAGGAAAAACAGGATGGGTTTGCCCGAGATGACTTTCAAATTGAAAAGAGGAGAAGTGGAATCTAGGCACACTATTAATCAGCTGGCACTGAGGTGGATGGATAGGCAAAAAGTGTGTATGCTGACTACAATGCATACAACTGACATAAAGGAAGCTGGAAAAGTGAGCAGGACTACAAACACACCAGTAAGAAAGCCACAATGTGTAATGGACTACAACAGGAACATGGGTGCAGTGGATAGATCAGATATGATTCTAAGTTCTCTTCACTGCCTCAGAAAGTCACTAAAATGGTACAGAAAATTCTTCTTTCACCTATTGGATATCGTAATACTAAATTCTCAGATGCCGTACAATGTAAGAACTGGCAAGAACATCTCATTGACTGAATTCCAAATTTCACCTATTACAGAAATTTTTCAGAAATATATGCCAAGACCTACCACTACATCAGGAAGGCCATCATCAGGTGACCAACCTCTATGGTTGACAAAGGCATTTTCCTTCTAAGGTACCACCCACCCCAAAGAAAGCCAATCCCATGAGGCAATGCTATGTCTGCTCCAACACATCTTTAGGGGAGAAGCGAAGGGAAAGCAGGTATATGTGTGCCAAATGTGACGGCTTGTGTGTAACACGCTTTTAAATTTCTGAGTTGCTGTGCAGAGAAGCGTGTAAGAAAACGTGCAAATGTACTGCGTGAAATGCTTTTATTCCAAACATTATTTTTCACATGTATTTTAACTGTTCTTGTTTGGACATCCCTAAGTATGAAGTGAAGTGAAAAATGTGTAAGTGCAAATATATAATCAATATTTTTATTTTGCAAGTAACAAACCAGTGCATTGACGTTACATAATGCCAGACAGAAAAATGTATACTAGTGGCCTCTTGTGGAAAACCCTGTGTTGCATATACTTCCCAGCATATATTTAAAAACAACAATTATTACAATGTGGATTATCTAGGACAGTCTACATCATCTGTGGTGAGTTTGTCATTTACAATAGTTTTGCATGTCATCAGTATTTTTCAAATGCTTATTTTTTTCTGAAAAGAACTTAGCACAGAAGGGTTTGCCCTGGTAATGATATGTCAGCATTGAAAAGGTTAATTGTTCAGTCTAACTGTGGTCTTTTATGAGTTCATTTAGGGACATGTCCTTTTTTCGCACTTGGTGTAGTGGTAGAGTTTGTACTTTTTTTCACACGATTTACATACACATTGGTCTTCTTTTTTTTTTTGTTTAACACCTGCTTTTACTGCATACAGCACTGCAGGTGGTGACACTGATAATATATGAAATCAAGATGGAACACGGTGGAATGACATGGTTGGGGAAACCAGAGAAGCCAGAGGAAACCCGCCCCATTGCCGTTCCATCCACCACAAATCCCACATGCAGTTGCATGGGATCGAACCCGGGCTGCTTTGGTGAGAAGCGAATGGTCTAACCACTTGGCTATAGTGCAGCAGCACATTGGTTGTTCATTTGGTGAAATTTCTTGCTTGTACACAGTAGATGGTGAAATCCATGTATTGCTAGTCCTACTGTGGCATGTGTCTGTGTTTGGTTGCTATACATCCATTGCCTGTTTATCATGGTGCCCATTCCTAAGAATTAAATGTTTATCTCCTTTTCCTTGTGCTTGTTTCTTGCTATCGCTTCTTTGTAAGCTTCTGTGTTTGATAGTAACATTTTGTTCCATGTATCTTCCAGGAAGTAGGTTTACCAGGCGATTGTATATGTCATCTGTTTGGTGCGTATTCACAAGTTCCTAGTGCTCTTTTTATGTATCTTGCTTTTACAGATTGAATTTTCTCCATGACACTGGTTTTTAGTTTCTCCCAGTAGGGTTCTATCCTACATATAATGATTGGCACTATTGTCATTTTGAACAGTTTCATTGCTGTTTGTAGTTTCACTGAATATGTCAATTGAAATTGTTAAAAATGGTTATTTAAATACCTTTATTATTTCCTTATATTGTGTTCAATGAGAAATGTTACATTGATTTGTTTGTTGCCATCAAATTCTAATATCTTGCTCATGTTTGGAATTGTAACCTAATTCAAATAAAATATAAAGTATAACCCCTATGATAAGTGAAAAAGACAGCCTACATTGATATGATCATAGAACAAAATACAGTTGTTAAGTGCCATCATGTCAATTGTAACAATAAAGAAAATTTTACGTACTTTGATAGTTTACTCAGTTCAGCCAACTTCAAATAAAATAACATTAGGACTAATAGGATCTCATTTGTCAAAATTTGCTGAAAGTGAGGAAGAGTACCATCAGCATATAATTCAGAAGGAAGGAAACAAGCCTTGTAATGCTGTAAGATACCAAAGAAAAGGAGTAATGTAGGTTTAAGGATGCTCAAACTACTTGGTCATCAGTTCCCTTAAAAAACGGATCATGGTAAAAGCCAGAGATAATTTTCAGTATGAAATAAAACTGCCAGTGAAAAGGAAAACATATACACGGATTCCTGGTCATGTAGGTTAGCCAGGGAATGAATTGGCAGCAAAGGCCGCAACCATAGAATCCAGTATTACCATCTCTCAGAAAACTTTAGGCTTAAAGTGCTGAGAAGGGTTCTGTCATCCTGGCATGAAGACTGGTCAGTTCTCTGTGTTAATAAGCTTAGAGAAGCGAGAGAACTTCCAATACACTGGTTAACTTCCCCTCGCATATCTTGTTGCGAGGAGGTAAAGTTGGCTCGTTTGCTCATTGGCCACTAGTTTTTTGCATGGTTATCTTTCTAAGGGGGGCGCTGATCCTCTTTGTCTGCTGAGCAACAACCTTTTGTCGGTCCGCCACATGCTGCTAGAGTGCTTTTCCCTAGTGCACCTTTCAGACTCAGCAACTGCCTGCCAGGCTTGCAGAGGTCCTGGTGGAAGATAAGCAAGCGGTTGAAAGGGCTGTTAAGTTTTTAGAAGGGCTTAACGTTATCTTGAAAATTTGAAACTTTTGATATCTCATTTTTATACTCTTTTGGTATATTTTCTTTTGTTTTAGTTCTGGGCTCTGCATGTCGGTTTTATATATATATATGTGTGTGTGTGTGTATTTTTCTTTTTACTAGTAATTTTATTTAATATTAAAGCTTATATCTGGCTTTGCCATGAATTGCCTTTTAAGGGTGCTGATGACCATTTAGTTGAACGCCCTTAAGGCAATGTATCTGTGAAAATGAAAAAATCCTGTTTTCTTCTGATTGCTTTGAACTTTTTCCACACACTCAGAACATAAAGTAAATAGTATACATGAAATTTCAATGTCATATGTCAATCCATTTTTAAATTAATTTACTATGAGTTCAGTATACAAATATAAAGAAATTGTTATACAGTAATTGGTTAGATTTAATTAAAGAGACAAAAAAGTTTTGTATGCTATTTATGAATATTTTCAGTGTGAGTTATGAAAAATATTTAATTTCAGCTCAATTATTTAATATTTTTTAACTAGCACATGACAAATTTTAATACCTTAATTTCTTAAGGTCTTCTGAAAATTTCATGCTAATAAGTTACGGGGCATTTTGAATAGTGAAAAATGCTGAAAAAAGAACTGAGGGAAATGAATTTTGAAGTTTAATAGTATGTCTTTGTTCTTTACCAACTCAAAATTCCCCAGCAGCACATGTGGGATTCTGTTGCTTTGTTCTTGTCCTCGGTAGCATTTTCTGAGAATTTTAAGCTTGCTTGATTGTTTCTTAATACGAAAACTTTCCCTTCACCTTCCCATTGTTCACAAAATGTAGAAAGTTATTATTCTTAGCTAAGCTCTACACTATGCACTTTCACTAATTTATACACCAAATTCATAAAATTTCTGCTTGTTATGCCTCTATTATAGACTAACAAATAACTAAAAACCTATTAGCTACCTAAACAATGCCTAATATATAACTGGAACACTGAAATAACCTGGCAAGATTATAGAATTATAGAACACTGACTGCATTTCTCTATTTGGAAGTAAAACGTGTCAGATTCGCAGCATTTGAGCTCCATATTCGAATTCAGCCAACTTAAAACCTTTCTGAAGTAAAACTCCCTGCAAGCGACCAAAATCAGAGCCAGTGAAAATGTGTTTCAAAGCTATAGTGACAAGGTTTATTGAGGAACGCTCACCAGCACTAGCATATTTGAATGCCTTCCTGGAGCTGTAAAAATGGGTGATATTGAGAAAACTAGTGTGCTGTTTAAGTACAAAGTATAAGCATAACAAATGCAAAAAGTAAAAATAAAATTTTTTGGCAATTTTCACCAAATTTCACCAATACATTGCCTTAAACCTACATCTCTCGCTCGCTCTCTCTCTCTCTACTATGCCAACGTGCTATCACAGCTTTAAACTTTCCAATGACCTGCATTTGCCCCAGCAAGCCATTAGACAAAGGTTTACTATACATAAGATGGAAATCTTGATAAAGCATACAACTAGGAAATATGTTTTGGTAATTGACTTCGAGGTTCATGTGCTTTACAATTTTTAAAAGTATTTTGTTGCCATTTGTTTGTTGTATGTTTTGTTATGGTAAACAAGCCATCCAAACTAGACCCAGGTGGCTTCGTTATCAATATATTTTCTTCCAAATGTAATCAACACAGAAATTACTGTAAAACTACTTTGCTCTTAAAGTAAACTTGGAAGTTGTACTTCACAGAGCATGTAACAAGCATTGTATTACCACAAACAGACTGTGATTGTATTCATATGATACACTTTTTTCATTCTGATTATTCCTTCAAGGTTTACTGAGACAGTTTGCATGTGTTAGGTCATTTATCATGGATTGGCCTGATGAATAGGAACTATTATACAAAAACATTAAAACTGGCACATAGGTACTTATGACAGCAAGTCTCCATTGGGGTACATGTTAAGAATACAAGATTCCCTTCGCTCTACCAAGAAAATGCAAATCAGTTGAAGAATTTAAGGTTGTGCTCGTATGTTGATATTGTAGTTCAGTGATTAAGAGTAGCCATGTGTAAAGCAGAAGATCCATGGTTCAAATGCTGTCTATTGAATTCAATTTTTCTGTTGTGACCACCTTTTAAACAGATTCTGTTTACACTTCTAATCCCCTGACCATTGCACTTAATGCTAAATCCTCTTAACTTTCCAGATTATGTAAAGATGCAGTTTCTGGTGTTAACAGTGATAAATTGTCACTGTCTCCTGCTGATGTCTCATCAACACGCACATGCTTCTATAGTGGAAGGGATCATCTTGAATGTGAATACCAGAAAATTGATGTCATAGAAATGCCAACTGCAGAACATGTTCTCTCAGAGCAACCTGGTGGTAAGAGAGGAGAACAATATATACGGCATCTACAAAAGAATATAATTCATAATGACGAAAAGCTGTGCCAGTGTAGCATTTGTGCCCAGGACATTAGTTATCCATCACATTTGAAAACAGGTAATTTAATTCTTGAGGGTAAAAAACGACACCGATGTAAAGCTTGTGATAAGAGTTTAGCTCAGTTATCAAGTTTAAAAAGACATAATATGGTTCATGAGGGTAAGAAGCTGCACCAATGTAAAACTTGTGATAAGAGCTTTACTCGGGCGTCACATTTGGAAACACATAATTTGATTCATGAGGGTAAGAAGCCACACCAATGTAAAACTTGTAATAAGAGCTTCACTCAATTGTCAAATTTAAAAACACATAACATGATTCATGAGGGTAAGAAGCCACATCAATGTAAAACTTGTCATAAGAGCTTTACGCTGTTGACAAATTTGAAGAGACATAATTTGATTCATGAGGGTAAGAAGCCACATCAATGTAAAACTTGTCATAAGAGCTTTACTCAGCTGTCAAATTTAAAAACACATAATTTGATTCATGAGGGTAAGAAGCCACACCAATGTAAAAGTTGTCATAAGCGCTTTATGCTGCTGACAAATTTGAAGAGACATAATTTGATTCATGAGGGTAAGAGGTCACATCGATGTAGAACTTGTAATAAGAGCTTTACTCAGCTGTCAAATTTAAAAACACATAACATGATTCATGAGGGTAAGAAGCCACATCAGTGTAAATCCTGTGACAAGAGCTTTACTCAGTTGTCAAATCTGAAAAAACATAATTGGATTCATGAAGGGAGGAAGCCCCGCCAACTTTAAACATGTGATACGAGCTTCACTCAGGAGATTTGTAAACAATTTAATAATGACAATATTTATTTGAGTCCACATGCCAATTTACATAGGTGTAGATCAAGTGAAGGTTACAATTAGAAAGTAAGAAAGAAATGAGTTACAAATTATACATGCATTTATCATTCGTGGAAGTTTAAAAATCTTTGCTTCAATGTATGTCTTTTACTATTAGGAATTCTCTTAATTTATTAAATGCAATACCTTTGTACATGTTTAGGTGTTCAGATATTTTTTTTTGTAATAATGGCCTCTTGCAACATATGGATCTTTCATTATAGATTTAGTATTGTATGTGGTTTTATCTAGATCTTGCTCATGCATAGCATCATAGTTTCCTCACATATGAATTAAATCTTGAGCGGGCAAGCAATATAGTTCTGTATAGTAATAGTGAGTAGACCTTAAAAAGACGTATTTTTAAAATTATCCCTACAGCCCTCTTTGCTTCTTAAATTATACATTATTTGTATACATCTCTTCTGTAATATAAACAGTATTTAGATGAGAGTTGGCACATAGTACCCATAGGTACTTCAGTACCATATATTATCTATATATTTAGAAAACTGGCTAATCAAAAATGTACCTTTAGCTACTTTATTGCAAAATTTTTTTTTCCAGTTCAGGTGTTCATGTATCCATATGACAAGAAATAGTTGACTATAATTTCACATTTATCTAATATGAAATTGTTGAACATTACTCTAGTGTTGTAGATCAAACTTGATTAAGGCAGTTTCACTGATAGTAGTAGAAAGGTTTAAGCTGTTAAACGTATTCAAAATCCTAATTTGCAGTAGCACTGCTGTTTATTGGATTAGTGATATCATTTATATTAACTAAAGGTCCAAATGACCTCACTGTTGACAGACCCTTAAACCCCACTCACTCACTTTATGCCAAATAGGAATGGGAACGACCTTAGTACTGAGCCTTGAGGTACTTCCACAATAAAACTATTTCGTGTACAGATTTAACTCGATTGACTTTACCACTTGAATGATTTTTTTCTGTCTGAAAGATAGGAAGCAATAAGTTTATTGGCTATCCCATGTACACCATAATGTTCCAACTTCTGTAACTAAATGATACGTTGAACATAGTCAAATCAAGGAACATTCCTACAACTTTGCTCTTTTCATCTAGTAGACTTACAACTTCATGCACTAAATCTACAGCTGCAGATACAGTTGATCCACCCGCTTGGAATCCATGTTGTTGAGGCTTTAAAATGTTAACAGTAAAGAACTTGTCAGTATAAGCGGTCTATAGTTTTTTATCATTTTTATTTCCTTTTCTTATATATTGGTCTAACAATGCTCAACTCTAAGCAGAATGGAAATGTCCAATTATTTATTCTCTCACAAGTATATTATGATTTCTTCTAGCATATCTTTAGAATCCTCCCAGTGGCCTAGTACGGTAGGTATGGGTTTGACGCACCCGGGGTCCCGAGCCACAATCTCGGTTGGTTTTCTCTGAGGAGTGAGAGGGCATATGCTAATCAACTTTGGTCCACATGTGTTTTACCTCCAAAATTATACCTCCCTAAACACAGCCTGATGAATACCTTTTGCACGGGTTGTTGGTGGATGGGGACTTGCATGGTGTGACTGGGTAACTATGTAATTCCCAGGCCCTGGTTATGATGGAGGACCTGTGTTCATATCTGCTGATAAAAGTCAGTCCTAGGAAGGAGCCATTGCATGAGCTAATGCACTCCTGAAGGCGATTGGGTCCCTCCGTCTATACACTGGGAGGTGTGACCCTAGGGTGAGCCAGGACTTGCTTATGCCAGAGTGGTGCCCAGGAAGTGAGCATGGCATCGGAGACATTTTCAGTGGTGGAGGATTAACTCACCATCCTACATGAAACAAATCAAGCAAAAACAAGTTTAGTGTAAAGGAAGTAGTTATCGCTATTTAGTGATGAAAAGAGCAGAGGAAGGAAAGAAGTTTACGTATGTGAATCTATTCATCATACAGAAGGGTGTTGACAAGATAAGTGTCCCACTGAAAAACTACTGAATGTCACAACGGTACACTGCTGGTCGAAGCTAATTCAGCATCCCAGGCAGCTACAATACTAAAAACGAATTTGTTGATCAGTTATCTAGTACGTGTGGAGATGCACAGGATGCTGAACTCCCGTGGTGTTGTGAACACCTGCGCATTGGACGTTATGTGCAATGAAGAAATTCAGGAGAACTTAGAAAATCAAGGTGTTACATCAGTTTATTGGGTTCAGAGAAAAGAGCATGGGCAATATCTGCCCACTCGTATCCTGTTCCTTACTTTTGATTGGATCGATGGATTGGTTATGAGGCTATCGAAGTTGAGATGTTATAACTGTCAGTGCTTTGGTCACACAAGTGACTTACAATGGTAGAGCTACGTGTGCAAGCTGTGGGGGCATCGTGCACAGCGATAAATGTATATCACCTTCCAGTTGTGTTAACTGAAGCGGAGAACATCACGCTACTTGTAGCTCCCGAGAATCCCCTTGTTTTATGGAGGAAAGGGACATCTGGGTTAGAGAGAAGGTATCCTCAGAAACCCGCAATCTCCTGCATATCTGACAACCCTCTCCCAAAGTCCGGTAAGTACAGTTCAATTGCACCTATGCCGGTACTCAAGTGAGAAATCGCTACATAAACCAGCATTCATAATGGGGCCACTTATGGCCCCATTATGAAGGCCACATCTCTTTTATTTCCCTACATTTTCCTTTACTGTCCCTAACCTAAATAGTTTATTCCTGGGTATACAGACTATGGCCGACATAAAATTTAATGGTGGGTGGCAGGAGAAGCAAAATCCAATCAGAGGCTTGCGGTGTTGTATGGTTAAACACCTGTTAAATTACACTATAAAAACATTGGTATAAATATCATTTTTGCAATACTTGGTACGTAAATTAATCATTGTTAACACATACAGGGGATAGGCAAATAATGTGAACACCTGTACTTCTTTAGAATGGTTTCTACTCAGGGGTCTCCGTCTAGGGGATATGTGAATGGCGACCACAAGGTACCCAAGCTGAGCAGAACATTACTTCCACTTGCTGGTGTCTAGGGGATATGTGGATAGTGACCACAAGGTACCCAAGCTGAGCACAACATTACTTCCACTTACTGGTGTCTAGGGGCTATGTGAATGGCAACCACAAGGTACCCAAGCTGAGCACATTACTTCCACTTACTGGTGTCATGGGGATATGTGAATGGCAACCACAAGGTACCCAAGCTGAGCACAACATTACTTCCACTTACTGGTGTCTAGGGGATATGTGAATGGCAACCACAAGGTACCCAAGCTGAGCACAACATTACTTCCACTTGCTGGTGTCTAGGGGATATGTGGATAGTGACCACAAGGTACCCAAGCTGAGCACAACATTACTTCCACTTGCTGGTGTCTAGGTGATATGTGGATGGTGACCACCAGGTACCCAAGCTGAGCAGAACATTACTTCTACTTACTGGTGTCTAGGGGATATGTGGATAGCACCACAAAATACCCAAGCTGAGCACAACATTACTTCCACTTGCTGGTGTCTAGAGGATATGTGAATGGCAACCACAAGGTACCCAAACTGAGCAGAACATTACTTCCACTTACTGGTGTTTTGCTCCTCACTGTAACTTTTCTATCTGACCTTACCTTGGTCATCTCTTGTTCTCTTCCGACCCCGATGCTATTAGGATTCCTGAGGGCTACGGAGTCTATTTTTCCAACCTCTCCATTTCTCTAATTTCTCTATAAAACCTTAACCTCTAACATGCTGACCTGTCATGGCATGTAATACGTCCTCTGATTGGTAAACAGAGGATATGTTCTGTGAGTTTATTTTGATAATTCTCCCGGTCAGGTCGGTGAGACCCGTAAACCAACGGTGTGGTCCTCCAGACATTCTGGGGGTTGTGAGAGAGCGATGTGACCACCAAAACATAAAAATATGGTGCTCTCTAAAAAGCGGTTACTATTACTGTTATTGCTCTCTTCAATGTGAAAAATATTGGAGAGCAAGAGGATTAATGACTTCATTGTCAAAAATCCAGCATTAGCTAACAACAACAACATAATGGGACCACAGTTTCAGAAAGGACTCTCGTAGCAAGAACTGTAGCAAAGCGTGCATCATGTACAGATACACCCAAAAATTTGATATCGAGATTTCATTGGAAATACACGCTTTGAGGCCCCCTGAATTTAAAAGAAAAAACATTTTTAGAAAAAGGTCAGTGTATGTGTATGTGGACAGCATAACTCAAAAACGAAGTCAGTTAAAAACCAAAGTTGGTGTTTAAGTTTAATTTATTTTAAGGATGCGACATGAAGATTTTGAAGAAAATAGCCCCACCCTGAAGTACCCTTTAAATGCAAACTTTTTTGAAAATTTCTATTTTCTTGAAAATGGCTCTTACACTTTTGATTAAAATGCCATATGTTTAAGACATTTGTATGACAAATGAAATGTATATTTTGAATTTTCTGGCTATAGCCCATGTAGTCCTGTTTACTCTCGATGACTTTTGAATAATTCGTAAATCGTAAGAGATAGACATAATCTTACTGTACAAAAAAAATGTTGTTAGCTAATGCTGGATTTCTGACAATGAAGCCATTAATCCTCTTGCTCTCCAATATTTTTCACTCATGGATGGGAAGGGCACTAGAAGTGGCCGGGCATATTTGAAGGTGGTCTTGGTCCATTTCCTCTTGCAGATCACATAGAGGACAGAGTGGTGAAGAATATATCCCAATTCTGTTTAAATGTTTTGCTAGACAATCATGTCCTGTATTCAACCTGAAGGTTGGAACTGCCGTTTTTCGAGGATACTCAGGAATTACTGTTCGAATGTTTGGTAGTTCCCATCATTTATTCTTTGATTTTTCATAGTAATATTTTGCAATAATTTCTTTTAATTCAGAGTTGACTAATCTTTTAGCTGCATAAAATGGTAGATTAACTACCGATTTCTGCACATTGCTGGTAAACTTTTTAGCAAGAAAATCAGTTTTCTCGTTACCACTCAGTCCACAGCGAACTGGTATCCATTGGAAGACTAGGTGTTTTTGAAGTGCTGTTAGATGGTAAGGATTTTCCAACATTCTATAATTGTTTGGTTTTTTGGTGACAACTTGGAAGTAATTGCTATAATTGCTGCCCTGGAATCTGAGAGAATAACTGCTTGATGAAAATGTGAAATTCTGTACAAAAGATTTTGTAGGGCCATTTGAATTGCTTCAATTTCTCCATCAAAGTTTGTAGTTCCATAACTTAAAGATTTGTAATAGGAAAAGAGGTGACTTGTGACTCCAGCACCTGCTCCATCTTGGTTTGATATCAATGATCCATCACTATAAATATGGAACCATTCGTGTTCTAGAAATCTAGTATGGATTGTATCTAATGCCAATAATTTTAGAGCACTAGTTGGAGTATCACTTTTCTTAACTTCTTCTGTCAGGTGTAAATAATATGTGATGTCTAATGTTTGTGTCGGATTGACTTTAGATATTAAGTTTTCCTTTGAATTAGGAAGGTATACATTCTTCTTGATGTCTTGAATTTTGGAAAGAAAGCTCTCCTGAGTCTTTAGTGTATGTGTAAAATTTCTCTTGTGCCATGTATTGAATGGGAGTCTGATCAACTTTTCGTGTTGAATAAGAGCCGCTTTTTCTATTTCATATTCAATGGGGTATTGGTTGGTTAGTATTTCTATAGCTGCTATTGGTGTGGTTTTGATAGCACCTGTAATTAGTCTCAGACTTTGGTTTTGAAAGATTTGAATCTTTTTTGTGTTTGCTGTTACAAGAACTTCGCTGCAGTAAGTAAATAATAGTTTTATATATACATTGTATGTTGTGTTAAGAGTTGCTCTGGATCATCCCCAATTCATTCCTGTTAGACGTTTTAACAGTGAAAGGCACCTCTCTGCTCTTTGTATTACATTTTCTATTTGTTTGGTCCATGTAAGTTTGGTATCAAATGTAACTCCTAAATACTTTGCTTCCTTTGTTTCTGGTAATTGTTGACCCTCAAAATTTAGTTTTATTTGTAGTGGTTTTTTTTCTTAGTGAAAAGATTTGGTAGTTTGATTTTGTTGTACTAACAGTTGTTAAATTTTCTTTGGTCCACTTTTGTAGGTTGTTTAAGGATTGTTGTATGTTTTTTTTTAGTTCTGTACTTTTGCTTTTTGGTTTTGAAGTCCACATTACTAAGTCATCAGCAAATAGTGCACACCTCACACTTGATTCTTGTATTGGGTGTGGCAGATCATTAATAAATATATTAAAAAGTGTAGTGCTGAGCACTGCGCCTTGTGGTAAGCCCCGGTGTACTTGTTTATATTTAGATATATTTCTTCCATATCTGGTTGCAATAAAGCATTGTGTTAGGAAATGACATAGCCATGAAAACATTGGACCTTGTATCCCTATTTATTTTACTTTCTTTAGCAGTTTTGTTCCGTATATAGAATCATATGCACTTTGGAAATCAATAAAAACTGATACATTATCTTCTTTCCTATTGAAAGGGTCTTTGATTTCTTGACTTAGAAGTAAGACTTGTTCATTTGTAGAGTGGAACTCTCTGAATCCAGCTTGACATGGGCAAATTAAATTAACAGCATTCTTTCCATCACTTTTGCTATTACGCTAGTAAGAGCTATTGGTCTATAATTTTTTATTTCTGATGCTGTTTTATCTTTCTTCAAGAGTGGGACAATTATTGCTTTTTGCCATTCGGCAGGTACAGTGGTGTTCCAGGATAGATTGTAGAGTTTTAGTAGTTGTTGTTTTGCTGTTTTTCTAAGGTTTCTTATGAACTCTGGATGTATGTGATCTGGTCCAGGAGAGCTTTTGTTTTTTAGATTATTAATTGCAATGTTCAGTTCTTGTATATTAAAATTTTGATAAAAGATATTGTATTGAGTGTTAGGATCACATTCTCTTTCTTTTTTCAAATCTTTCTTAAATTGTTTACTTTCTTTTTTATTATTTCTTGTGACTTTATGTATATTAGCATAATATGTATTAAATGTTTCGGCTATGGCTGCATCATTTGTTAATATTTTATTGTTGTGTATGATAGGTGTGCTGTTGCTTTCTCACCTGTCCTTGACCTTTTTTATGAACTTATGGGCTTTGTTGCCATCTGTCCTATAATCCATTTTTTCTAAGAAATTATTAAAGTGATTCTTTTTAGCTGTATTAATTTCTTTTATTAGTGAGGCACATTTCTTTTGCCATATTTGTGTATCAGATATGTTTTTTGTTTGTTCAGCTGTATTTCTAGCTGTGTCCCTTTGCTTTTTCAGTTCTTCTAACTGGGGGTTCCAAAAGGGTTTGAAATTTTTTATTCTTACACGAGGAATATGTTTTTTTGCAGTTTCTAGGATGACTTTACAGACATTTTTGTTCATATGATCTGGGTGGTCATGCAGCTGTGAGTTTGTTTGTTCTTTAAATTTATGTCCCAGTTCAATTTTATATTCGTTCCAATCTGCTTTTTTGAAGCTCCAATACAGATTTGTGTGATTTTGACTGCTATTTGTATTATCTAGTTTTATATCAGCAATTACTGCTCTGTGACCACAACTTGGGTCTTCTATAACCCTTTTTTTAATTTTTGAAGCAATATCTGTTGTAGCTAACAAGAGGTCTGGGTTACTGCCTGCTCCAGAGTAATGTATCAAGGTTTTGGTATCTTCTTTATCATAAACCAGTTCTAAGGTTGTGGTATTCCAAAATTCTTCCACTATCTTCCCTGTAGAATCCACTTTTTCATTACCCCATCTTTTGGAATGGGCATTGAAATCCCCAATTATGATTGTTTTATTTAATTGTTCAATAAGTGAGAGTTCTGGTTCATTCCTGGGAGGATTGTAAATACTGTATAAATGAAGATGTGTTTTGTTATCCCAAAAATTTAGCTTTATTAATTCAGCTTTATATTTGTTATACATTTCCTTAACAATTTGAAAGGAGGATTTAATCTCATTTTTGACTCCAACTAATATTCCACTACTTATCTGTCTATTTTTGGGTAGTAGGTGTAGTAAAAATCCAGTAAAATTGAAGTATTTAAGTTGATCATTTGTTAGATTTGTTTCTTGTATGACAAATATATCTATGTTATAGTCAAATGCAATTTTATTCATTTCTATTCTTTTTGTTTGGGTGAGACTACCTGCGTTCCATTGTAGAATTCTGATGTTAGATCTTCTGTTTATATGTTTTGGTTCTCGAGAAGAGGTCCCCGCCCGGAGATCTGAATGGGGGACTATTTTAACTCCGGAACATTTTACCCCTCGAGTCATATTTCATAACCATTGAAGAGACTTAGCTATAATAGTAACCGCTTTTTAGAAAGCACCATATTTTTATGTTTTGGCGGTTACATCGCTCTCTCGCAACCCCAAGAATGTCTGGAGGACCACACCTGTCATTGGTTTACGGGTCTCACCGACCTGACTGGGAGCTTTATCAAACTAAATTCACCGACCATATCCTCTGACTACCAATCAGAGGATGTATTACATGCCATGACAGGTCAGCATGTTAGGGGTTAAGAGTTTATAGAGAAATTAGAGAAATGGAAAAGTTGGAAAAATAAAGACTCCCTAGCCCTCACGAACACTAGTAGCATCCAGGTTGGAAGAGAACAAGAGATGACCAAGGTAAGGTCAGATAGAAAAGCTACAGTCAGGAGCAAAACACCAGTAAGTGGAAGTAATGTTGTGCTCAGCTTGGGTACTTGCGGTCACTATCCACATATCCCCTAGACACCAGTAAGTGGAAGTAATGTTGTACTCAGCTTGGGTACCTTGTGGTCACTATCCACATATCCCCTAGACACCAGTAAGTGGAAGTAATGTTGTACTCAGCTTGGGTACTTGCGGTCACTATCCACATATCCCCTAGACACCAGTAAGTGGAAGTAATGTTGTACTCAGCTTGGGTACCTCGTGGTCACTATCCACATATCCCCTAGACACCAGTAAGTGGAAGTAATGTTGTACTCAGCTTGGGTACCTTGTGGTCACTATCCACATATCCCCTAGACACCAGTAAGTGGAAGTAATGTTCTGCTCAGCTTGGGTACCTTGTGGTCACTATCCACATATCCCCTAGACACCAGTAAGTGGAAGTAATGTTGTGCTCAGCTTGGGTACCTTGTGGTCACTATCCACATATCTCCTAGACACCAGTGAGTGGAAGTAATGTTCTGCTCAGCTTGGGTATCTTGTGGTCATTATCCACATATCCCCTAGACACCAGTAAGTGGAGTAATGTTCTGCTCAGCTTGGGTACCTTGCGGTCACTATCCACATATCCCCTTGACACCAGTAAGTGGAAGTAATGTTGTGTTCAGCTTGGGTACCTTGTGGTCACTATTCACATATCCTCTAGACACCAGTAAGTGGAAGTAATGTTGTGCTCAGCTTGGGTACCTTGTGGTCACTATTCACATATCCTCTAGACACCAGTAAGTGGAAGTAATGTTCTGCTCAGCTTGGGTACCTTGTGGTCACTATCCACATATCCCCTAGACACCAGTAAGTGGAAGTAATGTTGTACTCAGCTTGGGTACCTCGTGGTCACTATCCACATATCCCCTAGACACCAGTAAGTGGAACTAATGTTGTACTCAGCTTGGGTACCTTGTGGTCACTATCCACATATCCCCTAGACACCAGTAAGTGGAAGTAATGTTCTGCTCAGCTTGGGTACCTTGTGGTCACTATCCACATATCCCCTAGACACCAGTAAGTGGAAGTAATGTTGTGCTCAGCTTGGGTACCTTGTGGTCACTATCCACATATCTCCTAGACACCAGTGAGTGGAAGTAATGTTCTGCTCAGCTTGGGTACCTTGTGGTCACTATCCACATATCCCCTAGACACCAGTAAGTGGAAGTAATGTTCTGCTCAGCTTGGGTATCTTGTGGTCATTATCCACATATCCCCTAGACACCAGTAAGTGGAGTAATGTTCTGCTCAGCTTGGGTACCTTGCGGTCACTATCCACATATCCCCTTGACACCAGTAAGTGGAAGTAATGTTGTGTTCAGCTTGGGTACCTTGTGGTCACTATTCACATATCCTCTAGACACCAGTAAGTGGAAGTAATGTTGTGTTCAGCTTGGGTACCTTGTGGTCACTATTCACATATCCTCTAGACACCAGTAAGTGGAAGTAATGTTCTGCTCAGCTTGGGTACCTTGTGGTCACTATCCACATATCCCCTAGACACCAGTAAGTGGAAGTCATGTTCTGCTCAGCTTGGGTACCTTGCGGTCACTATCCACATATCCCCTAGACGCCAGTAAGTGGAAGTAATGTTCTGCTCAGCTTGGGTACCTTGTGGTGATATCCACATATCCCCTAGACACCAGTAAGTGGAAGTAATGTTCTGCTCAGCTTGGGTACCTTGTGGTCACTATCCACATATCCCCTAGACACCAGTAAGTGGAAGTAATGTTGTACTCAGCTTGGGTACCTTGTGGTTGACATTCACATATCCCCTAGACGGAGACCCCTGAGTATACAGATCTGGTATAGCCTATGTGAGCCTATACTGGTCTATAGTTATATACAGATCCGCTGCAGCCTATGTGAGCCTATACAAGCCTACCTCCTCAGTCTATTACTTATATACAGAAGTAGTGTAGCATATGTGAGCTTATGTCAGCCACTACTAGCCTATCTCCTCAGTCCATACTTATATACTGATCTCGGTAGCCTATGTGAGCCTAATTACCCTATCTCCTCAGTCTTACTTTTATACCAATCTGGTGTAGCCTATGTGAGCCTACACAAGCTTACCTCTTCAGTCTATATTAACATACAGATCTGGTGTAGCCTAGGTCAGCCTCTACTAGCCTATCTCCTCAGTCTATACCTATATACAGATCTGGTGTAGCCTATGTGAACCTATACTAGCCTATCTCCTCAGTCTATCTTATATACCGATCTGGTGTAGCCTAGGTCAGCCTCTACTAGCCTATCTCCTCAGTCTATACTTATATACAGATCTGGTGTAGCCTATGTGAACCTATACTAGCCTATCTCCTCAGTCTATACCTATATACAGATCTGGTGTAGCCTATGTGAGCCTATACTAGCCCATCTCCTCAGTCTATACCTATATATCGATCTGGTGTAGCCTATGTCAGCCTATACTCCTCAGTCTATACTTATATACCGATCTGGTGTAGCATATGTGAACCTATACTAGCCTATCTCCTCAGTCTATACTTATATACCGATGTGGTGTAGCCTATGTCAGCCTATACTCCTCAGTCTATACTTATATACAGATCTGGTGTAGCATATGTGAACCTATACTAGCCTATCTGCTCAGTCTATACTTATATACCGACCTGGTGTAGCCTATGTCAGCCTATACTCCTCAGTCTATACTTATATACAGATCTGGTGTAGCCTATGTGAACCTATACTAGCCTATCTCCTCAGTCTATACTTATATACCGATCTGGTGCAGCCTATGTCAGCCTATACTCCTCAGTCTATACTTATATACAGATCTGGTATAGCATATGTGAGCCTATGTCAGCCTATACTCCTCAGTCTATACTTATCTACAGATCTGGTGTAGCCTATGTGAGCCTATGTCAGCCTATACTCCTCAGTCTATACTTATATACACATCTGGTGTAGCCTATGTGAGCCTATACTCCTCAGTCTATACTTATATACACATCTGGTGTAGCATATGTGAGCCTATACTCCTCAGCCTATACTTATATACACATCTGGTGTAGCCTATGTCAGCCTATACTCCTCAGTCTATACTTATACACAGATCTGGTGTAGCATATGTGAGCCTATGTGAGCCTATACTCCTCAGTCTGTACTTATATACAGATCTGGTGTAGCATATGTGAGCCTATACTCCTCAGTCTATACTTATATACACATCTGGTGTAGCATATGTGAGCCTATACTCCTCAGTCTATACTTATATACAGATCTGGTGTAGCATATGTGAGCCTATACTCCTCAGTCTATACTTATATACAGATCTGGTGTAGCATATGTGAGCCTATACTCCTCAGTCTATACTTATATACAGATCTGGTGTAGCCTATGTCAGCCTATACTCCTCAGCCTATACTTATATACACATCTGGTGTAGCCTATGTGAGCCTATAATCCTCAGCCTATACTTATATACACATCTGGTGTAGCCTATGTGAGCCTATACTCCTCAGCCTATACTTATATACAGATCTGGTGTAGCCTATGTCAGCCTATACTCCTCAGCCTATACTTATATACACATCTGGTGTAGCATGTGTGAGCCTATACTCCTCAGTCTATACTTATATACACATCTGGTGTAGCCTATGTGAGCCTATACTCCTCAGTCTATACTTATATACACATCTGGTGTAGCATATGTGAGCCTATACTCCTCAGTCTATACTTATATACACATCTGGTGTAGCATATGTGAGCCTATACTCCTCAGCCTATACTTGTATACAGATCTGGTGTAGCCTATGTCAGCCTATACTCCTCAGTCTATACTTATATACACATCTGGTGTAGCCTATGTGAGCCTATACTCCTCAGTCTATACTTATATACACATCTGGTGTAGCCTATGTGAGCCTATACTCCTCAGCCTATACTTATATACACATCTGGTGTAGCCTATGTCAGCCTATACTCCTCAGCCTATACTTATATACAGATCTGGTGTAGCATATGTCAGCCTATACTCCTCAGTCTATACTTATATACAGATCTGGTGTAGCCTATGTCAGCCTATACTCCTCAGTCTATACTTATATACACATCTGGTGTAGCATGTGTGAGCCTATACTCCTCAGTCTATACTTATATACACATCTGGTGTAGCCTATGTGAGCCTATACTCCTCAGCCTATACTTATATACACATCTGGTGTAGCCTATGTCAGCCTATACTCCTCAGCCTATACTTATATACAGATCTGGTGTAGCATATGTGAGGCTATACTCCTCAGCCTATACTTATATACAGATCTGGTGTAGCCTATGTCAGCCTATACTCCTCAGTCTATACTTATATACAGATCTGGTGTAGCCTATGTCAGCCTATACTCCTCAGTCTATACTTATATACAGATCTGGTGTAGCATATGTGAGCCTATGTCAGCCTATACTCCTCAGCCTATACTTATATACAGATCTGGTGTAGCATGTGTGAGCCTATACTCCTCAGCCTATACTTATATACACATCTGGTGTAGCCTATGTGAGCCTATACTCCTCAGCCTATACTTATATACAGATCTGGTGTAGCATGTGTCAGCCTATACTCCTCAGTCTATACTTATATACACATCTGGTGTAGCATGTGTGAGCCTATACTCCTCAGCCTATACTTATATACACATCTGGTGTAGCCTATGTGAGCCTATACTCCTCAGCCTATACTTATATACACATCTGGTGTAGCCTATGTCAGCCTATACTCCTCAGCCTATACTTATATACAGATCTGGTGTAGCATATGTGAGGCTATACTCCTCAGTCTATACTTATATACAGATCTGGTGTAGCCTATGTCAGCCTATACTCCTCAGTCTATACTTATATACAGATCTGGTGTAGCCTATGTCAGCCTATACTCCTCAGTCTATACTTATATACAGATCTGGTGTAGCATATGTGAGCCTATGTCAGCCTATACTCCTCAGCCTATACTTATATACAGATCTGGTGTAGCCTATGTCAGCCTATACTCCTCAGTCTATACTTATATACAGATCTGGTGTAGCATATGTGAGCCTATGTCAGCCTATACTCCTCAGCCTATAATTATATACACATCTGGTGTAGCCTATGTCAGCCTATACTCCTCAGCCTATACTTATATACACATCTGGTGTAGCCTATGTCAGCCTATACTCCTCAGCCTATACTTATATACACATCTGGTGTAGCCTATGTCAGCCTATACTCCTCAGCCTATACTTATATACACATCTGGTGTAGCCTATGTCAGCCTATACTCCTCAGTCTATACTTATATACACATCTGGTGTAGCCTATGTCAGCCTATACTCCTCAGCCTATACTTATATACAGATCTGGTGTAGCCTATGTCAGCCTATACTCCTCAGCCTATACTTATATACAGATCTGGTGTAGCCTATGTCAGCCTATACTCCTCAGTCTATACTTATATACAGATCTGGTGTAGCCTATGTGAGCCTATACTCCTCAGTCTATACTTATATACACATCTGGTGTAGCCTATGTCAGCCTATACTCCTCAGCCTATACTTATATACAGATCTGGTGTAGCCTATGTCAGCCTATACTCCTCAGTCTATACTTATATACACATCTGGTGTAGCCTATGTCAGCCTATACTCCTCAGCCTATACTTATATACAGATCTGGTGTAGCCTATGTCAGCCTATACTCCTCAGCCTATACTTATATACACATCTGGTGTAGCCTATGTCAGCCTATACTCCTCAGTCTATACTTATATACAGATCTGGTGTAGCATATGTGAGCCTATTTTAGCGTATCTCCCCAGCCTTTACTTATATGAAAAAAATGTTGATCTCGCTAAAACACACAATATATATCTAAATACTTTTTTTTCTTTTTTGTATAGTGAACCATTTCGGAGAATTCGTTTTCATTTGTGTCAGTTTCGGAAAGTTTGAAATTTTTGTGAAATGGAACGTTGTTATTCATTTTTTTTTTTTTTTTTTATATATATATGTTAAGCATGCAAAGAGACTGGGATCTCAAAGCTTTAAGAGATTTGACTATTACTCATAGTCTACTATATTGTAACATTCCCCTTGTACCTACAAGGAAATAAGCAATAAGATAATTTGTACAAGTGTTTGTCGCAACTAACATGAAGATATTGCCCACCTTGGTAGCGTGATGATTTGCATGTCTACCTCATGTTCAAGAGGTCATGAGTTCAAATCTCACTTAGGGTAAGTTATCCAGGTAAGGTTTTTCCGAGGTTTTACCTTATCCTGAGCAGACGAATGTCAGGTTACTTAAAGCTCCATGGACCTCGGGCTCATTTGAGCATCATTTCATCTGTTTCATTCATTCACCATCTGATATGACATTACATTGGAGGACGTTGGTTAAAAAAAAAAAAAGAATGGTGTAGATATAGGAATAAAAGTTTGTAAGAATGGAAGAGTAGAGAAAGTCATGTGAGTGCAACAGGTCAGATTTTTTATAAAAGCATTATATTTGTTTTTGTTTTAATTGCAATATTCTTATCCTATAAAAGTTTAATTGATATTGCTGACCTTCCTTTGGTGTTGCTGTGTTTATATCATCTTCATGGTTTCCATCTTTCTTCATGTTGACTCATAAATATGTGTATTTGCTGCAATGTTTAGTTGTTTATTTATTATTTTCCAAGATTAGATATTGTGCATGTCTTGCTACTAGCATATAATTATTTTGTTTATGTTGATGTTTAAGCCCCACTTTCCATATTCTTCCATGAGTTTTGAACTTGTGAAGTTTCCTAGACTGTTTTCATGGCGATTCACTTAATTTGGACAATTCCCGGCACATTTTATTTAAGTTTCTAGAACAAACAAATATCAACATAACACCTCAGTAGCTTCTAAGTACAGCATTAGATGTGAAGATTTTTAAAGCAAATTTTGTTTTCCAACTTTCTTTAATTTAGTCAAATTATATATTGTAAAAGAATGAGGTGCAGAAGTATGGTTTAGATATGTTTTTCTACAGTGGCTGGCGAACGGGTGGTTAGTCCTGCAGTAAAAAGTGCGCTGCTGCCACGTAGAATATTTTAAATCTAGCACCTAGGTTTATCATGCAAATTACAATCGTAGTGTTGCTGTAAATATGAGACATGTACAATATTAGATACCTACCAGTGATTACCGCTCTTGTAGATGCTGCAGTCTACCATATGACCGTGAACTTGTAGTACTAGTCCAAACTTCCCTCCTATTACAGCGAGGGCCTTTGTGTTGAGTGGTTTGTGCTTACAGTGAGAGTGACTTCATTTCCGCCAGTTCAATTTTTTCAGCATACATAAATATTATTTTTTATCCTTTAATCTATTAAGATAATCTTGTGTAACTATTATTAGTATTTTAAAGGTTATCTGCTGCTACTGCTTAGTTTCCTCTGTTGCCTTTGGTCTGGCCAGCACGCTATTTAAAACATGGCGGTTGTATTGCTGGCAATATGGGATACTCACTGAAGTTTATCCCATTTTTGAAGCATATTTTTTTAAGAATTTATTTCAGAATGGGCTGATGAAAGAAAAGCAGAGATATTAAGGGGACATGGAAGCAGTGTCGGCAAGAAGACATGCTCATAGCTATATCAGCTGTACAGGAGGAAAAATGGGGTACCTGAAAACTAAAAACCTACAATGTTCCACCTCAAACACCTTTTCGTCTATTGAAAAGTGAAATGAAACCTGAGGAAGCAGTGTCAATCAAACTGGGGCAGAAAACACTTTTAGGGGATGTTATAGAGAATCAACTTGTTAATTATTTATTACAGATGGAAGCAAGGTATTATGGTTTAACGAGAATGGATCTCAGACGCATGACATATCACTTGGCATTCAGAGAAAATTATGTAATTGGCTTGATTTGTTTTTAATAAGACACAGAGACAATATCCCTCAAGAAACCAACAGGAATCTCTTTCGCACGTGCTTCTGGCTTCAACAATGAGTCTGTCAATAAATATTTTGGAGGAGAATTCCAAAAACAATTATCCTGCACACAGAATCTTTAATGTGGATGAAACTGGGCTGATTGTGCAGAGCAAGATTGTTGAAATGATAGCTCTCAAAGGCAAATCACATCTCTAACATCAGCGGAAAGAGGTGCAGTGATGACAGCGATTGCTTATGCCACCTGTGAATCTTCCCCGGGAAGAACATGAGCATGTGCTCCTGTGGGTTTGATTGGAGCTACACATCCTTCTGGATGGGGACAAGCAAATCTTTCACCCAGTGGTTCAAACATTTCCTCAGCCACGTGAAACCGACTGTTGATTCACCTGTCCTAATATTTGACGGACGTTATAGCCACACCCGTTATGTGGAACTTACTGATTTGGCACGGAATGCTGTCACTATCTCCTCACCCCACACATAAATTACAACCACTAGATAAGTCATTCATGTGTCCACTCGAGACTCATTGCAGTGAGGAAATAAGACAATGGATACACCATAGTAGTCGTGCACTCAGCCCATCTGAAAGTGCCAAACCTTTTGTAAAGGCATATAGGAAAGTGCAAACTGGTGAAATAGCAGCAAATGGATTTAGAGCCACTGGTTTGTCGGAATATTTTTTCTGAATCTGATTATCTTGCCACGCAGAAGAAAGCTGCAAAAAGAGTGATAAATAACGCTGCTGTGGTAGACTGAAACAGCAGCATCCTGTCCCTCAGATAATGCACCTGGGTGTGAGGAGCCACCGATTATGCCAGAAGGATACTGGACCATCCTGTTCATCTGCAGATGTGTGCCTGAGCTTGATGGACTATCGCCTCAACAGGGACCACCTCAGACTCCTTCAAAAGTAGTTTCACCATTACCCATCATGAGAAAGAAATGTGCTACTCAAGGACGCAAAAGAACATCTTCAACTGTTGTGACTCCTTCACCCTTCAAGGCCAAAAGCATAACGGATGCTAAAACACCTGCTGCAAGGGGAAGGAAACGACTATTCCAAGGCCAAGGACCATCTAATTGTTCTAATAAAAATTCAAAGAGAGCTCCTAGCAAGAAACGTAAGCCATGATCAGAAGAGGAAAGTGAATCAGCTGAAGACCCAGGTGATATTCCAGTACGACAAAATAATCCAGGATCAAGTGATGCTGTTTATTCTGCAATTGTAAATTTTTGGGCGATGTACGGGATGAATTGTGGGTTCACTCACTGTATGATGTGTTTGCAGTGGGCCCATAATGAGTACGCAAGGACAGAAAAAGATGATTATGTTTGTGACTTTTGTCACTAATTGACTGAAAAAGTAAAGACAATGGCCTAGAATAGAATTAGAACATTTGATTCAGTTTAAAGAATGGAAAGGAAATACCTGCTTTTTTGTTTCACTATTTTATGTTTGACTTATTATTAATTATTTATTATTGTTACTATTATTATTATTATTATTACTATTATTATTACTATTATTATTATTATTATTATTATTATTATTATTATTATTATTATTATTATTGTATTATTACGTAATCTGCAATAAAATTACCATATTATACAACCTCAAATAATGATTTTCATACCTTTGATCAGTGTAGTCATCTGTGAAAATGCACGAGTTCAAATTTCATTTTCAAACGTATGTAGAATACAGATTAAAACCACAACCACACCGCACAAGAACTTATGTCACATCACTTAATTACAAAACAATAATAACTCTAAATAAGAACAAGAAATAACATTAACAAGTTGGTTGGCAACATTTGGATGCTTCCGCGGATTTCAATCTTCAAGCGTTGGCAACACATACGTCACCGAGTTAAAGGGCATGTACCTGATAACAACACTCTTCAGTCATAACACAGCTACCTATCGACCACGGAACGCTGCACTCCTACAGAATAACCCAAAAGCCATGCAGAGTAAACAGGACTACATGGGCTATAGCCAGAAAATTCAAAACATACATTTCATTTGTCATAAAAATACCTTAAACATATGGCATTTTAATCAAAATTGTTAGCCATTTTTTGAGAAAATCAAAGCTTTTGAAAAATTTTCCATGTAAAGGGTAGTTTAGGGTGGAGCAATTTTCTTGAACATCTTAGTGTCATAACCGACTTTTCGTTTTTGAGTAATGCTGTCTACATACACACACAGACCTTTTCTAAATATGCTTTTTTGTATTCAGGGGGCCTCAAAACATATTTCTTGTGAAATCTCAACATCAAATTTTTAGGTGGGATACAATACTTCCCCTACTTACCAGTAGAGAAAGTAAAAATGGCTGCGCTATGATGCAGCTCGTATACATATGATGGTTCACCCTGCAAAGTAACATTTCAGCAGACCGCAACCAGTGAGAAGCCTATGCTGAACATTGCCTACGACTGGGATGCTGTTATAAAACATACCGTTCCCCAAAGACGTACTGTTACTGCTACTGTACTGTACTACCATACATTTTTACAAAATAATCTACAAGCAGCTCTAAGAAGAAAATGGCGACACTTCCTGAATAACCCACCCATCTGCATGACAATGCAAAGGTGCACACAGTAGTGACTGTGACTAATCTGTTCAATCGAAAGTGTTGTATCACTTCTGTCCCTTATTCTCCAGATCTAAGCCACTGCAAGCACAATCTCTTCCAGGACCGCCTTGTGGGAGTCGCTTCTGCACAGTTAATGACACTCTTCAAGCAACCGACTGCTCCCTTTACAACAACCAGAGATTAGGCATCCAACGGGTTCCACATCTCTAGCAACACATGATGCACAATTCGTTACATATCGTCACAAAACAACAGATATTGGAGTGCAGAAAAACCTGATATTATACACAAAATGCCATTGCATGACCAGAGAATTGGTGTTTGGTGTACGGTGAATGCATACCGAATTACAGGACCTATAACGAACAGAGGTACAGGGGTAATCAAACCATTCCTGGAATAAGGAACTAATGAAGCTATTAACAGCGAACCAGCAGGATCTAAAATGAGAACAAATTAGAAACTAAAACCTTCACTTATCTTAGCTGTGAAAAATCTTGCAATATTACTAAGATAAGTGAAGCTTTTAGTTTCTAATTTGTTCTCATTTTACATTCCTGGAATATTTGCGTGACGAGTGCATTCAGGCATCAGCACACACAACTGATCTATTGTTGCAATTAATTTCCTACTGCAATTTCAGAAGATGAATTAATGCATGGCAACAGTAGATGTGAGACATGCATGGCAACACAAGGACATCATTTCCAACACCTTCTGTGACAAAGGTATAGAAATGTTGCAAATATGGCATACCATTTTATCTTGTTTAACTTGAACATTTTTCACTCAAAATTGAAAAGAAAATGTGGAAATTGTTACAATATTACTTAGGATACCACCCAGAGTTTATTAAACACCTTGGCAGGAAAGGAAAAGAAATCCTACTTAAACTGTATAACACGTGTTGGAGAATGACTGTACCTTCCGACTGGAAAAAAGCCATTATCATCCCGATTTTAAAGAAAAACAAACCTTCAAACAATATTAATAGTTTCAGACCAATATCTTTGACCAGTGTTATTGCAAAAGTGATGGAAAGAATGGTGGCATCTAGACTTAACTGGTTCCTAGAATATTACAACTTAATTAATAGTTCACAGACCGGCTTCAGACAGAATCATAGTACAAGTGAAAATGTACTCCTACTAAGCCAAGACATCAAGGAAGCTTTCAATAGAAAGGAGGATACCTTGGCAGTATTCATTGATTTTAAATCAGCATATGGCTCAGTCTGGAGAAATAAATTAGTTGAGAAGTTGCAATCAATAGGTGTGAAAAGTAACATGCTTAAGTGGATAACTCAGTTTATTTCACAAAGATTTTGTGCCACAAAATATAATACATACATTTCCAAATATAAACAAACACACCGAGGACTTCCACAAGGTGCTGTTCTGAGCACAACACTCTTTAACATATATATAAATGACCTTCCATCAATAATAAAAACTTTAGAAACCAAAATTGCTTTATTTGCTGACGATGTAGTCATTTGGACTTCAGGCTCTCCAAAAAAACCTGAATTAATTAAAGACAATAGAAACAGCCCTAAACAAAGTACATGAATGGAGCTCCAAAAACCTCATGACTATCAATGAGGAAAAAACAAATTATGAATTATTTACACTAAAATACAAACCAGTTAATATTAACATAAATTATAATGGTAAACCACTCAAAGCAGTTGATGATGCCAAATACTTAGGCATCACTTTCGACAGAAAGCTAAGTTGGAAAAAACATATAACAAACATCTCAGAAAAGGTTGAAAAGAAACTGCAAATCCTGAAAAGGTTAGCTGGTGCTAAATGGGGCTGCTCAAGGAGAGTCCTTAACACAACATACAAAATGTATATTAAACCAAACCTCTTGTACTGTTCTGAAGCTTTAATAACGGCAGCAAATGCTAACATCAATAAACTTGAACAAATACAAAATCAGGCTCTTCGCCTAATCACTGGAGCAGTTAAATCCACACCTATTGATGCCATGCTTGCCTTAACACGGACCCCATCAATAACAACAAAAATAGAAGAACAAGCATTGCTCCAACACGAGAAAATGTTACGACTGCCAAACTCTAAATGGACAGAAGAGAACCTTCACCCTTCAATCCTTAAAACTCATAGTACTTTCCTAGAAAAGGTAACACAGATTAAATCCAAATTGAACATTCCTAACACCAGAGAAAATCTACTTATAAGAGAAAATCCATTGGAATTATTGCAACCTACCTTCAATTTGGAATTAATAGAGGAAATAAGTAAATCAGACACATCAAAAGAAATACAAAAACTTCTAGCTCTGGAAACAATCAATACTAGGTATCCCACAGAAGAATGGCTGCACATATATACTGATGGATCCTCCAAGGAAAACCTTACTGGAGCTGGAGTTACGTGTTCACATTTTTCCTTTTATCATTCTGATGGCAGAGACACAACAAATTATGATGGAGAAATAGAGGCTATATACATTGCTCTCCGACAATTATTAAATCTTCCCTTAAATAAATTTAACAAGGCAGTCATTCTTTCGGATTCTAAAGCTGCAATTCAGGGAATATGTTCAAATACTACAAAGAAGTCAACAAAAATTAGAGAATGCTACAAAATGTTAACACAACTCCAAAAAGTTAATAAGACTGTTCATCTCCAATGGATTCCAGCACACTGTGGACTCACTTGCAAAGAAAGGCACAACAATAAAACAAAAGTCTAAATTCAATTTCTCATATTCCTCAATAAAATGCTTGATCGTTAAAAAATTTTCTCATTCATACCTACAAGAAATAGAAACAAATGCCAAAGATAAAAAATGGATTACACTACTTTCCAACCCAGATATAATCCCCCAGAGACCACGGAAAACAGCGGTTGCAGCCTTCCGACTATTGACAAATCACGACTGCTTAGCAAGTCATCTCTACACAATAGGTATCTCAGCCTCACCAATATGTGTCCTGTGTAACGATCCAGCAGAAATGAATGAAGACCACTTGAAGACCTGTGAAGCATTAAGATCAGAAGGAGCTACAGTTCAAAAGTATTGGAAAGCACGAATGCTAATGGCTTCATTGCCAGATGCAAGGCACTAGAAAACAACAACAACAACTTAGGATACCATGTATACAACTTTGTTTACTTTTCTTAATGATGATAATAATCATCATTGTCGTCATCATAATAATCTTAATAATCTTTATTAGCTTGTTCCTACATAGCTGGTATTAATCTTTAATATAAAGTTACACTATTAATAATAATTAACCAAGCTTAGCGAGCATGGAGGTCATACAAGGGGCAACACCACAAAAATCGATATCACTATCTGATAAAAGCTCAGCAGCATTTACCTCGCAGTGATACATCTGCTGCAAAAACCTCACAAGAAATGCATCACAAACAAACACAGACTGAGAGGTTGTTAAGTGTTATTAAATACTGTCATATACCTGCCTTTGGAAGGACAAAGCCTAGATCCTGCTAAGGATTTACACAAGAACATTTTTACAGTAAAATGTTTTGCAAGCTTATATAATTGGCCCAAGTACTGAAGTGGCCATACTTCCGAAGCTGTTCTTATTGGCTCTGGTATCCAGCAGATGCTGCAACGTTTGGTTCAATGAGGATTAAGGTAGGAATTTGAGAATAAATGTATCTGAAGAATGTTGAATGTTGTGCAGATGAAACTAACATTCTTAGTACTACTTCTAAAGGCTTTACTTACCAACTTGATGAAAGGAGATGCTGAAACTGTCACCATTGCTTATTGGAACTCTGAGAAACCTTTCTTTGGTAAGGCACACCATACAGAAATGTTTACTTCATGAACAATATTAGGTTTTGAGTTACAGGCCCAATTTTCTTTTTGAGTCAGCAGTTGACACCCATACAAGCATCAATACAATTTTGACCCCTTTCTTTTTAGAGAATTACAAATTTTGTGATTTTGCCTTTTTTCAACAAGACTTGTAACAGCTCATAAGGCCAAGCTTTCGAGGAGAACAATTTAAAGTGTGTTTCAGAACAGAATTATTAGTAGACATTTGTGGTCCTCTATCTAACCACCTGCCATTTCTATCTCTGGAGTAACTTAAAGCATACAAGACAAACCTGGAAGAATCAAAATGAAATCTCCACCAGGAAATTGCCAGCAATTTCTCAACATGAAGTACAGCAAGTGGTGGATAGTTTCCTAAAGAGGTGTGTATGGACAACAATGTGTCCTTTTATAAAGTTGGTCAGTAAAGCCTTTCTATGATAGCGGCAGATGGCAATGAGTGCAGGCCATTCACATTCTCCCGTCGTCACGAGAGACTAGAGCAACACAGTTATCATCACAACTTTTTTAACATTTATTGAAATGCAGTAACAGTACTTACACTCTTTCATATTCATGTCACAACAAACAAATGGCAGTTGGGTTACAACAATATACACGATCTAACACATTACAATTTCTTCTACCAGTAAAAATGATTATATTATTAAAACACGTGTGAATTAAGGTTGAATAACTGGAAGTTTTGTTGTTGATATAAAATGGGGTTTTCTAGTAGAAATCACATATTTAACAATCGACATTGACTTTAAAATCAGCCTTTAAGTATCATATTATCAATAATTAAAAACATTTTTGCATTAGACTTAACATAAACACATGCATTTAACTTAATTAAAAATAAGAAAACACGGACAAAGAAAGTTAGTTGAAAAATCACATTGTTGTGCATTATCTTGGCATATTTACATCGTTATCAATTTACAGCCTTTAATCTTGGCATGGTATCGTATTAGAGTTATTCTCAAGAAGAAGATGATGAACAAGCAACAGTCAGTGAAACCACCTCATTTTGTTTCTCTACACATTTCATCTAGTCAGATCTCCGGGTGGGGACATCTTTAGGCAAATTTCATCTAGTGCTGCACATATATACTGATGGATCCTCCAAGGAAAACCTTACTGGAGCTGGAGTTACGTGTTCACATTTTTCCTTTTATCATTCTGTTGGCAGAGACACGACAAATTATGGAGAAATAGAGGCTATATACATTGCTCTCCGACAATTATTAAATCTTCCCTTAAATAAATTTAACAAGGCAGTAATTCTTTCAGATTCTAAAGCTGCAATTCAGGGAATATGTTCAAATACTACAAAGAAGTCAACAAAAATTAGAGAATGCTACAAAATGTTAACACAACTCCAAAAAGTTAATAAGACTGTTCATCTCCAATGGATTCCAGCACACTGTGGAGTCATGGGGAACGAAGCTGCAGACTCACTTGCAAAGAAAGGCACAACAATAAAACAAAAGTCTAAATTCAATTTCTCATATTCCTCAATAAAACGCTTGATCATTAAAAAATTTTCTCATTCATACCTACAAGAAATAGAAACAAATGCCAAAGATAAAAAATGGATTACACTACTTTCCAACCCAGATATAATCCCCCAGAGACCAAGGAAAACAGCGGTTGCAGCCTTCCGACTATTGACAAATCATGACTGCTTGGCAAGTCATCTCTACAGAATAGATATCTCAGCCTCACCAATATGTGTCCTGTGTAACGATCCAGCAGAAATGAACGAAGACCCCTTAAAGACCTGTGAAGCATTAAGATCAGAAGAAACTACAGTTCAAAAGTATTGGAAAGCACGAATGCTAATGGCTTCATTGCCAGATGCAAGGCACTAGAAAACAACAACAACATTTCATCTAGTGATAGTCAAATGTTTCAAAAGTGACTTGCTATGTGCTATTATACTCTTTGCATGACATCACCGCAAACGCAACTGCTTGCACACCAGACAGGTGCTCTACCAACTGATCTATGGGGACAGCCTTTTAATGAAGTATTTTAGAAGATGATAATTAAGGATAATTTTTCCACATTAGCATAGTTCAGGTTAGGAACATTTTGTTAAAAGTCTCTGCCATGGGTAAGTGCTAGAGCAGTGAGGGAAACAGGGTGGTCCACATTTGCCCCTTCCTAGTTATACATTGCTGATGATGTAATATCTAGGAAACAGCTTATTGGAATATCCCAAAAACCAACTGTAACATTTCTCCCCAATTATGGCGCGGTCTGGTTGTATTTGGTGACATTCCATCTGTTAGGTTGCATTAGTACCACCAACTGTTTGTAACATACAACCATGGTAAAGCTACAGGCATATTCCGCAGTGTATTGCTGCACACAATAACTGACACTACTTTTCACTCTAGATACGCAAAACCGTAGGTAAGTTACTTCCCAACACAACACAACTAGAAGACTGTAGAACTTTGTAGGTTTACAAATAACTAATTGACTATACAGTGTGCGCAAAGTCTGTATACCCCTGTACTAAATTTAAAATTACATGAGTAAATATGTTTTGAGGTTGGTGTATATTCATATTATTCTCCTGTCAGATACCCATTGTTGACGACTTCGATTGTTCGATTGTTGCCACTCTTATGACAACCAGTCAACAAATCTTATGAATCAAATTAGTTGATGCCGAGATATTGAGAAAGAATGGCTGATACAAGTGATTATACAATTGATTCTATATGCAGAACAAAACTGCTAAAGAAAGTAAAAAAAAAATAGGGATACAAGGTCCAATGTTTTCATGGCTATGTCATTTCCTAACACAACGCTTTATTGCTACCAGATATGGAAGAAACATATCTAAATACAAGCAAGTACACCGTGGCTTACCACAAGGCACAGTACTCAGCACAACATTTTTTAATATATTTATTAACGATCTGCCACAACAAATACAAGAATCAGGTGTGAAGTGCGCACTATTTGCTGATGACTTAGTAATGTGGACTTCAAAACCAAAAAGCAAAAGTACAGAACTAGAAAAAACCATGCAACAATCCTTAACCAAATTACAAAGGTGGACCAAAGAAAATTTAATGACTGTTAATACAACAAAATCAAACTACCAAATCTTTTCACTAAGAAAAAAGCCACTAAAAATAAAACTATATTTTGAGGGTCAACAATTACCAGAAACAAAGGAAGCAAAGTATTTAGGAGTTACATTTGATACTAAACTTACATGGATGAAACAAATAGAAAATGTAATACAAAGAGCAGAGAGGTGCCTTTCACTGTTAAAACGTCTAACAGGAATGAAGTGGGGATGTTCCAGAGCAACTCTTAACACAACATACAATGTATATATAAAGCCATTATTTACTTACTGCAGCGAAGTTCTTGTAACAGCAAATACAAAAAAGATTCAAATCTTTCAAAACCAAAGTCTCAGATTAATTACAGGTGCTATCAAAACCACACCAATAGCAGCTATAGAAATACTAACCAACCAATACCCCATTGAATATGAAATAGAAAAAGCGGCTCTTATTCAACACGAAAAGTTGATCAGACTCCCATTCAATACATGGCACAAGAGAAATTTTACACATACACTAAAGACTCAGGAGAGCTTTCTTTCCAAAATTCAAGACATCAAGAAGGATGTACACCTTCCTAATTCAAAGGAAAACTTCATATCTAAAGTCAATCCAACACATACACTAGACATCACATATTATTTACACCTGACAGAAGAAGTTAAGAAAAGTGATACTCCAACTAGTGCTCTAAAATTATTGGCATTAGAGACAATCCATACTAGATTTCCAGAACACGAATGGCTCCATATTTATACTGATGGATCATTTATATCAAACCAAGATGGAGCAGGTGCTGGAGTCACATGTCACCTCTTTTCCTATTGCAAATCTTTAAGTTATGGAACTACAAACTTTGATGGAGAAATTGAAGCAATTCGAATGGCCCTACAAAATCTTTTGTACAGAATTTCACATTTTCATCAAGCAGTTATTCTCTCAGATTCCAGGGCAGCAATTATAGCAATTATTTCCAAGTTGTCACCAAAAAACCAAACAATTATAGAATGTTGGAAAATCCTTACCCATCTAACAGCACTTCAAAAACACCTAGTCTTCCAATGGATACCAGCTCACTGTGGACTGAGTGGTAATGAGAAAGCTGATTATCTTGCTAAAAAGGGTACCGGCAATGTGCAGAAATCAATAGTTAATCTACCATTTTATGCAGCTAAAAGATTAGTCAACTCTGAATTAAAAAAAATTATTGCAAAATATTACTATGAAAAATCAAAGAATAAAAGATGGGAACTACCAAACATTCAAACAGTGATTCCTGAGTATCCTCGAAAAACAGCAGTTGCAACCTTCAGGTTGATTACAGGACATGATTGTCTGGCAAAACATTTAAACAGAATTGGGATATATTCTTCACCACTCTGTCCTCTATGTGATCTGCAAGAGGAAATGGATCGAGACCACCTTCAAATATGCCCGGCCACTTCTAATGCCCCATCCATCAGTGAAAAATATTGGAGAGCAAGAGGATTAATGACTTCATTGTCAGAAATCCAGCATTAGCTAACAACAATTGAGGAACGCTTAGTGTCTGCCATGTGGGTTCATGAGCGTCAAATCAATGAAAAATGCCATGGACGATTCCGTTGCACGGTTTGTGAAAGCAGCACCAACAAAGAAGATGTTAGTGTGGGAATGGAAAACATTTTTAACGGGCAGTGTTCGTGACACGACAAGGAGTGGAATACCATCCACCAGACCTGGACTTTGTGCTGACGTGGGAAAGCTCTCCAACAATGTCCAGTTAAATCCTTAAGGAAACGTGCTGCAGAGTTAGGGGTATAACCATAAGAAAACACATTAAAGTGGATCTGAAAATGAAGTGTTGGCATCCATTGAATGTGAATGAATTATCAGATGCTGATTTGGAGACATGTGTTAATGCTTGTGGTTAGATGCTGCAACAATTCCAAAGAATGTCTGAGAAGGCAAAAGTCATGTTCACAGACGAATGTGCGATTTATCACAGTTCCTGTAACCGCAATGTTTATCTCTGGGGAAAAGAAAATCCAAATTTTTTCAAAGAAATCTAGCGCAACCCAGCACATGTCATGGTCTGGGCTAGAATGACACAAACTTATCTGTTTGGCCCATATTTTTGTTATGGTCCTGTTAATCAGAACACTTATCTCCAGATGATTGACGACTGGCTCCTCCCACAACTGCAAAATGCTGGAGTCTTAAGCATTGTTTGGTTTCAACATGGGGCACCAGCTCACTGTGCAGTGGCTTTACGACAGCGTCTGAAGGCACATGGCCTCCAAGGAGCTCTGATCTAACAACTCCAGATAATGCACTATGGGGTTACATCAAAGAGAAGCAGCAGTATGCTACAACTGGTGAACTGCAAAATGCGGTGTGAGTAGCTTTCCAGACAGTGACTCCAATGCAGTTTGAATTTAATATAGGGGTATACAGACTTTGTGCACGTACTGTACAGCATCTGTATGGACGAGTTGGCTGTGAAGCAATAACACATGCTTAATCAAGCACATGGCGGTGGAGGAATTCCCTCTTCTTATCTTGCAGACTCGTGTAGCTTGAGAAAGCTTCCAACTCAAGTGATACTCACATATCTATCAGTTCTTGCAATAATGAAAAATAAACTGTGACATCTGGCTAATGTAATTGAGAATTAAAGATGTGGATGCTCACTATTTAAAAATAATTTGGCTGCTGCTTTTATGTGATTTTATATAAATATGTGAAAATTATTGTATTAGGACAAAAACAAAATACAGTAAGAGTACTACTAATTCAAACTAATTGAGACCACATCCTGTTTAGATTAGCGAAAATTTGGATTAGAGTTTTGTCAAATACAACATATTGACTTTAAGTGTTTATGTGTTAAGTATTAAAATGATTGAAAGTAGGAAATTAGAACATTTATTTTAAACTACATTCAAAAACGAATTACTGTAATGTTTTTATAAGCACTGTTGGCATCTTCCTAGCGTTGGAAAGCCTCTTCAAGTCGTTTCAACGCGTTGCATTCAAACTTTGCAATGCACATTCTTGGTAGGTCTACTGTGCTTTTCAAATGGGAAGAGTTCTGATCTGCAGTCAATGAGATATGTTTACATACACAGCGCTGCAAGCTCATTACCCCCACTCTTCATATTTTGTGGTGCGCGTCAAGCCCTACTTAAGGGGAAAGCAATATGGCAACATAGTAGGACTCTGATTGGTTACCAGTCTGGAGACGCTCAAGGACAAACTCCTTCCCATTTGAAAAGCACATTAGGCCTTGTGTATAAGATAGCCAACAACTATAGCTTTTCTATGCTAATACACATGTTTTTACTTGGAAAAACTAGCTTAATCTTAATCCATATTTTTTCCTGTTGTAAAATTAAAAGCAAATTTAGTAGATAATTTTTTCCTAGCTCTGTTTGGATTAGGCGGATTTTTGGGTTAGTTGGACTCTACTGTTATGTATTTACCTAAGAATCTAAGCACTAATGACAGTTTGTAGACCAGAAACTAATGTACCATGTTCATTCATTTCACACTTCAGCCATCTGTTGAGACATGTTCACACTACTACAAATATCAACCCACGACAATTTATACATATTTGTTCCATCAATTTCCCAAAAAGTAACAAAACATTTGTTTGCAGGTATGCTTCAATTGTTTAGAAAATAATCAAATATTAAAAGTAATGTATGTACGAGGTCAGGAGGTTTCACTGCTGAGCTTCTTCAAGCCATCGTCATTGGTACCAAACAACACATTGTCTAACAGTCTTGTTCTAACATTAACACTTAAACTCACTATATTAAGTGCTTTGCATTTGGCACTCATTTAACAATAAGTAACTTGACATTGCACTTTTGTGACAACTCTCGTACACTTGCAGCTACCACAGGCAAACCCTGTCAACACTGCACTTCCAAATAACACCTTTATTATAATCAATATATTATTTTAAACATTAACATAGGTTTTAGAAAATAAAAGTATCAAAACATTTTCCATGTAAAAGGAAAATAAACATTAAAAACAATTAAATAATATTTCTTGTCTATGATGTTGAAATAGCAATACTAGTAATAATAAAGATTTCCTTCAGGATGACAGCGACTGTAAACTCTGCCTGGGCAAAGTGGAAATTCAATTGTTTCTGTATTGACTCCTTAATTGGTCCCACAAGGGAAAGGATCAACAGTAACTGCAAAAATGTTTTTTTTTTTAATTGGATGGAAAACCGCTTTGTGCAGTGTGGGACCCCCATTACGCACTATACCCTCTAGGAGTGCAAAAACTATTTCACAATGTGACAATCATGTTTAATATCATACTGGCAAGTTGCCATGGTAGCTAAGTGGTTAGAGCAGCCATGCATGAAGCAAATCTCGGCTATGGGATCGAATTTTTCAGTCCTGATTCTACCTTTCAGTAGGATGGGTCTACTGCCTATATTACATGCCCAGATGGACTCTATCAGTCAGCCCAACAAGGATTTGATAGGATCTAGGTATACTCTCTCCCATGTTGGTGTACAACGTATCCAGGATGCCCTCCATGTTTTACACGCTTCTGGTGTTGATGTGGTGTGTGCATGGATTCCTGGTCACGTAGGTTTGCCTGGGAATGAAATGGCAGATTTAGCAGCAAAGACGGCAACTACAGAACCCAGAATTATCATCTCACGTGTTACTTCGGAAGACTTTAGGCTTGAAGTGCGGAGAGCGGTGCTGTCGTCCTGGCACGACGAGTGGTCAGCTCTCCGCGGTAATAAGCTTAGAGAAGTGAAAGAACTTCCGATAAACTGGGTAACTTCCTGTCGCACATCTCGTCGCGAGGAGGTTAGTTTGGCTCGATTAAGAATAGGGCACTGCAATTTTTCGCACGGTTACCTATTTAAAAGGGACCCTGCGCCTCTATGTCCGCTGTGTGACAACCTTTTGTCAGTTTGCCACGTGCTGCTAGAGTGTTGCTCTCTAGCGCACCTTCGGGATTCTCTGCAGCTGCCTGCCAGACTTGCAGAGGTCCTAGCGGACGACAAAACAGCGATTGATAGAGTTTTTAATTTTTTAGCGCAGTGCAATATAAATTTGAGGATTTAAAATTTTTAATTATCTGTTTCTGATTTTGGACATATTTATCACCTTGTTTCATATCTGGCTATTGCCACTGCTTTTTACCTTTGTATATTTTTCTTGTTGCTAGTATTTTTATTTTTTGAGTGAAATTTATATCTGGCTATTGCCATGAGTCTGTTAAGGGCGCTGATGACCTAGAAGTTGAGCGCCCTTAAACCAAATCCAATCCAATCCCATGTTGGTACCAGGACAGACACACTGCCACTGCACAATGGAGGCACTCATAAAATCACTTTACTTAAAGCAATTAGGCCGAGGCCTCTCAGACTGAGGCTTACTTCAGATGAAGCCAACTATTTTGGCCCATACAAATCTCCAGCATGTGTATGAAGGACAATCTCTAAAAGCACTCAACCAATTTTGACAATTCTTTCACTATTTAGAAACTCAATTCTTTTTGATGAAGATGGACTACGAAACACTTGCTTTACAGGGCTGTATACAATGTACTGGCAACACTGTCTTAGCACGAAGGATGTGTGTCACACTGTCTTAGCACAAAGGATGTGTGTCACACTGTCTTAGCACAAAGGATGTGTGTCACACTGTCTTAGCACGAAGGATGTGTGTCACACTGTCTTAGCACGAAGGATGTGTGTCACACTGTCTTAGCACAAAGGATGTGTGTCACACTGTCTTAGCACGAAGGATGTGTGTCACACTGTCTTAGCACAAAGGATGTGTGTCACACTGTCTTAGCACGAAGGATGTGTGTCACACTGTCTTAGCACAAAGGATGTGTGTCACACTGTCTTAGCACGAAGGATGTGTGTCACACTGTCTTAGCACAAAGGATGTGTGTCACACTGTCTATAGCTGATGAGTTCAAGTAGTGCAGTCCAAGTGTCCCAAACACACAATGTGCGTGGATCAAGAACCACAATTAAAGTGGAAACACCCTGGTTCATGTATAATGTGAACCAGCTGGTACCAAAGTGATGGTTATTGTGGCTTACAATTCGCAGCCTGCAACATAACCTTCATCCCACACAGCAAACTCGTGCACTCTATGAATCTGGAAACCTCTTCATGGCCAGCAAGCACTACAATACAACAGAGGCCGTCCTTGCAAGACATCGACAGAGATGGACGTGCTGACAGTGTACGGGGGAAGGTGAACTGCTGTCATTAAAGCATGAATTATAGCAGTATTACCATACTTTTTAACCAACCCTTGTAATTTCATACATTATTGAAAGAATAAACAGGATTTACAAAACTGTTATACTTGAATACAAACACAATTAAGTTATAAAAAAACATACTTATGAAGAAGGGCTTGAGAATGTTGTTAATTACAGAACATGCATGTTAGCTATGCATGGCATCACAGCCTTTGGTTTCATCAAGTTTGCTATGAAGTGCACAACAATAGTTTCCTGTAGCAGTTTATTGGAACACTTTCTGACAATGACATATTAGCAGAGTAGCTAGCTTGTCCATAAAGTTTTAAAAATATACCACACATTTATTGGGGAAAGATAATGACCAACAAAATGGCTATCTCAGCAAAACACACAGTAAAATACCTATTTACAGTGTAAATCTCTTTACTATATGTCATTTATGTACATCATGTTCTCTTGGAATTTTGGATATCTGTTCAGAAAATCATCAATGCACCATTTCATGTCATACTGATATACCCCTTCATTAAACAGTCTGGTTCCAAGACCTAAACAGACAAATCCATCACTCTACCACTTCAACCAACTTATAAAATCTACAAGGTACATAACTAAACTAGACATTTCAGACAAAATCCACATTTTGAAAACTCAATTTTGATTTTCTGCCTCACAGTACCTTATAACACAATTATCAGTCACACCAAAGCCAAAGAGATGAAGGATGTTCAGGTAAGACTTAGCTTTTATTTATGTTTTAAATATTAAAATTCCATCTCAAAAATGAAATCCAACTCACATCATCCCCACTATATAAGGAGGCGAGGGAACAGCAGAGAGAGAGTTACAGTTACAGACACGAGTTGGTCAGTGAGTGTGAGACAGCTGTATGTCATGAACAAGTTTTAACGAGCATCAAGTGATTGTAATCATCAGAGTTAGTGTTAGAAAGTGAAAGGACTGAGTCAAGGTCATGTGAAGTAAACAGTTGTGAATTGTAATATCATGAAAGACTGTAGACTGTGTAAAAAGAGAAACTATGTATTTGTGAAAAAATTTAAAAGAAAAATAAAGTGCCAAAAAAAGTAAGTGGACTGATTTTGTCATAATACAAACACGTACAAGATTCTTGTTTCTAGTGTACAAAATATTAAACTTAACAGTTTTAACAACTGATAATACCTACAATATATAATGTATACACACATGGCATTAAAATTTATAAAGCTTAATATATTATCATCTCATTTATTTAAAAATTCCTCTATTAATAAAACACATTTTTAATTAAATAGGTTTGTGAAGCAGTTTTATAACTTTCACATATTTTAACTTGAGCTGGCAGTTTTTCAAACAAGCTAAGTTGGTGGGTGTATAGTGTTAGCAACATTACTGGTGTTCTCATCTCAATTCATTTATATTTTATCATGTACTAGCTGAAATGTGCACCATTGCCCGTGGTTTCACAATTTTAATCCCTACAACATTTACACTTACATTGCATGCTATAAAGAACCCAAAATAAATAAATGAACAAACGAACGAACAAAGAAACAAACAAACAAACAAATAAATGAATAAATAAATAAATACATAAAAATAAAAGCACTGTTGAACCACCCCAAGTATCACAGAAAGAAAACCAAGTAGAGAAAGCTGTATGAATGTATGACATTGCATTTCTGTCAATCATATAAATAATTTTATGAATTCTTTGTAGAAGAGGGAGTAGAGAAAGAAGTATAGAAAGAAATGTGCTCATGTTATGTAAAAGGAAAGTGTGTAGAGAGAACCGTGTGAATGTAATAGGTGGCATTTCTATTTCAGTTATAGAAAATTGCATGTTAACGCACCAGTAAGGAAGGATATGTGAATGTATTATGTAAAAGAAAAGCAAGTAGAGAAAATCATGTGAGTGTGACGTATAGTAAAAATTGATATCACACGAATCTTCTCCATCAAAAAATGCATATCTGTGTCGAATTTTGCGGTGATCGGTCAAGTGGTTTAGCAGCACATAAAGGACAAACATACAAACATTAATATATATAGATAATATATAGATCAATGGTTTTATAATTACAAAACTTCCACAATATACACACACTACCACATGAAGGTTTTTTCCTGTATCTCTTCTTCAGGGCACAAGGATCCTATCACTGCTGGCCGCTGTACTTGGGCCTTTGCCTTTAATCTGGGCTGTTTCCTTTCATGGCAGAACATTCGTGCAGTGACTCTGAGGTATTCTGATACCCGTTGGAGATGATTGCATCCTCAGTGCAGCCAAGGCCGAATGTCTGATACAGTACAGCAGCTTGCTGGTCCTGCCTCACCCTGGCAGTGGTCAGCACCATCATTACCAGTGTCTCGGGATATGTGTTTGCATCCTCAGTGCAGCCAAGGCTGAATGTCCAATACAGCACAGCAGCTAGCTGGTCCTGCCTCACCCTGGCAGTGGTCAGCCACGGCACCGCCATTCCAGCGCCATCATTACCAGTGTCTCTCGGGATATGTGTTTGCATCCTCAGTGCAGCCAAGGCTGAATGTCCGATACAGCACAGCAGCTTGCTGGTCCTGCCTCACCCTGGCAGTGGTCAGCCACGGCACCGCCATTCCAGCGCCATCATTACCAGTGTCTCGGGATATGTGTTTGCATCCTCAGTGCAGCCAAGGCTGAATGTCCAATACAGCACAGCAGCTAGCTGGTCCTGCCTCACCCTGGCAGTGGTCAGCACCATCATTACCAGTGTCTCTCGGGATATGTGTTTGCATCCTCAGTGCAGCCAAGGCTGAATGTCCAATACAGCACAGCAGCTTGCTGGTCCTGCCTCACCCTGGCAGTGGTCAGCCACGGCACCGCCATTCCAGCGCCATCATTACCAGTGTCTCTCGGGATATGTGTTTGCATCCTCAGTGCAGCCAAGGCTGAATGTCCGATACAGCACAGCAGCTTGCTGGTCCTGCCTCACCCTGGCAGTGGTCAGCCACGGCACCGCCATTCCAGCGCCATCATTACCAGTGTCTCTCGGGATATGTGTTTGCATCCTCAGTGCAGCCAAGGCTGAATGTCCGATACAGCACAGCAGCTTGCTGGTCCTGCCTCACCCTGGCAGTGGTCTGCCACGGCACCGCCATTCCAGCGCCATCATTACCAGTGTCTCTCGGGATATGTGTTTGCATCCTCAGTGCAGCCAAGGCTGAATGTCCGATACAGCACAGCAGCTTGCTGGTCCTGCCTCACCTTGGCAGTGGTCAGCCACGGCACCGCCATTCCAGCGCCATTATTACGAGTGTCTCTTGGGATATGTGTTTCCATCCTCAGTGCAGCCAAGGCCGAATGTCCGATACAGTACAGCAGCTTGCTGGTCCTGCCTCACCCTGGCAGTGGTCAGCCACGGCACCGCCATTCCAGCGCCATTATTACCAGTGTCTCTCGGGATGTGTGTTTGCATCCTCAGTGCAGCCAAGGCCGAATGTCCGATACAGTACAGCAGCTTGCTGGTCCTGCCTCACCTTGGCAGTGGTCAGCCACGGCACCGCCATTCCAGCGCCATTATTACCAGTGTCTCTCGGGATGTGTGTTTGCATCCTCAGTGCAGCCAAGGCCGAATGTCCGATACAGTACAGCAGCTTGCTGGTCCTGCCTCACCCTGGCAGTGGTCAGCCACGGCACCGCCATTCCAGCGCCATTATTACCAGTGTCTCTCGGGATGTGTGTTTGCATCCTCAGTGCAGTCAAGGCCGAATGTCCGATACAGTACAGCAGCTTGCTGGTCCTGCCTCACCCTGGCAGTGGTCAGCACCATTATTACCAGTGTCTCTCGGGATATGTGTTTGCATCCTCAGTGCAGTCAAGGCCGAATGTCCGATACAGTACAGCAGCTTGCTGGTCCTGCCTCACCCTGGCAGTGGTCAGCACCATCATTACCAATGTCTCTCGGGATATGTGTTTGCATCCTCAGTGCAGCCAAGGCTGAATGTCCGATACAGCACAGCAGCTTGCTGGTCCTGCCTCACCCTGGCAGTGATCAGCCACGGCACCGCCATTCCAGCGCCATTATTACCAGTGTCTCTCAGGATATGTGTTTGCAGCAGCATTGCAGCCAAGGCCGAATGTCCGATACAGCACAGCAGGTTGCTGGTCCTGCCTCACCCTGGCAGTGGTCAGCCACGGCACCGCCATTATTACCAGTGTCTCTCGGGATATGTGTTTGCATCCTCAGTGCAGCCAAGGCCGAATGTCCAATACAGCACAGCAGGCTGCTGGTCCTGCCTCACCCTGGCAGTGGTCAGCCACGGCACCGCCATTCCAGCGCCATTATTACCAGTGTCTCTCGGGATGTGTTTGCAGCAGCAGTGGCCCTGCGTCCCAGGGACTAACACTGCTGGTCCAGCCACAAGGAACTGGAAGCTGCCTTGGCATCAAGCTTGTTGACTGGATCGACGCTGCTGTGCCTATGGGCACATGGAGGAAACATATGCAGCATCACCAAAGTGCCACTATTGTGGTGCTTCTAGGCTCACTTTGGCCTACCACTAGCAGGATCTTTGCCGACGACACTGCTACTGCACCAGCTACTTCACTGGCCAGACACTGTGGATCATCGCAGACACACTGAGCCAGGAAATCTGGGTCTTATAGCTCTCGCATTCAGTTTTGAACAGTGACCCTTCACCCAGAAAACAGCTGGCGAGCCGGGATCTTGTCCCTCTCCTTCTATTACCTGTGTGAATCATATACCCCCTGTGTAGACGTGTATCAAATACCGTCCAGTGATACTTGAGGGATAACATTACAATGACATAACACTGCTATTGAAGGCAAGTAAGTGACCAGCATCAAAGTTTACATTTAAATATTTCACTGTTCACAAACCACTGTGCGAGTTATACACGAGGCCATCCAGCACCTTCATTAGGGGTTTCTAAGCCTGGCGCCCAAGCTGATAGCCCTGGAGGACTGCTACAAGACCACACACCAGCACCTGGACTCTGAGGGGCTCAGACCAGGCACCACAGACATCCAGGAGCAACTACTCTGAGATCTACAAGGCTCGGATGTATGGAGTTCAACCACATCAACAACTTCCCTAACCTAACCCCTACGCTGCAGTCAGGTTTCTAACCTTCCACAAGCTCCCGTCCAATGGGCGGCACGAGTGCTATGCAGGATTGCATGCCATTATCCGATGGAGGTTTTAGTGGAGTAGTGTCCTAGAGACAAAGCCCACACTCCCCACTGTGCCCTCCAACACAGAATGGGTCCATAAAGGAATTTTTCCTCCATTCGAAAAAAAAAAAAGAGTAGGGTAGTATGGCAACAGCCAACAATCATTCGACTGAAAGAAAGGCACCCTCGCCCTCTATCATCTGCCTAGGATTTACAAAATTTTAATCCAGTAAGTGGGCGTGTTTTCCATCACCCCAACAAGGGGTTATTGCTAGTTCTGGGCCTGCGAGGGTACCTTTACTGGCTGTGCCGAGAATACATGGTTAGGGCATCGCAGTTATTAGGTGAGAGGGTGGAAGATAAAATTAAATTAGTAGAGATTTCAGACATTTGGCAACAAGAGTGGGATGCCAGAAGTGTTAAACACAGTATCTGCCAACTCCCCCAACACTCCAAGACAAGGCCTACCACCTCTGCCCACCTGGTCCCTCCTTGCTGGTTATGCTTGCTGACTTCACTACCAGGGGCTGCTACTTCTCAACCAAGTAGTTCCTCAATTGTCCACTCTCGAACTTAACGAGGCTGAGTGCACCCTATACCAGGTCTCCCAACAGGAGAAAAACCCACAGGAATCAAACACAGATCTCTCACATGATAAGCAGCTGTGCTATAGGAGAAACAGCTTATCAGTAGCTCCCAAGAATTCAATGTGGCCAACAGTACACTAAACTGCAGTGCACATTACACTAAAAAGCAGTCCTGCCAATGTACATAATAAAAGCATTATTTCTAAGGTCAAATATCACAGGGTTAAAGTAACATGCTTGAGCATTGTTACTGTACAACACATGATGAACCTACTCATCTTGTTCTGCAATAATACTTTTGGATAAAATCACTTCCCAATGCTAAATATCGTAATGTATATTTAATGCATTACTGTGTTGCAAACACATAAGTAAGAACAATAACTGCATATAATGCTCTAAAACAATTGAAGACAAAAACACACACACATGAGCAATACAATGGTGTCTAAAAATTAATACGGTGTTTAAACAGATTCTTGTTGCCTTCCCTGCAATGGGTTCAAAAATAAGGGCTTCTGTGGCAATATAACACGTGCAATGACACCAACTATGGCCGTAGCTTTATCATGGTTATATTTTACCAACAGTTGGCAGTACTAATGCAAGATAACAGATGCAAAAACACCAACTATGGCCGTAGCTTTACCATAGTTACATTTTAGGAAGAGTTGGAATATCACCAAATATAACCAGACCACACCATAATGAGGGGAAAATGTCACAGTTGGTTTTTGGGGTATTCCAATAAGCATTTTACTCGATACCACCACACCAAGGTGACAACCCCAAAAAACCTTATCTGGATAATTCACCCTTACCGAGATTCGAACTCAGGACCTCTTGAATGTGAAGCATGCACGCTACCACCACACCACAGAGATGGGCTCCCAAGTCAGCTACTACCTTGGAAACTGCATCAGACACAGTGGCAGTACTACCATCTGAGCAAGGGGGTCAGCACACTCTTTCCTGAAGGATGTGCCAGTATTGTAAGGAGATCCTCCTCAAGTGATTATAAGAGGCCCAACTACTACTACTACACTTCAGGGTGCCCTGACAAAAAACGAAAATGTGCAGGACATTTACAGAGATCATATGTTCCACATGGAGTCATACAAGCTGGCACCAAGATCATTAACTGCCAACAATGCTGTTCAATACATATAAATATCTATCGAGCAGACATCAAATGTAATTGACAATGGTTTGTTAATAAAGCAGGTAGAAACTACTTACAAACCTGTATAAGTGTTAACAGACATTCAGATAATCTTGTACACAATAAAATGATTTTGAGTATAGACACTCTTTAGCAGCAATTTAAAAAAAATTGAAGTTGTCAACTTAAGATCATTAGGAAGAGGATTAAATATTTTTGTACTCACATAGTGAACACCTTTCTGGAAGTGAGAAAGTTGTGCACTGGGATGATGGATGTTATATGTTTATCTCAGTTTATTATAAATGTGGATCGATTGCACATAAACAATTCCTATAACCTTCTTTTGTATGAGGAATATTCATTTACTCACTAATGAATTGCCCCTAAATAAAATCCCATATTGTTTATGGAATTAAAGTGTATTAATTTAAGTATGTGTATACAACTCACATTTGCCAGTGCTCGGAGAGCACAAACTGGCCCCACATTACTAATGCTTTTAGGCGTTCATCTCTATTACGCTTCGTACTGTCTTCATGCTCATGGCAACCCACATATATGGGAAGTTGTTCAGTTTTTTAAATAAATATAAACCTAAATCTTGACCTGATGGATCAGGGCAAATATACGAGAGCTCATGCCAAGTCACAAAAGTGAAATGTCCTCATAATATGTACTATTTATCTCATATTATTTATTTATTATTACTATTATTGTTATTATTAACGGGCAACAACGTACACCAGAGTATATGGTTAATAATAATGATAACCAAGTTTATCTGGTTACGTTTCAAGTTTACTATTACAATAGATAAAATGTGTTAAGACATTGTATAAATCTCAAAGTAAAAACTTTAGAATATTGTACATATATTTTTTTTATTTTGTGCAATAGTTTCTTTTTTCTAATATAAAACAATAGGCCTCTTACCTGCATCAAAAACTCATACAATGCAGCAGATATATTTAAAAATGTCTAAGAAATGCTGTTATGATACAAGCACTAACGAATAAGCACACAGATAACAATAACATAACAAAACAGAGGTACAAGTAATAACAAAACAATCTCAATTCATCTGGCCCCTTTCAAGATAAAAAAATTATGCATATCAGATACTAATAAGTTGGAGTCTTGAACATGTAAAAAATAGAAGCTATATTCTTCTTTTATATTCCTAGCAGAATTTGTCAACATTAAGTGATTACACAAATACCTTTTGATTTTTGGAAAAATATCTACATCACAATATTTAGGTAATTCAGCCAATTTTTCCATTCTACAAAACAAAACAAGTTCTCTCAAACATTGCAACTTAAAAGTGTGTTTGCTATATACTTCTATGAAGTAGTTAAATGAATTACAAAAATCTTTATACAAGATTATTTAGATCTTTTACACTGGCTTACAAAGCTGCAGAAATAAAAGTTCTTATAAAATTTTTTTCTACCGAGATATTACAACTAAACACAGAGTCCCAGCGTAATGTCATTTACTTTGAGCACAAAATTGAAGATGAAGGAGCAGGAGGAAGAAGAAACAGAAGATGGAGGAGGAAAGGAGAAGAACTCTGGAAGCATGTAATCAAATGTGTATTCTAGTAAAAACTCATTCCCAAGATGCTTACAGCACCATCAATCATAGCTCAGGGTTTTGGATAATTAGTCATTACTATGTGCAGTTTTTACTTGGAATAATATTGTCATGGATGCTATGTACGTCATGCCAGTACATTGTTAGCAATGCCCAACAATGAGCGAAGGGAGGGATTCTACCATTTTGAGAAGCTTCTGACTGCAGGCTTGCTACAATTTTCAAGAGAAATCGGCCGCTATCTAATACATTTATCAAGTATTTTTAATGCCAATCCTAGGCAAGAGCAACCATACATCAAAAAGGAATTTTTCAAGTGATAGACTGTCCAAGGTTTTACGAGAAACAGCGGCATGCTTATGCTACAAGGATAAGTGATAACGGTGTCCTCTTTGGTAACATGCTATACTGGTTTTGTCCTTACGTAAACAGAAACACACGTACAACAGCTTTACTAATAGCGTCAACTACTCTTGCCTATATAGATGGATTTGATTCCCCTTAAACAGCTTGTTCTTCAGGGCTATGGGCTTGGTGCAGATCAGTCTTCCTTCGCTTTTAGGCAACTTTTCATATTTCTTATTTTCTTCGCTATTTGGCCTTCTGTTAGGTGAAGATTCACATTTTACTGCACTTGGGCCATAGCACAAGCTGAGATTTGCTCAACATTTCCTCATGGCTCAAAACAAACTCATTCTTTCTTCACTGGTTACCTAAGCTGAATCAAAAGGTTACTGCCACCTGACAACAATGCACAACCACACACGGGGGAGAACCACCCATTAACCCCCATTCTTCTCTATGTAGTAGCCAGTTCTATAATTAACAATTTTTGAACAGTGAAACATTTGGTTCGTCTGCTACTGACACTGTGACACACACAAGCAGCATAGCTCAGTCGCGGGCTTCTTGACAGCTTTGCCTTCCATGTTAACAGATATTAGCCCACAATGTGCTGTAAGAGCTTCATAAAATACAACAGTTTTAACAAACAAGATATCAAGAATATTTTTAACATCAGCCGTAACGCAAGTTGCCTCCAATATTTGAGATCATCTTGAAGGTAGATGTGAATTAGAGGGCATCTTGCCACAGTGCAGATTTAGTTCTGGCTGCAGTATTCAACTTTTCAATTCTGGTTTAGCTTTCAAACCAAAACCTAAAAGCGAGCATCTAATGAGTTTTTACTGTAATACACAATGCCTGACTTAGAAACGTTATACCTGCTTTATCCATTAGCACCAATCATAAAACAACTTCCTCAAGCGTATAGTACAGAAAGGTGACGACTTGCAGCAATCACTGTGATATGTTCAAGAAGTTAAAGCAATGTTACAAATTAAATTAAAAAACAGATGACTAACAATTTGCTCCTTCCTTGAAGCAAAAACTTAAATTTAAATGTACAGGAATCTTGTTTATCTGGAAAAGGTAGGAGCATAGATAATCTGGGTTAATGAAAATGTCAATAATCCAGAAACAAACTGTTAAATAACTACAAAGTTTGATATTATAGCAGAAGAGAAAAGAACTGAAAGATTGAGAGGTAGAACTGGAACTCAAAAATTCAATACCACAGCTGGGATTTGAATTTTTCAGTTCCAATTCTATCTCTCAAACATTGTCCACACACGGTTTGTGTGTTTAAAAACACCAGCAATAAGTTTGTTGGCATAAATAAATAATATTTGAAAGATGTTTATGATTGCAACCAGGACTGTCATGACAACGAATGAAACAATCTTACACACACACTAATTTTGTGTATATGTGATACTGGCCATGGTAATGGTGTTCATTATTAGCCAATGGTGATGTCTAATCAATCTGCGCCAGCATGAGAATCATATACATTTATATGTATTTATCGAGGGACTTTTCACAGTAAAAAGTAAGCAAAAATCAATCCAGATAAACTAAAGATCCGCATTAATGTTGGCCAGACAAACAAGTTTCCTGTGTAAATATCAGTGAAGTTAAATTTCATGTTTATCTCATTCTTGGTGTCAGATGTGGGATGTAATATTTGCGAGGCTTGTGATTCAATGTCAGGCAATGATGACACTGCTTCCAGTTACAAATAAACAATCAAACATCCTACAGTGTTGTCTTACCTCATCATAAGGCAGAACTTGCTTCTTTCACTTCCTTTACTTTGCTCCCATTGCTGTTCTCCTTGTCCTTGTGCCTGTCCTTCTTCGACTTCTTGCGTCGTTTAGAAGAACCACCTCCTCCTTTTGGTGAACGCTCCAAAAGAAACAAGGCTTCATGGAAGTCATCTGAACTTAAATTAGATTCTTGAACATGAAGTACTGAGCTTAGTGCACCATCTGTTGATGACTTTGGAAAGCGAAACATCTCTCGTTCCCTTTCTGGTTCACTTGCAGATTTTGATTTTGTAGTGGCTGCTGCACAGTTTTGAGAGCTGCCGTTGAGTACCGGAGATGGAGCACTGGAGCGAGGGCTAGGTGAACTGGGAGATGGGAGTAATGGTGGGGGTGTGATGACCGTGGCGGGGCTTGATGGCGGGTGTGACTCAGGTGAAGCAGAATGTGTCAATGTGGTTGGTGTGTTGAGTGATACGCTTGATGAACCATGAACATTTGATGAAAGTGGCGCTGGAGGAAGCGGCACCGTTAAACTAGATGAGCGTGACTGGCGGCCACCAGATGAATTAATCATTCCTCCAGAAGACGTGGTTACGATGGCTGGTGAGCGTGGTTCCGGTGTGCGACTTATTGAAACGCCACTAATAAACAGAGTTGGAGATTTTGGTATTCCTGTTTCTGATTCATACTCGTTTGAACTATCTGTTTCTAATTGACGCCCACCACTTGCGTTTTTACCACCACCAGAAGTGTTTGGTGATTTACAAATGCGAATACGAAGCCCTGACAGAGCACTGCTACCACCACTTGCCTTGAAGGCTTTACGATGAGCCTCAAGCAGAGAGTTGCCACTCACACTCTTTTTACCACACGCTATCCCTAAAGTGTTACACGAGTCTAGTTCATTCTTATCTAAAACTAATACAGACTTAGTTTCACGTTCAGAAAATGAATATTTATCTGTACTACTAGAATTAGCACCACTACTCTCATCTTCCATGTAACCTCTGCCTTCTTCATCATCTTCTGTGGTTGTACCTGCAAATGCATTCAAATGTGTTATATTCCACACAACATATACAAAATGATATAAACAGTGAAACTTTTCAAATGATTTGTACAAGTATTTGAGTCAACCTGTAGACACTTTTGGTTGCACTTAATTTACTTTTCATATGGACGCATTTCAAAGACCATAGTCATTATCAAAGGTTTCTTGACTGGCGTTTGAAGAGGAAGAATCTGTTGTGGTTACAATTCTGCTACTATCTGGGTTGCTAAAGGGAGCACAAAATAAGAAGGCACATGAGTACTTCGAATCCCTACTCAACTATGGAGCACTGTTGCCTTATCGCTATGCGAAAGAGAGGGGAGATATGCACGTGAGCGTTACCGGTAGACAGCAGCAAAGACGGTGGAGGATTGCAAGGTGCACAATTAAGCAGACAATTTTTATTTGCAATCTAATGATTCAACGGAGTTCATATCTTTCAAGCTGAAAATTGGGCCTAGGTGATAAAACATTACAATGTTGACTATTTAATTTTGTTATTATGTCTGATTCTCTAGGAACGTTTTCGTGTAAATATTTTTGTTATCAGAGTGAAAATGAGAGAGTTACATGATGATTTAAATAAATCTAAACAGAGGTCGTAGTTGCACAATTTGAGGCATTTTCTGATAGGTATTTCTCAAAGTTTTCTCAATTTTTCTAAGTGTCTATACAGAGTTTCTGCACATATGTTAATCAGTTTCTATATTAAGTATTCTAAGTGAAATCTACATAATTTAGCACCAAATTCCTAAGCATAATTTCAAGCCACATTTTACAAGTAATATTCCAGTGTGACCTCCTTGATTGTGTATTTTAGACATTTCAGCACTTAAAATGTTCCTTACGATGCAATTTGTAAGTTATGAGTAAAGCTCTGGAAATAGTTTCCCCAATATGCGCCAACCAGAATTTGTTATGCGGTTATTAATATAAGGGAAGTATGTTAGGCTAACATGCTCATCAAAGTTTATATTATATTACATATAGTAAACGTGGAAACTTGCCATCGAACAAAAATTTTTTTTTTAAAACCAGCTGTGTGAAGACTATTTCTTAGCAAACTTATTTTATAGCTCGGTAAGAAACATAAATATGCAGTGTTGATTAAAAATTGTGAACATTGCATCGCAAGGAGAATTTTTTATAAAATAGCTTACATTTTTGGTTTAACACGTAATTCAGGAATGACTTAACAGACATATATGCACCAAGTTTTGAAGCCCACTTCTTTACACAGATTCAGCAGTACATCTTTCTGAAAGTCGTCCAGATTCGAAGCCCGTTTTTCTGTCTTACAGTGTTTTTCGGGGGATTTAAACAAGGGCTGCCCTGATTCAGAAGAGGTTATTTTGCCTTGTTACACTATACACGATGCTGAATGTTTACTTACATTGCATGCCTAGCTGTTAGCGCCCGGCTCTGTTTAAATACAATGTTCGCATACACTTCTTGTGAGGACAATTCTTTTAAAAAAGTGTAAACATTGAAAATAATAACCTGCACATCTGAATGCAATACTTTCCCTTTTGATTTAGTCATCTGTAAGCCGCTTGTACCAGATTTTGATAATGACATGTTTCTTAGCAACAAAATGAGTTATAGTGATTATAAGACACACCTAACACTGTGCATATACGTCAGACTTGGAACACTCATAAGAATAAACTAAATTCCTTTTCGTTTCCTGCAGGCATTTCACCGCTTGAGAAGAAAAATATTTGAGACAATAAATAAACAATCATGATGCAAAGCAAGTGTCATTTGCTATTGCTGAGCGCAGCTTTTGTTCAATCACTCATATCTTGGGCTACAGGCCACCTAAAATATTGCTTCTTGGACAGTCAGCTTCAACATTTCTAGCTCTTTGCAATGGAATTCTTTGTAATAATGAGTCGTTGCTGGATTTGATGAGAGAAAAGTGAAAAGCAAATATTGTGCTAGATAGCGTGTTACCAAACTGGAAATGTTGCATCTCTAGGATAGGCTACTTGCTCTCGCCCACCTTTGTCTAGCTCTGTCTCATGTGCCTTCTTATTTCGTACACCCTTTAGATGTCATCTGCTTGTGGCTAGGTCAACATTCAACTTTGTGTATCAGTTCAGCTGTAGTTTTATTAATCTGATATGCTGTCAATATGACGGTGAGAGACAGCACTTCAGTATTCAAATATTTAAATCTCACAAATATCTGAAGCCACACAAAACATTTAAAATGAATTGCATAATTCAAAGTCATCTATATATTTTTCTTGTAAAAAGCTTCTTTCTAAATTCAATGAAAAAACTGAAGTTGTTAACAGTGAAGTAACAGAATCTAAAATAAAAACAAATTTAGAGACCACAAGCTTCACTTATTAGAGTAATGCTGCAAGTTCTTGAATTTTATTAATAAGCAAACATGTTTCATGATTGCTCCACCACATTTTCAAAGTTCTATTTAAACCAGTTACCATAGTTCCAGACAAAACTACCTAATACACATGTCCCTTACATACCAAGAATGCCACACACTTCCAGATCAGCATTAAGGGAATCTGAAGTAGTGGTGGTATCTTCGATTGAAGACTGACCACCATAGCAAGCACTAGCACCGTCTTCAGATGTTCCCCCACTGTGGTGGTGCAGCAACATAAGGTGCCGGCTAGATGTTGACTTCCCTGACGACGCTGCTGCAGGAAATGCAAGAATCCTCTTTGCAATATCTTCAGGTTTCTCCTCGTGCTGACTGCTGTGGTCTGAATCCAGGTGATACCTGCACATACATACTTATACTAACTCAACATTTATTCTAAAAATTCTAATTATACAAATACACTCTTTGTCTACTACAATAATAAAATAAAACAAATACAATTAATTTTAAAAACATTACCTTACCTACTGTAAGCGAGCATTTGTTCCAACTGGAAGTTTACACAGTTTATCCCTCCCTCCCTCCTCAGCTTGCTCATTTCTATTACTTCCCCTTATATTTAACATTTTATTGTATATATAATAGGGAAGTTTATTATATCCACTATTTACTTTTACCTGTCATTACTCTTTTCCGTTTTCTCTACTTTTGTGCATGCTTCTTTTAACCATTTTAACCTTATCTTTCCTAAATATTCTTCCTGCTTTCTCCATATATTCATCTGTTCCTGAATTAAAAATTTTCCTAACTTTTAAATCTAATGGAAAATCATTCCAATTCTTGGGTATTAAGTTCACTTTCCCTTTTTCTGTACTTAACATTATAGTATCAATTTTCAACTAACTGTACCACATTCATGTGTTGCATTGTGGTTGCGCCACTTACACTGGCACAAATCAAAGGTGCTCAAGGTCAGGCTGCTACACACCCCTCATGACAGTAAACAATTAGAGCAGCACAATCAAACGTGTCCGGCAGCCGGCATGCTTGTAGAAGCTTGAGAAAGGTCCAGGTTATGTCATGCTCACTATATAAGGAGGTGAGGTGATGAGAGGAGTTACAGACATGAGTCATCCGAGTTTGAGTATGTGTGTGTATAGATGTCAGGAGGGAACCGTTATGTCGAAAGAAGACAGTAAACCAGTTAATGAGTGCTGAGTGACTGTATCATCAGGATTAGTAATTATTATTTATTTATGCCAACAAACTTACTGTTGGTGTTTTTAAACACACAAGCCATGTGTGGGCAAAGTTTGAGAGGTAGAACTGGAACTTAAAAATTCAATGCCACAACTGGGATTTGAACCACAGACCTTCCGCTTACCGGGCGGCTGCTCTAACCACTGAGAACTGGGTTGAGAATTTAATGCCATTCTGGCAGTTTGTCACAATAGCTCAGTGGTTAGAGCAGCCGCCCGGTAAGTGGAAGGTCTGTGGTTCAAATCCCAGTTGTAGCATTGAATTTTTAAGTTCCAGTTCTACCTCTCAAAAATATCAGGATTAGTGTTTGACAGACGGAGAAAGTGAATTAAGACAGTGAAAGGACTGAGTCAAGATTACAAAAAGAAAACAGTTGTGAGTTGCAATATCACAAAAGACTGTATACTGTGTTAACATCAGTAAAAGAGAAGTGTGTTTTGTGAATTCAGTTAGAAGGGAAATAAAGTGAGAATAAATTATAATTTTAAAAAATCTGATGTGTAACACTCACATGACTTTCTCTACTCTTGTACTAACCATTCTTACAAACTCTTATTCCTATATCTTCTTCGTGTTAGTTGAGATAAACATTTGTACAAATAAATCTTATTGCTTATTTCCTTGTAGGTACAAGGGGAATATTAGAATACAATAGACTTTGTGCGATAGTCAAATCTTTTAAAGCTTTGAGATTCCATTCTCTTTGTATGCTTAACATATAAAAAAATGAACAACGATGTTCCATTTCATGAAAGTTTTTAAGTTTTCCAAAATTCACACACATAACAAGGAGTATCTCTGAAATGGTTCACTTTACACGAAAATTTATTGAGACATAAATTGTGTATTTTAGCAAGATCTACATTTTTTGTATAGTATGATTTGGTCTACCTCTAACGGTTTAACAGTTATGCAAAAGTTGTTCAGAGTAAATATGACTACAGGGGCTATAGCCAGAAAATTCAAGATATACATTTCATTTGTCATCAAAATATCTCAAACATATGACATTTTAATCAAAATCGTTAGCCATTTTCAAGAAAATCTAAATTTTCGAAAAATGTTTCATGTAAAGGGTAGTTTAGGGTGGGGCTATTTTCTTCAAAATCTTTGTGTCGCATCCTTGAAAGACATTAAACTTAAATACCAACTTTGGTTTTTAACCGACTTTTCATTTTTAAGTTATTCTGTCCACAGACACACACACACAGATACAGACCTTTTTCTGAAAATGCTTTTTTTGGATTCAGGGGGTCTCAAAACATATATTTCCGGAGAAATCTCGACATCGAATTTTTGGGTGGAATACAATACTTCCCCTACTTACCACTAGAGAAAGTAAAAATTAAAAAACACACTAAAGCAAGAGAGCAGACACAGTCTGCTGGATACCAACCCACACCAACCATCATCCTAAGCAGAAACACGCCATCACAAAGACTCTCACTGATCATGCTGCCCGCGTCTGTGAGTCTAACTCATTACAACAGGAACTCAGACATCTTGAATAGACTTTATATTCAAGAAGTCTGCAGAGCAATACGCCCACCAAGGTCTCATCCTGCTAACCTCAAACAGGATCCACTCAAAAGCAAAGGCCTTACTTTAAAAATGTCACAGACAGAACAGGATGCCTATTCAAGCACAACATCAAAACCATCTTCAAACCTACCAGACAGATTAATACCTTGCTTCACTCACCAAAAATTCCAGGGATCCACTTGCTTCAGTCGGCGTTTACCAGATTCTGTGTTCCTGCAGTACAGTGTACATAGGTACAACCCAACATAGCAGGAGATGCTACTGGTTGGGACAGACAGATAAGTCAGCGGTCGCAGAACATGCCATATGGGCCAACGGAGAACACATAATTCAGTATAAGGAAACTACTGTTCTTTTGCCTATGCCATACTACCATGCCAGACTACAACGTGAAGTCATAGAAATTTACAAACACCCTAACAATTTTAACAGAAAGGAAGAAACTCTAAAACTGAACAAAACCTGGCATCCGGTAATTGAGCATAAAAAAGCACAAATTCAGAGAATCTGCATAAACCAATTAGAAGTGAGAGCAGAGAAGCCCTACCCACCTAACACACACCTCCCGCTCAAGCCAAGCCAATCCCCTGTGAGCGGCCCAGATATAAATACGGCACCTCCAGCCAATGATTCTGTTGTAACTGAACCTTCGCCAGGAAGACTAAAACCATGATGCCAATGATGTCCACCGGGTGTGGACAAAACATCTGGACTTCTAAACTCCAGCAGACCAAGGCTTCTAAGCCCAGAAGTAATTTCTAGCTATAATTCTTACATTACATTGATAAATTTAGTCAAGTCACTTTTTATCCTGATGATCCTGGTCAGGACCTTAGGACAAAGTTATATTATTGTATTGTCACTGGTCCTTGATACACGTGCAAAATGTCAAATCAATCAGACAACTGTAAGTTATTGAAAATTATGTCGAAAGATACCATTACATTATGCTAATATAAAGCGACTGGACTCGATTGTCACAATATTATGGTAGCTCATACATTAAGTTAGAATATACTGTCTCACATTTAGACACTGTTGGCACTTACCTAGGTTCGTCGCCAGAGCCAACAACGCCACTGTGCATGGGACCTCGGCGACCTCTCGTACACAAGTCACCAGTAGAATGTGAACGTTTGAGCAGACGTGAGTCTGTGTCATCATACTCATCAAGGTCATTGAAACAGCCGTTCTCGTGAATGTCGCCAATTTCAAATCTGCCATCTTCTGCATTGCACGGTTTGAATCCACATCCTAACAGTAACTCTTTATCGCCCAGAGTCTTGCTCATACCACATCCCCAGATGATCTCACTCCCATCACTGCCCTCTTCTGGAGAAAATAAATTTGGCCCTGTGTTAATATTTTTCAGGTCTATCTGATGTCCTGCTAAACTCTTAAGAAAATAGTCCACCGTGAGGTCAGCACTTGTTTTGTGATAAGGTGATGTAAAACTGCCCCTAAGTTCGTCATCTTCTGAATCAGTCTTCAAAAAGCTTTCTGGTGTCGAGATTTCTGTCACAACCTTTCCACTTTCACCACTAGCCAGGCTCTTTGCTATTTTCTTTGTGGTTTCTTGCAGAGACAGTTGAATAGCAAGCTTCAATTGGTGGTCATCTGTAACTACAGATAAATATCACATTCTAGTATTAGAACAAACATCCAATAAAAGGTAAGGTGCTACAAAAAGATGGGAAATAGCACACAAAATAACTATGTTTATTTTATCATATGAACATAACATGAAGCAAATTAGGAAATTTAAAATTTGTACTTGTATACCCTCTCATACACAACAGCTGTGGTAGCATTCATAGCACATTTACAAAACTAATGCAACCATGGAAAACATGACCGAGTGCATTAGGAGTGTAGAATATATCTAAGTTCTACGTTGTGTTTACACAAGTCGATATACAGCTGAGTTTATTCGTAGTCTCAGTTCCATATGTTGTTGTCTTTTAGGCTCCTGACAAACGCCAAGCATAGGTACAGCGCCACCTGCAACAGCAGACAGGTCCACTGCCTGCTATATCCTCAGCCTACTGCGCTAGACCACACACAGTCACTACTCCAGATGGCAATGACACAACGACCACAGTGCTTACCACAACGAATGTAGCCACCGTCACAATGCCCTCAGTCTCAAATACAAATGTGAGTGGTGATTCAAGACACCCTATTATGATACTTATGACACTGATATTAAATGTCATACTGGCAAGTTGCTATGGTAGCTCTGTGGTTAAAGCAGCTGTGTATATGAAACACAAGATCCGTGGTTCAAACACCGGCTAAAGCATTGAATTGTTCAGTCCTGATTCTAGCTCTCAAACATTGCCCACACATGGCTATATGTTTAAAAACACCAGCAGCAAGTTGGTTGGCATAAAATAACAATTAAATATACATTTGCTTTTCATGATCACAATGAGAATGAAGGATTTTCAAACACAGGCAATTGTATTGAATATTAAAATGCATTAGCAATATATACCACCTCTCTGAGAGAACACTTGGCAAAATGGACTGTTTTTCATGCAACTTCACCTGAATGACAATTTCAAGTGTGAGTGCCGTGTCATCATGACACACCTTATGTAGTGAACAACAGCTCTACCATTCATTAGAGTAATCTTGACACAAATGTTCAACAGTGCTTTATTTGCTTTGCAGTTATAGATTCTCAATAGAAAAGCAAATTCTCTCTTGAAACATGCTTTGTTACTGTCTAACATTTGTTTGAGACAATGGCAAAAGATGTAAACACCAAAGGGCAATTCTGTTTAAGCTGGGTGATTGGGTTCCATACCCAAGTCTGATAGTGAGGCTGCGCCACTGGTGGATAGCATATTGTGTTCTAGTCCTTTATGCTTCTCAGCACTGTTACTATACAACAAATTAAAACACAGGTAATCCCTTGCTCTTCTAAACTTTGCAAACCACTGATAAATCATGAATTGTGAAGGGAAAAGCTCTCCAAATACCTAATGCACTTTTCAAGGCACTGTCTCTTACGTTGACATTGCACATTGTTGGAGTTCACATTACTATCTCAACTTGAACCCAAAGACCTGATTTAGTCATTCACATTCATTCCTCAAGGTTTCAGAGTGACCCTTGTATTGTTGCAAATTATATAAAAATTGATCATCCCTGAAACTGTTTCATAAGATTTGCAAATTACCTCCAATGCGGGGAGGCTCGACACTTGTACCAGGCTGTCCTGGGGAATTGTCCTGAGCCTTCTTAGCTGCCTCTTCTGCTGCCCTCTGCCTCTTCTTCATCTCGTCTTCAATCATCTGGAGTCGTGACATCTCCAGCGCTATCACCAGGTCCATGTTATAGTCTGCTGTAACATTCACCCGATACACTGCAACAAAATAGTTCATCATGTTTCACTTATTCACCAAGTAACCACCTCATCTATAATTGACAAATAAAATTCTTTACAAGTTAGCTTCATAGAAAACTGTGGCCACGGGATGTTCTTTTAGCATTCTGACAAAATCTGTTAAGAGATTTAACTTCAACTTGTTTGGAAGTGCTCATCGTAATGATTACAGAATATTCATTCTGCAAGGTGCAGTAACTTGCTAGCACAATGCACATGTTCACTCCTCACGGATTGATCACCACCACTACCACCCACTGTAACAGTAACCTAATTGCCAAACATGGATATGTGGTTAATCATACTAACAACAAAAGCCTCAATTTTAGTTTTAACAGAAATTACCAATGATTGTTCATCTGTTAAAATATTTGGTTTCCTGTTAGACTAATTATCATGGAAGCCACACATTAGGGTTACATTTCTTCTTCCTAAATTAATAAGCTGTGTTCCACTCTATTCTGAGAAAAGTTTATTTCCTACTGTTACTAGGGATGCAGATTACAATAACACAAAATTTGTTGATATGCAATAAGGTTTGAGAATTAATGTTACAGCTATTGTCTGCAAAATTACTAATGTTTACTCTTATGATTAAACAGAAATTTTAATGCAACTCATGAAATTAACGTTTATTTATGATTTACCATAAAAATGAAGAATTATTTACTGAGTTATTTACTCACAAAATGAACGTTTACTTACAATGTATCACAAAATTCATAATTTATATTTATTTATAAATTATAAATTTATTTATTTATTTATAAATTTATTTATTTATAAATTTATTAAATTATTTATATTTATTTTGTGTGAAGCTGACGTTCAATAATAAAACAAGGAGTGCTTTACTTTGTGTAGGTCAAGAGCCCTTACCATCCTCCTCAGTCCCCATCCTGGCAGTGCGACTGCAGCGCAGACTACAGTAGTCATGTACTGCAGATGTTCGAGGGTTGCGTGCCCTTGGTCGACTACACCCCACTCTGTTGCACTCCCCAAGCAGACTTACTGCCAGTGCACGATTCACCTCTGTTTCCTGTGAACCAAGCTATGCCGTACAATTAGACTCGTATATCATTCAGCAACCTCACTCACTTGATTTGAAACCACAATACCTTCATTACACATCTTGGGAGAGGATCAAACCCTCCACTACTTACTTCATTAACCATCTGTTTTTGGGAGGAACATTTTCAATATATTACTAAAAATTTAAGTAGTGCCTGCTTTAATATGCATTGCATGATAAGCTTAAAAACCATAACTACTTTCACTCCATAATGGCATGCAGCATTATATTATGGGGTGCAGCTATGGGTTGGGAAAACATATTTAACTTACACATTATCACACATTTAAACGTTCTTGCACAAACTTATTTAGAAACCTAAACATTATTTATTCATGCCAATAAACTTACTGCTGGTGTTTTTAAACACATAAGCCGTATGTGGGCAATGTTTAAGAGGTGAAATCAGGACTGAAAAATTCAATGCCATAGCTGGGATTTGAACCACAGATCTGCTTATCAAGTGGCTGTTCTAACCACTAAGCTACCACGGCCAACTTGCGTGTATGACATTAAATTCCCCAACCGATTTGTACTTTTCCTGGTAGACCACAAGGGAATCCCACATCAGAGATAAATACACCAAGGGCAACTTACAACAGTAAGTACTTTATGTCCTGGGTTTAAGTAACCTTTAGATGGTAATTATTATTTATAATTATTATATTATATTCTATCATTATTTATTATAATAAGGAAGGTGTGACATTAGAGCATTGTTCACACAATGTTTGTTAGTTAAATAATAAACCATTTGTGTCAAGCTAGATGTCGCCAAATATTAACAACAGTTGTATTGTACATATTTGTTACACTCATCATGTAATGTCGGTGCCAACCAAGAAAAGGACTGACAGTCTGCAGTGAGGGAAAAGTGATGTTGGCGCTTATCGTGACCACGTGGAGTGTACAGTATGATGATGTGTATGAAGAAGTTTGCATTGCACCTGGAATGTTGAGCACATATTGTTTATATTCATATGCAAACACAACAGTACAATATTGAATCTACTTTCAAAATATAGAATATGCAATTATACATAAATATTTGCCTTAATAAAAGAAACATAGCTGTGAAATATTGGTGCTTATTCTAATGGGAAAATGCCACTGATATCCGAATTCTGTTATAGAGCATATTATTTCCCGCGCTTGTGCCTTAATTGGGGTACCTTTACCAAACAGTTTTATTCGGTTCATGAGTATGCTGCAGCACTATTTTTGTCGCTATTTGTCGACATTGTTAAATACACATTACAACCATTAGCACAAATGCAAAACGCGCGCGCACGCACACACACACGCGCGCACACACACACACACACACCCACACACCCCCACCCCCACCCCCACACACACACCCACACACACACACACACACACACACACACACACACAGACACATGTAAAAACAAGGCAAATAGAATAGAATAATGCAAACACAGGCAATCTCTTAACTGGCAAAGCATTGCATTGCAAGTTCGGGCTGCAGCACTATTTGTTTATATGCAGCGATGGCAGAACATAACACAAGCAGTTTATCTTATTGCTGGGTTCCTCTTCAGCCACATGCTAATCACGTGTTACATATCGGCAACAGGGTCCTTGTGTGTATCATTTCTATGGAAACGCCTTAGCCCTAATTAGTCATTCTTTTTGTTGCTATGATGTATTCATGTTCACTTATGCTTTTCCGCCATGTGGTGCTGTTTTTGCAATTATTAACGACGCTGTGTCTTTAAGCTAATGAGATCTTTTTGATCTCAGGGCTTGGTAACAGATGGAATGAAATATCACACAATGTTTCTTTATCACAATGTATTAATTTATTAACACTTCATCGATACTTTACACTATCAGCACCATGTTAAATGCTTAAAAACCTTTACACTTTTTTAATTTAGTAGAATTTATGCTTGATGAAAATTTGGTGAAAGTTCCATGTTCACACTACATAAAAATGTCTTTTCACCTCGAAGATACACACGCTAGTGAAAAGTTTTTTGGCGTCGTTTGATGCGACACCGCCTTTTTCATATCCATCCGCATATGCGTCCATCAAATAGTTCTTTCTCGTTAGGGAAGCAATCTCTAATCATCCTCCCCTACTTTTATTATGGAACACAAACAATTCTAATATTTATACACATATATTAAAATCAAATATGGAAAGATTTATGACGTCTTTGTGCAAACTTAGTTGTTCGTAACAATGAACCTTATCAACATGTTTTCGTCATTTAATTATCTCATACCAACATCAAAAAACGAATTACACTTTTAACAAACATTTACATGAACGATTTTCTTTTGGGGGTCTTCTAAAATTCTGTCTCACATGCCCCTTGTTTTGTTTTTCAAGTTGTCACCTATATTTACAATCTTGAAACACAATACAGTACTTCTCCCTGCTCCTTTGATGCAATCACTTTGTACAATATTTTTTTTTCTTTACAGTCTTCTTCGCTGTTTGTCTTTCTCTTTTGTTTTGGCATGGCACAGCATGTCTTTGTAAATTTCACATATTCAGTTACTACACAATACATGTTCAATTATTATACAATACATATTCAGTTATTGTACAACACATTCAGTTATTATACAACACATTCAGTTATTATACAACATATCCAGTTATTATACAATACATATTCAGTTATTGTACAACACATTCAGTTATTATACAACATATCCAGTTATTATACAACATATGTTCAGTTATTATACAACACATATTCAGTTCTTATACAACACATATTCAGTCATTGTACAACATATCCAGTTATCATACAACATATGTTCTGTTATTATACCACACATATTCAGTTCTTATACAACACATACTCAGTTATTGTACATTTGACATTGACACAAATATAATTTAAGTGTATCATGGTTTATTATGTGGCTTTTGACTTATGTTCCTTGTTATGAGGAGAGAAAAACAGGATACAAATTTTGAGAGGCGCTCGTTGGTGAGTCAGTCTGCGTGGCAGCATCAGCGACTGGAACGTGCTGAATGGCCACAGTGTGGGCAGGAGTGCGGTGGACTGCTGACGCGAAACCTAGGGTTGTCGCAGGTTTCAGCTGTTCGAAGCGGCAACATGCTTCCAAAAAGGTGAGCCGTTCTTTCACGCGCAACTCCTGTATAGCTTTCTCGTCCATAAATTTAGAACACTGACGCGAGCTTGATGGATGGCTCTCTCCACAATTCACACAAAGAGGATCCCGTACACATGCCGAGTCTTCATGGGCTGGTGATCCACAACGCTCACAAATAGATGGATTATTACAGGAAGTCTTAGTATGGCCGAACCGTTGGCACCTGAAACAACGCATTGGGTTTGGCACATACTGGCGTACAGCGGCACGTTCATATCCACAAAAGATGTACTCAGGTAATTTCGTGCCTTTGAATGTTAGAAATACTGTACGCAAAGCTAACTCCTTGCCATCCTGTTTTCGCGTAAGGCGATAGGCCTGACATACACGCTGGTCAGAGAGAGAGGTGACAATCTCCTCATTCGACAGGTTGTCTAGACTTGAGGTGGTGACAACTCCCCTACAGGTATTAAGCGTTTTGTGTGGGGCTACCCGAATTGGGTAGGATCCCAACAACTTCGCTTTCAAGAGTTTCTCTGATTGCTCTGCCGTTTTGGTCTCGATTAACAGCGTACCGTCACGTAGTCTTGTCGCGTTCTGCACCGGGCCACATATTCTATCTACCTCACGTTTGATATAAAAAGGGCTAATATCCATAATCGTCTTCCCTTCACAAGCCAATGTCACAACAAGAAAAGAGTCAAAAAGAGAGGGTTTGCGCGGATACATATTGAAATTGGACCCCCATCCGGAACCGTCGGCGTCAGCCTGCCATCCGGGGGTCAAGAAAACAAAGACACCAAAATCTCCACGGTCTGTGCAGCCATAGAGACCCCTCCACGACTGATCTCAAAGCGTACTTCAGAGGGGCTACCCTCCGATCTCCACTGCTTGTGCGCATGGGTAAACCGTTCACCACGTGACACCCCGGTTTTATGCCCCCACCACGGGAATAACCGCCTGTGGCTCCCCGCTTTAGCACACGCTGCCTCAACGGAGTCAGCGTGGATTCAGGGGACTTCGGGCTGATTACACCGGGGCTCCGTCAGCGGTAACACGTCCGGCCGGTGATACTAACCGGACGGCACGCGGCCGTCGGGAGATTAACACCGGCCGTGCCCTCAAGGAGCTACGTGGGTGTACTTGACGTGTGGACGGGCTCCGCACCTAAGGCTACACATGGGGGCAGTGATTTTCTTTTGGGGTCTTCTAATATTCTGTCTCACATGTTAATCATGGACTGTCAGAGATGGGCACACCTCCCTACTTACTCCCTACAACTCACTACACACACAAGACATGTCTGAGAGGTAGCACCAGAACTGATAAATTCAATGGAGGAATTTGAACCATGGTTAATTAAACCTGGGACATTACTTACGATTGTAAGTTGCCCACGGGGTACTTTTCTCAGATATAAGATTTCCTTTGCTGTGTACTGCAAAAATATGAATCGGTTGGAAAATTCAATGTCAAACTGGAAATTTTCCATGATAACTCAGTGGTTAGAGCAGCTGCATGTGTAGTAGAAGATCCATGGTTCAAATCCCGGCTACGGCACTGCATTTTTCAGTTCTGATTCTAGCTCTTAAACATTGCCCACACACGGCTTGTGTGTTTAAAAAATCTATCAGTAGGTTAGTTGACATAAAATAACAATTAACAAGCACATTTATATATCCCAAACTGGCCTTGTGCAATACTGCACGCTGTAGTTAGAAAAAAATCTCATTGCTCAAGTTAAAGAATCCACACAATATTTACGACTATGCAGCTACCAGGACCTAAACCCAGGACGCAGTTTGCTTCCCATGTCTGGAGATTCTCTTTAAAAACTAACACAATGATGTACAATTAAATTTAAATGTATGTACAGCAATGGAGAAAATGACTGAATGTTTGTTAAGTGCCACGTCCTGTTTACACAAGTGGATACATAGCTCAGTTATTATCTGTCGGACACAGAAATAGGCTGTGTCTTGAACCACCAACAGCACTCACATTTGTATTTGCTCCTGATAAAGAAAGCGACTGTTAGCAATAGTATGTTGCAAATATCAACACGATGTGGGACTTAACATATTCTGCTCTCCTAATGCAATCATGGCTGAGGAATAGTGAACACTAGTTTGGTTTCAAATCAAGTGACATGAGGCAACCTCTATTTTCAACTACTGTATACACAACAGCAAAGTCTTACCTCCTCATCAGAATCAAAATCTGGCCAGTCATAGATGGCACTGAGGTTTGTGTGACGACCTTGAGAATCCTTGACCCAAGGGTTGTTAGGATCCAGATCCTTGAGGGAGGCAGCAATTGCATGAGACATTTGTTCCTATTAAACATGTTTAGTAATTAATAACTCATATTGTATACATAAGACCCAATTCACAATGTAGCTATTAGTCTGCATGCACAAGTTCCAAATTCAATAACACAAACACTACAATGGGCACTATTTAATAATAAAAATACAGTATTTTGTCATTGAAAATTGCTTTATCATTTTTTTAAATATTCTCCTTTATGATCAAAATACTTTTTCATACATTTGAACCATGTGTCACTGTATTTTTGCTTTCTCTACTATGTATAGTAAGCAGTGGAAGTATTGTATTCTACTCAAAATATCAATGCCAAGCTGTCACCAGAGATATATGTTTTGAGGCCCCCTAAATAAAAAGAACAGTTTTAGAAAAAAAAGGTTTGTCTCTCTGTGAACCATATAACTCAAAAACAAAAAATTGGATAAAAACCAAAGCTGGTATTTAACTTTAATATATTTCAAGGATACGATGAAGATTTTCAGGAAAATTCCTCCACCATGAACTACCTTTTACATATAAAATGTCGATTTTCTTAAACATGGCTTGAATGATTTTTATTGAAAGGCCATTTAAATATTTTTATGGCAAATAAAATGTATATTTTGAATTTTCCGGCTATAGCCCACATAGCCCTATTTACTATAGATGAGTTTTCCATAACTGGTAAACTGCAAGAGACAGACCACATGTGGTGGTGGCAGCGACAGCAGCACTGGCTGTAGTGATGGTGGTCATGGTGGTGGTGGCGGCGGTAGTGATGGTGGTAGTGATGGTGGTGATGGTAGTGGTGGTGGTGGCAGCGACAGCAGCACTGGCTGTAGTGATGGCGGTGATGGTGGCGGTAGTGGTGGTGGCAGTGATGGTGATGGTGGTGGTCGTGGTGGTGATGATGGTGCTAGTAGTGGTGATGGTGGTGGCAGTGGTGGTGGTGGCAGCGACAACAGCACTGGCTGTAGTGATGGCGGTGATGGTGGTGGTGGTGATGGTGGCGGTAGTGATGGTGGTAGTGATGGTGGTAGTGATGGTGGTGATGGTAGTGGTGGTGGCAGCGACAGCAGCACTGGCTGTAGTGATGGTGGTGGTGGTGATGGTGGCGGTAGTGGTGGTGGCAGTGATGGTGATGGTGGTGGTGGTCGTGGTGGTGATGGTGGTAGTAGTGGTGATGGCAGTGATGGTGATGGTGGTGGCAGTGGTGATGGTGGCAGCGACAGCAACACTGGCTGTAGTGATGGTGGTGATGGTGGTGGTGGTGATGGTGGCACTAGTGCTGGTGGCAGTGATGGTGATGGTGGTGCCAGCGGTGGTGGTGGCAGCGACAGCAGCACTGGCTGTGGTGCTGGCAGCGGTGGTGGTGGCAGCAACAGCAGCACCGGCTGTGGTGGTGATGGTGGTGGTGGTGAGGATGGTGGTAGTGTTGGTGGTAGTAGTGGTGATGGTGGTGGCAGCAGTGGTGGTGGTAGTGTTGGTCGTGGTGGTGATGATGGTGGTAGTGTTGGTGGTAGTAGTGGTGATGGTGGCGGTAGTGTTGGTCGTGGTGATGATGGTGGTAGTGGTGGTCATGGTGGTGATGGTGGTGGTAGTGGTGGTCATGGTGGTGATGGTGGTGGTCGTGGTGGTGATGGTGGTGGTGGTAGTGGTGGTGGTAGTAGTGCTGGTGGCGGTGGTGATGGTGGTGGTAGTGGTGGTGATGGTGGTGGTAGTGGCAGTGCTGGTGGTGGTGGTAGTGGCAGTGCTGGTGGTGGTGGTAGTGGTGGTAGTAGTAGTGCTGGTGGCGGTGGTGATGGTGGTGGTAGTGGTGGTGATGGTGGTGGTAGTGGTAGTGCTGGTGGTGGTGGTAGTGGCAGTGCTGGTGGTGGTGGTAGTGGTGGTAGTAGTAGTGCTGGTGGTGGTGGTAGTGGTGGTGGTAGTAGTGCTGGTGGTGGTAGTGGTGGTGGTAGTAGTGGTGGTGGTAGTAGTGGTGGTGGTAGTAGTAGTGCTGGTGGTGGTAGTGGTGGTGGTAGTAGTGGTGGTGGTGGTGGTAGTGGTGGTGGTAGTAGTGCTGGTGGTGGTAGTGGTGGTGGTAGTAGTGGTGGTGGTAGTAGTGGTGGTGGTAGTAGTGCTGGTGGTGGTGATGGTAGTAGTGGTGGTGGTGGTGGTAGTAGTGCTGGTGGTGGTAGTGATGGTGATGGTGGTAGTGTTGGTAGTAGTGGTGGTGATGGTGGCAGTAGTGGTGGTAGTAGTGCTGGTGGTGATGGTGGTGTTGGTGGTAGTGGTGGTGATGGTAGTGGTGGTGGTCTTGGTGGTGTTGATGGTAGTGGTGGTCATGGTGTTGGTGGTCATGGTGGTGGTGGTGGTGGAGGTCGTGGTGGTGGTGGCGGTGATGGTGGTAGTGGTGGTTGTAGTAGTAGAGCTGGTAGTGGTGGTGGTGGCAGTAGTGGTGGTGCTCATGGTAGTAGTCGTGGTGGTGGTAGTGGTGTGATGGTGGTGGTAGTAGTGCTGGTGGTGGTAGTGGTGGTGGTAGTGGTGGTGGTAGTGATGGTGCTGGTGGTGGTAGTAGTGCTGGTTGTGGTGGTAGTGCTGGTGGTGGTAGTGGTGGTGGTAGTGATGGTGCTGGTGGTGGTAGTAGTTTTGGTGGTGGTGGTAGTGCTGGTGGTGGTGGTAGTGCTGGTGGTGGTAGTGCTGGTGGTGGTGGTGGTAATGATGGTGCTGGTGGTGGTAGTGATGGTGCTGGTGGTGGTAGTGCTGGTGGTGGTAGTGGTGGTGGTAATGATGGTGCTGGTGGTGGTAGTAGTGCTGGTGGTGGTGGTAGTAGTGCTGGTGGTGGTGGTAGTGATGGTGGTGGTAGTAGTGCTGGTGGTGGTGGTAGTAGTGCTGGTGATGGTGGTAGTGCTGGTGGTGGTAGTAGTGCTGGTGGTGGTAGTAGTGCTGGTGATGGTAGTGATGGTGCTGGTGGTGGTGGTAGTGATGGTGCTGGTGGTGGTAGTGATGGTGCTGGTGGTGGTAGTGGTGGTGGTAGTAGTGCTGGTGGTGGTAGTAGTGCTGGTGATGGTGGTAGTGCTGGTGGTGGTAGTGATGGTGCTGGTGGTGGTGGTAGTGATGGTGCTGGTGGTGGTAGTGATGGTGCTGGTGGTGGTAGTAGTGCTGGTGGTGGTAGTAGTGCTGGTGATGGTGGTAGAGCTGGTGGTGGTAGTGATGGTGCTGGTGGTGGTAGTGATGGTGCTGGTGGTGGTAGTAGTGCTGGTGGTGGTAGTAGTGCTGGTGATGGTGGTAGTGCTGGTGGTGGTAGTGATGGTGCTGGTGGTGGTGGTAGTGCTGGTGGTGGTGGTGGTAGTGATGGTGCTGGTGGTGGTAGTAGTGCTGGTGGTGGTAGTAGTGCTGGTGGTGGTGGTGGTAGTAGTGCTGCTGGTGGTGGTAGTGCTGGTGCTGGTGGTGGTAGTAGTGCTGCTGGTGGTGGTAGTGCTGGTGCTGGTGGTGGTAGTAGTGCTGCTGGTGGTAGTAGTGCTGGTGGTGGTGGTGGTAGTAGTGCTGCTGGTGGTGGTAGTGATGGTGCTGGTGGTGGTAGTAGTGCTGGTGGTGGTAGTAGTGATGGTGCTGGTGGTAGTAGTAGTGCTGCTGGTGGTGGTAGTGCTGGTGGTGGTGGTGGTAGTGATGGTGCTGGTGGTGGTAGTAGTGCTGGTGGTGGTGGTGGTAGTGATTGTGGTGGTAGTAGTGCTGGTGGTGGTAGTAGTGCTGGTGGTGGTGATGGTGCTGGTGGTGGTAGTAGTGCTGGTGGTGGTAGTAGTGCTGGTGGTGGTAGTGATGGTGCTGGTGGTGGTAGTAGTGCTGGTGGTGGTAGTGATTGTGGTGGTAGTAGTGCTGGTGGTGGTAGTAGTGCTGGTGGTGGTAGTAGTGCTGGTGGTGGTGATGGTGCTGGTGGTGGTAGTAGTGCTGGTGGTGGTAGTAGTGCTGGTGGTGGTAGTGATGGTGCTGGTGGTGGTAGTAGTGCTGGTGGTGGTGGTAGTGGTGGTGGTAGTGATGGTGCTGGTGGTAGTAGTGCTCGTGGCAGTGGTAGTGCTGGTGGTGGTAGTGATGGTGCTGTTGGTGGTGGTAGTAGTGCTGGTGGTGGTGGTAGTGGTAGTGGTGGTGGTAGTGATGGTGCTGGTGGTGGTAGTAGTGGTGGTAGTGATGGAGCTGGTGGTGGTAGTAGTGCTGGTGGTGGTAGTGATGGTGCTGGTGGTGGTAGTGCTCGTGGCGGTGGTAGTGCTGGTGGTGGTAGTGATGGTGCTGTTGGTGGTGGTAGTGATGGTGCTGGTGGTGGTAGTAGTGCTGGTGGTGATGGTGGTGGTAGTGGTGGTGGTAGTGATGGTGCTGGTGGTGGTAGTAGTGCTGGTGGTGGTAGTAGTGGTGGTAGTAGTAGTGGTGGTGGTAGTGGTGGTGGTAGTGATGGTGCTGGTGGTGGTAGTAGTGCTGGTGGTGGTAGTAGTGCTGGTGGTGGTAGTAGTGGTGGTAGTAGTAGTGGTGGTGGTAGTGGTGGTGGTAGTGATGGTGATGGTGGTGGTAGTAGTGCTGGTGGTGGTAGTAGTGGTGGTAGTAGTAGTGGTGGTGGTAGTGGTGGTGGTAGTGATGGTGCTGGTGGTGGTAGTAGTGGTGGTAGTAGTAGTGGTGGTGGTGGTAGTGGTAGTGATGGTGCTGGTGGTGGTAGTAGTGGTGGTAGTAGTAGTGGTGGTGGTAGTGGTGGTGGTAGTGATGGTGCTGGTGGTGGTAGTAGTGGTGGTAGTAGTAGTGGTGGTGGTGGTAGTGGTAGTGATGGTGCTGGTGGTGGTAGTAGTGGTGGTAGTAGTAGTGGTGGTAGTAGTAGTGGTGGTGGTAGTGGTGGTGGTAGTGATGGTGCTGGTGGTGGTAGTAGTGGTGGTAGTAGTAGTGGTGGTGGTGGTAGTGGTGGTAGTGATGGTGCTGGTGGTGGTAGTAGTGCTGGTGGTGGTAGTAGTGCTGGTGGTGGTAGTAGTGGTGGTAGTAGTAGTGGTGGTGGTGGTAGTGGTGGTGGTAGTGATGGTGATGGTGGTGGTAGTGGTGGTGGTAGTGATGGTGCTGGTGGTGGTAGTAGTGCTGGTGGTGATGGTGGTGGTAGTGCTGGTGGTAGTGATGGTGCTGGTGGTGGTAGTAGTGCTGGTGGTGGTAGCAGTGGTGGTAGTAGTAGTGGTGGTGGTGGTAGTGGTGAAGGTAGTGATGGTGCTGGTGGTGGTAGTAGTGCTGGTGGTGGTAGTAGTGCTGGTGGTGGTAGTAGTAGTGGTAGTAGTAGTGGTGGTGGTGGTAGTGGTGGTGGTAGTGATGGTGATGGTGGTGGTAGTGGTGGTGGTAGTGGTGGTGCTGGTGGTGGTAGTAGTGCTGGTGGTGGTGGTAGTGGTGGTGGTAGTGATGGTGCTGGTGGTGGTAGTAGTGGTGGTGGTAGTGGTGGTGGTAGTGATGGAGCTGGTGGTGGTAGTAGTGCTGGTGGTGGTGGTAGTGGTGGTGGTAGTGGTGGTGCTGGTGGTGGTAGTGCTCGTGGCGGTGGTAGTGCTGGTGGTGGTAGTGATGGTGCTGTTGGTGGTGGTAGTAGTGCTGGTGGTGGTGGTAGTGGTAGTGGTGGTGGTAGTGATGGTGCTGGTGGTGGTAGTAGTGGTGGTGGTAGTGGTGGTGGTAGTGATGGAGCTGGTGGTGGTAGTAGTGCTGGTGGTGGTGGTAGTGATGGTGCTGGTGGTGGTAGTGCTCGTGGCGGTGGTAGTGCTGGTGGTGGTAGTGATGGTGCTGTTGGTGGTGGTAGTAGTGCTGGTGGTGGTAGTGATGGTGCTGGTGGTGGTAGTAGTGCTGGTGGTGATGGTGGTGGTAGTAGTGGTGCTGGTGGTGGTAGTGATGGTGCTAGTGGTGGTAGTGCTGGTGGTGGTGATGGTGGTGGTAGTAGTGGTGCTGGTGGTAGTAGTGCTGGTGGTGGTAGTAGTGGTGGTGGTGGTGGTGGTAGTAGCGCTGGTGGTGGTGGTAGTGATGGTGGTAGTGTTGGTGGTAGTGGTGGTGATGGTGGCAGTAGTGGTGGTGGTAGTAGTGCTGGTGGTGATGGTGGTGTTGGTGGTAGTGGTGGTGATGGTGGTGGTGATGGTAGTGGTGGTGGTCTTGGTGGTGTTGATGGTAGTGGTGGTGATGGTGGTGGTGGTGGTCATGGTGGTGGTGGAGGTCGTGGTGGTGGTGGTGATGGTGATGGTGCTGGTTGTGGTGATGATGGTGATGGTGGTCTTGGTGCTGGTTGTGGTGTTGATGGTAGTGGTGGTGATGGTGGTGGTGGTCATGGTGGTGATGGTGGTCGTGATGGTGGTGATGATGGTGACAGTAAGTGGAAGTAATGTTCTGCTCAGCTTGGGTACCTTGTGGTCACCATCCACATATCCCCTAGGCACCAGTAAGTGGAAGTAATGTTCTACTCAGCTTGGGTACCTTGTGGTGCTATCCACATATCCCCTAGACACCAGTAAGTGGAAGTAATGTTCTGTTCAGCTTGGGCACCTTGTGATCACTATCCACATATCCCCTAGACACGAGTAAGTGGAAGTAATGTTCTACTCAGCTTGGGTACCTTGTGGTGCTATCCACATATCCCCTAGACACCAGTAAATGGAAGTAATGTTCTGTTCAGCTTGGGCACCTTGTGGTCACTATCCACATATCCCCTAGACACGAGTAAGTGGAAGTAATGTTCTGCTCAGCTTGGGCACCTTGTGGTCACTATTCACATATCCCCTAGACACCAGTAAGTGGAAGTAATGTTCTACTCAGCTTGGGTACCTCGTGGTCACTATCCACATATCCCCTAGACACCAGTAAGTAGAAGTAATGTTCTGCTCAGCTTGGGTACCTTGTGGTCACTATCCACATATCCCCTAGACACCAGTAAGTGGAAGTAATGTTCTGCTCAGCTTGGATACCTTGTGGTCGCCATCCACATATCCCCTAGACACCAGTAAATGCAAGTCATGTTCTGCTCAGCTTGGATACCTTGTGGTCGCTATCCACATATCCCCTAGACACCAGTAATTGGAAGTATTGTTCTGCTCAGCTTGGGTACCTTGTGGTCACTATCCACATATCCCCTAGACACCAGTAATTGTTAGTAATGTTCTGCTCAGCTTGGGTACCTTGTGGTCACTATCCACATATCCCCTAGACACCAGTAAGTGGAAGTAATGTTCTACTCAGCTTGGGTACCTTGTGGTCATTATCCACTTATCCCCTAGACACCAGTGAGTGGAAGTAATGTTCTGCTCAGCTTGGGTACCTTGTGGTCATTATCCTCATATCTCCTAGACACCAGTAAGTGGAAGTAATGTTCTGCTCAGCTTGGATACCTTGTGGTCACTATCCACATATCCCCTAGACACCAGTAAGTGGAAGTAATGTTCTGCTCAGCTTGGATACCTTGTGGTCACTATCAACATATCCCCTAGACACCAGTGAGTGGAAGTAATGTTCTGCTCAGCTTGGGTACCTTGTGGTCATTATCCTCATATCTCCTAGACACCAGTAAGTGGAAGTAATGTTCTGCTCAGCTTGGATACCTTGTGGTCACTATCCACATATCCCCTAGACACTAGTAAGTGGAAGTAATGTTCTACTCAGCTTGGGTACCTTGTGCTATCCACATATGCCCTAGACACCAGTAAGTGGAAGTAATGTTCTGCTCAGCTTGGGTACCTTGTGCTATCCACATATGCCCTAGACACCAGAAAGTGGAAGTAATGTTCTGCTCAGCTTGGGTACCTTGTGCTATCCACATATGCCCTAGACACCAGTAAGTGGAAGTAATGTTCTACTCAGCTTGGGTACCTTGTGCTATCCACATATGCCCTAGACACCAGTAAGTGGAAGTAATGTTCTGCTCAGCTTGGGTACCTTGTGGTCACTATCCACATATCCCCTAGACACCAGTAAGTGGAAGTAATGTTCTGCTCAGCTTGGGTACCTTTTGGTCACTATCCACATATCCCCTAGACACCAGTAAGTTGAAGTAATGTTCTATTCAGCTTGGGTACCTTGTGGTCACTATCCACATATCCCCTAGGCACCAGTAAGTGGAAGTAATGTTCTGCTCAGCTTGGGTACCTTGTGGTCACTATCCTTATATCCCCTAGACACCAGTAAGTGGAAGTAATGTTCTACTCAGCTTGGGTACCTTGTGGTCACTATCCTTATATCCCCTAGACACCAGTAAGTGGAAGTAATGTTCTACTCAGCTTGGGTACCTTGTGGTCACTATCCTTATATCCCCTAGGCACCAGTAAGTGGAAGTAATTTTCTACTCAGCTTGGGTACCTTGTGGTCACTATCCACATATCCCCTAGACACCAGTAAGTGGAAGTAATGTTCTGCTCAGCTTGGGTACCTTGTGGTCATTATTCACATATCCCCTAGATGGGAACCCCTGAGGGGTAATGAAAATTGTACTGATAACATATGTATAACTATGTATGTGTATAAATATGTGAAACTTTTATTACAGTGTCATGCAAGGTCACCAGAGTACAAATGTTTTATCTTTTTTAATAATCAATGACAAAAATACAATTTAGCACTTTTCCAAAAATCAGCAAGAAGAACAAAAGTGGAAGATGAGTTCTAGTACATAAGGGATATATTTACGTCATCAACAGGATCCATTGCCATGATGCCTGGGTATCTCCTTTTGCGAACCTTGCGTAGGGTGGGTGGTGTTTCTGGAGGTATCAGACCCTTTGAGACAGCACGTACAAACTCATGGCGTTTCCTGCGAGCTAAGGCTGTAGTCTGGATGATAACAGCTCGTGGTGTCCTCAGATAGGGCCTTGCCACCATTTCTGACAGCTTTTCTGTTACCTCTTCCAACTCATTCTGAAAACAAACACACACTGAAACTTGAGCACTGGTTTGCGATAATGTGACCCTTCTTCTATATAAGATTGCCCTTACAGATGTCATGATTCTTCTTCAAAATCATATTATGCAAGCACTTTCTTCTATCTCTTATTCCTGCTTACTTTCCCTATGTAACTTAGATTTTTCCCACATTACAGAAAATACAACAAGAAAAAATAGATTTGGTATGTTCACAAGTTTTAAGGCCAGCATATAGAGTCCAGTTCTCAACATTTGACTATTGCTATTCCCTTTGTATCTATAATGAAATGTATTAGTAGCTACATATCTCTGTAAAAATGTATCATAATTAAAATGAACTAGATAGAAAATTAAGTGTTTGTAAGAAGGTTTGTTTACCCACCAATAAATAATATTTTTATTTCTCAGTGATAATGCTTCATATGTGGTTAAAGGAGCTTAGAAGTTGTTAATTACCCTCAGTTGCTTGGCTCGTGTTGCTCGAACATAAACAAGTTGGCTTATTTGTGTCCGTGTTTGTGAAGGTGCCACTGGAATACGTGGTTACAGACTCATACTACATGCAACATTTCAGTAATACATTCCTTAAGTGCAGGAGATGCAGCTACCAAATGCAACAGCTCAGAAATGTGTTCCTGAAAAATAATGGCATTAACCTCTTCAGGGATATGGATGTGAAATCACGTCCATTTAAAATGACGGACGAGCAATATGGGCGTGTATACACGTCCTGTGCGCTTGTGCATTTAACCCTTATTTATCCTCTATCTAACTCAACTTATTTTAATTTTCCCCCATTATGAAACATTTAATTAAATTCTATATGCTTTACTGGCTTACCTTTATATGTTCCTTCTGCAGTGATATGCCTCAAAACAGGGATAAACACACAAGGCACATCTCCACATTCGCCACAGATCATCCCAGTTTCCTTACGGATTCCCTTCTTGCGGCACACGAAACACCTTCGAGATGGGCGGGACTTCTTTGCTGTTGACGGTATCCTTTTAGGATAATGTTTTCCTTGAAGTCTGAGGGGTGCAGGGGTTTTGGATTTTCTACCCCCAGTATGAAGAGGCCTCTCAACCTGGTATTGTTCAATTAGGCTGCAAGCTATTGATAGTCGAAAGTCCAGGTAGGTCATTGTCTTGTGTGGCTTTAGAGCTCTCCAAATTACCAAACAATTGTATATGGTTATATCCAGCTGGTGCAAAAATACCTTTTTATACCATTTCACTGTTTTTCGTAAAGAGGGATATGCTTGCAATACCTGATCTACTAGATCGACACCGCCCATGTGCATATTGTATTCCTGGATAACGTCAGGCTTGAAAATGCACATTTTGGTATGGGCATCTGTTTTTCCAGTGTCAATCATCAAAATCTTAGAGCTGCAATTGGATAATGCCGTAACTACCCTCCTGTCCTGCCAGGCAAGGTAGGTCAAAGGTGGGAGCTGACGCACCTCCATTTCCCCTCTCCTTAGAGCCTTCGTATTCACATCTTTTGGCAAACCAATACGATTTGAACGTACTGTTCCAATTGGATTAGTCTTTCTTTTGTGTAAGGCCATGAATAATTTAGGAGAGTTGTACCAGTTATCTAAGTACACAGTCCTACCCTGATCAAGCACAGGTTCCATTAGGTGCATTACTATGGAGCCAGATAAGCCCAAATCTTTGTCTCCAGTATTGTCAGTCCCTTGACCAGTGTAAATGCAGCTATTGTAAAGATATCCCGTTTTACTTTCACAAACATCAAAACTCTTTATGCCAAATCTAGCCCTTTTTGTTTTGATGTATTGCTTCCAACCTAAGCGGCCCTTCCAAAGCATTAGGCTTTCATCAACAGTGACCTTTTCACCAGGCACATAATTTTCTTTAAATTTTGAAATAATATAATCGAAAACAGGCCTAATTTTGTGCAGTTTGTCATTTACATTCTCAGTGCAGGTGAAATGAAGGAACTGCAAAATTGAAGTAAACCTGTTATTTGACATGCATTTTCCAAAAAAAGGAGTAGCTAGCATGTCATCTGTGGACCAATACATGTATAATGCAGGTTTACGAATAACACCCATAAGTATAATTAGACCAATTAGCCTGTAAATCTCATTGAGTGTTACTTCTGTCCACCTTTGAATTCTGCTCTTAGGCCCTAATTTACCTTTAGAGAGCAGGTCTTCCTTCACCTTACTCGCATATACATTTGTTTCCGAAACAATGAGAGACACTAAGTCGGTAGTAAAAAATTTTGTAAAAATGTCAATTGGTTGGCTGTCAGAAGTCAGCTGAGCCTGGGATTGAACACCAGACCCTGTGCTCGTGAAGATGTGCCTGTTTGTATTGCAATTGTTTTCAGCACTCCACAATGCTGACTCTTCACGAACACCTGAAGGAAGTTGGTCACGTTCTTCCTCACTGCTACTCGTACCTATATCCTCCACACCCTCCTCAAATTCGGAAAATTTGCCATCGATATCCAAATCGCTGTCACACAGCAAGAAGTCCTCCACATTATCTTGTGTAATTTCAGAAGCCCTTACACTTCCACCACTCGCTAACCTTTGTGCAACACTGCTTGTTGATGCCATGCTTTAACTCTGAGATGTAACACTCAAAAGCTTCTCACTTCAGCTACAAGCAGGAAAGTATACGTATGCATTTCAAGAAAGAAATGAACGGAGCCTGCTATATGCAAGTTACGAAACACGTGTAAGGAAAAAGTGCAAACCTGCTTTATTCTGATGACTCATAAACCACACATACAGTAGTGTTCTATTTCACATTGTGCTGTGATTTGCTGACGCATAGCTCACACATGCAATGGGTCCACTACTGTTTCTTTCCGAGAAATTATATTAGATGCGTTTGACAAAGCAAAGTTAACTTTTCACCACAGTGAAACAAATAGTGCCATTTCAACGATTTGTAAATGCAACTCAACATTGCTGATGATGTACATGTATACTGCATATAACGAGTTTTATACCAGTTTTTGTTTCATTAAAAGAACTTAATATTTACGCAAAATACAGCTGTGTATTTAGGAAGCACTTTTAGCGCATTTAACAATTTAAATGCCCTGCGCTGGATATTGGGTATCCGTTCATGGCCTGCGGAGCTTTTAAATGGCTATCGCTCAAGAGGTTAAGAGGAAGATCTGGTATACTCATAGCCACTTCTCCAAATTACAGTTGGGGACTCAAAATAATTCTTTAGTGTTCACTTTCTGTGTTAGATCAAATTTCAAATTATTGTGTTGAGAAAGTCACAGTGTTGCTAAGATTTCATTCAATAAGCTTAGTGAGGTAGTAAATAATACTGCTGGTGACAAATGAGCAACTGTAACTGAAGAGGAGCTGTTTCTCACGTGCACCTGTCACATCATGTCCTCACCTTTTCTACCAATTCAAGACAAGTTTTATTACTTAAACATTCAAATTTATCAAAAGTACTCAATTTTTTATTCAACCACTTAGCCAGATTGTAAGTATAATGGGTCTCATTTTATTTCCTGGTTTGGGAAGTGCGTCGTACAGTCTGGCTAAAACTGGGTTACTCAATTTTAAAATATGTCTTTCCTTCTTAGCTATGCTATTCACTTCATTAACAACATACATTTAATGGGTCATTATTAATTCTTATATAATCCTCTCCTTGAAGAGTGAGTGAGTGAGTGAGTGAGTGAGTGAGTGAGTGAGTGAGTGAGTGAGTGATTGAGTGAGTGAGTGAGATTTAACAGCCCGTCGACAACGAGGTCATTTGGGTCCATTACCTTGAAGAGAAAGTTCTACTCTGTTAGTATAATTAGATTCATTGTCCTTTATCAGCTTTAGTATAAATTACGTCTTTTTCATTCAATCATTTAATAAACTGATTATTATGATTTCCTTTAAGGTGAATTTTGCTCATATTCTGCAAGATATTGGTACATTTTGTTTTAATCTAAGTTTTATCAATTTCACTTAAATCTTTACTAGCAATTTCAATATCTACAACAAAGAAATTAACGATCTGACATCTAAACTTGAAATCTTTACGAGTCAATTTTAGTGCATCCTGAAAAAGTGCCATCAAATTTCCGAACAGGGCTGATAAAAGTACAATGTGACGCAATCCTAAAATAGAGCTACTATCACTAAAGCAGTGCAGATGCTAATCAACAGCAATTTCCCAAAATTTATGCACTGGAATTAAAATTTGTGTCAATGTTTGATACAACGTATGAATGCAAACACATGTTTTCAAATATGAATTTAAATAAAAGTAGTCTCTGTCTAATGCTGCTTTACAGTTACTGCAAATTTGCACTGTCAAATCCATTGTAATGAATATTGATAAATTTGCTGCAATAAAACAATCTCAAAAATCAATCTGAATAGTAAATTTACACAAGGGTAACCAAAACATATATAGAGAATAAGTGATTTGTTTGTGTGTTTACAAAATTAATAAAATTAATAATAACTGTTTTGGTAAGCTGCACACTGACTTGATGACATTTGCCCCACCATCGCTACCTCTGCCGCCATTTCACCTTCGCCCACCTCTCCAGCACTGGTGCTATTGCCATTGCTGTTCTAACTTACGTTTCAAGTAAAGTCATGGCTTACCTGCATAAACTCAAAGATGGTTTTGTTGTAACCATTATCTTCCAAATAATAGCCATAAACATATGAGCCACATAGCACTCTTCTTGCTTTCAGCAACTCTCGTACTCCATCTTCCACAAACTTGGTCCCTTTCTCTGCTGATTCTGTAACATTTAAATGTACCTACGTCACATTATTCATATGTGTTGCTAAGGGAAGTTTCTATTATCATGTACTGTTGTAAAAACAAATTTGGTGCTGATTCATACGTTAGTTTAGATTTTACAGACATTTTAATAAGTTGTTCATGTTTTTGCTAAAATGGAAAAAGTGCAGTATTATTCAGTGATTCGCCTTTTACTTTTAGATGAGAAAACCTGCAAGGAGATAAAGGCAATATTGGATGCTGTTTATGGAGACCCTTCACCATCTATGACAACAGTTAGATATTGGTATAACAAATATCCTTTGGTCAAATATCCTTTTTTGATGTGCAGCACCCAGAATGCCCTGCAGATATGGTTACCGAGGAAGTCATTGACAAAGTCCACGACATGATTCTTGCTCATCGAACAAAAGTTCACAAAGTGGCAGAGACCATAGGTGTGTTGACGGGAGTGCCATTTCATATTTTGCATCATAAGTTGGAGACACTGGCGGCACCATGGACAAGCGGTTAGAGCATTCATCTACCACCCAGGCAAAGTGGCATCAGGACGCCTTTTCTCTGGGTTCTTTGGTTCCCCCACTATTCATTCCACCAATTGCTCCATTATCACCTTTCCAAGCATCAATTTTGCCTGCATTTCATACCATCCTCTTCCTCATTATCATACCTGGTGCTTCTTCCAGGTCTTCACTCTGTCTGGTACATAGGTTCCTGTGTTCCCTGACAGACATCTGACTCTAGACACTGACTTGTAAGTCCTACATAAGGGGAGGATAATCACTTCCTCACTCTCATACTTGCAGGTGTTCACTGTCTGGTACATAGGTTCCTGTGTTCCCTGACAGACGTCTGACTCTAGACACTGACTTATAAGTCCTACATAAGGGGAGGGTAATCACTTCCTCACTCTCATACTTGCAGGTGTTCACTCTGTCCGGTCCATAGGTTCCTGTGCTCCCCAACAAGTGTCTGACCCTAGGCACTGGCTTGTAAGTCCTACATAAGGGGAGGGTAATCACTTCCTCACTCTCATACTTGCAGGTGTTCACTCTGTCAGGTACATAGGTTCCTGTGTTCCCTGACAGACGTTTGACTCTAGACACTGTCTTGTAAGTCCTACATAAGGGGAGGGTAATCACTTCCTCACTCTCATACTTGCAGGTGTTCACTCTGTCCGGTCCATAGGTTCCTGTGCTCCCCAACAAGTGTCTAACCCTAGGCACTGGCTTGTAAGTCCTACATAAGGGGAGGGTAATCACTTCCTCACTCTCATACTTGCAGGTGTTCACTCTGTCTGGTACATAGGTTCCTGTGTTCCCTGACAGACGTCTAACTCTAGACACTGTTTGTAAGTCCTACATAAAGGGAGGGTAATCACTTCCTCACTCTCATACTTGCAGGTGTTCACTCTGTCTGGTACATAGGTTCCTGTGTTCCCTGACAGACGTCTGACTCTAGACACTGACTTGTAAGTCCTACATAAGGGGAGGGTAATCACTTCCTCAATCTCATACTTGCAGGTGTTCACTCTGTCCGGTCCATAGGTTCCTGTGCTCCCCAACAAGTGTCTGACCCTAGGCACTGGCTTGTAAGTCCTACATAAGGGGAGGGTAATCACTTCCTCACTCTCATACTTGCAGGTGTTCACTCTGTCAGGTACATAGGTTCCTGTGTTCCCTGACAGACGTTTGACTCTAGACACTGTCTTGTAAGTCCTACATAAAGGGAGGGTAATCACTTCCTCACTCTCATACTTGCAGGTGTTCACTCTGTCTGGTACATAGGTTCCTGTGTTCCCTGACAGACGTTTGACTCTAGACACTGTCTTGTAAGTCCTACATAAAGGGAGGGTAATCACTTCCTCACTCTCATACTTGCAGGTGTTCACTCTGTCTGGTACATAGGTTCCTGTGTTCCCTGACAGACGTCTGACTCTAGACACTGACTTGTAAGTCCTACATAAGGGGAGGGTAATCACTTCCTCACTCTCATACTTGCAGGTGTTCACTCTGTCTGGTACATAGGTTCGTGTGTTCCCTGACAGACGTCTGACTCTAGACACTGACTTGTAAGTCCTACATAAGGGGAGGGTAATCACTTCCTCACTCTCATACTTGCAGGTGTTCACTCTGTCCGGTCCATAGGTTCCTGTGCTCCCCAACAAGTGTCTGACCCTAGGCACTGGCTTGTAAGTCCTACATAAGGGGAGGGTAATCACTTCCTCACTCTCATACTTGCAGGTGTTCACTCTGTCTGGTACATAGGTTCCTGTGTTCCCTGACAGACGTTTGACTCTAGACACTGTCTTGTAAGTCCTACATAAGGGGAGGGTAATCACTTCCTCACTCTCATACTTGCAGGTGTTCACTCTGTCCGGTCCATAGGTTCCTGTGCTCACCAACAAGTGTCTGACACTAGGCACTGGCTTGTAAGTCCTACATAAGGGGAGGGCAATCACTTCCTCACTCTCATAGTTGCAGGTGTTCACTCTGTCCGGTCCATAGGTTCCTGTGCTCCCCAACAAGTGTCTGACCCTAGGCACTGGCTTGTAAGTCCTACATAAGGGGAGGGTAATCACTTCCTCACTCTCATAGTTGCAGGTGTTCACTCTGTCCGGTCCATAGGTTCCTGTGTTCCGTGACAGACGTCTGACTCTAGAAACTGTCTTGTAAGTCCTACATAAGGGGAGGGTAATCACTTCCTCACTCTCATACTTGCAGGTGTTCACTCTGTCTGGTACATAGGTTCCTGTGCTCCCCAACAAGTGTCTAACCCTAGGCACTGGCTTGTTAGTCCTACATAAGGGGAGGGTATTCACTTCCTCACTCTCATACTTGCAGGTGTTCACTGTCTGGTACATAGGTTCCTGTGTTCCCTGACAGACGTCTGACTCTAGACACTGTCTTGTAAGTGCTACATAAGGGGAGGGTAATCACTTCCTCACTCTCATACTTGCAGGTGTTCACTCTGTCTGGTACATAGGTTCCTGTGTTCCCTGACAGACCTCTTACTCTAGACACTGACTTGTAAGTCCTACATAAGGGGAGGGTAATCACTTCCTCACTCTCATACTTGCAGGTGTTCACTCTGTCCGGTCCATAGGTTCCTGTGCTCCCCAACAAGTGTCTGACCCTAGGCACTGGCTTGTAAGTCCTACATAAGGGGAGGGTAATCACTTCCTCACTCTCATAGTTGCAGGTGTTCACTCTGTCCGGTCCATAGGTTCCTGTGCTCCCCAACAAGTGTCTAACCCTAGGCACTGGCTTGTTAGTCCTACATAAGGGGAGGGTAATCACTTCCTCACTCTCATACTTGCAGGTGTTCACTCTGTCCGGTCCATAGGTTCCTGTGTTCCCTGACAGACATCTGACTCTAGACACTGGCTTGTAAGTCCTACATAAGGGGAGGATAATCACTTCCTCACTCTCATACTTGCTAGTGTTCACTGTCTGGTACGTAGGTTCCTGTGTTCCCTGACAGACGTCTGACTCTAGACACTGTCTTGTAAGTCCTACATAAGGGGAGAGTAATCACTTCCTCACTCTCATACTTGCAGGTGTTCACACTGTCTGGTATATAGGTTCCTGTGTTTCCTGACAGACGTCTGACTCTAGACACTGTCTTGTAAGTCCTACATAAGGGGAGGGTAATCACTTGCTCACTCTCATACTTGCAGGTGTTCACTCTGTCTGGTACATAGGTTCCTGTGTTCCCTGACAGACGTCTGACTCTAGACACTGACTTGTAAGTCCTACATAAGGGGAGGGTAATCACTTCCTCACTCTCATACTTGCAGGTGTTCACTCTGTCTGGTACATAGGTTCGTGTGTTCCCTGACAGACGTCTGACTCTAGACACTGACTTTTAAGTCCTACATAAGGGGAGGGTAATCACTTCCTCACTCTCATACTTGCAGGTGTTCACTCTGTCTGGTACATAGGTTCCTGTGTTCCCTGACAGACGTCTGACTCTAGACACTGACTTGTAAGTCCTACATAAGGGGAGGGTAATCACTTCCTCACTCTCATACTTGCAGGTGTTCACTCTGTCTGGTACATAGATTCCTGTGTTCCCTGACAGACGTCTGACTCTAGACACTGACTTGTAAGTCCTACATAAGGGGAGGGTAATCACTTCCTCACTCTCATACTTGCAGGTGTTCACTCTGTCTGGTACATAGGTTCGTGTGTTCCCTGACAGACGTCTGACTCTAGACACTGACTTTTAAGTCCTACATAAGGGGAGGGTAATCACTTCCTCACTCTCATACTTGCAGGTGTTCACTCTGTCCGGTCCATAGGTTCCTGTGCTCCCCAACAAGTGTCTAACCCAAGGCACTGGCCTGTTAGTCCTACATAAGGGGAGGGTAATCACTTCCTCACTCTCATACTTGCAGGTGTTCACTGTCTGGTACATAGGTTCCTGTGTTCCCTGACAGACGTCTCACTCTAGACACTGACTTATAAGTCCTACATAAGGGGAGGGTAATCACTTCCTCACTCTCATACTTGCAGGTGTTCACTCTGTCCGGTCCATAGGTTCCTGTGCTCCCCAACAAGTGTCTGACCCTAGGCACTGGCTTGTAAGTCCTACATAAGGGGAGGGTAATCACTTCCTCACTCTCATACTTGCAGGTGTTCACTCTGTCAGGTACATAGGTTCCTGTGTTCCCTGACAGACGTTTGACTCTAGACACTGTCTTGTAAGTCCTACATAAGGGGAGGGTAATCACTTCCTCACTCTCATACTTGCAGGTGTTCACTCTGTCCGGTCCATAGGTTCCTGTGCTCCCCAACAAGTGTCTAACCCTAGGCACTGGCTTGTAAGTCCTACATAAGGGGAGGGTAATCACTTCCTCACTCTCATACTTGCAGGTGTTCACTCTGTCTGGTACATAGGTTCCTGTGTTCCCTGACCGACGTCTGACTCTAGACACTGACTTGTAAGTCCTACATAAGGGGAGGGTAATCACTTCCTCACTCTCATTCTTGCAGGTGTTCACTCTGTCTGGTACATAGGTTCCTGTGTTCCCTGACAGACGTCTGACTCTAGACACTGACTTGTAAGTCCTACATAAGGGGAGGGTAATCACTTCCTCACTCTCATACTTGCAGGTGTTCACTCTGTCTGGTACATAGGTTCCTGTGTTCCCTGACAGACGTCTGACTCTAGACAATGACTAGTAAGTCCTACATAAGGGGAGGGTAATCACTTCCTCACTCTCATACTTGCAGGTGTTCACTCTGTCTGGTACATAGGTTCGTGTGTTCCCTGACAGACGTCTGACTCTAGACACTGACTTTTAAGTCCTACATAAGGGGAGGGTAATCACTTCCTCACTCTCATACTTGCAGGTGTTCACTCTGTCTGGTACATAGGTTCCTGTGTTCCCTGACAGACGTCTGACTCTAGACACTGACTTGTAAGTCCTACATAAGGGGAGGGTAATCACTTCCTCACTCTCATACTTGCAGGTGTTCACTCTGTCTGGTACGTAGGTTCCTGTGTTCCCTGACAGACGTCTGACTCTAGACACTGTCTTGTAAGTCCTACATAAGGGGAGGATAATCACTTCCTCACTCTCATACTTGCAGGTGTTCACTCTGTGTGGTACATAGGTTCGTGTGTTCCCTGACAGACGTCTGACTCTAGACACTGTCTTGTAAGTCCTACATAAGGGGAGGATAATCACTTCCTCACTCTCATACTTGCAGGTGTTCACTCTGTGTGGTACATAGGTTCCTGTGTTCCCTGACAGACGTCCGACTCTAGACACTGTCTTGTAAGTCCTACATAAGGGGAGGGTAATCACTTCCTCACTCTCATACTTGCAGGTGTTCACTCTGTGTGGTACATAGGTTCCTGTGTTCCGTGACAGACGTCTGACTCTAGACACTGTCTTGTAAGTCCTACATAAGGGGAGGGTAATCACTTCCTCACTCTCATACTTGCAGGTGTTCACTCTGTCTGGTACATAGGTTCCTGTGTTCCCTGACAGACGTCTGACTCTAGACACTGTCTTGTAAGTCCTACATAAGGGGAGGATAATCACTTCCTCACTCTCATACTTGCTAGTGTTCACTGTCTGGTACGTAGGATCCTGTGTTCCCTGACAGACGTCTGACTCTAGACACTGTCTTGTAAGTCCTACATAAGGGGAGAGTAATCACTTCCTCACTCTCACACTTGCAGGTGTTCACTCTGGTATATAGGTTCCTGTGTTTCCTGACAGACGTCTGACTCTAGACACTGTCTTGTAAGTCCTACATAAGGGGAGGGTAATCACTTGCTCACTCTCATACTTGCAGGTGTTCACTCTGTCTGGTACATAGGTTCCTGTGTTCCCTGACAGACGTCTGACTCTAGACACTGTCTTGTAAGTGCTACATAAGGGGAGGGTAATCACTTCCTCACTCTCATACTTGCAGGTGTTCACTCTGTCTGGTACATAGGTTCCTGTGTTCCCTGACAGACGTCTGACTCTAGACACTGTCTTGTAAGTCCTACATAAGGGGAGGGTAATCACTTCCTCACTCTCATACTTGCAGGTGTTCACTCTGTCTGGTACATAGGTTCCTGTGTTCCCTGACAGACATCTGTCTCTAGACAATGTTGTTGTTGTAGGGTTTAACCCCCGCTTTTACTACTACGGCACCGCAGGCGGTGACACTGATGACACATGGAATGAAGATGGAGCACCGGTGGAATGAGATGGCGGGGGAAACCGGAGAACCCGGAGAAAACCCGCCCTGACGCCGCTTCGTCCACCACGAATACCACATGCAGGTCCCTGGGATCCAACCCAGGCCGCCTAGGTGGTAGGCGAGCGCACTAACCGCTCGGCCACGACATCGCCTCTCTAGACACTGTCTTGTAAGTCCTACATAAGGGGAGGGTAATCACTTCCTCACTCTCATACTTGCAGGTGTTCACTCTGTCTGGTACATAGGTTCCTGTGTTCCCTGACAGACGTCTGACTCTAGACACTGTCTTGTAAGTCCTACATAAGGGGAGGGTAATCACTTCGTCACTCTCATACTTGCAGGTGTTCACTCTGTCTGGTACATAGGTTCCTGTGTTCCCTGACAGACGTCTGACTCTAGACACTGTCTTGTAAGTCCTACATAAGGGAGGGTAATCACTTCCTCACTCTCATACTTGCAGATGTTCACTCTGTCTGGTGCATAGGTTCCTGTGTTCCCTGACAGACGTCTGACTCTAGACACTGTCTTGTAAGTCCTACATAAGGGGAGGGTAATCACTTCCTCACTCTTATACTTGCAGGTGTTCACTCTGTCTGGTACATAGGTTCCTGTGTTCCCTGACAGACGTCTGACTCTAGACACTGTCTTGTAAGTCCTACATAAGGGGAGGGTAATCACTTCCTCACTCTCATACTTGCAGGTGTTCACTCTGTCTGGTACATAGGTTCCTGTGTTCCCTGACAGACGTCTGACTCTAGACACTGACTTGTAAGTCCTACATAAGGGGAGGGTAATCGCTTCCTCACTCTCATACTTGCAGGTGTTCACTCTGTCTGGTACATAGGTTCCTGTGTTTCCTGACAGACGTCTGACTCTAGACACTGTCTTGTAAGTCCTACATAAGGGGAGGGTAATCACTTCCTCACTCTCATACTTGCAGGTGTTCACTCTGTCTGGTACATAGGTTCCTGTGTTCCCTGACAGACGTCTGACTCTAGACACTGACTTGTAAGTCCTACATAAGGGGAGGGTAATCACTTCCTCACTCTCATACTTGCAGGTGTTCACTCTGTCTGGTACATAGGTTCCTGTGTTCCCTGACAGACGTTTGACTCTAGAGTAGTCCTACATGACCATTAAGCTACTGTGACAATTTGCCAAAATGACATTGAGTTCTCAAACCAGTTCGTATTTCTCCTGGTAAACCACCAAGGCAGTCTCATACCAGAGACAATTACCCCAATGGTGACTTACTATTGTAAGTACTTTATATCCCAGGATTAAATAACCTTCAGATGGTAATTATTATTTATTTATGCCCATAAACTTACTGTTGGTGTTTTTAAACACACAAGCCGTGTGGAGGCAATGTTTGAGAGGTAGAACTGGAACTGAAAAATTCATTGCCACAACTGGGATTTGAACCACAGACCCTCCGCTTACTAGGCAGGTGATCTAACCATTAAGCTACTGTGACAACCTGCCAGAATGACACTGAATTCTCAAACCAGCTCGTATTTTTTCCCAGTAGAATACAAAGGGAATCTCATACCATTACCATCTAAAGGTAATCCCAGGACTTAAAGTACTTACAATTGTAAGTAACCTATCTTTGTAATGTACCAGAAAAACATGAATCAGTTGGAGAATTTAATGTCATACTCGCAAGTTATTATAGTACCTCAGTGGTTAGGGCAGCCATGCATGAAGTGGAAGGTCCATGGTTCAAATCGTGGTTGTGGCATTGAATTCTTCTGTTCCAATGCCACCTCTGAAGTGCTTATCATGTTTATGCTAGGCAGGTGCATGAACATTATTCTCATGGTAACTCTTGGCCATTGTTACTGCATCATAATATTGATAAATCAGCATTCTATGGAGGAATACAAAACAGAATTACTGAGCACCAAGCATGTCATCAATAGCGCACAGTTGGGAACTTCCTAAGCTCTCCCAATCACATACGACAAGGTTTTCCATGGAAAGCTGAAAATACACAACATGTGAAACTTGTCCAGCATGTTATATCCTCACCTTCTCCTTTCTGGCCTTTACTCAGTGACGATGCAAGAATTTCCATCTTTTGTCGAACATTATTCAGCAAAGGTTCCTCCAACTTCTGACTGTTTTCATGATTTCTGAACCTGGTATAATAATGTAAAAATCTATTCAACTCTTGCATTTGCTGATTCCGCAACATTGCCTGGAAACAAAAACACAGATAATAATTACTGCAAGATTTAACGTTGTAGATAATCAATTGTGTTTATGCACAACTATAATTAACATCCAACAAAAAGTTTGGTAACAAAAGTTTAACACTCCCTGAATTTACAAACATTTGTTCATGATCACATTTCACAATTTTTTAATTAGTATAAATCTACAATGCGCACAGTTAGGCACTTTCTTGAGAACACTTATTACTACATAGCCATTATATAAATGAGGACCATTTGTGTATTTTTATCAATTTTGACAAATCAGGAATATTCTACGCACTTTCAAAACTATCTAGATTTTCTACACAGTTCTAAGTTTCATCTGAACAATGAAGTAGAGAAGCACATGTGTGTGAAAGCAGCTCCTTCTCAACCTATCCTTCCACAAGTTGTTAATATTATCCATCACTGCAAATATTCCACTCTAAAGCCACTATGATAACAATCAATTACTTTTGTTGTGGTATCATGCAAATTTTCTTTTCAATAATTTTTGTAAGTCAAAAAATGAATTAATGAAAGAAATTAAATATAAGAGAATTCCTAGTTTAGCAACATTTCTTACTTCACGTTACTATTCATCATCCCAGCAATTGGCCAACTGACGGTATTGACATTGACCAATATGTTACAAAGGACTACATACTCTGTACTTTCCCCTTTTGTGAACTTAACAGATTGCAGTGGTGGCATATTATTTTTAAATATTTCTCAATGGTCAACACCTGGAAAATTAATGTAATTATTATGCAGTGATTTCTTGTCCACAAATCAAGGTGTCTCTCATGTTAGCTACACAAACCTGTGCGTCTGTTTTAAGTATATCACTTGACAATCCTAAACTACCCTTTATATGGAAAAGTTTTTAAAAATTTTGATTTTCCTGAAAATGGCTATAACAATTTTGATTAAAATTCCATATGTTTAAGACATTTGTATGACAAATGAGGTGTATATTTCGAATTTTCTGGCTATAGCCTATGTAGTCCAGTTTACTCTGGATGACTTTTGAATAACTTGTAAACCATAAGAGATAGACAAAATCTTACTATAGAAAAAAAATGTAGATCTTGCTAAAACACACAGTTTATGTCTATAGGGAGCACGAAATAAGAAGGCACATGAGTAGCTCCAATCCCTACTCAGCTATAGAGCGCTGTTGCCGGCTCATATCGCTATGCGAAAGAAAGAGAGGGGAGATATGCACGTGAGCGTTACCAGTAGACAGCAGTGAGGACGGTGAAGGATTGCAAGGTGCATATTTAAAACCTGTCATAGCAATTTCAATCTCTTTAAAATGAGACAATAGGCTCTAATCGTGTAATTTGCTTCAAATATAAATTCCTCATCTAAGCAGATAATTTTCATTTGCAATCTAATGTTTCAACGGAGTTCATATCTTTCAATAAATAGGTGATAAAACATTACAATGTTGAGTTTTTAAATTTTTTATTATATCCGATTCTCTAGGAACGTTTTCGTGTAAATATTTATGTTATCGGAGTGAAAATGAGAGAGTTACGTGACGATTTAAATAAGTCTAAACGGATGTCGTAGTTGCGCAATTTGAGGCATTTTCTGATAGGTATTTCTCATATTTTTCTCAATTTTTCTAAGTGTCTATACAGAGTTTCTGCACATATGTTAATCAGTTTCTATATTAGGTATTCTAAGTGAAAATCTACATAACTAAGCAACAAATGCCTAAGCATAATTTCAAGCCGCATTTTATGAGTAATATTCCAATGTGGCCTTCTCGGTTGTGTATTTTAGACATTTCAGTACTTAAAATGTTCCTTACAATGCAATTTGTAAGTTAACAGAGCGAAGCTCCGGAAATAGTTTCCCCAATATCTGCCAACCAGAATTTGCAATGCGGTTATTAATATAAGGCAAGTATGTTAGGCTAACATCTCATCAAAGTTTATATTATATTACATATAGCAAAAGCGGAAACTCGCCATTGAACAAAATATTTTTTTAAACCAGCTGTGTGAAGACTATTTCTTAGCAAACTTATTTTATAGCTCAGTAAGAAACATCAATATCCAGTGTTGATAAACAATTGTGAACATTGTATCGCAAAGAGAATTTGCCATAAAATAGCTTACATTTTTGGTTTAAAATACGTAATACAGGAATGACTAAACATACCGTATTTTATCGCATAAGGCCCCCCCCCCCCTCGCATATTTCCCTCCCCTGTGATTTTTCATGACTAAAAAATATTTACCTATTAAACATCGCATAATTCCCTCTCCTGGTTCGTTCTTATTGGAGCGGCCTTCAAATGACTTGATAATGGACAACAATCGATGGGAGCGCTTGCCACAAAAATACTCGTATAGCCATTGTCATAACGTATCGTAAAATTCAAATGTGAAGTTACACACGTGTTTGTTTCTAGGTCAATTTCTTACAAGTCGTCATATTGTTAAAAAGAGTTTTTAAAAAAAACTGGTATTTCTGGTGCCAGTAATGGTTCTGACGACATGTTGTGGAATAGTGAAAATGAAGATGTGTTATCTGAGCCAGATATAAATGAAAAAAAAGTGATCATAGTGACGAAAGTGAGATCGCAGAATAGTCAGAGAAAAGAAACAATGAAACAATACATTGTAGGCCCAATGAAACCGTGGTATATATACAGTTCATTCACAAATTACTGTATACCTATATAACCTTTACATAATACTACATGGTTTCCCTTCCTTTCTGAATTCCTAGAAGCACCACTCGCATAATTCCCTCCCCAGTGCTTTCAAGCAAATTATTCAAGAAAAAAAAAAGGGGGGGGGGGGGGATTACATGATAAAATACGGTATATACGCCAAGCTTTGAAACGCACTTCTTTATACAGATTCAGCACTACATCTTTCTGAAAGTCGTCCAGATTCGAAATCCGTTTTTCCGTCTTATGGTGTTTTCCGGGGGATATAAACAAGGACCGCCCGGATTCAGAACTGGTTATTTTACCTTGTTGCACTACGCGGGACAATGAATGTTCACTTACATTGCATGCTTGAGCAGTTAGCTGTTAGCGCCCGGCGGTGTTTAAATACAGTGTTCGCACGCACTTCTACTGAGGACAATTCTCTTAAAAAAGTGTAAACACTGAAAATAATAGCCTGCGCATCTGAATGCAATACTTTTCCTTTCGATTTACTTGTCTGTAAGCTGCTTGTACCAGATTTTGTTAATGCCATGTTTCTTAGCAACAAAACGAGTTACAGTAATTATAAGACACAGGTAACACTGTGACACTATGTCAGACATGGAACACGCATAAGAATAAACTAGATTCCTTTTCCTTTCCTGCAGACATCTCACTCCTTGAGAAGAAAGATAGTTGAGACGATAAATAAACAATCATTATGCAATGCAAGTGTCGTTTGCTATCGCTGAGCGCAGCGTTTCTTCAATCACTCATATCTTGGGCTACAAGCCACCTAAAATTTTGCTTCTTGGACAGTCACCTTCAACATTTCTTGCTCTTTGCAATGGAATTCTTTGTAATAATGAGCCGTTGCTGGATTTGATGAGCGCAAAGAGAAAAGTGAAAAGCAAATATTGCGCTAGACAGCGTGTTACCGAACTGGGCAATGTCGCCTCTCTAGGATTGGCTACTTGCTCTCACACACCTTCTTCTAGCTCCACCTCATGTGCCTTCTTATTCCGTACGACCTTTAAATTAAGTTTTTTGTAGAGTGAACCATTTCGGAGATATGCCTTGTTATTTGTGTCAGTTTCAGAAAACTTCGAACTTTCGTGAAATGGAACATTGTTGTTCACTTTTTATATGTTAAGCATGCAAAAAGAATGGGATCTCAAAGCTTTAAAAGATTTGACTATCACTCAAAGCCTACTGTATTTCCATATCCCTGATGCACCTACAAGGAAATAAGCAATAAGATTGTTGTTGTTGTTGTTAGCTAATGCTGGATTTCTGACAATGAAGTCATTAATCCTCTTGCTCTCCAATATTTTTCACTGATGGATGGGAAGGGCACTAGAAGTGGCCGGGCATATTTGAAGGTGGTCTCGATCCATTTCCTCTTGCAGATCACATAGAGGACAGAGTGGTGAAGAATATATCCCAATTCTGTTTAAATGTTTTGCCAGACAATCATGTCCTGTAATCAACCTGAAGGTTGCAACTGCTGTTTTTCGAGGATACTCAGGAATTACTGTTTGAATGTTTGGTAATTCCCATCTTTTATTTTTTGATTTTTCATAGTAATATTTTGCAATAATATTTTTGAATTCAGAGTTGACTAATCTTTTAGCTGCATAAAATGGTAGATTAACTATAGATTTCTGCACATTGCCGGTACCCTTTTTAGCAAGAAAATCAGCTTTCTCATTACTACTCAATCCACAGTGCGGAGCTAGTATCCATTGGAAGACTAGGTGTTTTTGAAGTGCTGTTAGATGGGTAAGGATTTTCCAACATTCTATAATTGTTTGGTTTTTTGGTGACAACTTGGAAGTAATTGCTATAATTGCTGCCCTGGAATCTGAGAGAATAACTGCTTGATGAAAATGTGAAATTCTGTACAAAAGATTTTGTAGGGCCATTCGAATTGCTTCAATTTCTCCATCAAAGTTAGTAGTTCCATAACTTAAAGATTTGTAATAGGAAAAGAGGTGACATGTGACTCCAGCCCCTGCTCCATCTTGGTTTGATATCAATGATCCATCAGTATAAATATGGAGCCATTCATGTTCTGGAAATCTAGTATGGATTGTCTCTAATGCCAATAATTTTAGAACACTAGTTGGAGTATCACTTTTCTTAACTTCTTCTGTCAGGTGTAAATAATATGTGATGTCTAATGTTTGTGTCGGATTGACTTTAGATATTAAGTTTTCCTTTGAATTAGGAAGGTGTACATCCTTCTTGATGTCTTGAATTTTTGAAAGAAAGCTCTCCTGAGTCTTTAGTGTATGTGTAAAATTTCTCTTGTGCCATGTATTGAATGGGAGTCTGATCAACTTTTCGTGTTGAATAAGAGCCACTTTTTCTATTTCATATTCAATGGGGTATTGGTTGGTTAGTATTTCCATAGCTGCTATTGGTGTGGTTTTGATAGCACCTGTAATTAGTCTCAGACTTTGGTTTTGAAAGATTTGAATTTTTTTTTTTTTTGTGTTTGCTGTTACAAGAACTTCGCTGCAGTAAGTAAATAATGGCTTTATATATACATTGTATGTTGTGTTAAGAGTTGCTCTGGAACATCCTCACTTCATTCCTGTTAGACGTTTTAACAGTGAAAGGCACCTTTCTGCTCTTTGTATTACATTTTCTATTTGTTTGGTCCATGTAAGTTTGGTATCAAATGTAACTCCTAAATACTTTGCTTCCTTTGTTTCTGGTAATTGTTGACCCTCAAAATGAAATGAATGTAATGAAATATGGTATACTCTTTTGGGGAGGTTCAACAAACTCTAAGAGAATTTTCATCTTGCAGAAGGCACTCAGAATTATATCACACTCTCATGCAAGAACATTGTGTAGAAGCATTTTCAAAAATTTAGAAATATAACGCTTACCGGAGAATACATATATTCACTGATTAGCTTTTACATAAAAAATAAAAATTACTTCACTGCTAATTCTGAAATTCACAATATCAATAAAAGATCTAGGTCTGAATTCCATATACCATCAGCTAGCCTCACATTTGTCCAAAAAGGAGTGCATTACCAATGAGTTGAGGACCTGTAATGATAAGGTACTCAAAATTAAGATAAAATAATATCTTCTTAAACATTCGTGATATAACATTATTGAATTTAACAACATCCAATGTTATCATTAGGTTATCTATGTGCTATGTAATCATATTGTAAATATTGTGTAACATATTAACATGCTCCACATCCTGTTGTGTAGGATCTACAAAATACAAAATAAATTTAAAAAAAAGTAATTGATTTGTATTTTTCCTGGTAGATCACAAGGGAATTTCACATCAGAGATAAATACCCCAAGGGTGACTTACAATTAGTACTTTGTGTCCTAGGCTTAAATAACCTTTATATTGTAATTATTATTTCTTTATGCCAATCAACTTACTGCTGGTGTTTTTAAACACACAAGTCTTGTGAGGCAATGTTGAATCAGGACTGAAAAATTGGATGCCATATCCAAGATTTGAACCATGGATCTTGTACTCTACATGTGGCTGCTCTTCATCACTGAACTATCATGGCAATATGAAAACAAAAAATCTGATGTGTTGCACTCACATGACTTTCTCTACTCTTGTACTAACCATTCTTACAAACTCTTATTCCTATATCTTCTTTGTGTTAGTTGAGATAAACATTTGTACAAATTACATGGAACAAGAGAAATTTTACACATACACTAAAGACTCAGGACAGAGAGCTTTCTTTCCAAAATTCAAGACATCAAGAAGAATGTACACCTTCCTAATTCAAAGGAAAACTTCATATATAAAGTCAATCTGACACAAACATTAGGCATGACATATTATTTACACCTGACAGAAGAAGTTAAGAAAAGTGATACTCCAACTAGTGTTCTAAAATTATTGGCATTAGAGACAATCCATACTAGATTTCCAGAACATGAGTGGTTCCATATTTATACTGATGGATCATTGATATCAAACCAAGATGGAGCGGGTGCTGGAGTCACATGTCACCTCTTTTCCTATTACAAATCTTTAAGTTATGGAACTACTAACTTTGATGGAGAAATTGAAGCAATTCAAATGGCCCTACAAAATCTTTTGTATAGAATTTCATATTTTCAGCAAGCAGTTATTCTCTCAGATTCCAGGGCAGCAATTATAGCAATTACTTCCAAGTTGTCACCAAAAAACCAAACTATTATAGAATGTTGGAAGATCCTTAGCCATCTAACAGCACTTCAAAAACACCTAGTCTTCCAATGGATACCGGCTCACTGTGGACTGAGTGGTAATGAGAAAGCTGATTTTCTTGCAAAAAAGGGTACCAGCGGTGTACAAAAATCTATAGTTAATTTACCATTTTATGCAGCTAAAAGATTAGTCAACTCTGAATTCAAAAAAATTATTGCAAAATATTACTATGAAAAATCAAAGAATAAAAGATGGGAACTACCAAACATTCAAACAGTGATTCCTGAGTATCCTCGAAAAACAGCAGTTGCAACCTCAGGTTGATTACAGGACATGATTGTCTGGCAAAACATTTAAACAGAATTGGGATATATTCTTCACCACTCTGTCCTCTATGTGATCTGCAAGAGGAAATGGACCGAGACCACCTTCAAATATGCCCGGCCACTTCTAATGCCCTATCCATCAGTGAAAATTATTGGAGAGCAAGAGGATTAATGACTTCATTGTCAGAAATCCAGCATTAGCTAACAACAACAGATTTCCAGAACACGAATGGCTCCATATTTATACTGATGGATCATTGATATCAAACCAAGATGGAGCAGGTGCTGGAGTCACATTTCACCTCTTTTCCTATTACAAATCTTTAAGTTATGGAACTACTAACTTTGATGGAGAAATTGAAGCAATTCGAATGGCCCTACAAAATCTTTTGTACAGAATTTCACATTTTCATCAAGCAGTTATTCTCTCAGATTCCAGGGCAGCAATTATAGCAATTACTTCCAAGTTGTCACCAAAAAACCAAACAATTATAGAATGTTGGAAAATCCTTACCCATCTAACAGCACTTCAAAAACACCTATGGGGAATGGGGATGAAACCAGTTAATGTTCTCCCAGCAAAAGCATTGTTTAACATTTTAATTGCATTTCCTGTGTTTGCATTGTTTAAGTTCAGATTTGTGGCTATGTTTATGAGGAAATTATTAAGGCTGTCTGCAATTGCAGTTGTGTCAGTGATTTTGTTAGTTTACTACAAGGGCTGTGGTGTCATCATTACTTTTTGCCCTATTTGTTTCATGTTTGATTATGTTCCATATGAGAGAACACAAACTTTCAGGGCCGGAGTCAATATATCTAGGAGTTATTTCCGGGCTGTTATGTCATGGTCTGCTGCAGCGGACATCTTCAGTGGTGCAATCGTAGTCTCCTCGGAGAAGTTAACGTGGTGTCAGTTGTGGACAAAACGTCTGGGTACTTAAACTCCAGCAGACCACGGCATAACAGCCCGAAAATAACTTCTAGCTATATGTTCCATATGGTTTTTATTTTATTTTATGATGCCTTTATGTCATACTGGCAAGTTGCCATGCTAGCTCAGTGGTTAGTGCAGCCACATGTGAAGTGGAAGATCCATGGTTCAAATCCCGGTTATGGCAATGAATTTTTCAGTCCTGATTCAACATTGCTCACACATGGCTTGTGTGTTTAAAAACACCAACAATAACTTTGTTGGCATAAATAAATAATTACAATATATAAACTATTAATGACAGCGCATGCACATCGACTGAACTCTATACAACTGGAATGCTCAAAATTCACAAGGAAGTTCACAATGAAATTTTGAAGAAATGAAGCTTATATATACATAGCTACCTTTACTTGCTGTCGGCGTATAAGATGCATCCCATTTCTGGGCCCAAGGTGCATCTTATATGTCAACAGCAAATACAGTAAATGGTTTGAGAGGTAGAACTGGAACTTAACCTTTGAGCACACACGGCTTGTGTGTTTAAAAACACCAACAGTAAGTTTGTTGGCATAAATAAATCAAACTTTGCTCACACACGGCTTGTGTGTTTAAAAACACCAACAGTAAGTTTGTTGGCATAAACAAACTTTGCTCACACATGGCTTGTGTGTTTAAAAACACCAACAGTAAGTTTGTTGGCATAACAAACTTTGCTCACACACGGCTTGTGTGTTTAAAAACACAACAGTAAGTTTGTTGGCATAACAAACTTTGCCCACACACGGCTTGTGTGTTTAAAAACACCAACAGTAAGTTTGTTGGCATAAATAAATCAAACTTTGCTCACACACGGCTTGTGTGTTTAAAAACACCAACAGTAAGTTTGTTGGCATAAACAAACTTTGCTCACACATGGCTTGTGTGTTTAAAAACACCAACAGTAAGTTTGTTGGCATAAACAAACTTTGCTCACACACGGCTTGTGTGTTTAAAAACACCAACAGTAAGTTTGTTGGCATAACAAACTTTGCCCACACACGGCTTGTGTGTTTAAAAACACCAACAGTAAGTTTGTTGGCATAAATAAATCAAACTTTGCTCACACACGGCTTGTGTGTTTAAAAACACCAACAGTAAGTTTGTTGGCATAAACAAACTTTGCTCACACATGGCTTGTGTGTTTAAAAACACCAACAGTAAGTTTGTTGGCATAAATAAATAATAATTACAGTAAATGGTGTTGGTCAGTGTTCAGTTACTTGTCACAGTGAGCAGTAGTTTGTGTCAAGGTTACAATAAAACAGAACAGCAAGGTCATGAGTTGTCAATTGTGATTCAGTTTTAAGAGAAATAAAGAGACCCAAAAGGTAACTAGACTCATCATTTGTTTTATCAATATTTATTAAATCTAAATTTAAAAGGACATGATAAATGAAATATTGCAATGTACTTACTTCACTAATAAGAATGCCCTGTTTCTCGTCAGCTTTATGTACTGCTTCAAAGCGATTACATCGGAAATAGCCACCTGTTGCTGAGCTGTGCTTCTTCCAGTTCTCAAGACACACCCAACAGAAATCAAACTTGCACTGAAACATAGAGAAAGAGTATGCCAACTTACTTACATGTATATCATGCAACACATTTCAGAAACACTCACATTTGCTTACACATGTCGAAGCAGGCACAGCATAAGCTACGTTACATAACCAAATGATGTAGGTATACATGACAGAATGTAAAACTCAATTTTCTTATAGAACTGAATCTATTTTATTATATTATTACCCAAACTATTATGTATTATTTATTATAAGAAATCAATAAATGAAACAAATGCATCAATAATAAACACAATAGGTACACTACTTAGAGTACCTGGTGCATGCGATACTAGTACTCTTATTCATATTCCAAACTGAGAAGAAAGACTTTCTTCTTACAATTCTCCAAGTGATTTGCATTTTCCAGTAGAGCACAAGCGAATATTGTACGTGTCACACTTATCCAAAAGGCAACTCGCTTGTTATGGCAGTCAATTTTACCTAATTAAGTTTACCTACATGCAGTTTCTGTGTTTTATTGATATATGGAAATGCAGAGAGGTGTACCTGAAGTACCCAACCTCACCTATACATAGATAGTAATTGTTGTTTCAAATAAATCACTATGGCACAAAGTACCAATGTTATACAGCTTCAGTTTCAACTTTGTTTATTATTTGTTTGGCAGCCATCAATAGTAAATACTCTCACCAAATTTGTAAACATGGACAAAACTGGTCATTGTTATGCAATGCATTAGTCCAACTAATATTAAAGCTGAGCTAGATTTTACTCTGGGGGAGTCTGCTCTTTCATTCACAACAGTAAAATATTGGGACAGAGTTCACGTGGGGCCATACAAACATCATAGTAGTCAACCAAATGAGACGACTATGCCACAAATTGTAAAGAATATCCACAAAATGGAACTAGATGATAGTCAACTGAAATTGCACAAGCTAGCAGACATTGTGAGCATTTGAAAAAGTGCTCCACATCGCATACTGACTGAAAATTTGGACATAACAAAACTGTGCACAAGATGAATGCTGCATTTGTTCACCATAAAAAAAAATCTTATGTGTTGCACTCACATGACTTTCTCAGCTCTTGTACTAACCATTCTTACAATCTCATGTTCCTATATCTTCTTCGTGTTAGTTGAGATAAACACTTCCAGAAATTATCTTATTGCTTATTTCCTTGTAGGTGCAAGGGGAATACGGAAATACAGAAGCCTTTGAGCGACAGTCAAATCTTCTAAACCTTTTAAATTCCATTCTCTTTGCAAAGTTAACATATAAACAAATGAATAGCAATGTTCCATTTGACAGAAGTATAAGTTGTCCAAAAGTTACACAAGTAACAAGGAATATCTCCGAAATGGTTCACTTTACAAAAAAATTTATTTAGACATAAATTGTGTATTTTAGCAAGATCTGCATTTTTGGTACAGTAAGATTTTGTCTATCTCTTACAGTTTATGAGTTATTCAAAAGTCATCCAAGGTAGACAGGACTACATAGGCTATAGCCAGAAAATTCAAAATATAACGATCCAGCAGAAATGAACGAAGACCACTTGAACACCTGTGAAGCATTAAGATCAAAAGAAACTACAGTTCAAAAGTATTGGAAAGCACGAATGCTAATGGCTTCATTGCCAGATGCAAGGCACTAGAAAACAACAACATTTCATTGGTCATACAAATATCTTAAACATGTCATTTTAATCAAAATGTTTAGTCATTTGCAAGAAAATCAAAATTTTCAAAAACTTTTCCATGTAAAGGCTAGTTTAGGGTGGGGTTATTTTCTTCAAAATCTTTGTGTCGTATCCTTGAAAGACATTAAACTTAAATAACAACAACAACAACAACAATAACAATAATAATAATAATAATAATAATAATAATAATAATAATAATAATAATAATAATAATAATAATAATAATAATAATAATAATAATAATAATAATAATAATAATAATAATAATAATAAATAATAAATACTAACACTGGTTTTCACCTGACTTCATTTTTGAGCTATGCTTTCCACAGACTGACACACGCAGGCACACAGACCTTTTTCTAAAAGTGCTTTTTTTTTTATTCAGGGGGTCTCAAAACATACTTCCAGTGAAATTTTTGGCACTTCATACCGGAGTTAAAGCAATGAGAGAAATAGTGGATTGAAAGAGGTGAAGTGGCTCCAAAGAAGGCAAAGACAAATCCATCTACAGGCAAGGTCATGGCATCAGTTTTTTGGGGATGCACCTGAGATAATTTTAATTGATTTTCTCCAAAATGGAACAGCAAAAACTTGGGAGTGTTACGTGAACTTGTTGCAGTGTTTGACTGATGAAATCAAGCAAAAACGGCTAAGTTTGGTGAAAAAGAAAGTTTTGTTTCATCAAGACAATGCAGTATTATCACCATAGCGAAAATCAATGAGCTAAACTTGAGATTGCTTCCTTATGTACCTGTTAGTCCCTCTGATTATTTTCTGTTTCTGACAGAAAACATTTGTTAACAATGAAGAGGTGCAATGAGTCTGCTATTTTGCAGAGCTTGACAGTTCTCACTATAAACACAGAATCAAAGATATTGAGCATCACTAGGAAAAGTGTATCCAGTTAAAAGGAGGCTATGTAGAGAAATAAACATGTTTTTGTGCTTGCTTTGCAAGGACCACCCTTGTATTAAATGTTCAAAATAGCCATTCATTAACAACTGATGGTTAATTGCAGCAATGTCATTCACTGCTAGGAACTCACCTTTGAACACTTCATGTGATTGCAGCCCTCGTTCTTTTGAATAGGGGACTTGCAGTTGGGGCATGGTTTTGAGTTGGTCACAAGCCACAAACAGTTGGCAGCATCTTCAGTCTCCATACACGATGCTCTCAACTCCTCTGGTTTCACCTCCGAGATCTTCTGCTGCCATTGCTGCCACTGGTTGCAACCACACGGAGCATGAGCCTCTCCCAAACACTCCCTGAAACACAAACATCCACATAACTTCCTTCTATGTGCAATTCAATTTGCATATTTAACTTTAGCTTCCTGGTATTTTTGCAAATTATTTTTCCAATTGATGAGTATAATCAATTTGATATATTCTGCATAGTTTTCTGGTTAATGATCTCAGTTTTTGTAATTTATTTGTCCAAATTTTTTTCGAAAATTTGTTGGGTTTTATTTGTGAAACTCTTTTATTCATCATATTTTTAAGTGCTGCTACTAAACTTTTGCATCTGCATTTATTGAGTATCCTTGTTGATTTAAATTTAAAATTTTAAATTCTTCTCTCATTTGTTGCCAAGTTGCCTGCTTAAAATTGAACAACCAATCACCTCTGCTTTCATTATTCATATCTCTTCTAATTATGTTGTAATTAAAGTACATAATAGTATTGTCACTTGTATCCAAACCTTAACCCACTTTCCAGTTACTTATTTCATATTTTGTCACTGAAGAACATAAAGTAATATGTATAATTGAGAGGTAGAACTGGAACTTAAAAATTCAAATCCCAGCTGTAACATTGAATTTTTAAGTTCTAGTTCTGCCTCTCAAACATTGTCCACACACGGCTTGTGTGTTTAAAAACACCAACAGTAAGTTTGTTGGCATAAATAAATAATAATATGTACATTTTTGGTAGCTCCCACTCTATTTTGAAAAGTGGATGGGTTATTATTTTGGTTAAGTATAGCAAGTCATAATTCAGCTATCAATTGTTCTAACATTTCACCTCTATCATCTGTATTCTTACTAAACCAAAATTTGGATTTTACATAATGTAGTATATTTATATCCTTATATTTCATGTGAATTTCTTTTAATTTTAGCAGGAATGGTTTAATGGATAAACTACACTGGAATTAACTGGCCAGAATAAATGTTCTACATTAGCATGTATTTTCTAAGCAGTTCATACGTGTCTAATAATTGTGATATATTCACAACTTGTAAGTTTGGATTAATAACTGCTTTGGCAGCCATTGCATTATTATCTACAAGAATTTGTCTAGCAAACAATGGCATATGTGTAATGTGACTCATTATTGTACAGCACTCCTGCACGCAAATATATCAATTATCCATGTCCTCAAACAGTATTCGTAGGTCACACATAACAAGCTTGCTTCTTTGTCCATTTATTTGTGCAATTCTATTATATTCAGCCAATCATTATCTTTTTATAAGACTTAGCTCATAATTAGGAGAAATAGCTGAATATTGAAGTTAAAGGCAAAGTATAAATGGATCAGTTAAAACAAACATACTTGCTCTGCAAGTAAACAGTATAGAAGCTGACAAAGCATACCAACAGAAGAAATGTCCATTGCCACAGTCGACGGCATGCGATGTGAGTAGCGGTGGTTTTGACGATAACACATTGTGCAGCATGTCGCTTGGTTGTGTCTGTTCTGTCTCGGGAAGTCTCACAGCTCGCCCACAGCCTGGCATAGGACACCACTTAATACTGCGATTGCTCTCCACAAATGCCTGGAACATACAAACAAGTTGTCACAGCCTGTCATAGGACACCACTTAATACTGCGGTTACTCTCCACAAATGTCTGGAACATACAAACAAGCTCCTACAGCCTGGCATAGGACACCACACATGAATCCTACCTTGATATCGAACTGCAGGTATCGCCGAGCCATGTCAGGGCTGACCAGCTTCTCTATCACTTCCACAGGCACCAGGATGTGACACTGATATGCTGGACAAAGTATGTGATGTGCATCTCCATCCTGAATCTTCACTGTGAGGTAGCTCTCCCAACATGATGTACAGAATCGATGATTGCAGGACATCAACACAGGTCGGTCCCAGCATGGCATAGCCAACATACAGATCTCACACTGCAAACATATCACATCATTACTTGCTAACATTTGCAAATCCCAGTGCTACTGCTAGGAATGTTCGTCAGATCTTCAGACTTTGGAAATGAGATACCTTAGAGCCATAAAAGGATGCACAATAATGGATAAAATAAAAAATGAAGAAATAAGAGAAGAACTAGGTATTTGCCCAATAAATGATAAAAAATTCCGATACCCCAAAATGGCATACAATTACCAATCATAAGGGAGGAGAGATGTTGGAAAACCGATGAGAAGGTGGAGAGAGACTTGAGGCCGGTACAGGAGAAGTCTCCTAATCCATGAAGTGATGATGATTATTATTATTACTTTCTCTACTGGTACGTAGGGGAAGTATTGTATTCCACCCAAAACTTCAAAGTCGAGATTTCACCAGAAATATATGTTCTGAGACCCCCTAAATAAAAAAAAAAAAGCATTTTTAGAAAAAGGTGCATGTGTGTGTTTGTGTCTGTCAGTCTGTGGACAGCATAATTCAAAAACAAAAAGTCGGTTAAAAACCAAAGTTGGTATTTAAGTTCAATGTCTCTCAAGGATGCAACACGACGATTTTGAAGAAAATAGCCCCACCCTAAACTACCCTTTACATGGAAAATTTTTTGAAAAATTTGATTTTCTTGAAAATTGCTCTTAATGATTTTGATTAAAAGTCATATGTTAAGATATTTGTATGACAAATGAAATGTATATTCTGAATTTTCTGGCTACAGCCCCTGTAGTCGTATTTACTCTGAGCGACTTTTGCATAACTCATAAACCGTTAGACAAAATCATACTTTACAAAAATGTAGATCTTGCTAAACCACACAATTTATGTCTAAATAATTTTTTTTGTAGAGTGAACCATTTCAGAGATATTCCTTGTTATGTGTGTGAGTTTCAGAAAACTTAAAAGCTTTGGTGAAATGGAACATCGCTCATTCTTTTATATGTTAAGTGTGCAAAGAGAACAGAATCTCAAAGCTTTAAACGATTTGATATCAGTCAAAGCCTACTGTATTCCCATATTCCCCTTGTACCTACAAGGAAATAAACAAAAGATAATCTGTACAAATTTTTATCTTAACTAACATGAAGAAGATATAAGAATAAGAGTTTGTAAGAATGGTTAGTACAAGAGTAGAGAAAGCCATGTGAGTGCAACACATCAGATATCTGTATTAACATGAAGAAGATATAGGAATAAGAGTTTGTAAGAATGGTTAGTACAAGAGTGAGTAGAGAAAGTCATGTGAGTTGTATCATGACGATGTTTTCTCCCTGGGTATTATTTTAAATGATAAACATGACAAGTTATTGCTGCAAGGAGCACAGGATGTTGTGGTTCTTACAATCATATCGTCCTGGTTTTGAACTTCCTCTTCTTCCTGAATGGCTGTTTGAGGTTCTGCATTGTTGTACTCTAGCATGACGGCAGTGGGTTCAGAACTACAATGTTGTAAGGCAGAAGTTGGTGGCTGAACACCTGCAAGTTGGCAACACTGTATAGGATCCTTCATCCACTTCTCCAGCAGCGCCTCTCTTGACCATTCTGAAACAGTTTTCAAACACAGGGAATAACAGTTGTATGTATTTTCATACCTAGCCACAGACTTTGCCTTCGCCAAAACACATCTTGTTTTATAGGTAGAAACTCTACAAGCCTCTAAACAAACTAATTAAAACTTATAACAATTACAATAAATTTTAAAAAAGGAGTGGAATAGATAGAGCCGACGCATTAAATAAATAAAATCTGCAACATTCCATTGCAATATCTAGTTACCTAAACTGGAGTGTATATACACAGATTTCAACTTCGTTAATCCACCTTTACCAAATACAGAAATTATAATTGTTGTTAGCTAATGCTGGATTTCTGAGAATGAAGTCATTAATCCTCTTGCTCTCCAATATTTTTCACTGATGGATGGGGCACTAGAAGTGGCCGGGCATATTTGAAGGTGGTCTTGGTCCATTTCCTCTTGCAGATCACACAGAGGACAGAGTGGTAAAGAATATATCCAAAGAAAATTATAATTTTACACGTACATTTTAAAAAATATATATATGTAAATAAATAAATAATGAATGAATAAATAAATTAATAAATGAATAAATAAGTAAATAAATGAGAGGTACAACTGGAACTTAAAAATTCAATGCCACAACTGGGATTCGAACCACAGACCCTCCGCTTACCGGGCGGACGCTCTAACCACTAACATATCATCCATATCTAAACAAGGCCCTCATCAGCAACGGTTATACACACAAGGAAATTACAAGAGCTCGCCATCCGAGGTACCCGACAGTCCAAGAAGACCGGAGGAAGCAAACCCTGAGTACCATCTATTTACCATACATCCATGAGGTAACAGACCGAATAGGAAGACTGCTGCAGCAGTACAACATTAGGACTATTTATAAGCCAACGAAGAAAGTCAAAGATTTATTTAACTCCGTTAAGGATAAAAGGCATCCACACTGCACAGCCGGTGTTTACAAAATACCATGTAGCTGTGGACAAGTATAAATAGGCACCACCATGCGGAGTATCAGCACTCGACTAAAAGAACACGAAAGACATAGCCGGTTGGGGCAGACGGACAAGTCAGCGGTGGCAGAACACTCTCTATTGTTCGGCCATGACGTGAATTACAAAGACACAGAGGTACTCTCAAGGACAAGCCACTACCAGGCTCGCTTGACTCGGGAAGCGATAGAGATTTTTAAGCATAAAAACTGCTTCAATCGAAAAGAAGAGAGACAACAGATAAGCAAAACATGGCTCCCGGCTCTAATAAGAGGGACACGGGAAGCCTTCTCTTTTATACCAGGATGAGAGACGTCCCATTTGCCAATAGCTGCCATGCTTCCCCCCCCCCTCCCCCCTCTACAGGCCATGCCCTCCCTCCATGTGCGACTATATATATAGCGCGCTGGAAGGCATAGCTCTCTAATATTTGGACTCGGGAGTTCACTAATTGGATCACCCTGAACATGCTGGACGCAGTTGTCAGCGAAACGTCGGAGGAAGGCAATCCAACTCGACCACGGCCCACAAGTCCGGAAAATCTACTTAACATAGTGAAAACCTCAGCACTTATATCGCTTTATTGCTGTTTTTGATTATGTAAATTTTTTCCCAAATGCTCAGTTCTATTGGTGAATTTAGAGATATTAACAATTTTATATTGAGGCCAATGTTGTGGTCTTCATTACCAAAGTGGTGTGCTACAGCAGACTTTTCCGTTTAATTTTATGTTCCTCTGATATTCCTTTAATCTGATATCTAAATTTCTTTTTGTTTATCCTATATAGCTTTTTTCACAACTATCGCAGTTGATTTGGTAAATTCCAGATTTTAGATTGTAAGGGATGGTATTGTTGAGTGGCTTGTTCAGCAGGTTTTTTAAACTGTATTTGTTTTGTGGTGTCAGTTTTATGTTTAGTTTTTTGAAGATTCTTTCAAATTTCCTGAAGGCCCAGGGATCGTAGTTGTTAATTAAGGAATTTGAGAATGAGTTGGAGTCAACTCAAAACATTGTCAGCTTTGCACCAAAGAACTTGCAATATTACTAAGATAAGTGAAGTTTTTAGTTTCTAATTTGTTCTTACTTTAGATTCCAGTTGATATTTGTGCGTGGTGTTAATGTAGCAAATTTCTGTAAGGTTAACGATGTCACTTATTTCTGTGGGGTCTATTGTAGTCTGAGTCAACCATCTCCTAATGAGTGTAGGTATTTTTTCCACCGGTATGCTGGTAAAAAGAGATTTAACATCAAAAGAAACCATTATGTGGCCTTCAGGGTTATTGTATTTCTGTAGGTATTTTATGAGTTCCAAGGAGTTGTTTTAAATGTTTTCCAAGGAAACAGAAGTCTATTACACAAATGCAACCTAAGTCTACAAGTTGTAGGAATAAATCATTGAACCACAGAAAACACTGGGTATTTTAGCTAGTTATTAAACAGAATAAATTATTAAAATAAAAGAAAAACAGTGGAAAAATTAATAAAAAGTTTAACACTAAATAAATGTTGGCTAAAAATTAAAATTAAATATTGTAAAGCAGATACCCTTAAATACGCATGCTATTACCTGTACTCAGTATTGTCCGTACTGCAGCTGCTGTGAGTCATGTCCTTCAGTGCCTTTGAGACACAACCAGATAATTGTGCATGTTTCTCCCCCGTCTCCCATGAACACTTTTGAAACTCCTGCGCAAGCATACTGAGACAGAATATTAAAAGACCCCAAAAGAAAATCATTTATGTGAATATTTGTTAAGAGTGTAATTTGTTTTTTGATGTTGGTATGAGATGGTTAAATGACGATAACGTGTTACTAATGTTCATTGTTACGAACAATTAAGTTTGTTTAAAGACATCACAAATAGTTCCATATTTAATTTTAATATATATTGTCACCGCGCCCGCCGCATCTAATTGCCGACAGCAGCAGTGTCACCCATCGCATTATTGTCGGCACTACCGCAAAGGAGCCGAAGGAAAGAGACAGAGAATGGCCGCACTGTTGGGGCGCTTGCCGAAAGAGAGAAAATATAGAAGCTTCTGGAATCCTCCGCTTTGTATTCCACCGCAATAACTGAACTTTCCAGAATAGTGCCTGGGAGATATAAATAGCGGTAAAGTGCCGACGGAGAGAAGTCAGACGTATGTGAAGCGTTGAGTAGTCGTGCCAACGGAAAGGACAGACATATGTGAAGCGTTGAGTAGTCGTGCCGACGGAAAGAAGAGACGTATGCAAAGGTTGAGGAGTCGTGCCCACGGAGAAGGGACAGTTTTGTGATGAATTTGGAGCCGTGCTGTGAGTGAATCGGAAAAGACTTTCTTGCTGTTGCAACGAGTGTAAAAAGTTACTGTTTACGGAAATAAAAGTGTATCTTTATCTAGACTACATCTGTCGTCTTTACTTTACACCCACCAAAGTCACACTGGTGTCAGAAGTGGAATATGACGATGGAGGCTACATTGGTGAGCTTTTTACAAGAGCTGAAAGCAGAGATGAAGACGGCAAACGACAACCTCGCTGCCGAGCTGAAAGAGATGAAGAGGGAGCTATCGGCGAAAATTGACGGGGGACTCGTCGTCGTGACGGAAGGCGCGAAAGTACTCGGCGAACTGGTTGATGTGAGGGAAGACGTGGAACAACTCGGCGAACTGGTTGATGTGAGGGAAGACGTGGAACAACTCGGCGAACTGATTGGCGTGACGGAAGACGTGGAAGAACTCGGTGAACTGGTTGATGTGAGGGAAGACGTGGAACAACTCGGCGAACTGATTGGCGTGACGGAAGACGTGGAAGAACTCGGCGAACTGATTGGCGTGAGGGAAGACGTGGAACAACTCGGCGAACTGATTGGCGTGACGGAAGACGTGGAAGAACTCGGCGAAAAGGTGGAAGACCTCTGCCAGCACGTGGACGTCGTGGAGGACGACGGGGAACGTCTTGGCGCCCTGGTAGTAAGAGTTGACGAGAGCGTCAAAGTACTGGATGCCAGGGGCAGACGGAATAGCGCGGACCGGGGGAGGGAGCACCTAGTGGCCGAGGCGACAGTTGCGCCCGTTTCAGATAACGAAAGTCTACGTCTCGGGGAAGACAAAGGGGCAGTTCAGGGACGTCGTCGAGGATCCCCTGGAGGAGTGTGTCGGGTACGTAACCAACGAGGATATGACGTGGAGGACGATCAGCAGGGAAGCGCACAAGCAAACGAGCAACACGCGAGAACCGACTTGGCGTGTGACATGGGGGAACCGTCGGAGCCATCCAATCATCTGACGCATAGTGCCGTGAACGGAAGAATGGTGGACATCATCTTGGACGGCAGGATACAGGAGAGGCCGTGCCGAGCACGAGTGAACACGAGTGCAGCGGTGTACGCGACTCGCGCGGATGTGGCGGGGTTTGCTGCCGGACCCATCGGAAGCAAGGTGGCTGCGAAGGTGCGCCAGAGAGGTCGGCGGACATGGTACCCAGTGAGCCGTTTCCAAGTGCGCAGGATGGCCCGTCAACACACCAGGAAGAAGGGCAACTGGACGAGGGACCGTCAAGACCGGCGGTACTGTTGCAGAATTTCGAAGCAGGATGGCATACATCGTCCTACCCGGACCAAGGGACACCATCCAACAGCGATACCTAGGATCGTGCCTCCTGGAGAAGAGGTTCGATGGGTTAGTCCACCGGGGCGCAAGGGAGATGCCGCAGTGATAGTGCTGGTCGGGACGACCAGCTCTGAGGAGGGAGCAGTGTCACGGCGCCCGCCGCATCTAATTGCCGACAACAGCAGTGTCACCCATCGCATTATTGTCGGCACTACCGCAAAGGAGCCGAAGGAAAGAGACAGAGAATGGCCGCATTGTTGGGGCGCTTGCCGAAAGAGAGAAAAGGATAGAAGCTTCTGGAATCTTCCGCTTTGTATTCCACCGCAATAACTGAACTTTCCAGAATAGTGCCTGGGAGATATAAATAGCGGTAAAATGCCGACAGAGAGAAGTCAGACGTATGTGAAGCGTTGAGTAGTCGTTTTGTTTTGTTTAATAACGTCCTCCAACATTGTGTCATATCGGACGAATTGAGTAGTCGTGCCGACGGAAAGGACAGACATATGTGAAGCGTTGAGTAGTCGTGCCGACGGAAAGAAGAGACGTATGTGAAGGTTGAGGAGTCGTGCCGACGGAGAAGGGACAGTTTTGTGACGAATTTGGAGCCGTGCTGTGAGTGAATCGGAAAAGACTTTCTTGCTGTTGCAACGAGTGTAAAGAGTTACTGTTTACGGAAATAAAAGTGTATCTTTATCTAGACTACATCTGTCTCCTTTACGTTACACACCCACACAAAAGTCACAATATGTATTAATATTAGAATTATATGTGTTCAGTCTTGATAGCAAAGGGAGAATGGTTAGGGATCGCTTCCCTAGCAATACGGGAACTATTTGATGGACGCATGCGCGGATGTATGCGTGGCAGTTGGAATGATAGACTCGCAACTAAAAGAATAGGGACTAGCGCCTAAGTGTTCAAGGTGATAGGACGTGTTTTGGTAGTGTGTGAACATTGTAGAACGTTTACCAGACTTTCATCAAGCTTTTGTTCCACTTTTTGAAAAAGTGGAAAGACTTAAATAATCTAAAACGGTGCTAAGAGGATTTATTTAAATGTAAAATAGAGAAAAAGTGTTAATAAAATAATACATTGTGGTGAAGAAACATTGTGTGATTTTTCATTCCATTCGTTACCACGTCCTGAGAAATAAGAGCCACATCGCTCAAACACGAAGCCCCACTACAATAAAAACAGCACCAATACTCATTACTTAATCCCGGATTCTAAGCAAAGTGCTTAACTTTTTTCACACTTTTAAGGATAAGCAGAGAGGTTCAGCAGTTTTAACCGTGTTTGTGCTTATGTGTGCTTATTTTGCAGGAAAACATTTTTGCTTACTTATTTTAAAAGGTTTAATTAAACAGCATATTTTACCCAAAACCCTATATTTAAAGCGCATATTTCACAGTTATCCATGAATTATCAGTGATTCACTATTTTCTCGGCTAAATGTATAAGAAAGAAATGCTAGGGTATAGCACAAATAATACTGCAAGGAAAAAAAAGCTTGCTGCGGTTGGCTAGAGAGTCAACTCATCAGGCAGTTATAGCCTGAGATATCACAATGACATGAACAAGGACAGTGATTTCCCGAGTTCCAAGCAGCAACAAGTTGTGCAAGAATCATATTTCTCCAAAATACCTGAAAGTTAAAAGCAGCTGCAAGCTCGAAATAATTCCTTGATACATTCACTTTCTCAGATTGGCAAAATTTCAGTAACACTGTCATCAGAAACACATGGGGTTGCAAAAATTGTGTTTGACAAACTGAATCAGGTGCTATGGAAAAATTCCAATTACAAAATACTGTATCAAATTTCTAGAAAGCTTTCTGGTGAAGAAACCCACATTGAACAGGAATTCACCGAAGGAGTGTATGTTTTTCTGATCTGCCTGTGACGTCATGTGACATTGAAAGAACATTTTCATACATAATCATTTTTACTGATAGACACAGGAAAACTTCAGGATGGCCTTCATTGTGTACTGTAACAGCCTTCAACAATGTAAGAGTTCCCGTGAATCTATTTACCATCACATTTCTGTACATTTGGTTTTGCTTAATTTGGTGCTGATGTTCTCATTTGTTTGCAATGGTTCACAATACTCATGGGAGATTGAGTGCATCCTGACTTGGTACCAAACCTGCAGAGCTAGTAGTCGGTAAGCTAGACGTACGGTGGCCCCACCTAGGTTACAGGTGGTCTTCCCAGAAGGATTGGTGCATGTGAGTGGTGTATCCACTTCCGTCCTCTGTGTAACAGAAGGGGAAACAAGGTAAGCTAGACGTACGGTGGCCCCACCTAGGTTATAGGTAGTCTTCCCAGAAGGATTGGGGCATGTGCGTGGGGACAGGTTCCCCTTCGTGTGAGTGGTGTATCCATTTCCGTCCCCTGTGTAACAGAAGGGGAAACAAGGTAAGCTGGACGTACGGTGGCCCCACCTAGGTTATAAGTGGTCTTCCCAGAAGGATTGGTGCATGTGAGTGGTGTATCCATTTCCGTCCCCTGTGTAACAGAAGGGGAAACAAGGTAAGCTGGACGTACGGTGGCCCCACCTAGGTTATAAGTGGTCTTCCCAGAAGGATTGGTGCATGTGAGTGGTGTATCTACTTCCGTCCCCTGTGTAACAGAAGGGGAAACAAGGTAAGCTGGACGTACGGTGGCCCCACCTAGGTTATAAGTGGTCTTCCCAGAAGGATTGGTGCATGTGAGTGGTGTATCTACTTCCGTCCCCTGTGTAACAGAAGGGGAAACAAGGTAAGCTGGACGTACGGTGGCCCCACCTAGGTTATAAGTGGTCTTCCCAGAAGGATTGGTGCATGTGAGTGGTGTATCTACTTCCGTCCTCTGTGTAACAGAAGGGGAAACAAGGTAAGCTGGATGTACGATGGCCCCACCTAGGTTATAAGTGGTCTTCCCAGAAGGATTGGTGCATGTGAGTGGTGTATCCACTTCCGTCCCCTGTGTAACAGAAGGGGAAACAAGGTATTGGCCCAATGGAAAGCCCTTCAGAAGGAGTGGCACCTAGATGCCACCTTCCCTGGTTTTAGGGGGAGAACTTTGCCTCTCCTGGTAGATCCCTCAGCTCATTAGTATATAAAGAGCTGGTTATTCAATGAAAGAAGCTATGAATAGAAATCCTGTGTTCAATACTCCAGCAAGCAGATTGCTATGCACACGGACAAGTCATTCTTCATATAAATATTATTGAAATACAACACCTGGTTTTTGCTCATTCTGTTTGTTGTTTTACTTGTATCTATTACACACCATTATCTCGAAGAAGAGCTTCTGCAGTGAACAATGGAATGTGCAGCATGTCCGAAGTCTCCACAAGCAGCTGATCCTTTGCTTCCTGCAGGTCCTGGGTTCGCAGCCCACTATACACTTCTTCCTGTTCTCCTGGACCATACAACTCAGCTTCATTTATTGTATCACTACTGTCCGCCTGTAAACAGAATATCTACAATCACAATCATACATAAACAAGCTGGGACTGCCCAGTGTGTTGGCATGCATGCATGCATAATAACACAGTTCAAACCCAGAGGTGGGGTATCACTACCTCCAGAAGGGAAGTAAAGGCAGTGGTCCCGTGTAGTAAGTTACCAAGTGTACAGTACGGTACTTTTCCTGGTACAAGTTGGGTGTATTACATATCTATCAGACATTACTTCATATCAATTTGTGATCATGTTTTATTAGATTCCACCCAAAAGTGGAAGAGTTGAACCTCCTTCAAACTTAGAGAGGATATATAACCTACGGAACATTAGTGTCTTCACAAACATTTGGAAGTTCCTTTTAAGTAGACTACAGTTCAGATTCATGTGATCACAAGTAATGTTATTTTGAACTCTTATATTGATCACAGTAACCAAACGCATGATCACAGTTTTTGATGACTATGTTTGAGTTAGTTAATTTGTTGTATTTTGTATCATGTTGCCCTAGCAATGCTACCAGTACTACTGTAATTAATGTACTCTACCAAAACTATCACAACAGCTCTAGATATCACACATATAACATGTACTATATACAGTAGAAGCCCACTAATCTGAATTGGGAGTATGGTCTCTTCGGATTCCAACATTTTATTTTTTTTTTTGAGTGTTTAACACCCACTTTTACTACATATGGCACCACAGGCGGCGACATTGATGATACTCATCCCAGCGCTGCTTCGTCCACCATGAATCCCACTGGGATCAAACCCAAACCGCTTTGTTCAGGATTTGGAAATGTTCAGATTATTCAAAAAATAAAAATGATGTATATAATGTATATAAATTTAGCTATAGGATTGGCAGCTACAAGGCAACATAACATAGTAATGTGAGGAAGTGAAAACTTTGTGATCACCACCTCAACCTGAGGACATAGCCAATCACATGCGATAGTGACTTCAGGTACTTCAGTTTGTTTCACTATTGTTAGCAATCATTCTATAATAATTTACGATTTTCACTCTAAGTAAATGTGAAAATGTTTAACAGCAACTTCATGCATTACGTACAAGCACATTGCCTGTAGCAAAGTGAGCAAAACATTTTGTTCCAATATATGTAGTTTCAAAAATGAGTTTCTTAGTTCTGTAATAAAAATGCTTTCTCTGCACTACAAATAAGCTTTTCATTGTTTTCTTTAAATTAAGGATTTTGTGTTCGGATTATCCGGAATTTCAGATTAGCAGTGTTCTACTTATTTTTCATTTAAAATTAAGCAAGTGATCTGTTACAAGATGTGAAAAGAGCATTAAAATGGTAACAAGCTCTTGTAATTCAAAGAAGAGGAAAAGGGCACAACAAGAATTGGAAACTGTCACGCAAACTCCTTAGATAACAAATAGAAAAGCTTTAAATTTGTAAGATGGACTATTTCAAAAATAAAAACACTAAAAAATATAATGGATACAAATTGTGTATTTTTGCATAGTAAGTCAAGCATGCTGTCTACCAGTCTTGCTACTGGTTGGTTCACATGCAGTCGAGTACTTACAAACACCATCCTGGACTCAAGCAGTTGGGCAATGTCATGGTGGTTATTCCTCATGGCCAGATCACAAGGTGTAAGCTTATCGTGGTTCTCGACGAACAGCGGCGAGCCATGATTCAGAAGCAGTTCCACACAACGCTTCAAACCCGATGTGGCAGCACAGTGCAGTGCAGTGTTGCCTTTCTGTGACAACCAGACAAGCTAGCTCAGTGCAACAAAGCTGTGCAAAGCAAATACGCCTGGCGAGAGGCCTGTTTGTATTACCTAGTACAAGCGTGCATGGCTGGCTTTACAGCAACTTTCTTGGCACCAGTGAGCAAGTGAGTGAGTGACTGTGTAGGGTTTAAGGGTCTGCCGACAACTAGGTCATTACGACCCCAAGTCAAAACAAAAAAACAGGAAAACTCACAACTTGTCAAGTCTTACCATTAAAAAGCTAAAAAGTGAAGTTTAAAACAGTTCAAACTTAAAAACTGATCAGTAAAACATAAGTTGTTAAAATGTTAGAAAAGTAAAACACTCTAAAAGGCTAAAAAAACTCTGAAATAAACTAGTTTAGTTTTGGTTTGGTTAGGTTTATTTCATCAGCATGTTCATATTACATATGATCCGTCCAAACTTACATGTCTATAAGAGATTACTATAAAAGCTACAGTGCTTTGCCATTGCATTATCAAATATAAAAATATTACATCCTTACATCAATAATTTTTTTTACACATGTTATGTAAAACAATTCCACCTTTTTTAGACTATAAGCTATGAATATGTACAGTGTTATACTTACATTCTTCCACACTATAGAATGCATTTTCCACTAAATATTTCTATATTGCTTTTAAACACATTTCTCTTATTAATTGACTCACCTTTTTGGTTTAAATTGATTATTACAACACTGTTTTCAAATTTCCAAGAAAGAAGATATTTCCCTTTGTTCTGTCTTTTATTTCTTTAAGTAATGCGTTGTAATTTTCTTTCCCATTACTTTCTATTGAGTGTTCACCTAAGTGCAGTTGTGTAGTAATTATGCTTGGTTTGTACATTGGAAGTATGCATACGATTATTGTTGGCTGTTTTGCTGCGGACTAATACATATTTCACGCTTTCATATACATGAAACAGTTAGTTTGAATATCTCCCTACAAGTATGCTTCTTCCTTTCTAGCTTCCCAGTTATTCTGATTGTCATTTGTATTACCTCTTCAGCTGAAATATTTCCTAACAGAGTTATACCCTACTTTATATGAGCATAATAAACCTCATCCAACCTGTGTCCTCATTATATACAAACCCCTGTGTATCTGTGCATTATATGTGGTTTCTAGTTTAAAAATGTATCTATAATAACTCCCAGAAAGTTTATGGTGAGTGCCTAAGGAATACTTCAACATCAACTGATTCTGTCACTTGCTCTTTCAGTCTCAAGTTAATCCATGCTGGGTTTTTTTTTTTTTTTTTTTTACATTTAATATTAGATCTGAAAATAATAAATACTCCTTCAAAATTCTTAGTATATTATTTGCTTTATTTTCTCTGCTGCAACTGATTCTCGGCACCATAAAGTATTTCCTTTATTATTTTTTCGGCTTCCATATGGATTCAATTGTTGCTCTCAGCTTCTTGACAAAATTTGCACTTTTCATTTACATTTTCACTGTTTTTCTCTGTCATCCATAGAATGGTTTGCATCCTCCTGCCTTTTCCAACTCTTGTCTCGAGTTTCCATCATGCGCAGTTTTCTTGAAATGGCACCCATGATGTTCCATTTTTGGTGTTTCTGTGTTGCTGCAAATGTCACCTACATTCTCTGCACTTTTCCTTTTTATTTTCTTTCTGATCCACCCCACACTATATTTTCCTGCTTTTCTGACACTTGCTTTGCTATGCACACAAGCCTGTCACCGTCTTGGGAACTAAATAGTTCAACTTTATCACACACACCTGAAGCAATATAATCACAATAATGTAGAAACCAACGGCTTCACTTATCTTAAATTGAGGTGTAAACATGGCACAGCCTAATATGTTTCAGCAGTTCCTTTCTGCCATTCTCAAGGTAAACTGACCTTGGTCAACCTTGCTATGAAACCGTCACATGCAAGTGATGACGTCACTCACGATTGTCACCCACACTGCCGTTATACGTACTCACCTCAGACCTCAAAACAAATTGACTAACAGAATCAATAGGCAGTATTTCAAAATTCATAACATGGTCCTATGTTTGAAAATGAATTTTTTTTTTGAAACTTCAAATCAATGGGTCCAGTTAATTGCTTTAATAATTTAATCTCTGGATTTATTTCATGATTAAGTGACCAAAACTGATCTGCCACAGCGGGTTTCTCTATATCTTTATACTTGGAGTTTCTAAAATGTTGCTTTATTCTGATTTTGAGATGACGTTTTGTTTTTCCAATGCACATAAAACTCACTTATCAAATCCAATATTCACAACAAACCTCAGCACTGTCTTTACAGGTACTGGGTGGTTGCCTAAAATTGAGCAGTGTATGACCCAGGGCACGGGACTGACGCTCACAAGCATGGACATGTACTACAGAGAATGGAACAACGCACTTGGCACAGACAGGTGTTGGATCACCACTCAAAGGTGTCCATGGGTTAAAATCACCTTTTCCCTCCTGGAATCGTTTACTAATCGTTTTGTTTACTAATGACAACTGTGTCTCTACCATACTCAAATCCTAAGTTACGCCTTGTTTAATTTCACTGGTCATTGTCAATTGACATCCATTCAACATAAATAAGCTTGAAAAATACTACGCACCTTCAATGAAAAACTTACCTATTAACATGAGCAATATAAACTAACCAAAATTTAGAGACTAAGCTTACTTATCTTTGATGCAACTTGTATTGAAGACAGGTCAAGGTTTCAACATTCTTTATCGACATAATCATTAATGTATTGTATTGCATTGCATTTATTTAGTCCATAGAAACATGATAGCTATGTTATATGTTATGTGAATAAAGATTCATGAAACAGGGGACCGAACCCATGTCCTCCATACCAGGGGCAGACACACTATGGAGATGGTCTTCATGAAACCTTGGCCTCTCTTTAACACAACTTACAACAAAGATAAGTGAAACTTAGTCTCCAGATATTTATTATATTTGTTGAACTGTGGACTATGGTAATCGTCACTCAACATTCAACACAGGTAAGTGAAAAATATCACCATTCCTTGCTCTTGCAGTGAACAAGCACCTTTTAAGTAGTGTTTCAAACTTGCTTCCCAGCTAGTTATGCAGCCTTTGCAACCGAGGACTGTTCAGGGGCCTAACAACAAGGCTGAGTACACCCTGCACCAGGTCTCCCCCCCTGGTAAGTAGCAGTGCTACCACCATGCTAAGGAGACAACACTGCAATTTTTCTACTTGCTTTCATTTAATATGTCTTAAATTCTTTTGATTACAGTTTTTAAAGCTTGTATTACTTTCTGCAATACATAGTTTATTGCAATTTAGACAATTTTGCAACAAAGTGACTGAAGACTTACTTGGTCCTGAGCTTGAAGGTCGACGCGCTCTCTTCCACCGCTGTTTAACGGCACTCCCCTCCATTGTAGCAGTAATGCTACACATGCTGCCCGTCGCTCTTGGGCCGAGAACGACTTCTGTTGACTGAGCTGACAGGCAGCATGCAGAGACGTCTCGTTGCATCCATTCTTTTTGTTTGGATTCCCACCCAGATCATTTAGAAAAGTCCTAAAACAAAATACCACTATACTCAATACATGTGTGACTTTGCAGAATGAGGAACATGTTTCAAAACGTCCAGCATTAATGTTGGTCTATTTGTTACCTCCAAACTTTCTCACATTAACAGTGCTTTGCAAGCCTATGTCACATTAGCCAGGAAGTTAAGCATACCATACGCCCCACAAGGAAGCTATAACAATACAAACTGACCCTACACACAAGAATAAAGCATATCTGCTGTACATCAAAAGTATTACTCACCATATTGGGAAACTTCTCAAAAAGCACGACATCCACACCATTTACAAACCCACATTGCAAATACAGAACATGCTACGCTCAGCAAAAGAACCCCTCTCTTCGGTGGATGTTTACAGAATTCTGGACTCGTGTGGTAGTGTGTATATAGTGACTGCTCAACACATTACAGAGCACAAGAGGTGCTGCCGTTTGGAACACATATTACTAGCGCCAGGGGAATACATTATACAGTAATCAGACCAGCTATCCTATCTTCCACTGTTCATTTCTATGCCTGTTTAAGTCCAGAAGCCATAGACATTTTCAAATAAAGATAACTTCAATAGGAAAGAAGAAACCAGGCGCCCAAATAAAGTATTATACAAAACACACAAGAAATCTGGAGACAAATCCAAGATCATACACCTCAGCCACAGTAATTGCCCAATCATAGACAATGAGCAAGTGCAGCCCATTCAGCAGGTGAATCAGACCAACTGGAGATAGTCGTGCCCACCCATGCTAAGTGAAGCCAAACGGCTCCAGATCAGTTGTCACCGAGACAAGACTACCAGAGTACTCACTGAACATGTCTAATGCAGCTTTAAACAAAACGTCTGGAAGGAGTTTTTCCACTAGACGTTGGCCCACAAGCCATTTTCTAATGCCTCATAAAGCAACTGCTCTGAAAGGATAGACAGAAATAGTGAACTATAAACATAACACACCTGAGCAAATGCTTCATGCCATGTTTTGCAGCATAATGCAATGCTGTGTTGTGATGATGGCTGTCTCCATAGCTCAGGTTGGGATCCAAGTTCTTCCTCAGTTCTGGAGAACTCTGGAACACCTGTAAACAGAGATGCCATAAAACCCAACAAAGAGAGAAAAGTATCACAAATACTGAAAATCTGAAATGTTTCATAAGCACGGCTGCAATTTTAGTACAAGTAAGAAATGGTACCTTCTTATAGTTGTAAAACATGTTCCATAATGAGCAAACATAATAAAATATACTCTTTAACTGTACAAGTGTGGTAGATATGTAAAGTAAGTTAGAAAAATAAAGGAACTGTGCATGTTTTTTATGAATGTTACATTGGTTCCTTCTACACAATATGGAAGATTGCTGTTGTTCAGCCTCGAGTGCTAAGGTTACTTATAATTCATAGCAGCTAAAACACAAGTAGCTACTGTAGACCTGTAAGGAGAAAACATGTGAAGGGTGTTCTACTATCTGGAGAGGAAAGGGGAGGCAGTAGCACAGGGCAGCTCACAATCATGTCATAAACAGATCTTTCATCTACATTAACTGTGTTCCAGTCACGACAATGTTATGGTTAAGAGTTTCAACATACTAGGGCCGTCCCACAAGTACCCAAACTAACGCAACAATCATTACTTCTATACATAGTCTTCTTTCAGCTTGATACAGTTTTCCCAGCGAAGCTATTGTGTTTATAGTGAGAACTGTCGAGCTCTGCAGAACAGCCATCAACTGCAGACTCTGCCTCTTCATTGTTGGCAAGTCTTTTACTACCAAGCCATTTCTTCAAGTTTGGAAACAGAAAATAACCAGAGAGTGCTAGGATGCATGACGAAACAAATCACATTTTAACTCATTGTTTATTTATGCCAACAATCTTACTGTTGGTGTTTTTAAACACACAATCCATGTGTTGCCAAAGTTTGAGAGATAGAATCAGACACAGATCTTCCACTTTGCACGGCAGTTCTAACCACTCAACTACTGTGACAACTTGCCAGTATGACATTGAATTCTCTGACCAATTTGTATTTTTCTCATATCTTTACCATTTAAAGTTTATTTAATCCAGGAAAGTACTTATGATTGTAAGTCGCCCTTGGGGTACTTACCTCAGATGTGAGATTCCCTTTGTGATCTACATGGAAAAATACCAATCAGTTCGGGAGTCCAATGTCATACTCGCAATTTGTCACAGTAGCTCAGTGGTTAGAGTAGCTGCACATGGAGTGGAAGGCCTGTGATTCAAATCCTGGCTATGGCATTGAATTTTTTAGTTCCAATTCTACCTCTCATACTTTAACTCGTTGATTTTGGCCATGGTGATAATGGATGTGTGAACTGATGCATTGTCTTCATGAAACAAAATTTTCTTTTTTGCTAAATGCAGCCTTTTTGGTTGATTTCATCACTGAAAGGCTGCAACAAATTTACATAATACTCGCTATTGATTGCTTTCCCTTGTTGGAGATAATGAAAATTATCCTATGTGCATCCCAAAAAGCTGGTACCTATACACGGAACTGTCTTTGAAGCTGATTCTGCGCCCGCTTCGGTAGCGTGATGGTTAGTGTGTCTGCCTCACGTTCAGGAGGTCGCGAGTTCGAATCTCGCTTAGGGTAAGTTATCCGGGTAAGGGTTTTTTCCGAGGTTTTCCCTACCCTGAGAAGACGAATGTTGGGTAACTTAAAGCTCCATGGACCTAGGGCTCATTTGAGCATCATTTCACCCATTTCATTTGATTCATTCGTCCGATATGACACAATGTTGGAGGAGGTTAATTTAAAAAAAGAAAAGAAAAAAGCTGATTCTGCCCTTTCAATCCACTGTTTTGACTGTTCCATCATCGTGATGGGCCCATGTTTCATCCATGCCTTATGAACTGATGCAAAAACTAGTTTTATTGAGGCGAAGCATCCCAAACATCCTGACAATGCTGTTTTTGTTCCATTGTGAGCAAACATGGCAGCCATCTCGGACACAGCTTTCTCATGTCCAAACTCTCAGTCAGTATGTAATGTACAGCACTTTTGGAAATGCCTGCAATGTCTACAGGCTAGTGCACTTTCACTCGATGGTCATCCAATAACATTTTGTGGATTTTCTTTACAATTACTGGCATGGCCATCTAGGTCAACCACTGCAATGTTCATCTTGACAGCTCATATAGCCTCACTTAAACTCCACCACCAATATTCTACTGTTGTAAATGAAGGAGCAGTCTCCCCCAGAGTAGAATCTAGCTCAACTTTAATATTAGTCAGACTAAGACCTTTTAAATGAGAATATTGTATAACATAATGATAACCAGTTTTATCCAAGTTTACAAATTTGCTGAGAGCATTCACTATTGTTGTAACTAGCACATACCTGCATAGCTGCAAATTCATCTCCATGCTGAAGATACTTCTTGAACTTGGAGGAAGCACTACCCATTGTGGAGTAAACGGATGGAGAGCCACTCTGGACAACACATACACGTTTGTCCAGTCAGTGGCTGTTGCGTCAAGAGATCACTCCTGCTAGACCAAACACAAACAAATTTAATCACAGCTAGTCTAGTTGCCTCAAGTAAAAATGACAGCAATAATGTTGTGACATGGCTTCAGACTTCTCCATATAAACTGATACTCCTTGGTTTTCAAGAACGTTGCCATGGAGACACTTAGTAAGAGTGTTGAAAAAAGTTAGAGCTGAAATATTGTGTAATAGATAAAGAGTTTAATAAGTGTAGTTGTACTAATTCGCTTATGTGAGCCATACCTGTTGTAAATTAAAGAGAAAATAAATAACAGAAAATTTAACATTGCTACACTGGTGTCAGAAGTGAGACGAAAGCTACAAAAGAAATAGAAGTGCAACGTAAAAACCACGATGGAGGCAATGCTAGAAAGAATATTGGCTAGTGTAGCAGAACTAAAGATGGAAATGAATGAGATGAAGATAGAAACGAATAAAGGCATGAACAAAATGGGAAGCGAAGTAACAACAGTGAATTCAGCAATAGAGAAGATCGAGGTGAAAATGGAAGGTGTAAAGGAAGAAATGAACACAGAAATGAACCCCGCAATGGAGTAGATGAAGACGGAGCTATCGGCAGAGATTGAAGGACAACTGACTGGGATGAGGACAGCAGTAGAACAACTCGGTGGGAGGATGGGAAACCTTAACCAACGCGTTAGTGCAGTGGAAAATGTTGGTGAAAGGCTTAATGCCTTGGAAGGCAGAGCCGATGGCAGGACCAAGGAACTAAAAGCCAGGATGGAACAAATAATTGGCGAAAAGCTTAAGGATCCAAAGTTTGAGAAGCCAGGACGCGATACAACATCTGCACGCGTCAAGCCGCCTAAGTACTATAGGACGACAACTTTTGAAGTCTTCCGCCAGCAATTCGCCAACGTTACCACCCATAACAGATGGTCAGCAGGAAAAGAAGTCGCTCACCTAACAGCTAGTCTCCAGGGACGGGCGACCGAGGTGCGGAACGCGACACTTGGGAGCTGCAACAGCCGGGGGAGACGCTGCAGGGAGTTCGCCCTGGCCGTTGAACAACTGGTGAACCTCCCGGCCGGGTAAGTGTCGGAGGAAGCTGCCTACTCGTTCGTCGATAGGTGGCGTGACGCCGAGATACGTCAGCGCCTGATGCTAAGCGACTACAAGACAGCCGCACCAAGAACGGAGGCGGCCAAGGTAACAACCAGCCCAACATCGAAAACTAGGAGTATTCGATACGACGGAGATTGTGGAATCACCCAAGGACGACGACGCAGACCTTTCAATGGTGTGTGCTGGGGGTGCGGCCAGCGAGGACATCTGATGAAGGACTGCCCGCATCCGGTTGACGAGCAAGCGGAAATGAGCACCGGCGTGACGAACGGCACGTCGGGGCCGTCATCGTCGACCGCTCGGGTGATGCTGCGCACCTTGTGTAGGTGCATGGATGACAGTCTCATCGCGGATGGGCGGATACGGGGAAAGCGGTACCAGATATTAGTGGACACGGGTGCAGCCGTGGCCGTGATCCGACCTGATGTGGCGAAGGGGTTGCCATCGAGGAAACCAGAGCGGCCCTACCAGATAGTGACGGCATTGGGCGACACGTTGCCTATGGAGAAGGCCTGGCTAGAGTTGACTTTGGGATACAGCATTGTGAGTTTGTGGATGTTCGTCGCGAGGGTCGCCGAGGAAGTGATATTGGGACTAGAGACGCCCTCATGAGCCACGACGCCGCGGTCGACGAGTGCAGTGGTTTTCCACTTTGGACTTGAAATCGGAATACTGGCAGGTAGTTCTCGACCATGGAAACAAAGGAAAGACCGCATTCTCGAAAAGTCAAGGGCTATGGCACTTCTCCGTTATGCCCTATGGCCTCTGTAACACGCCAGCAACCTTCCAGCGCCTCATGGAGTCGATGATGAGGGGCTTGACTTACGATGCCTGCCTGCTATTCCTGGACATCATCGTAATTGGCAGCACCTCTGAAGATCATCTGGAAAACCTGAGCAAGGTGTTACGGAGGTTACAGGCCGCTAATCTGAAAATGAACGCGAAAAGTGCCACCTGTTCAGCAAGAAGGTCCACTACTTGGGCCATATAGTTTCACCTTCAGGGTTGGCCACGGATCCGGAGAGGGCTCAGGCCGTGAAAGACCGGCCTCTTTCGAATGACAGACGGCAGCTGCAATGTTTTCTGGGACTCTGCAACTACTACCGCCGATTCGTCAGAGACTTCTCCAACATCGCGAAGCCTCTGACTCGTCTAACGGAAGAACACACTTTGTTGCGCTCCTGTTCTAGGTTTCCCCCAAGCGGACTGCGATTCATCGTGGACACTGATGCTAGCGACAGCAGAATTGGATGTGTGCTATCCCAGGTCCAAGCTGGACAAGAGCGGGTGATAGCCTACTACAGCAAGGCACTCTCCAAGGCCGAGAAGAACTACCATGTTACCCGGCGTGAGCTCCTGGCAGTGGTGAAGTCGCTGGAACATTTCCATAAGTACTTGTACGATCGGTCATTCTATCTGAGGATCGACCACTCCGCCCTCACTTGGCTGCTGAGCTTCAGGCCAGGGCTAGACAGACCTTTGGGTCCAGAGGCTTCAGGAGTACAACTTCACCTCAGAACACAGGAAAGGACGGAGCCACTCTAATGGGGATGCTTTGTCGAGGAGACCTTGCCCGGAGGAATGTGGCCACTGCAACAGGGTGGGAGAGAGGGAGTGTGGCACAGCTGTTCGCGTGATTTCAGCGGTGCCTGCGGACGGACACCCATTTGGAACCCCTTCTCCAAGAAGTGAAGGCAGGAACCCGGCCGAGCTGGGAGGACGTCGCCCCCAGGAGTAGCGAAGATAAGTCCTACTGGGCAAAATGGGACTCGCTGAAGATGAAGGACGGTGTGTTGTACCGGATCTGGGAGTCAACGGACGGAAAAATGCAAAGAGAGCAGCTGATATTACCTCGGAGTAGGGTTATGGAGGCCCTGGAAGAGGTACATTCTGGTTCATCCGGAAAGCATCTTGGGCCCAACCGCACGATCGACACACTGCGACAAAGGTACTGTTGGTTGAGGTTAAGAGCGGATGCTGAGAGGTGGTGCCGCCAATGTCATATGTATAATGTTGGAGACCCATTCGAGCGCATCGCCATTGATGTAGCTGGATCATTTCCTATCTCCGATAGGGGCAACATATATCTGCCGGTGGTCATGAACTATTTCACTAATTGACCAGAGGTATATGCCGTCCCGAACCAGGGAGGCCAAGACCATCGCGGACTGTGTTGTGGAAGAACTGTTCTGCCGCTTTGGAGTGCCGCTCAAATTACACAGTGACCAGGGCACAAACGTCGACGGCATGGTCGAGAAGAAGATCTGAGGAAGGTCGTGCCCAACCATCAGAGTGACTGGGATGTCAGGATACCACTTTTCTTACTGGCCTATCGTTCGTCTACCCATGGCACCACCAATCTTGGTCTTTGGGTGAGAATTGCGCCTCCCATGCGACCTGATGTTTGGCAGTTCCCCCGGAATCGCACAGTCAGCAGTCGATTACGTGGAGAACCTAGTGGATGATGCACACGAGACGGCCCGTCAGCACATACAGCTAGAGAGCGAACGCATGCTTACGGTTCCAGCAAGGAGATTTGGTGTGGCTGTTGCAACAAGCATGGCAAAGACCGCAGCGCGTAGTGAAGCGGATCAACAACGTAGTGCACCGCATTCAGAGGCTGCCGCGTGGGACACTCGGATCATCGGGACGACCACCAGCGCTGAGGAGGGAGCAGTGTGACATGGCTTCACACTTCTACATATAAATTAATACTCCTTGGATTTCAAGAACGTTGCCACGGCGACAGTAACAGAGTGCTGAAAAAGGTTAGAGCTGAAATATTGTGTAATAGAAAAAGAGTTTAATAAGTGTAGTTGTATTAATTCGCTTATGTAAGTCGTACCTGTTATAAATTAAACAGAAAATAAATAACGGAAAATTGAAAATGTTACAATTTTTACTCAAGTTGGTAGACCTGTTAACCAAATTAAATTCATGCAAAGTGCATTAAAATGAGGTGGAAGTTACAGAGGAAACAGCATATAGGAATACCCCAAGAACCAATTGACATTTTCCTCCATTATGGCGCGATCTGGCTTTATTTGGTGATATTCCATGTGTAACACTGCAACTGTTCATCATATAGGGTGTCCCAAAATTAGTCCGACAAACCTTGGGAGCTGATACATAGCATTATTTTAAACACTTTTTGTTAAGGAAAGTTTTGTGCTACGGTGCTCCGTTTAAGCACTGGACGAGTTAATGTCTCCCACCCAGTTTTAGTATTTCCAGCAAAATCAACAATGCAAATTAATACAAACCTAGTGAAGTTGCAGAGAGAACCTAGTGAAGTTGCAGAGAGAACTTAGTGAAGTGGCAGTGAGAGCTTTGTGAAGTTGTAGTGAGAGTTTGGTGAAGTTGTGAGAGATTGGTGAAGTTGCAGTGAGAGCTTTGTGAAGTTGTAGTGAGAGCTTGGTGAAGTTGCAGCGAGAGCTTTGTGAATTGGTAGTCAGAGCTTGGCGAAGTTGTAGTGAGAGCTTGGTGAAGTTGCAGTGAGAGCTTGGTGAAGTTGCAGTGAGAGCTTTGTGAAGTTGCAGTGAGAGCTTTGTGAAGTTGCAGTGAGAGCTTTGTGAAGTTGCAGTGAGAGCTTAGTGAAGTTTCAGTGAGAACTTAGTGGAGCTGCAGTGAGAGCTTGGTGGAGCTGCAGTGAGAGCTTGGTAAAGCTGCAGTGAGAGCTTGGTGGAGCTGCAGTGAGAGCTTGGTAAAGCTGCAGTGAGAGCTTGGTGGAGCTGCAGTGAGAGCTTGGTAAAGCTGCAGTGAGAGCTTGGTGGAACTGCAGTGAGAACTTGGTGGACCTGCAGTGAGAGCTTGGTGGAGCTGCAGTGAGAGCTTGGTGGAGCTGCAGTGAGAACTTAGTGGAGCTGCAGTGAGAGCTTGGTGGAGCTGCAGTGAGAACTTAGTGGAGCTGCAGTGAGAGCTTGGTGGAGCTGCAGTGAGAACTTAGTGAAGTTGCAGTGAGAGCTTGGTGGAGCTGCAGTGAGAGCTAGGTAAAGCTGCAGTGAGAACTTAGTAAAGTTGCAGTGAGAGCTTGGTGAAGTGGAGGTGAGAGCTTGGTAAAGCTGCAGTGAGAGCTTGGTGAAGTTGCAGTGAGAGCTTAATAAAGTTGCAGTGAGAACTTAGTGAAGTTGCAGTGAGAGCTTGGTGAAATTGCAGTGAGAGCTTGGTGAAGTTTCAGTGAGAGCTTGGTAAAGCTGCAGTGAGAGCTTGGTGAAGTTGGAGTGAGAGCTTGGTAAAGTTGCAGTGAGAGCTTGGTGAAGTTTCAGTGAGAGCTTGGTAAAGTTGCAGTGAGAGCTTGGTGAAGTTGCAGTGAGAGCTTAGTGAAGTTTCAGTGAGAGCTTAGTGAAGTTGCAGTGAGAGCTTGGTGGAGCTGCAGTGAGAGCTTGGTAAAGTTGCAGTGAGAGCTTGGTGAAGTTTCAGTGAGAGCTTAGTGAAGTTTCAGTGAGAGCTTAGTGAAGTTGCAGTGAGAGCTTGGTGGAGCTGCAGTGAGAGCTTGGTGGAGCTGCAGTGAGAGCTTGGTGGAGCTGCAGTGAGAGCTTGGTGAAGTTTCAGTGAGAGCTTAGTGAAGTTTCAGTGAGAGCTTGGTGAAGTTGCAGTGAGAGCTTGGTGGAGCTGCAGTGAGAGCTTGGTAAAGCTGCAGTGAGAGCTTGGTGGAGCTGCAGTGAGAGCTTGGTAAAGTTGCAGTGAGAGCTTGGTAAAGCTGCAGTGAGAGCTTAGTGGAGCTGCAGTGACGGCTTGGTAAAGCTGCAGTGAGAGCTTGGTGGAGCTGCAGTGAGAGCTTGGTAAAGCTGCAGTGAGAGCTTGGTGGAGCTGCAGTGAGAGCCTGGTAAAGCTGCAGTGAGAGCTTGGTGGAGCTGCAGTGAGAGCTTGGTAAAGCTGCAGCGAGAGCTTGGTAAAGCTGCAGTGAGAGCTTGGTGGAGCTGCAGTGAGAGCTTGGTGGAGCTGCAGTGAGAGCTTGGTAAAGTTGCAGTGAGAGCTTGGTAAAGCTGCAGTGAGAGCTTGGTGGAGCTGCAGTGAGAGCTTGGTAATGCTGCAGTGAGAGCTTGGTGGAGCTGCAGTGAGAGCTTGGTGGAGCTGCAGTGAGAGGTTGGTGGAGCTGCAGTGAGAGCTTGGTGGAGCTGCAGTGAGAGCTTGGTAAAGCTGCAGTGAGAGCTTGGTAAAGCTGCAGTGAGAGCTTGGTGGAGCTGCAGTGAGAGCTTGGTGGAGCTGCAGTGAGAGCTTGGTGGAGCTGCAGTGAGAGCTTGGTAAAGCTGCAGTGAGAGCTTGGTGGAGCTGCAATGAGAGCTTGGTGAAGTTGCAGTGAGAGCTTGGTAAAGCTGCAGTGAGAGCTTGGTAAAGCTGCAGTGAGAGCTTGGTGGAGCTGCAGTGAGAGCTTGGTAAAGCTGCAGTGAGAGCTTGGTAAAGCTGCAGTGAGAGCTTGGTGGAGCTGCAGTGAGAGCATGGTAAAGTTGCAGTGAGAGCTTGGTAAAGCTGCAGTGAGAGCTTGGTAAAGCTGCAGTGAGAACTTAGTGGAGCTGCAGTGAGAGCTTGGTGGAGCTGCAGTGAGAACTTAGTGGAGCTGCAGTGAGAGCTTGGTGGAGCTGCAGTGAGAGCTTGGTAAAGCTGCAGTGAGAGCTTGGTGGAGCTGCAGTGAGAGCTTGGTGAAGTTGCAGTGAGAGCTTGGTGAAGTTGCAGTGAGAGCTTGGTGGAGTTGCAGTGAGAGCTTGGTGGAGCTGCAGTGAGAGCTTGGTAAAGCTGCAGTGAGAGCTTGGTGGAGCTGCAGTGAGAGCTTGGTGAAGTTGCAGTGAGAGCTTGGTGAAGTGGTGGTGAGAGCTTAGTGAAGTTGCAGTGAGAGCTTGGTAAAGTTGCAGTGAGAACTTAGTAAAGTTGCAGTGAGAGCTTGGTAAAGTTGCAGTGAGAGCTTGGTAAAGTTGCAGTGAGAACTTAGTGAAGTTGCAGTGAGAGCTTAGTGAAGTTGCAGTGAGAGCTTGGTAAAGTTGCAGTGAGAACTTAGTGAAGTTGCAGTGAGAGCTTGGTAAAGTTGCAGTGAGAACTTAGTGAAGTTGCAGTGAGAGCTTAGTGAAGTTGCAGTGAGAGCTTGGTAAAGTTGCAGTGAGAACTTAGTGAAGTTGCAGTGAGAGCTTGGTGAAGTTGCAGTGAGAACTTAGTGAAGTTGCAGTGAGAGCTTGGTAAAGTTGCAGTGAGAGCTTGGTAAAGTTGCAGTGAGAGCTTGGTAAAGTTGCAGTGAGAACTTAGTGAATGTTACAACACAGAAACAACTTAATGACTTTTTTAATCTCCACCTTGCTACCTTCATTTGTGCATTATTTTCCCTAGTCTAACTTGCCCTAGCATATTATTGATTTTAATACTGCCAATTTGTCCTTCTTTCGTTGGAGTTCTAATTGTTATTTAAGCATGTTACATACAATTTACCAAACAAGTGTTTCTCTTCACATTACAATGAAACATGACTCACCTAGTTCCGTTTAATTTGGAAAAAGCCTTTGTCATGGTTAACATCCAAAAGCTGCACCCAATAATATGATGAAAAGCTTTTCTGAAACAAAACAATGAACAGACATGCAATGCCTATGCTCCAGTGCATGAAGGAGTGATTGACACACTGATTCTACTGTCCAGGTTGCACTATTCTCCACTGTATACCTGTGGTAAACATGTATTACTAGAAGTCCGCACGAGCCAAGGGCAAGCCCAACAAAAGGTTATAGTGTACCATCCGGCCTGGGCATCAGTGTCATTTTGTTTTAAGGTCTGTGAAATTTGAAAAAGGGCCACTTTTTTAAATTTTTGTAAGCTTTCATGAAAACTGCTCCTGTGTGTACATAGTTTTCAACCAAGGGCATTTCAACTTCTGCAGCTAACCAATGACATAATACTACAAAAGTTAGATTGTCTCTTTTTTGCAACTTATATTGTTTGGAAGAAAAAATGTTTTGGAAAATAGTTTAATACAATTTCAAAAAATCTATTAATTTTACAAATCCCTTTTTTGAATAAACACTTTTATATTAAGGTCCAACAAAAGTTTAAGCCCAGATTTAGTCCCTATGGTTTGAACAATGTGCCAAGGGGCATTTTTAACACATTCATGTGTCAGAAAATCATAAGTGGGCAAAAAATGGAGATAAAGTTTAGCAAGCATATAATACAAAATGCAGTATAGAGCTGACATGTGATTCAGTTATTACCAGTGTGCTTTATTATTTTGTCCTATACTTAGTCACAAAGTGTATTACGGCTCAGTGAGCTCGCCAAGTGAAAGTGCAATTTGCAGGTGATCTGCAATTTCTATCTCTGGGCGAAAGTGTACCAGACAAACCCACGTACCCTTGCCAGCATTATTTAACGTGAACTTGGTGAGTGTTGGATAGTTTCCTAAGGACAACTACGGTGGCCAGTTTGAGCATCTCATTTAATAACATTGGTACGTAAAGCCTTTAAAAGTATTTTAAAAATGTTGTTGTTGTTGTTTTCTAGTGCCTTGCATCTGGCAATGAAGCCATTAGCATTCGTGCTTTCCAATACTTTTGAACTGTAGTTTCTTCTGATCTTAATGCTTCACAGGTCTTCAAGTGGTCTTCATTCATTTCTGCTGGATCGTTACACAGGACACATATTGGTGAGGCTGAGATACCTATTCTGTAGAGATGACTTGCTAAGCAGTCGTGATTTGTCAATAGTCGGAAGGCTGCAACCGTTGTTTTCCTTGGTCTCTGGGGGATTATATCTGGATTGGAAAGTAGTGTAATCCATTTTTTATCTTTGGCATTTGTTTCTATTTCTTGTAGGTATGAATGACAAAAATTTTTAATGATCAAGCGTTTTATTGAGGAATATGAGAAATTGAATTTAGACTTTTGTGTTATTGTTGTGGCTTTCTTTGCAAGTGTAAAAAAAATGTTGTATGCTTTCATTCGCACCGTTCTAAGACAGTGGCAGTCTGTGCCAAGCGCCGAGGACGCATACAGCCAAAACACAGCATAGCTAGTTCAGAGTCTTTTGGATCACCCGTTAAATGCTTATATTAACTGATATTTAATATTTATGTTAATGTATTATGTACAAATATTTATGTTAACTGTAAAATTTGTGTACAAATGGAATGTGTGCTCTGTAGTAACAAGCCTTGATACCAGTTACAAACCTTTGTTGTAGGTAAGTATACAGTCGCTATGTGATGCCTTTAAAATGGAATGTTCTTGCATCATCACAACAAAAAACTAATAGCAACTTCAAAAATTCAAAACATTAATAAAGAATACTTCAGAAATGGTTAACGGAGAAAAATTTGACAAATTGTGTGTTTTAATGAGATGTAGGTACATTTTTTGTATAGTGATATTTTGCATATCTCTTAAGAGTTTACCAGTTATACAAATGTCATTCATTCAGAATGAAAAGAACTTCAGGGACTACTCACAGAAAATTCAACTTATACATTTCACATGTAATACAAATATCTTGAACACATGGTTCTTTTAATCAATATCATAAAGATCCTTTTTAACAGTAAAAATGATAAAAGTTTTACATTTTAGTAATTTGAGATGCTGAATTTTTGTGCTTATCTTTGGAAGATACTGGAGTGTGTGTGTCTCTCTCTCTCGCCTGGTGTCTTTGCGAGAGTATGGCAGAATAGGGCACGTCAATGCACTCTTTGTGTTAATCACAATGGGCATACATTCCAACATTTACTTTGTATAGTAAAGCTGTGATTAACTGTAAACAGTGAGATATTTGTGTTCTGCATTTGTTTCTTGGATTAAGATTGTGTGCCTTACTCCTACTTGTAAAGTTTGTGTAGCAGAAACAGCTTTTTCTGTGTGTATGTGATAATTTGTGTATGTAAGGCCATCCCAAATGTAAATATAGGAAATAAAGAATAAAGGAAAAAATGAAAAGACAACCAAAAGAGTAATTTAACTACAATATGTTGTCACTCTTGTAAACTCCTGAGATATTCAGTTGTTTATCAACATTATAAAATGATTTATAATGTAATATGAGAAAGCTATTACATAACAATAGTAAAGAAGTGATTGAAAGTAAAGTATTTCAAATGAAAATAAACTCATTTACGCACTTCACAGTACCTGTATGTGTTTGGAGAGTCCATTGCTCTTTTCTGCAGGATTCAATGTTTCCTTTCATTTTCCTAATATATTTAATGTGAGAATCTAAGCATTTATGGTATATAGTCCTCACTTTTGCCTTGGAAGGATTTTATCCTGCAAAGTTGAATCTACTACATTCTAAATGTGTTTGTTTTGAGGGCCCTCAGCACATAGGTACTGTGGGAACATGGAGCAAAATTACACTTTTGCAGAATTAGCTGACATGCATCTAGTGTATGGCGAAGCAGGACGTTGTTCTGCAATAGCTGCATCAGACTACTTTCAAATCTGTAGATTGGTGTTTGCGAGAACGTGGATCTGTGGTGGCAAATAAAGCAGATTGCTGTGCAAGACGTACCCATCGCACTCCGGAGTTTATTGGAACAGAAACCGTCAACCAGCACCCATGCTATTGCACAGACAATAGGCATCAACCACATAAGAATATGGCAAGTTTTGCATGAGGAACAGCTCTACCCCTTCCATTTGCAAAAGGTGCAAGCCTTAACTGTGGAAGACTGCGAGTTACACTTGCAGTTTTGCGAATGGTCCTTAAGGAGCCGCTGGAACTGTTTTCATTGGTGTTGTTCACCGATGAAGCTACGTTTACCTGCGATGGGCTGATTCTAAACTACAACAACAGTCACAAATGGGCATACAAAACTCCCTTGCCACTGTTCGGAAAGGCCAGCAACAACAGTTAAGGTGGACATAGGTTTCTGACCACATCATTGGGCCATATCTTCTTCCTCCTCAACTGCGTGGCAACACTTATAAAGGATGTGCTGCCGGCCCTTTTGGAAGAAGTGCCACTTGATATTTGCGCTCAACTGCATTTCCAACACCACAAAGCTCCTGCGCATTATGCTATATGCGTACGGGAGCATCTTCTACAACTGTTGGATTGGAAGAGGCAGTTCCACATGCCCTGACCACCCTATTCGTCAGATTTCAACCCCCTGGATTTCTTTTACTGGGTCATCTTCACACTATCGTGTATTCATCATTAATTGATTCTGAAGAGATGCTGGTTGCCAACATTATTGCAGCCAGTGATGAGATTCACAACACACCAGGGTTTGTGAATCATTTCTGCGTTGATGTCACCTATACACCGATATTAGAAGTCACCATTTTGAGCAGTTTCTTTTATATCTGAGCCTACGCATAATTTGTTTCCTTACCTTTGTTCTACTTGTATCTACCTAGTGTGTTGTAATGTTAATATCAATTCAACTTTTGTTTATAATAATTCAGGCTCTTTCAAGAGTTTATCAATTGTTTATTTGTTTGTAAGCTGTTAGTTAAGCTTGACCCATCTGTTTAAGCACATATGCAGTGTGTATCTAATATTTAGGTTGTGGAAGAGAAAATAATAGTTAAACGAATTTGAAATAAAAAGTTAAACATTGGTTAAATGAAAAATGACAACATGACGAATATTTCCTGCAAAACAAATTAAACACAGCATGTGCTTAAGAGAGAACAAAAAAAATATGAGGCCATGAGGATTCGAACCCGAGCTCTTGAACTTTCAAGCTACGAAAGCCATCCATTTGTTTTCTCCTCTTACATTACAACTAGAGCAGATATGATCAGTGGCGTGCATACCCCCAAACAATTTAAGGCACAAGGACCTGGGTTCCATCCCCGGTACCAGCGTGGGGATTTTTCCCCCGCTGAGAGATCTGACACTCAGCCTCACTAGGTCCCAGAGGGGCCAATTGAGGAGCTACTTGATGAAGAAGTAGCGAAACCAGGTCGTGAAGGCCGCATAACCAGTTGGGAGGACTCAGGGCACTGACCACATCCCAACCTCCAATACTGTTCCCCACTCATGATGCCTGTAGTGGCCAGGTGGCAAGCCTTGGCCCTTAATGGGCTGTTGTGCTGGAGGTTTAGTTTTACTTTCTCTACTGGTAAGCAGGGGAAGTATTGTATTCCACCCAAAAATTTGAAGTCGAGATTTCACCGGAAATATGTTTTAAGGCTCCCTGAATCCAAAAAAAGCATTTTTAGAAAGAGGTCCGTGTGTGTGTGTGTCTTATCTGTGGACAGCATAACTCAAAAACAAAAAGTTGGTATTTAAGTTTAATGTCTTTCAAGGATGCAAATTTTTATTTTCTTGAAAATAATATGGTGCTCTCTAAAAACCGGTTACTATACTGCTATTGCTCTATCAATATATTAAATATTGGAGAGCAAGAGGATTAATGACTTCATTGTCAGAAATCGAGCATTAGCTAACAACATTTTCTTGAAAATGGCTCTAACGATTTTGATTAAAATGTCATATGTTTGAGATATTTTTATGACAAATGAAATGTATATCTTGAATTTTCTGGCTATAGCCCCTGTAGTCGTATTTACTCTGGACGAGTTTTGCATAACTGGTAAACCGTTAGAGATAGACCATATCATACTATACAAAAGATGTAGATCTTGCTAAAATACACAATTTATGTCTCAATAAATTTTCTTGTAGGGTGAACCATTTCAGAGATATTCCTTGTTATGTGTATGAGTTTCGGAAAACTTAGAACTTTCGTGAAATGGATCATCGTTGTTCATTTTTTTATATGTTAAGTGTGCAAAGACAACAGAATCTCAAAGCTTTAAAACATTTGACTATCGCACAAAGCCTACTGTATTCTAACATTCCCCTTGTACCTACAAGGAAATAAGCAATAAGATAATTTGTACAAATGTTTATCTCAACTAACACGAAGAAGATATAGGAATAAGAGTTTGTAAGAATGGTTAGTACAAGAGTAGAGAAAGTCATGTGAGTGCGACACATCAGATTTTTTGTAGTTATTTTCTATGCAAATGTCCATACTTCTACTTCTCAATATCACCTTAATTACCTAGTATTATATGAGGGACGGTTTGTTAAGTCTGCAAATTTTTTATGGCAATAATATATTTTTCTAAAAGCAGAACTTTATTTCTCAACATACTATCCTTTTAACTTAATACAGCTTGTCAAATGTTTCTTCCAATTCTTTTAACCCTTCAAAAAAATATGATTTTTGAAATTCTGCAAAATACAAGTTTGTTTTCATCATGACATCTTCACTTGATGTAAATTTCTTACCACTGACTCAATTTTTGAGGTTTGCAAAGAGGAACTTGCTTGGAGTCAAATCCTGAGAATACGGTGGACGAGGTAGGAGTTGGTGGCCCAAGTCCACATATTTTGCGACAGACTTGCGTGCGGGTGCATTATCCTGGTGAAAGAGAACCCTTTTCTTCCCTTAAGAAATTGTTCCAGTATTGTGGCATAATATGAACTTGTGATTGCTTGACCGATTTCAAGGTAGTGGATGAATATCATGCCCTAGGAAACTTAAAAGACACTGCCATAATATTTTTGCTCCTGACAGTTCTCGCTTTCTTTAAAGTACGTTTGAAAAAGGAAATCCATTGCTTGCATTGTGGCTTTTTCTCAGATTAACAATAATGGATCCAGGTTTAATCAACAGTTATATATCGCCACAAAAATCATTTGGGTTTCACTGGTACATGTTCAAATATTTCTGTTAAATGGTCTCATGGTTCCACTTGGTTATCTCACGCATTTTCATTTGTGGTCTCCGTTTCTTCCTCCTGTTCACTTGGCATCTCTTATGCTCAAACAGCCACATCAAAATACTGTCAACCACACCATTTAATTTTTCAGGTTTCCTTCATCACCTTACCATGCAAAAAGATAGTGATTTATGAGAATATAAAATTCGCTTTTCACATTTTCCATACAGCAAGACAAAACTAGAACTTTTACAGGCTCCCAACAATGATCTACGAAACAGATGACAACAAATTTCTGTGATTATACTCAACATGTGTGCAATCTCTTGTCAAAGTCATGGACTAATCAAACCACCCTTGTACTGTTATTTCTGACTCACTCTCACACTACTACTTTTCCTTTATTCTTTTCTATTTTCTTTATAGAGCTCAGGCTCATTTGAGCATCGTTGTTCAGAATAATTTATTCTTCACGAGATTATCTGAATGGCAAATTATCCTGTTAATTGTCATTCTGTTATGCCAACCAACTTACAGCTGGTTTAAGAGGTAGAACTGGAACTTAAAAATTCAATGCCACAACTGGGATTTGAACCACAGACCTTCCGCTTGCCGGGCGGACGCTCTAATTTAACCACTAAGCTATTGTGACAAACTGCCAGAATGGCATTAAATTCTCAAGCCAGTTCGTATTTCTCCTGGTAAACCACAAAGGCAGTCTCACATCAGAGACAATTACCCCAATGGTGACTTACTATTGTAAGTACTTTATATCCCAGGAATTTGAATTTTTAAGTTCCAGTTCTACCTCTTAAACTTTGCCCACACACGGCTTGTGTGTTTAAAAACACCAACAGTAAGTTTGTTGGCATAAATAAATAATAATTACTGCTGGTGTTTTTAAACGCACAAGCCGTGTGTAAAAACTAACAATTACCATCTAAAGGTTATTTAGTACTTATGACTGTAAGTTGCCCTTGATGTACTTATTCCATTGTCAGACGTAAGGTTCAGGAAAATATGGATCAGTCGGGGAATTTAATGTCACACTGGCAAGTTGCCATGGTAGCTTGGTGGTTAGAGCAGTCGTGCATGAAGCAGAAGATCCATGGTTCAAATCCTGACTAAGGAATTGAATTTTTCAGTCCAAATTCTACCTCTCATATCTTGTTAATGCTTATTTAGATTTGTGAGTAGTTTCTAGCTGTTTTAGTGATAAATCACTGTTACTTATATTTCATGCCTGCTCCAAAGCTACTTAAATCTATATGTACTAAACAACTGACAATAGATGCCATACATTGCTAATTATATAAATAAACATGACGTGGTAGGAAAAGCCCAGTGAAAGTTTAAAACAATGTTAAATTAGTATTTGTAAATATACCTTATGTTATAGTCTTATAACAATAGGGAAGATTTGATTGTGTTTGTCAATTATCCCTGCTTTGTTTTTTGTGCCTGTATATAATGCGTTTTTATGCCATTAGCATATTCAATGTTCATGGACCTCTGTGGCTAATTGTGAACTCGCTAAACGTAATCTAATCCAATCTAAACTACCCCATGGACAGGTTTAAGCAAAGAACAGTCAAATTATAAAAAAGTAAATATTTTAGTCTGTTAAGGTTACATTTGTTTAACTTAACATTAATGATTTGCACAGAAGTACCCATGTGGGTACTTGTTAAAAAGCTACTGAAGAGTGCTTTGTACTTACAATAAATTTACAAAAACTTGTACATATGTTTCATTGCTATTATTTGCATACAAGAAATAATATGGTTCTAATTGCTTTGCAAGCATAAGGACGAAGTACATATTTCTGCATTGCTTTATATTTTAATAATCAACTCATAAAAAAGCATTTTTATTATTGGATTTAAAAACACTGTGAGAGAGAGAACGGGCATAATATGATGGAGGGGATGAGACAAGGACAGCAGCAAAGGGAGACAACTGTGTAAGCATCTTTATATAAGAAACCTGCAACATTCCACAGCAAATAATAATAATCATAAGATATACTGCATAGAATAATCCTTTTATTTGAATATTTTTTATTCTATAACACATTAATGGAAAGAGAATGTTGTGTGACTGTTTCCAGGGTTTTATTGAAAAATTAAAACCATCACTACTATGTTTCTAGGCTGGCTCAAAGGGATGTTATCTGCAGTCACTTTTCTTTTACAACAGAAGATTGTGCATCCTAAATGAGAGAGAGCCAAAATATCACATAATGTGGCATTGGATCAAACTCAGAAATGTCAGGAGATCAATGAGTTGACCTTGAAGCTTCAGGCTGGTGTTCTTTGGTGATTGTTGATGGCACAGATCATGCGTTTTCTAATAATATGTCAAAGTAATTTATCACAAGGAACAACTGATAGCAAGGCTTGTTTGTGGTTACAGCAGCAGTCCCACAATATGATGTAAGGAACTGTTTAAGTTGTGCCCACAACCACAGAGGCACTGTTATGTGACAAATATATGAGACATTACTTTTAAATATTCTTTGACACAAAAGTTTACACTTAACTTGGTTTACCCAAGCAGTTGACAATAATTGTTAATTCAGATGGATAAAATTAACTTATTATTTTTCTTTTGATTCCTTTAATTAACTTGCGGCAAAAACAAAACTTTCTTCTATAATATTGTCTCCCCTCCACTAGCTATTATAAGGTTATTTTCTGATCAGTAAATTATTAGAATTTTACCCAGACAAGTAAACACCGATGGTGTTGTAAGAGCAATGTGCACTGCACGTTACAGAACTTCCGGTACTCACTTTGAGAATTCTGTAACTATCGACCCAACTAAAGCCCTGATTGTTTCATTGTATGATTGTGTTATGATGCTAATAAAATGTTCAATATCATATATCTTTTATTGGTAAAGTTTTTGTGGGCTAATGAATATCATATGCTCTTTTTCAACATCACAAGCTTACATGTGAAAACTAAGTGCTTTATACTGTAGCAAAATTACTTTAGCAACAATTCTTACACCATTATGTATGTACTATACATAACGTTTTATTAAACATGCATTAATATTAAGTATCAACAAATACCTATCATAATCTTCATCCACAACATAATTGCACATTAGCTTGCACAGAAATACTAAAGCAGACTACCACACATACATAATAAATATCTTGAGCTAGGATACTAACCGTAATCTTGTCTTTCTATGCACTTGATCTGAAGAAAGAGCAGAAAAGAATGGCAAGCGGTAAAGTACACTGGAGAAAAACGGCTCTGAAGTGCTTTGTCTATCATCCTCTGCAGTTATCCTGGAAAAGATTTACCCCAGCTATTTTGCAACACTTTATATTAATAATTACACTACAATATAGCAAGTTCTTCACAGCACTGTACAGTGAGTTTGTTTGCGAAAGGGACGTTTCAAGCAAAATGGTTATGTTCATTATGTATATCTTAACCAATACGATTGCTACGCGAAGATTTTCATGCTGGTATTGTCTTTTACACAAAATGCATCCACTATATGGCTAAATTACAATATAGGAACCTACCAATTTTGGAGAATAACGGAATACCTTTCAGCAATACGATCGCCAAATATTGATAGCTGGAACCCAAACCCACTGGACCCCCCGCGAAGATACACGTTCCTTCACATTACACCACGAAAGCTCGGTAAACTCCAATGTACTTACACAAAGCTCTTTCTATACGATGTGATATCTTCATATTGGCACACATTTAAGTAAACTATTTTATTTGTGTATTAACATGATAGAAATTCCTTCCCGTTACCACGATCGATTTCTCTTGCGCCGCACAGGATGACAGGAGCGGAGCGCGGGCGCATACCAGCAGACGACACAAGTCGAATTTTCGCGAATTTGCAACCAATCTGTTTTTGCAAAAGGCGACCGACGTCAACCAATAATTTTCGGCGCTGTTTGCAATTTATTGAGACTATTATACGAATATGTCAATCTGGTTTGCTGTCTGTATGAGTATAAATGCAAAATCGATTCATCTGTCACTATAACCCGCTACACAATTAAATGGACATCATGGATGCCACAATATGCAACTCTCCAAACACGCTTATTTCCGTAATTTCAGCGAGGCTTTAGCAATATTGGAACCATAATATTCTAAATTATTTTGCATATAAATGCCGTTCTCACTGCAGCTGTGTATACCTTCCGATCTGAAGAAGCAAAAAAGAAACACAAAGAAAAAGAAAACGGCAAAGCCGTAAAGATCTTGTGTTTTCCTTCTGATAATTTCAGCTGTCATAAACATTTTACATATTAAAATATTTCATAAGTTGGGTATTATTTGTCTACAATATAATTAAGATATCTAACCTCTCACGGTGTAACGGTCCTATTTAAAAAATAAAAAAGTGGGCAGAGAGAAATGAGTCCTCTCCTTTTGTTCTTTAATCTCAACGGTAATGTCTTTGGGAGGTCGCGGGTTCAATCCCTACGGCGAACCTCCCTGACCCATGTATTTTTTCGGAGGTTTCCCCGGGTCGCCAGGCGAATGCTGGAAAGGATTTCCATATCCTCCAAATTTCCTGCTCCTCCATTTCGTTACATTATTCATTTCATTTCACCCTTCATCCCGTTAGATTTTTTTTTTCAGGGGTGGAAGCATCGGCAAGCGTCGCGGCACAGCACAGCAAGGGGAAACGAATGCGTTCTCGAAATCGCCTCCTCCGGACTGGAAGGCGAGACTGCTGGTTTCCGGACCCTCCATGAGATGGTACAAGTCTGAGGGGGGAGGGGAGCCGGTTTCCGAGTCCCCCGTCTCCCATGGGAGGTGATTCTAACTGGGAAAATGTAGGGACCCTACCCTGTACTTTGTCGTGGCAACAGGAACATGGGTACAAAAGATCACCTTTTGGTTCGAACTGCTAAGTCCCCCTCCATAAGTTGTCATTAAGTCATTTCAAAGCATTTTCTGAAGTAATGTCATAGTAGTAGTGTTAATTCTGATAATGGACCAGAAATCAAAGACCAGTTTGAGTTATGTACCTTAGTATATACAACATACTAAATTATTAGTATAATATTAGAACAGCAATAATATTAGTTTGTAATGTATGGAAAATATTCTTAAATATCCTCAAAACTATTTACTATTTCAGTTTGCAAATGTCAGAATTTGATTCATTGTGTGGGAGTATAATAGCGGCACCGTGGCTGAATGGTCCAACCGCTCCCCTACCACCTAGGTGGGACCCGCATGTGGTATTCATGGTGGACGAAGCAGAGTCTGGGTGGGTTTTCTCCAGGTTCTCCAGTTTCTCCCGCCATTCATTCCAGCAATTGCTCCATTATCGCCCTTCCAATCATCCATTTTGCCTGCATTTCATATCATCCTCTTCCTCATTATCATACCTGGTGCTTGGTTGACTACCTGCTTCCAGGTTTTCACTCTGTCTGGTTTAGAGGTCCCTCTGCTCCCCGACAGGCATCTAACTCCAGACTGGCTTGTAAGTCCTACATAAGGGGAGGGTAATCAGGGAACCCGGCACCAAATATCACCGCCTTTGAATGTCACTGATGTGTATTAATAATATAAAAAAAAAAACACACAAAATACATATTTATATAAAAAAACAACCAAACATACAAAAAAAAAAAAAAGAAAAGAAACATATACATATAATATTTAAAACAAAACACATGCACATCATACATACACGACAATCTGCCCCACCGTCGAAAATCTCCAAGCACACAACACACAAAAAACCAAGCTAGGCTGAAGAGGGGAAACCCTAAGCAGCCCGGGCATGGTGTAAACCATGTCCAAATTCCTCGTTTGATTGACTGATTGGGAAAGAAGGTTATTTTTTTAAGGCGGTGCCATTGCAAGCAGCTAGACCAATTGCCTACCACCTAGGCGGCCCAGGTTTGATCCCAGGGACCCACATGTAGTATTTGTGGTGGAAAAGCGGCATCAGAACGGGATTTCTCCAAACCAATGAGTCAAGTTTTTGAATTAGTTACCTATATAATTATTGATATTTACGTTTTGGTTCGGGCGCAGTAGTTACTTGAGCAGGTAGTACTAGGACTTGGTTGCAATATAACTATGGAAATGCATCCCAATGGACATTAAGAACCTACATTTTAACATTATTAGTCTTACATTCTTACAGAATTTTGACTTTGTCAGTACAGATTAAATACATACAGGTATAATGTTTATTAAATATTAATTAATCCAGTATATCAAATATACATTGTCAAAGGTTCACATTGTTTATAACATATACTAAAACTATGTATACATTGACAATTCATGTACGCTTACAAGTACTACATCGGTGATAATTTTCACTGCTTCTTGTGTTATGAGTGTGAATTTGGTTATTTTTTGTTAACAGCAGTTTATCAGTTATAAATAGTTTTATAGATACACAGAGAATAAACGGCAAACATTTGTTTGTTAATAAATGTGACTATACAAATTCATTTGCTTTAAGACTAAATATTATCCGTAAGCATTTCTTTTGGTGAATTAATAAGCAATCCACGTGGCTTTTGGCAGCTGCAGTGGAGTAAATAATGGCCCCACAGACCTCGCAGCAGTGGGTTGTCCCCGACCTTCAGGGGCCCCCAACTGCCTTTAACAGTTTTCTTTAAAACGACATGTTACACTCAATTCAACCATGGAAAATCGCTAGGAAGAAGCGCTGGAACAAATGCAGTTCACTGACAACAGAAGACTATCATGTAAGCATTTCCTACCATGGGCGTCACAAAGGGGGGGCATTAATTTCCACAAAGGGGTGGCAAGGGGAGGCCGCACTCTCCCCCTGGAAATTAATGTATTTAATGTGCAGCCAATTACTATTACACTATTGTTTTAATTTTGATGTAAAAAGCAGTTTTTATTTAGCACAAATTAATATACTTATCTGCAACAAATACTATAACTAATATCTTTTACAGTTTTTGGCAGCAAAATAATGGATTAATATTGTTTCATTGCAAACTTCCAAGATGCGGCCCTCCCCTGAAAAGAAGTCTGCCGATGCCCATGTTTCCTACTCTTTCTTGCTTAAAAGTGTGAAACAAGCTTACCTCCAAGTATGTTGTTTATTTATAGTGTTGGTAATCAGAGAGTGTTATGTTAACAGCTCGCTAGGTGCGCACCATCTCATGCAATAGACAGTGCAGGATACACACCACGCATTCTTGTTGCTTGCTTGTATCGTCTGCCAGTAGTATTGCCTTCCATGAATCTCATTGCTGGTCACAACACTAGAGGTATCAACATTCTCTCTGAGTCAGCAGTAGGGGCCTTTTTTATCTCAGTGAACTCTTCTACCTCACTTTAGCAAACATTTATGTATGTGTATATCTTCTATTGTTGTTTTCACTTCCTTCCACAGATTTCTCCTAAAATATCCAATTTGAACCCAAGATTCCCCTAACCCAATTTTAGCTGATTGATTTTTTCCAACCATTACAAACCACATTTCCTTCTTGATAGCTTGGGCAACTTCATTTCTAAGCCTTCATAATGAAATACAGGACACAGGCATTGAGAAGTCATGCTTGACTTGTATTATGATAAACAGCAACGATAAACCAAGATATCGGTAGGAGAATTGTGATACTTATATAAATATTTCATTGTGAAACATCACCAAAAGTTAATAAAGCTTTTAACAGTGATTCAAAGAGACACATTTATTATAGATCTCATAATGTTATGTTTAAACCATTTCAGGAAGCGATAGAAAAGATCATCGAGTACCCAGGACACAATGAGAGACAACTTCTCAGACCTTCTACTGTTATGATTGTGTGAAACGGCAGTGACGAAGTAAGCGAATTCCATCAAACAGCAAACACTTATGCACTTCTTCAACAAATAGCTCTTTAATACTGGAACATGTACATACTGTATGTGATTACTGTAGATCTTTTGTTTTCATTTTGTATATTTTATTTTTATTTGTATGTATGTCATTTTTTCAGCTGATAATACAGTAGATGTCTTTTTTTACATCTTTGACCATGTTTTCATTCATTTCACCAAATTACCACAGGTTTCCTTCTCGATTTTTGAGAAAGTCTGTGTTATCTTTTTCATTATTTGCAGTACTGTTGGTCCTCCTTACCTCAGATAAATCGAGGCTCTACTGTATTTAAACCACTATAATAGTGCACCTCAACACAGGGCCAGTTATAAAGCAACATTTCACACATTAAAAACCTGCTACAACTCTCGCCTCAAAGTGGACTGGATCAACAGTGCTATAAACATTCATATTAAAATTAACATATTTTAAACTCACTACAAATGGCACCCCAATGTGGAGCCATCTGTAGCAGCTTTTTAAGTAATGATGTGATTTTAATATGAAACACTGTTACTTCATCTTATTTTCTATAATGCTGCATAGATACTTTTGAAGTTGTCCTAATATTGCTCGACCCAGCTGTTTCTGGTCGTGCTATCAGATTGATGTGAAGTTTAGATGCAAATTTGTTTCCTTTTGGTGAATTTTTGTACTTCAGTATCAATAAATAATTCATTGCTGTCATGTAACACGGGAGGAATGACTTCTCAATGCCTTTATTTTGCATTTGATTACAAAGGGTTTAGAAAACAAGCTGTCTCATAGCTCAGGTATACTTTCACAAAATCAGTATCAACTAATTCTTGGATACAAAGTAAATATTTCAATATTCTCTCCATTATTAACTTTCCCTTCCTAACCCTGTCATTTGGAACTTCTAAAATAAATTTACAAACATATTCAGAACTGGATCCATGTAACAGTATGGGATAAACATACAAAACTAAATAAAAAAGTCTTTATAAAACAGTTCTTGTCTTTATTAAACAATTATCACTGAGCTAGATACACATATATTCAGTTCACTCGTAAACTACTTCTGAGAGAAATGTGGCAGCCATTCTTCTAGAACAAGTAGATTGTACTATGAGTCAGCAAATGGACAGTTTTTCCTTGTATGTCCTGCAAAAAGAAAACAAAAACGAATGTACACACTGAACAATTCCAGCTTCATAAAGAAGACAGAAGTTAAATGATTAGGTACCTTCTTGTCTACATTCACCACATTTTCTTTTCTTCTTCGCTGTATCTGAAGAGTCTGTCTTTGGCCTTCTTATCTGTCCTACAAACAGAAACCATTAGATTCACAATAACATACAAATTTCCCACTTTGACAACACTTGAACCCAAATGTTATTTATTTTCAACTCCTTACATTTGCAGCACTCTTAAATTATTTATAGCTTTAGAAATCTATATTAATGTTTCAGGTTTCTAGATAATGAGAAACTACAAAACAAGAACTTATCAAAGAGATAAACACATTAAAATGAAAAAATCCTATGTCTTTTTCTTTTTTTTGGTATTGTTCTTCACCAACCGCAAACTTCCCCACAGAGAAGGATAAAATGGACAAAAACCATCCAATACCTAGGAGTAAAGCTTGATCAGAGACCTATCGCATCGGGCCAGCAGTCTCATACACCCTATGCTAAGGTCTGGGATGCCTGTTCCCTTTTCGAGTCCTCGTAATCCCTGCCAGATCTGGGGCATGGCCACAGACTCAAACCTTCTGCAACTGCACAATAGAGGTCTTTGGATAACCTATTCTCTTGTGCACTGTGAGATTACTGCACAAGGCCTCATCTCTTCCATATGTTAATTAATTATTTTGTTGTTTAACAATTCTGTCAATTACAGAATCACATCAGTATTGCCAGTGTACTGGAATTTTGTCCCAAAGGAGTTCTTTTACATGCCAGTAAATGTACTGACAATGAGCTGTCGTTTTTAAGCACACTTAAAAACCATCGGTGTGGGCCAGATTTGAACCTGTGACCTTGGGATCACTAGGCCAGTGTCTTAACCAACTGAGCCACCTTCCGTATGTGGAGGATGAAATTTGGGCCAGACTACAGTCCATCAAAACGCCCTGGTTAGGTTTCTTGGGGACTACAACCCCAAAGCATGACACTTCCCCACTCGGCATGTAACACAGGAGCAAAAGCTCAGCTCCCATACAATCTTAACACCAGCAGTGCACAACAACCGCTGCACCGCAGTTGAGGTACCCCTACATGAAGTACACCTGCTACCCTACATCCCGTCATAATACACCTCAGGCTGTCCTCAGCTTGACAACATGCCTCTGAATTTAAGTACTCTAATGGCATGTTAAAATATTGCAAATGTGAGATAGCGGAGATCCTCATGCACATAATAAACATGGGAATATTCCCAAATAACAGCTGGACCACTCTATACACACAGGGGCTGTATTACCATTGGGGTAATTGTTTCTGATGTGAGACTGCCTTTGTGGTTTACCAGGAGAAAATACGAACTGGCTTGAGAATTTAATGCCATTCTGGCAGTTTGTCACAATAGCTCAGTGGTTAGAGCGTCCGCCCGGCAAGCGTAAGGTCTGTGGTTCAAATCGCAGTTGTGGCATTGAATTTTTAAGTTCCAGTTCTACCTCTTAAATGATACAACCTTATTGAGCACTATCATTATACTCTGGGTTTCCAAACCAAAAATACTGTATCAAATTTAACATTGTATCAGGGTACCACTTAAATACAATCAGTAAATGAAATGACATCAGGGTAATAAACAGAAAGAATTACTTATGGCATTTGACTATGTGGACATTGGGAAGTTAATAGCAATATTAGAGTGGATAAGAGGCAAATTGACCAGGACTTGAAGTCAGGACCATACTTATACACTTTATATAAGTGCAGGACACAGTATTACAGATGGTAAATACACTGGGACATAAACAAGACAGATTGGATGCAGATTACTCTAACAACAAACCATTTAATATTATTTTGGCAATACAAAATAAAGAAGTAACGTAAACTAACGTTTTAGATTAATTATAAACAAAAATTTAAAATGGGACAAACATATTGAAAAGATGTCAAAGAAAGTAAACAGTGGGATATAATACTAAAACAAGTGGCTGCACAGTGTAACACTAGCAAATGTTATATAGTGTCACAATCAACACATCAACACATGAGTAAGAATATTTTTTACTAATAAGCTAAATGTACATGTGTAACATGTTAGAATGTATTACTTAGCTATAAATTTGGACTGCTTTTTCATACAAGCAAAAATGTAAACATTGAAGCAATGACACAGTCTGTAAAAGCCAAGTAACATGATTTTGTACATGTATAATAACTATGTAAGTGTCAATGCACTAGAAGTATTATCTTCATCTCGTACTTTAACAGCAAAACTTGAAACCTATACATGTTTTGCATGTTTTTTATGCATTTAATTGTAAATGCTTTTGACATGTTCTATGTTCAAGGTCTGACTGGCCATCATTGAACCTACAGAACGCAATCTAATCTAATCTAATCTTGTAGAGCAAAATGGACACTAACGATAAAACTATTGAAAATATGCATTGTACTCCACTAGGCATTTTCAACAAAGTGATGTGAGTTTATTAATTACAGAAAAATCAAAACATGTTTACAAAAATGAGGTGATCTTGTGTTGAACTTGAGACAGTGATGATTTCAGGTTTTCTTATAAGCACATTGGGGCAATGATAACATCATTGCTGTCTTGTTGCCATGGTAATTACATCATTCATTTTCTGGTACTGATACCAGAAATAATGTAATTTCGATTGGTTTATGCCCTCATAATAAATTGCTTTAAGGTTAGGATTGCATAAAAGTCAGGGGCATAGTGTCAAACAGATGAGACATGTATTACATATACTGTAATTTTCCTCAAATTGATTGTTAAATTGGTGTTCATTATAATTCTGTGGTACATAATCGTTTTAATGTCATTAAAAATCAAGCTTTCTTAAATATTTGATTATTAATGCATCACTGATGTGCCTTTTTGGAACTATTGCAAATATGTCATCTACATATCGCTGCCAGAGTTTGAACTTCCACGGGAAACCTTTTGTGATCCCTATTTCCAATGAACTCATGTAAATATCTGCTAAGAATGGTGAGAGAGGGTTGCCCATTGCTAAACCTGAAGTTTGACGGAAATACTTTGTTTGGAACTGGAAGAAATTTTGTTCTGTGCATAATTTGGTGAGTTCTATGTATTCTGCAATTTCTGATGATGACATTCCAACTGATTTGAGCCAATTTTTGATCAGTGATGGGAGTTTTTCTATTGGTATACTGGGAAATAGTGACTTTACGTCAAAGGAGACAAGGGTGTCCTCTTCTGTTAATTTGAAGTCTTTAATGTGTTCTATCAGCTCATTTAATTAGTTTAAGCTCTCAGTTAAACAGCATAACAATGAAGTGCAAAAGAACAGAGTTTTACTTTCTCATTTTGTTCTTGTAACAGCAAACACAAAAAAAATCTTTCAAAACCAAAGTCTGAGATTAATTACAGGTGCTATCAAAACCACACCAATAGCAGCTATAGAAATACTAACCAACCAATGTCCCATTGAATATGAAATAGAAAAAGCGGCTCTTATTCAACACGAAAAGTTGATCAGACTTCCATTCAATACATGGCACAAGAGAAATTTTACACATACACTAAAAGACTCAGGAGAGCTTTCTTTCCAAAATTCAAGACATCAAGAAGAATGTATACCTTCCTAACTCAAAGGAAAACTTCATATCTAAAGTCAATCCGACACAAACATTAGACATCACATATTATTTACACCTGACAGAAGAAGTTAAGAAAAGTGATACTCCAACTAGTGTTCTAAAATTATTGGCATTAGAGACAATCCATACTAGATTTCCAGAACACAAATGGCTTCATATTTATACTGATGGATCATTAATATCAAACCAAGATGGAGCAGGTGCTGGAGTCACATGTCACCTCTTTTCCTATTACAAATCTTTAAGTTATGGAACTACAAACTTTGATGGAGAAATTGAAGCAATTCGAATGGCCCTACAAAATCTTTTGTACAGAATTTCACATTTTCAGCAAGCAGTTATTCTCTCAGATTCCAGGGCAGCAATTATAGCAATTACTTCCAAGTTGTCACCAAAAAACCAAACAATTATAGAATGTTGGAAAATCCTTACCCATCTAACAGCACTTCAAAAACACCTAGTCTTCCAATGGATACCAGCTCACTGTGGACTGAGTGGTAATGAGAAAGCTGATTTTCTTGCAAAAAAGGGTACTGGCAATGTGCAGAAATCTATAGTTAATCTACCATTTTATGCAGCTAAAAGATTAGTCAACTCTGAATTCAAAAAAATTATTGAAAAATATTACTATGAAAAATCAAAAAATAAAAGATGGGAACTACCAAACATTCAAATAGCAATTCCTGAGTATCCTCGAAAAACAGCAGTTGCAACCTTCAGGTTGATTACAGGACATGATTGTCTGGCAAAACATTTAAACAGAATTGGGATATATTCTTCACCTCTCTGTCCTCTATGTGATCTGCAAGAGGAAATGGACCGAGACCACCTTCAAATATGCCCGGCCACTTCTAGTGCCCTTCCCATCCATCAGAGAGCAAGAGGATTAATGACTTCATTGTCAGAAATCCAGCATTAGGTAACAACAACAACTTTCTCATTTTGTATAGGCTGTACGTTGTCTTACTCTTCTTCATTGTCACAATGAGAATGAGGGATCTTCAAACAGAGGCAACCATACTGAATATTTAAATGAATTAGCACTATATGATGCCTCTCTGAAAGAGAACTTGGAAAAGTCGACTGTTTTTCGTGCAACTTCAGAGACAGACTGCCGCCATGACATATGGAATTAAGAAAGAAGAACAAGTCTCTACCATTCGTTATGTAAATGTTGAAGAGAGGTTTATTTGCTTTACAGATGGAAGTTCTAGCAAAATAACAGATTCCCTTTTGAGTCATATCTCAGTATTATCAAATATTTTTTTTCAGGCAATGATAAAAGATGAAAACTCCGAAGGGCAATTCTGTTTAAAGTTGGGTCATATTTTAATGAATGTTACAATAGTTGTTGGGTTACATACCCGAGTCTAATAGTCAGGCTATGCTACTGATAAAAGTATATTATGCATTTATACATTGTGGGCTCATTTTATGGGGATCAACAAAGATGAAATATATATTGAAAATATTTAGATTAGTAGTAAATATCATTAAAAAAATTCAAAGATTTATTGTAGAAATACATTTAAATTATTTTAGGACTAGATTAAGAAGTTTGCTTGGAAATAAAGTATTGAGAGGATTTGTATAAGCACTTACCTTGTGCAATTAAAGCAATAAATGAAAAGGGCAAAATGATAAAGGAATTAAAAATACCTTGCATTCAGTAGAAGAGTATACAACAGGAATTAATGCTAATAACTCTCCTGCAAATATATATTTTATTTCTAGTATGTTTTATGACACACCTTGTAAATCTGAAAAATGAATATAGAATATAGAAATTGCTTATTGTGAGAAGGCAAGTTTCATTATGTACCTACCTCTATTTCTCTGTGGGCCCTGTGCGCCTCCTTGTTGGGGCTGCACCCCGTCAGCCCACTGAAAGAAGTTACATCTCTGTGCTTGTGGTTGTGAACACACGAAAAAAGGCCGTCCTTTATTAGGTCCTTCCTTTTGTACTGTTAGCCTGGAAAAGGAAAATAAAATATCATGTGATGCATTCTCTACTACTACTGCTATCTAGTTGATGTTAATCGAGATATAAGACGTGAAGCTTTCTCTGCAATTGCCGCCGTTGTCCCCATTAAAATTATTTGGCTGTAATTTAACTTCAACTGGCTCTTTACAAATCTGTTGTAATTTCAGTTACTGTGGTGGAGAACTGCAACCTCATTACATCAAATTCTATGATCACTGTCGAGACTATTGCTGATTTTTCTGGTTGTAGTAGTCGTTTGCGTTCCTCTTCAACCGTACGACTTGTCTATCCTATATATATGTCTTTCCACATTGGCAAGGAGTGTTGTAAGCACCAGCACACAAAACAAATAAAAATCAGCATTTATTATCTCTTATGTATGTATCACTTTACCAGTTATACAAAAGTCATTCTTCAGAATAACGAGAACTTCTGAGGTTATTCACACAAAATTCAACATATACATTTCATTTGTCAATTAAAAAAATTAAAATTAAATTATTTCACTGTTTAACAACGCTGTCAATTGCCAGGATCATATCAGCATTGCTGGTGTGCCGGAATTGTAACCAACTGAGCCACTCAGACCGACATTCATTTGTCAAGAAAATATCTTACACATATGGTATTTTAATAAAAATTGAACATTTTAAAAAAATGTCTTTTTTATTCAGGAGACATATTTGTAGTGACAACAATGTGGAATACAAAACTTACTTTTTAGCTGCATTTCCACAATAGCAGGTAACTTCTTCACCATCATCGTCAGCTCCGTTGTCAACTGAAACAAACATAACAAGTTATCTGTGTACGTACGTATGTTCAAACTCTGTTACACCTCCATGCAACAAAACTAAAACCTGATAATACTGCTTTACATTGCCTACCACATTTTGGTGTGCTATTGCACATTGATGACATGAACAATAACAGGTGAAAAGCTGATTTTGTGCGTTGGGATGCTGGCCAGCCAACATGTGACGGCTCATGGCTCGTAAATTTGGGAGGGCAGCATAATGATATTTTCAAAATTAGCATATGGACATGACAGTTAATTCTGAATTTCACCTCAATATATGTGAAAAGAAAATGAATCAAGTAAATTAAAAAATTGTTATGCATGACCTTCCATCTGCTCAATATTCAGCATTGGTCTTGGCAGCCTGAGCTTCTTAAGTTCCAATCGAGATGCAAAACTCATTACACCTGCACTGAGTATGCTGGTTACAATATTCAGCATTGGTCTTGGCAGCCTGAGCTTCTTAAGTTCCAGTCGAGATGCAAAACTCATTACACCTGCACTGAGTATGCTGGTTACAATATTCAGCATTGGTCTTGGCAGCCTGAGCTTCTTAAGTTCCAGTCGAGATGCAAAACTCATTACACCTGCACTGAGTATGCTGGTTACAATATTCAGCATTGGTCTTGGCAGCCTGAGCTTCTTAAGTTCCAATCGAGATGCAAAACTCATTACACCTGCACTGAGTATGCTGGTTACAATATTCAGCATTGGTCTTGGCAGTCTGAGCTTCTTAAGTTCCAATCGAGATGCAAAACTCATTACACCTGCACTGAGTATGCTGGTTACAATATTCAGCATTGGTCTTGGCAGCCTGAGCTTCTTAAGTTCCAATCGAGATGCAAAACTCATTACACCTGCACTGAGTATGCTGGTTACAATATTCAGCATTAGTCTTGGCAGCCTGAGCTTCTTAAGTTCCAATCGAGATGCAAAACTCATTACACCTGCACTGAGTATGCTGGTTACAATATTCAGCATTGGTCTTGGCAGCCTGAGCTTCTTAAGTTCCAGTCGAGATGCAAAACTCATTACACCTGCACTGAGTATGCTGGTTACAATATTCAGCATTGGTCTTGGCGGCCTGAGCTTCTTAAGTTCCAATCGAGGTGCAAAACTCATTACACCTGCACTGAGTATGCTGGTTACAATATTCAGCATTGGTCTTGGCGGCCTGAGCTTGTTAAGTTCCAATCGAGATGCAAAACTCATTACACCTGCACTGAGTATTATGGTTACAATATTCAGCATTGGTCTGAGCTTCTTAAGTTCCAATCGAGATGCAAAACTCATTACACCTGCACTGAGTATGCTGGTTACAATATTCAGCATTGGTCTTGGCAGCCTGAGCTTCTTAAGTTCCAATCGAGATGCAAAACTCATTAACCTGCACTGAGTATGCTGGTTACAATATTCAGCATTGGTCTTGGCAGCCTGAGCTTCTTAAGTTCCAATCGAGATGCAAAACTCATTACACCTGCACTGAGTATGCTGGTTACAATATTCAGCATTGGTCTTGGCAGCCTGAGCTTCTTAAGTTCCAGTCGAGATGCAAAACTCATTACACCTGCACTGAGTATGCTGGTTACAATATTCAGCATTGGTCTGAGCTTCTTAAGTTCCAGTCGAGGTGCAAAACTCATTACACCTGCACTGAGTATGCTGGTTACAATATTCAGATTTGGTCTGAGCTTCTTAAGTTCCAATCGAGATGCAAAACTCATTAACCTGCACTGAGTATGCTGGTTACAATATTCAGCATTGGTCTTGGCAGCCTGAGCTTCTTAAGCTCCAGTCGAGATGCAAAACTCATTACACCTGCACTGAGTATGCTGGTTACAATATTCAGATTTGGTCTGAGCTTCTTAAGTTCCAATCGAGATGCAAAACTCATTACACCTGCACTGAGTATGCTGGTTACAATATTCAGCATTGGTCTTGGCAGCCTGAGCTTCTTAAGTTCCAATCAAGGTGCAAAACTCATTACACCCGCACTGAGTATGCTGGTTACAATATTCAGCATTGGTCTTGGCGGCCTGAGCTTCTTAAGTTCCAATCAAGGTGCAAACTCATTACACCTGCACTGAGTATGCTGGTTACAATATTCAGCATTGGTCTTGGCAGCCTGAGCTTCATAAGTTCCAATCGAGATGCAAAACTCATTACACCCGCACTGAGTATGCTGGTTACAATATTCAGCATTGGTCTTGGCAGCCTGAGCTTCTTAAGTTCCAATCAAGGTGCAAACTCATTACACCTGCACTGAGTATGCTGGTTACAATATTCAGCATTGGTCTTGGCAGCCTGAGCTTCTTAAGTTCCAATCGAGATACAAAACTCATTACACCTGCACTGAGTATGCTGGTTACAATATTCAGATTTGGTCTGAGCTTCTTAAGTTCCAATCGAGATACAAAACTCATTACACCTGCACTGAGTATGCTGGTTACAATATTCAGCATTGGTCTTGGCAGCCTGAGCTTCTTAAGTTCCAATCGAGATACAAAACTCATTACACCTGCACTGAGTATGCTGGTTACAATATTCAGCATTGGTCTTGGCAGCCTGAGCTTCTTAAGTTCCAATCGAGATGCAAAACTCATTACACCTGCACTGAGTATGCTGGTTACAATATTCAGCATTGGTCTTGGCAGCCTGAGCTTCTTAAGTTCCAATCGAGATACAAAACTCATTACACCTGCACTGAGTATGCTGGTTACAATATTCAGCATTGGTCTTGGCAGCCTGAGCTTCTTAAGTTCCAATCGAGATACAAAACTCATTACACCTGCACTGAGTATGCTGGTTACAATATTCAGCATTGGTCTTGGCGGCCTGAGCTTCTTAAGTTCCAGTCGAGGTGCAAAACTCATTACACCTGCACTGAGTATGCTGGTTACAATATTCAGCATTGGTCTTGGCAGTCTGAGCTTCTTAAGTTCCAGTCGAGATGCAAAACTCATTACACCTGCACTGAGTATGCTGGTTGCAATATTCAGCATTGGTCTGAGCTTCTTAAGTTCCAGTCGAGATGCAAAACGCATTACACCCGCACTGAGTATGCTGGTTACAATATTCAGCATTGGCCTGAGCTTCTTAAGTTCCAGTCGAGGTGCAAAACTCATTACACCCGCACTGAGTAGACTGGTTACAATATTCAGCATTGGCCTGAGCTTCTTAAGTTCCAGTCGAGATGCAAAACGCATTACACCCGCACTGAGTATGCTGGTTACAATATTCAGCATTGGTCTGAGCTTCTTAAGTTCCAGTCGAGATGCAAAACGCATTACACCCGCACTGAGTATGCTGGTTACAATATTCAGCATTGCCCTGAGCTTCTTAAGTTCCAGTCGAGGTGCAAAACTCATTACACCCGCACTGAGTATGCTGGTTACAATATTCAGCATTGGTCTGAGCTTCTTAAGTTCCAGTCGAGATGCAAAACGCATTACACCCGCACTGAGTATGCTGGTTACAATATTCAGCATTGGTCTGAGCTTCTTAAGTTCCAGTCGAGATGCAAAACTCATTACACCCGCACTGAGTATGCTGGTTACAATATTCAGCATTGGTCTTGGCAGCCTGAGCTTCTTAAGTTCCAGTCGAGATGCAAAACTCATTACACCTGCACTGAGTATGCTGGTTACAATATTCAGCATTGGTCTTGGCAGCCCGAGGTTCTTAAGTTCCAGTCGAGGTGCAAAACTCATTACACCTGCACTGAGTATGCTGGTTACAATATTCAGCATTGGTCTTGGCAGCCCGAGGTTCTTAAGTTCCAGTCGAGGTGCAAAACTCATTACACCTGCACTGAGTATGCTGGTTACAATATTCAGCATTGGTCTTGGCAGTCTGAGCTTCTTAAGTTCCAGTCGAGATGCAAAACTCATTACACCTGCACTGAGTATGCTGGTTACAATATTCAGCATTAGTCTTGGCAGCCTGAGCTTCTTAAGTTCCAGTCGAAATGCAAAACTCATTACACCTGCACTGAGTATGCTGGTTACAATATTCAGCATTAGTCTTGGCAGCCTGAGCTTCTTAAGTTCCAGTCGAAATGCAAAACTCATTACACCTGCACTGAGTATGCTGGTTACAATATTCAGCATTGGTCTTGGCAGCCTGAGCTTCTTAAGTTCCAGTCGAGATGCAAAACTCATTACACCCACACTGAGTATGCTGGTTACAATATTCAGCATTGGTCTTGGCAGCCCGAGGTTCTTAAGTTCCAGTCGAGGTGCAAAACTCATTACACCTGCACTGAGTATGCTGGTTACAATATTCAGCATTGGTCTTGGCAGCCTGAGCTTCTTAAGTTCCAGTCGAGATGCAAAACTCATTACACCTGCACTGAGTATGCTGGTTACAATATTCAGCATTGGTCTTGGCAGCCCGAGGTTCTTAAGTTCCAGTCGAGGTGCAAAACTCATTACACCTGCACTGAGTATGCTGGTTACAATATTCAGCATTGGTCTTGGCAGCCCGAGGTTCTTAAGTTCCAGTCGAGGTGCAAAACTCATTACACCTGCACTGAGTATGCTGGTTACAATATTCAGCATTGGTCTTGGCAGTCTGAGCTTCTTAAGTTCCAGTCGAGATGCAAAACTCATTACACCTGCACTGAGTATGCTGGTTACAATATTCAGCATTAGTCTTGGCAGCCTGAGCTTCTTAAGTTCCAGTCGAAATGCAAAACTCATTACACCTGCACTGAGTATGCTGGTTACAATATTCAGCATTAGTCTTGGCAGCCTGAGCTTCTTAAGTTCCAGTCGAAATGCAAAACTCATTACACCTGCACTGAGTATGCTGGTTACAATATTCAGCATTGGTCTTGGCAGCCTGAGCTTCTTAAGTTCCAGTCGAGATGCAAAACTCATTACACCCACACTGAGTATGCTGGTTACAATATTCAGCATTGGTCTTGGCAGCCCGAGGTTCTTAAGTTCCAGTCGAGGTGCAAAACTCATTACACCTGCACTGAGTATGCTGGTTACAATATTCAGCATTGGTCTTGGCAACCTGAGCTTCTTAAGTTCCAATCGAGATGCAAAACTCGTTACACCTGCACTGAGTATGCTGGTTACAATATTCAGCATTGGTCTTGGCGGCCTGAAAGTTCCAGTCGAGGTGCAAAACTCATTACACCCGCACTGAGTATGCTGGTTACACTGTTGATGGTTCACTAATTTATTTCTCAGTCCCCGTGAAAATTCACACCATGACAGCACTCAAAGGCACTGCAAAAACTGTGGTTATTAACCATGCTTTAACCGTTACAACTACTGTCAGAGTAAATTATATTATGACGTAATATTCAATGTGTCATGCTACCAAAATTACCAACATGAATGCAGTATTAATATACTTTCTTGGTATCGCTTTATCGCAAATGTGCAACATTGTACCTTAAATGGTACAGATAGAGCTAATTTAGTTCAGAACTAAATTTCATTTTCAATAAATTTAAATTGCAACATTCAATTTAAGAGGAACAAGTATGTATGTATACAAATGGTGGTACTGTTAGCAGTCAGACAGTTCCGAGAAAAATTATCGCAGGCACTTTCCCCCTTCATCTGGGTGCCGCCTGGATTGTCATTCCTCTCCACACCCCTCCACCTATAGTCAAGCCATCTCCACACCTCCCTCCCCTCACCGCTGGCAGTATCTACAAGATGCGAAGATTCTTGGAGGGACGAGCTACAGTTCGAAATCATATGTGCAATGAAAACACCAGTGCTCTTCCACGTATTAGCGCTGTAAAAACATTTTCCATGAAACAAAATGAGTAAATACAAACAGGAAGTGAACGGATGTATTTTGGCACAACATCTGATGTCAAGGATATTTGAAGTAATGCTTTTGATGTAATGCTACCTTTTCTTTATTTACTGGGAGGGTGCCATCCTAGAGTCCTCCATTGCCAGCTGCCACTGCAATATTCTATACAGCAGGTGCAAAGTAATACGCATTCAAACATAAACAAGTAGTGGTGTACACCTCATCAATACGTGCCTATTTTAAACAATGAAAATGCAAGATAATCTGCACTACGGGTGAAAATGTGAAATCTCTGTTGCATTGCAAAGTTTTAATTTGTGTTTACAATTCAAACATTAAAGAACATTACAAACGTTGTCATAAAGATCACATGTAAGTCACAGATGGGAAATGTTCAGGCATTTTAAAAGAATAATATAAAACAAATATTCACTGAAGCTTCGCAGTGAAGTGAAGAAGTGAATTATAAAGTCCAGTAATTACACACTTTATATTAGCTGTATGTAAGTAACGCAATCTCTCGACATAATTTGCACCCACTTAGAGTCAGTTGCCTGATTGAATTGAAAATTTGCACACATGTCAAGGACCAATGACAATACAATAATGTAACTTTTTCCTAGGATCCTGATCAGGATAATCAGGATAAAAAAGACTTAGCTAAATTTATCAATGCAGCGTAATTTTCACCAACTTGATTCATCTGATTAACTTGAAAATTTGCAAACATGTCAAGAACAGCTGACAATATAATGATATCATGATTTTGTCCTAATGTCCTTACCAGAATTATCAGGATAAAAAAGTGACATGGCTAAATTTAACAATGTAATCTAATTTTCACCCACTTAGAGTCAGTCGTCTTATTGACTTGAAAATTTGCACATGTGTCAAGGATTGGTGACAATACCATAATATCTTGAATTTGTCCTAATGTGCTGACTAGGATCTTCAGGATGAAAAATGACTAAGCTAAATTTATCACTGTAAAGGAATGTTTTGACGTAATTTTCACCAACTTTGAGTTGTAAGTTTGTACACGTATTAAGGACCGATGACAATACAATATCATCATGACTTTGTCCCAATGTCCTGACCAGATTTGTCAAGATAAAGAATGACTAAGCTAAATTTATAGAAAATGGTACAGTTATGACATCTTAGAAGTCACTAAAGCATATTTCTACATGAAACCTCAAAATTGCTTTAATTAAATAAATAGATTATTATTTATTTATGCCAACAAACTTACTGTTGGTGTTTTTAAACACACAAGCCGTGTGTGGGCAGTTTGTCACAATAGCTCAGTGGTAGAGCGTCCGCCCGGCAAGCGGAAGGTCTGTGGTTCAAATCCCAGTTGTGGCATTGAATTTTTAAGTACCGGTTCTACCTCTTAAATAAATAGATGTTTATATATTGCATGACGTAGATGTCCAGAGAGAGAACCTGAAAGGAACATGAGACCCAGGGGAAATATTGCGGACAAGAGCTCACACCGGGCCTAGATACCCAAAACATCTGGTAGTTTAGAAATCTACACAAGTTACACTGGAAAGAAGAATTAAATCACTTGAAAATATTGAAAGACGGAGATGCCCGGAGAGAAGACTTGAGAGGGGTACAAGATTTACGGGCAAGGATTGCAGATCGAAGTTAGGAAGTTCACAACAGCTGATAGTGTAGTTACACCGTAATTGTAATCTAATACTGTTCCAAAAAAGATGATTTGAAGGAAATTTTGAACTCAGAAATTTTTACAAGATTTCCAATAAAACATTTTGAAAAAGGTTCAATATAAAACCTTGAGACTAAAAAATTAAAAATAAATTTTAGTTTTAAAAAACTAACAAATACACGCTTTTATAACAAACTGAACTAAAAAGAAGAAAATAAGTTTTAAATATGAAGAATTTCTTCTATAAACTCAAGTAGTTCATTATATTTCATACTTTTGCAATACATTTAAAATAAAAACTAATTTATATTAACAAAATAATAAGTTTTATTGTAAAAAAGTATGTGGTGCTGGATATGTAACGTTATAGTTACACTATTTATAAAAGTAAAGTTATGATAAAAGTAATGTAAAAAGCATCCCATACTTTTTTAAAATAAAATTTATTATTTTGTTAATGTAAATTAGTTTTTATTTTAAATGTATTACAAAAGTATGAAATATAATGAACTACTTGACTTTATAGAACAAATTCTTCATACTTAAAAAATTATTTTCTTCTTTTTAGTTTGGTTTGTTATAAAAGCATGTATTTGTTAGGTTTTTAAAACTATAATTTATTTATAAAAAACTAATATTTAAAGATCATAGTGTAAAATCACAATTATAAAATAACAGTGGTTCCATTCACTTAGAGAACTTGATACGGCGAGATTTCCGCCTGTCTATCGATGTGTGAGCAATTGTTTTCCAAATTGAAGATTGGTTGTACATCAATACTTGTGAATTAACGTTAGATGTATAGAAAACTATAATGTTCTAGATGAAGTAAGGAATAAATGAAAACTAAATGTTACAGCCTTCTCAATCTGTATATGTGTGAGTGTGCGAGTGTGTGAGTACGTGAGTGTGAGTGCACAAGTGCGTGCGCATGTATGAGTGTATGTGAGTGGGTGAGTACGTGAGTGCAAGTGCACACGTGCGTGCGCATCTGTGCGTGTGCGTGTATGAGTGTGCGAGTGGGTGAGTACGTGAGTGTGTGAGTGTGCGAGTGGGTGAGTACGTGAGTGTGTGAGTGTGCGAGTGGGTGAGTACGTGTGTGAGTGTGCGAGTGGGTGAGTACGTGAGTGTGTGAGTGTAAGTGCACACGTGCATGCGCATCTGTGCACGTGCGTGTGCGTGTGTGTGTGTGTGTTAAACATATACAGAATCAAATGTGTGGAGGAGAAGTTCCTTCATGCCACTGTGCATGCTGGGTTGTGATCTGTGAATACAGTAAAATGAAGTGTACCTCGTGCAACAGGTACGTTGGGAGTTCTCTGCCTGGCAGGTTCTGCTGGAACGTTTTCATCTGCCCACAGGAAGAAGTTGCAGCCCTCTCCTTGAGGCTTATTACATTTGTAAAACTGACGACCTGCAACAAACATAGTGCAATCTCAGAAAATAAACAACTAAGATACTTCATTTTTATTTTAACATCTTTCTGAAACTTTCTGGGTGAGCTTTCAAAATGAATAACTTAAAAAAACTTACATACTTAAGTACAGTAGAACTCCACCAATCTGAATTAACTGGGGCTGTTGTCTGTCCAGATTATCAGAAAATTGAAAAAAAATGAACAATTACCACACACAAGATAACATAACACAGGGATGTGAGGAAGTGCGATTATCACACACAAGATAACATAACACAGGGATGTGAGGAAGTGCGATTATCACACACAAGATAACATAACACAGGGATGTGAGGAAGTGCGATTATCACACACAAGATAACATAACACAGGGATGTGAGGAAGTGCGATTACCACACACAAGATAACATAACACAGGGATGTCAGGAAGTGCGATTATACACACACAAGATAACATAACACAGGGATGTGAGGAAGTGTGATTATCACACACAAGATAACATAACACAGGGATGTGAGGAAGTGCGATTATCACACACAAGATAACATAACACAGGGATGTGAGGAAGTGCGATTATCACACACAAGATAACATAACACAGGGATGTGAGGAAGTGCGATTATCACACACAAGATAACATAACACAGGGATGTGAGGAAGTGCGATTATCACACACAAGATAACATAACACAGGGATGTGAGGAAGTGCGATTATCACACACAAGATAACATAACACAGGGATGTGAGGAAGTGCGATTATCACACACAAGATAACATAACACAGGGATGTGAGGAAGTGCGATTATCACACACAAGATAACATAACACAGGGATGTGAGGAAGTGCGATTATCACACACAAGATAACATAACACAGGGATGTGAGGAAGTGTGATTATCACACACAAGATAACATAACACAGGGATGTGAGGAAGTGCGATTATCACACACAAGATAACATAACACAGGGATGTGAGGAAGTGCGATTATACACACAAGATAACATAACACAGGGATGTGAGGAAGTGCGATTATCACACACAAGATAACATAACACAGGGATGTGAGGAAGTGTGATTATCACACACAAGATAACATAACACAGGGATGTGAGGAAGTGCGATTATCACACACAAGATAACGATGATGTTAATGTATACTTCTGACCTGCCTCCTGTAGCAAAGTGTAGCAGACATAGATTTCTATACAATGTATGTAGTTTCAATAGTGCGCTTCTAACTTCTAAAACAAAAATGCCTATTCTACCGTACAAATAAGCTTTTTATTGTTTTTTAAATTGTGAATTTTGTTTGGATTATCCAGAGTTTCAGGTTTGGAAGGTTTGGTTTAGCAGGGTTCTATTGTAAATCACAATCACGGAGATTGAAGGTAACTTAAAAAAAATGATTGGCATTATTCACGTACTTTCTTTAATCTGTAGTATCATTTCTTAGTGAATATACACAGTATTACTTATTTGTTAATCCCTTACACAAATAGTTATGTATATATACACATTCTCAAGCATACAAAGATAACAGCGATACTCACATGTTGCATATCTCACCTTAAAACTCCATGCTCTTTTCATGCAATTGCAAGAAACAACTTAATGCCATCAGCACTTATTGAACAATTGAACAAAACATCAATAGCACCTATTTAGCAAATCATTTGTGCCACAAAAGTTTTTGAAATAAATTGTGTGTTTTAAAGAGAGTATTTCTTCCATTACTTAACATTTATCAGTTATACATCATGCACATCTTTTTCTGAATGAAGTGAACTTAATAGACTATTACCAGAAAAGTGAACATAATGTGACAGTGTTAAGATCTCTATGGAGCTGAAAGGGTTAAGAGTTGAAAGATTATGTGGGAAAGGGAATGCACTCAGCCTAGTTAGGTCCTGGAGGGGACAATTGAGGAGCCCCTTGATGAAGAGGTAGTAACTCCAGGTCTTCAAGGCCACATAACCGGCCGTGAGGGCTCGGGACACTGACCACTTATTGCACCCTAATCCTGACGCATGTAGTGGGCAGAGGTGGGGGATGCAGTGGCTGTGCGGTAAGCCTTGGCCCTTCATGGGCTGTTGAGCTAGGGTTTTCTTTATGAGGAAGTACACAATTTAAGAGAAATATGTGACAAAGAGATCACAAGAGAAATAAAAATAAAATGTACAACTCTATTGTTAAAAGTACAGCTTTATGGGTCAGAAAACGTGGCAATATGAACAAAAGTGTTTGGCATTGGAAATGGATTATTGGAGGCACTCAGCTCAAACAGGAGAGATATATGGAGCAGGATAAGTAACTCAATGGGCAACCTTCAAGAAGATAGAAACCATGCATGGGTTGTGTGTTCTGTAGGTACCTGTGTTGGGCCCTTCCTTCCTCACTGTTAACAGAAGAGCATCAACGTTACAGCTGCACACAATCTTATTCTCAGGATCAGGCACTCTTGTCCAGCTGCTGCCAACCTGCAACAAACAGTCAAGCGACTCGTTTTTTTTATTTTAAATAATCGGACAATTAGTTTAAAATATGCTATGAGATTTCTGGGTTAAAACTAGATATTTTAGAAGAGGCTTCTGAAGGTAAATGAAATGAAGAATGCAGAAGCAAATTTGATTCACTCAGATGAAGGAGAACAGGTCATTCGTATATTATAGGTAAAAGAAGTCCCCGGAAAGAGGTATATTTTAATTTTCAAGAAGATACAGGGCTCCCCCAGAAGCACCTGCCCTGGCATATAGATAGTGGCTGCTGCTTCATACAAATGACTATAGAAGAAACTACCAACCTTATTAAACTAAAGTTTCAAGTTTCACAATTGTATATTTTTTACTTTCTCCACTACTTATAGTAAATAGGTGAAGTATTGTATTCCACCCAAAAATTTGATGTCGACATTTCACCGGAAATTTATCTTTGTTGAGGACGCCTGAAAATAAAAAAGGCGCGTGCGTGCGGGTGTGTGTGTGCGTGCGCGTGTGTGTGTGCGCGCGTGCGTGCGTGTGTGTGTGTGTGCGCGTGCGTGTGTGTGCGTGTGTGTGTATGTGTGCGCGTGCGTGCGGGAGTGTGTGTGTGCGCGCGTGCGTGCGGGTGTGTGTGTGCGCGTGTGTGAGTGTGTGCGCGTGCGTGTGTGTGTGTGCGTGCGTGTGTGTTCGCGTGCGTGCGGGTGTGTGTGTGCGCATGTGTGTATGTGTGCGCGTGCGTGCGGGTGTGTGTGTGTGCGTGCGGCTGTGTGTGCGCGCGTGTGTGAGTGTGCAGACGATGCTTTGAATTATGCCGTTTCATTAGTGGACATAACAGACAGGAAATATGTAATAGGCATATCAATAGACATCGAAGGAGCGTTTGACAATTTATGGTGGCCTTCACTTTTTAACACACTTATTAAATATGATTGTCCTCAAAATTTGTATAATATTTTAACCAATTATTGTGAAAATAGGCAAGTAAATTTTAGTGTTAATAACTATAGTTTTAATAAAATTTTAACCAAAGGCTGTCCGCAGGGATCTGTGTGCGGACCCACCCTATGGAACATTGGTTTTAATGAATGTCTAAAATTTTTAAGTAGGCTAAATAACGTACATGGAGTGGTGGCGTACGCTGACGACATACTTTTAATAATCCAAGCGGATACACGTAGAGAATTAGAATCTAGCGCTAATAACATATTTAACATGATTTTAGACAGTTTCTCCGCAAATAAATTAAACATTTCTGTTTCTAAAACAAAATATGTATTGCTAAAAGGCTCGCTAGAAAGATCTCCTATTTTAAAAATTAATAATGTAACAATCTCCAGAGTAAGTAGCATAAAATTTTTAGGGGTATATTTTAACGAAAAACTAAATTTTAAAAGTCATGTAGATAATATCGCAACCAAAGCGTTTAAAATTCTAAGTAAAGTCGTGAGACTTACTTTAAACAACGGTAAAATCCCCTATAATGCTGTAAAACTGTACAATAGCGCCATATTAACGGGCATAGTAGCCTACGGGGCAAGTTGCTGGGGCGAGCGCGTGTTCCTCGAAGGAGCAAAGAATAAACTAAGAAGTATGCAAAGAAAAATCTTAATTCGTATGACAGGAGCATTCTCCACCACTCCCACAGATGCATTATACGTTATATTAGGCATATTACCCATAGACTTAGACATTAGGAAAAGGGCTGCCCGTTACTGGCTCCGGAAGGGTAACAATGCAAGGGCCTCACAAATGGCAGGGTTTATGACAGATGACGAAACAGAATTAAAAGAAAAAATACTAGATATCTGGCAAGATGAATGGCACGCTAGCTCTACTGGTCGCAGAACTTTTCAATTCTTTCCCAATGTAATCGAACGTATGAAAATTAGATATCTAAAACCATCACAAGGCCTTGTACATTACCTTTCCGGGCATGGGCCTTATCCAGAGTATTTGTATAGGTTTGGCTTAAAGGAAACAAATAGATGTCTCTGCAATAATATAGGCACCCCTGAGCATGCATTGTTTGAATGCCCACACACCCTAGACCTAAGACAAACGCACCAAACACGACTTCAAGGTAATAATATTTTCAGCATTCTAAGGAATAAGAGACTTTGGAGGGTGTTAAACATCATGGCGAACAAGTATTCAAAATTGAAGTTTGAGGAATTTTATCGTAGACAGTAGCTTTTTATGCGTATATAAGTTTATGTGTATTTGGGTGTATTGGTTTTTAATCCTGTATATTTTAGCGGTCCTAACTCTCATTTTATTGTTTTATTGATCGTAGAACTAAACTTTTAACTATTTATTTTATGTAGTTTTATGTAAATTCATTTTTAAGTAGTTGGATGTTTTTAATCAATTTTAATCAAATTTTATTAATATTATATCATTATTCACTTAACATTTTATATTTATGCATGACTAAGTTTATTTTATAATTGGTTTTACCTCATATACGTAACATCCTGAATGTCTCTTATTCTGCTTTTTAATGGTTGTTAGCATGTTGGTTTTAAATGTGGTTTTTAATGGTTTTAATGTGTTGTTTATTAACTCCCCTTATGCATTTTTTGATTAATGTATTTATAATATTAAACTCCCATAATTATTTGTAATCTTTTATATTGTATTAAATGTCAGTTTATAAAAAATGTGTATTGGACTCGGTCAAAATATTAGATACCGAGTCATTTAAAAATGGGGAGCCCCCTAGTCCGCGGTTGCGCGGGCTAGGGGGCTTTTTTTTTTTTTTTGTGCGCGCGTGCGAGCGTGCGTGTGTGTGCGTGTGTGTTTGTGTGTTCGTGTGCGCGTGCGTGCGTGCGCGTGCGTGCGGGTGTGCGTGTGTGTGTGCGTGCACGTGTGTGCGTGCGGGTGTGCGTGTGTGCGTGCGCGTGTGTGTGTGCGTGCGCGTGTGTGTGTGCGTGTGTGCGTGCGGGTGTGTGTGCGTGTGTGTGTGCGTGTGCGCGTGCGGGTGTGTGTGTGCGTGCGCGTGCGGGTGTGTGTGTGCGCGTGTGTGTGCGCGTGCGTGCGTGTGTGTGCGTGCGTGCGTGCGCGTGCGTGTGTTTGTGTGCGTGCGCGTGCGGGTGTGTGTGCGTGCGCGTGCGTGTGGGTGTGTGTGTGCGCGCGTGTGTGTGTGCGCGTGCGTGCGTGATTGTGTGTGTGTGCGTGCGGGTGAGTGTGTGCGTGCGTGCGGGTGCGTGTGTGTGCGCGTGTGTGTGTGCGCGTGCGTGCGAGTGTGTGCGTGTGTGCGTGCGTGCGCGTGTGTGTGCGTGCGCGTGCGGGTGTGTGTGTACGTGCGCGTGCGGGTTGTTGTGTGAGCGCGTGCGTGCGTGCGTGTGTGTGTGCGTACGCGTGCGTGCGGGTGTGGGTGTGCGCGTGTGCGTGCGCGCGTGTGTGTGCGCGTGTGTGTGTGCGCGTGCGTGCGTGTGTGCGTGCGGGTGTGCGTGCGTGCGGGTGTGTGTACGCGTTTGCGTGTGTGCGCGCGTGTGCGAACGTGTGTGTGTGCGCGTGTGTGCGTGCGTATGCGTGTGTGCGCGCGTGTGCGTGCGGGTGTGTGTGTGCGCGTGTTCGTGTGTGAGCGCGTGTAGGTGCGGGTGCGTGTGTGCGCGCGTGTCCGTGCGTGTGTGTGCGTGCGTGCGGGTGTGTGTGCGCGTGTGCGCGCGTGTGCGTGCGTGTGTGTGTGCGTGCGGGTGTGAGTGTGCGCGTGTGCGTGCGTGCGGGTGTGCGCGTGTGCGTGCGCGCGTGTGTGTGCGTGCGCGTGGGTGTGTGCGCGTGTGTGTGTGTGCGCGTGCGTGCGTGTGTGCGTGCGGGTGTGCGTGCGTGCGGGTGTGTGCGCGCGTGTGCGAACGTGTGTGTGTGCGCGTGTGTGCGTGCGTGTGCGTGTGTGCGCGCGTGTGCGTGTGGGTGTGTGTGTGCGCGTGTGCGTGTGTGAGCGCGTGTGCGTGCGGGTGCGTGTGTGCGCGCGTGTCCGTGCGTGTGCGTGCGTGCGTGCGGGTGTGTGTGCGCGTGTGCGCGCATGTGCGTGCGTGTGTGTGTGCGTGCGGGTGTGAGTGTGCGCGTGTGCGTGCGTGCGGGTGTGTGTGTGTGTGCGTGCGCGTGCGGGTGTGTGTGTGCGTGCGCATGTGCGCGCGTGCGTGTGCGTGTGTGTGTGTGTGCGCGTGCGTGTGTGTGCGTGTGTGCGTGTGTGTATGTGTGCGCGTGCGTGCGGGTGTGTGTGTGTGCGCGCGTGCGTGCGGGTGTGTGTGTGCGCATGTGTGAGTGTGTGCGCGTGCGTGCGTGTGTGTGCGTGCGTGTGTTCGCGTGCGTGCGGGTGTGTGTGTGCGCATGTGTGTATGTGTGCGCGTGCGTGCGGGTGTGTGTGTGCGCGCGTGCGTGCGTGTGTGCGCGCGTGTGTGAGTGTGTGCGCGTGCGTGCGTGTGTGTGCGTGTGTGTTTGTGTGTTCGTGTGCGCGTGCGTGCGGGTATATGTGCGTGCGCGTGCGTGCGCGTGTGCGTGTGTGTGTGCGTGCACGTGTGTGTGCGCGTGTGTGCGTGCGTGCGGGTGTGCGTGTGTGCGTGCGCGTGTGTGTGAGCGTGTGTGCGTGCGGGTGTGTGTGCGTGCGGGTGTGTGTGTGCGTGTGTGTGTGCGCGTGCGGGTGTGTGTGTGTGCGTGCGCGTGCGTGCGGGTGTGTGCGCGCGTGTGTGTGCGCGTGCGTGGGTGTGTGTGAGCGTGCGTGCGCGTGCGTGTGTTTGTGTGCGTGCGCGTGCGTGCGTGTGTGTGTGTGCACGTGTGTGTGCGCGTGCGTGCGTGATTGTGTGTGTGCGTGCGGGTGTGTGTGTGTGCGGGTGTGTGCGTGCGCGTGCGGGTGCGTGTGTGTGCGCGCGTGCGTGCGTGTGCGTGCGTGCGCGTGTGTGTGCGTGCGCGTGCGGGTGTGTGTGTGTGCGTGCGCGTGCGTGCGGGTGTGTGTGCGCGTGTGTGTGCGCGTGCGTGCGTGTGTGTGTGTGCGTACGCGTGCGTGCGGGTGTGGGTGTGCCCGTGTGTGTGTGCGTGCCCGTGCGTGCGGGTGTGTGTGCGCGTGTGTGTGTGCGCGTGTGTGCGTGCGGGTGTGCGTGCGTGCGGAGGTGTGTGCGCGTGTGCGTGTGTGCGCGCGTGTGCGTGCGTGTGCGTGTGTGCGCGCGTGTGCGTGTGTGCGCGCGTGTGCGTGTGTGCGTGCGGGTGTGTGTGCGCGTGTGCGTGTGTGCGCGCGTGTGCGTGTGTGCGCGCGTGTGCGTGCGGGTGCGTGTGTGCGCGCGTGTCCGTGCGTGTGTGTGCGTGCGTGCGGGTGTGTGTGTGCGCGTGTGCGTGCGTGTGTGTGCGTGCGGGTGTGTGCGCGTGTGCGTGCGTGCGGGTGTGTGTGTGCGTGCGCGTGCGTGTGTGTGTGCGTGCGTGCGGGTGTGTGTGTGCGCGTGCGTGTGTGTGCGTGTGTGTGCGCGTGCGTGCGGGTGTGTGTGTGTGCGCGCGTGCGTGCGGGTGTGTGTGTGCGCGTGTGTGAGTGTGTGCGCGTGCCTGTGTGTGTGCGTGCGTGTGTGTTCGCGTGCGTGCGGGTGTGTGTGTGCGCATGTGTGTATGTGTGCGCGTGCGTGCGGGTGTGTGTGTGTGCGCGCGTGCGTGCGGGTGTGTGTGCGCGCGTGCGTGTGTGTGTGCGTGTGTGTGTGTTCGCGTGCGTGCGTGTGTGTGCGTGTGTGTGTGCGTGCGGGTGTGTGTGCGCGTGTGTGAGTGTGTGCGCGTGCGTGCGTGTGTGTGTGCGGGCGTGTGTGTTCGCGTGCGTGTGTGTTCGCGTGCGTGCGGGTGTGTGTGTGTGCGCGTGTGTGTGTTCGCGTGCGTGCGGGTGTGTGTGTGCGCGTGTGTGTGCGCGTGCGTGGGTGTGTGTGAGCGTGCGTGCGCGTGCGTGTGTTTGTGTGCGTGCGCGTGCGTGTGCGTGCGCGTGCGTGTGTGTGTGCACGTGTGTGTGCGCGTGCGTGCGTGATTGTGTGTGTGCGTGCGGGTGTGTGTGTGTGCGTGCAGGTGTGTGCGTGCGCGTGCGTGCGGGTGCGTGTGTGTGCGCGTGTGTGTGCGCGCGTGCGTGCGTGTGCGTGCGTGCGCGTGTGTGTGTGTGCGTGCGCGTGCGTGTGTGTGTGTGTGCGTGCGCGTGCGTGCGGGTTGTTGTGTGTGCGCGTGTGTGTGTGCGGGTGTGTGTGTGTGCGTGCGTGCGGGTGTGTGTGTTCGTGCGGGTGAGTGTGTGTGCGTGTGTGTGTGTGCGTGTGTGCGGGTGTGTGTGTATGTGTGCGTGTGTGTGTGCGTGTGTGCGTGCGGGTGAGTATGTGTGCGTGTGTGTGTATGTGTGCGTGTGTGTGTGCGTGTGTGCGGGTGTGTGTGTGCGTGTGTGTATGTGTGTGTGCGTGCGGGTGTGTGTGTATGTGTGCGTGCGTGTGTGTATGTGTGTGTGCGCTTGTGTGCGGGTGTGTGTGTATGTGTGCGGGTGTGTGTGCGTGCGTGCGGGTGTGTGTGTATGTGTGCGTGCGTGTGTGTATGTGCGTGTGTGCGCGTGTGTGCGTGCGTGCGGGCGTGTGTGCGTGTGTGCGTGCGGGTGTGTGTGTGCGTGTGTGCGTGCGGGTGGTTGTGTGCGTGTGTGCGTGCGGGTGTGTGTGTGCGTGTGTGTGTGCGTGTGTGCGTGCGGGTGTGTGTATTTTTGCGTGTGTGTGCGTGTGTGTGTGTGTGCGTGTGTGCGGGTGTGTGTATGTGAGCGTGTGTGTGCGTGTGTGTGTATGTGTGCGTGTGTGTGTGCGTGTGTGTGTGCGTGTGTGCGTGCGTGCGGGTGTGTGTGCGCGTGTGTTTGCCTGTGTGTATGTGTGTGTGCGTGCGGGTGTGTGTATGTGTGCGTGCCTGTGTGTATGTGTGCGCGGGTGTGTGTATATGTGCGTGCGGGTTTGTGTGTGCGCGTGTGTGTGCGTGCGTGCGGGTGTGTGTGTGCGTGTGTGTGCGTGCGGGTGTGTGTGTGCGTGCGGGTGTGTGTGCGCGTGTGTGTGTGTGCGCGTGTGTGTGTGCGTGCGGGTGTGTGTGTGCGTGTGTGCGTGCGTGCGGGTGTGTGTGTGCGTGCGGGTGTGTGTGTGCGTGTGTGCGTGCGGGTGTTGCGTGTGTGTATGTGTGTGCGCGTGTGTGTGCGGGTGTGTGTGTGCGTGCGGGTGTGTGTGTGCGTGCGTGTGTGTGCGTGTGTGCGGGTGTGTGTGCGTGCGTGTGTGTGTGCGCGTGCGTGTGTGTGTGCGCGTGCGTGTGTGTGTGTGCGTGCGGGTGTGTGTGCGTGTGTGCGTGCGGGTGAGTGCGTGCGTGTGTGTGTGCGGGTGTGTGTGTGCGTGTGTGTGTGCGCGTGCGTGTGTGTGTGTGTGCGTGCGGGTGTGTGTGCGTGTGTGCGTGCGGGTGTGTGTGTGCGTGTGTGTGTGCGTGTGTGTGTGCGTGCGGGTGTGTGCGTGCGTGTGTGCGTGCGGGTGTGTGCGTGCGTGTGTGTTTGTGCGTGTGTGCGTGCGCGTGTGCGTGCGCGTGTGTGTGCGCGTGCGTGTGTGTGTGTGCGTGTGTGTGTGCGTGTGTGCGTGCGGGTGTGTGTGTGCGTGTGTGTGTGCGTGCGGGTGTATGTGCGTGTGTGCGTGCGGGTGTGTGTGCGGGTGTGCGTGTGCGCGTGTGTGTGTGCGTGTGTGTGTGCGTGTGTGCGGGTGTGTGTGTGCGGGTGTGTGTGCGTGTGTGTGTGTGCGTGTGTGCGGGTGTGTGTGTGCGGGTGTGTGTGTGCGCGTGTGTGTGTGCGGGTGTGTGTGTGCGTGTGTGTGTGCGTGTGTGCGGGTGTGTGTGTGTGCGGGTGTGTGTGCGCGTGTGTGTGTGTGCGTGTGTGCGGGTGTGTGTGTGCGTGTGTGCGTGCGTGCGGGTGTGTGTGCGTGTGTGTGTGCGTGTGTGTGTGCGTGCGTGTGTGTGTGCGTGTGTGCGTGCGGGTGTGTGTGTGCGCGTGTGTGTGCGTGCGTGTGTGTGTGCGTGCGCGTGCGTGCGGGTGTGTTTGAGTGTGTGCGCGTGCGTGCGGGTGTGTGTGTGCGCGTGCGTGCGTGCGTGTGTGTGTGTGCGTGCGTGCGGGTGTGTTTGAGTGTGTGCGCGTGCGTGCGTGTGAGTGTGTGCGCGTGCGTGCGTGTGTGCGTGCGTGTGTCTCTGTCAGTCTGTGGACAGCATAACTAAGAAATGAAAAGTGGTTGAAAACAAAAGTTGGTACTCAAGTTTAATGTTTTTCAAGGATGCAACATGAAGATTTTGAAAAAAACAGCTCCACCCTAAACTACCCTTTACATGGAAAAATGTTCAAACATTTTGATTTTCTTGAAAATGGCTCTAACGATTTTGATTAAAATGCCGGACATTTGAGATATTTTTATGACAAATGATATGAATATCTTGAATCTAAAGTAAAAACAAATTAGAAACTAAAAGCTTCACTTATCTTAGTAATATTCCAAGTTGTTTGGTGCTAACAAGTTTTGTGTTGACTCCAACTTATTCTCAAAGCTATACAAACAAATTTGTTACTATGGTAACAATTGGTACCAAATTTGTTTGTATAGCTTTGAGAATGAGTTGGAGTCAACTCGAAACTTGTTAGCACCAAACAACTTGGAATATTACTAAGATAAGTGAAGCTTTTAGTTTCTAATTTATTTTTACTTTAGAGTCTTGTTGCTTCACTGTTAATAGCTTCATTATTTCCTTATTTAATGTATATCTTGAATTTTCTGGCTACAGCCCATGTAGCCTTGTTTACTCTGGATGACTTTTGCATATCTGGTAAACCATAAGAGACAGACAAAATCTTACTATACAAAAAAATGTAGATCTTGATAAAACTCACAATTCATATCTAAATAAATTTCTTTGTAGAGTGAACCTTTCTGGAGATATTCCTTGTTATTTGTGTGAGTTTTGGAGCACTTATACTTCTGTCAAATGGAACATTGTTATTCAGTTTTTTATGTTATGCAAAGAAAACGGAATCTCAAAGCTTGAAGAGGTTTGACTATCGCACAAAGTCTGCTATATTCCCATATTCCCCTTGTACCTACAAGGAAATAAGCAATACGATCATTTGTAGAAATGTTTATCTCAATTTACACGAAGAAGATATAGGAATAAGAGTTTGTAAGAATGGTTAGTACAAGAGTAGAGAAAATCATGTGAGTGCAACACATCAGATTTTTAGTATTTGTTTGGCAGCCATCAATAGTAAATGGATAAACTGATCACTATGCCATACAATACTCTTGTTTGAAAGGTCTTAATGCAACTAATATTAAAGCTGAACTAGGTTCTACTCTGGGGGAGTCTTCTCCTTCGCTTGTAACAGTAAAATATTGTGTGGCAGGGTTTATGTGAGGCTGTACAAACATCAGAGTAGTCGACCAAATGAGGGTACCATGGCAGAAAATCCACAAAATGGTATTGGATCATTGTATAAGTAGACATGCAGGCATTTCTAAAAGTGCTGTACTTGGCATACTGACTGAGAAAACTGTGCATAAGATGGGTCACAATGGAACAAAAACAGTATCACAAGGATGTTTTAGTCAGGTCTTTGGCGAAGCTTTGCTTTGTGTTGATTCATAACCATGGATGAACCATGGACCCATCACTTCACACCTGAGATGATGGAACAGTCGAAACAGTTGACAAGGTCATGGCATCAATCTTCTGGGACGCACATGGGATAACTATCATTATCTCCAAAAGGAACAGCAAGCTTTATGTGAACGTGTTGTAGTGTTTGAGTGATGAAATCAAGCAAAAATGGCTGCATTTAGCAAAAAAGAAAACTTTGTTTGATCAAGACAATGCAACAGTTCACACATCCATTATTGCCATGGCCAAAATTAATAAGTTAAAGTCTGAATTGCTTTGCATGCACTCTTTGCCACATTTAGCCCTCTCTGATTCCAAACTTGAAGAAACAGTTTGGTGGTAAAACATTTGCCAACAATGAAGAAATGAACTCTGCTATTTTGCAGAGCCTGATCATTCACACTATAAACAGGGCAACAAAAACATAGAACCTTGCTGGGAAAAATATATCAACAGGAGACTGTGTAAAGAAACAAAGATATCTTTTCCCAATATTTTTGTACTTTCTTTGTTAGGTCAGCTCTCTTAACATGGATTGGAAATTAAGGGGAATGTGGCGATAAGGATCTTGCCACAAATGATTGGAGGGAAAGCAACAAATGATTACTACATAACACTTTTGAAGACCACAAGCATATTCCTAATTTATGGAAATTTTTATGGAAGAGCTAGACTGTAATCTTTATATATTGAGTTATGATTCTGGTCAACTAACTGGGGTTAACCATCTACGTACTGTCATGTTGCATTCTGTGCACAACAATGGGTCACATGCCAGTCCAGCGAGCAGATAGAGACTGCCTCATGCAATTGTGTGTACGTGACCATAAACAATAAAGCAGCAGAGACAAAAGGAGAACATTTGCCAGGCTTCTAGCAGAAGAAAGACACTGAAAGGAGGGAGTCAAGGTTATGAGAAGTAAACAGTTGTGAGTTGTAATATCATGAAAGAGTGTAGACTGTGTTAACATCAGTAAAAGAGAACTGTGTATTTGTGTAATTAGTGTATGAGAGAGACAGAGAAAGTGAAGAAAGACAGTGAAAGGAGTGAGTCAAGGTTATGAGAAGTAAACAGTTGTGAGTTGTAATATCATGAAAGACTGTAGACTGTATTAACATCAGTAAAAGAGAACTGTGTATTTGTGTAATTAGTGCATGAGAGACAGAGGAAGTGAAGAAAGACAGTGAAAGGAGTGAGTCAAGGTTATGAGAAGTAAACAGTTGTGAGTTGTAATATCATGAAAGACTGTAGACTGTATTAACATCAGTAAAAGAGAACTGTGTATTTGTGTAATTAGTGTATTAGAGACAGAGAAAATGAAGAAAGACAGTGAAAGGAGTGAGTCAAGGTTATGAGAAGTAAACAGTTGTAAGTTGTAATATCATGAAAGACTGTAGACTGTATTAACATCAGTAAAAGAGAACTGTGTATTTGTGTAATTAGTGTATGAGAGAGACAGAGAAAGTGAAGAAAGACAGTGAAAGGAGTGAGTCAAGGTTATGAGAAGTAAACAGTTGTGAGTTGTAATATCATGAAAGAGTGTAGACTGTGTTAACATCAGTAAAAGAGAACTGTGTATTTGTGTAATTAGTGTATGAGAGAGACAGAGAAAGTGAAGAAAGACAGTGAAAGGAGTGAGTCAAGGTTATGAGAAGTAAACAGTTGTAAGTTGTAATATCATGAAAGACTGTAGACTGTATTAACATCAGTAAAAGAGAACTGTGTATTTGTGTAATTAGTGTATTAGAGACAGAGGAAGTGAAGAAAGACAGTGAAAGGAGTGAGTCAAGGTTATGAGAAGTAAACAGTTGTAAGTTGTAATATCATGAAAGACTGTAGACTGTATTAACATCAGTAAAAGAGAACTGTGTATTTGTGTAATTAGTGTATGAGAGAGAGACAGAGAAAGTGAAGAAAGACAGTGAAAGGAGTGAGTCAAGGTTATGAGAAGTAAACAGTTGTAAGTTGTAATATCATGAAAGACTGTAGACTGTATTAACATCAGTAAAAGAGAACTGTGTATTTGTGTAATTAGTGTATGAGAGAGAGACAGAGAAAGTGAAGAAAGACAGTGAAAGGAGTGAGTCAAGGTTATGAGAAGTAAACAGTTGTAAGTTGTAATATCATGAAAGACTGTAGACTGTATTAACATCAGTAAAAGAGAACTGTGTATTTGTGTAATTAGTGTATTAGAGACAGAGGAAGTGAAGAAAGACAGTGAAAGGAGTGAGTCAAGGTTATGAGAAGTAAACAGTTGTGAGTTGTAATATCATGAAAGACTGTAGACTGTGTTAACATCAGTAAAAGAGAACTGTGTATTTGTGTAATTAGTGTATGAGAGACAGAGAAAGTGAAGAAAGACAGTGAAAGGAGTGAGTCAAGGTTATGAGAAGTAAACAGTTGTGAGTTGTAATATCATGAAAGACTGTAGACTGTATTAACATCAGTAAAAGAGAACTGTGTATTTGTGTAATTAGTGTATGAGAGACAGAGAAAGTGAAGAAAGACAGTGAAAGGAGTGAATCAAGGTTATGAGAAGTAAACAGTTGTGAGTTGCAATATCATGAAAGACTGTAGACTGTGTTAACATCAGTAAAAGAGAACTGTGTATTTGTGTAATTAGTGTATGAGAGAGAGACAGAGAAAGTGAAGAAAGACAGTGAAAGGAGTGAATCAAGGTTATGAGAAGTAAACAGTTGTGAGTTGCAATATCATGAAAGACTGTAGACTGTATTAACATCAGTAAAAGAGAACTGTGTATTTGTGTAATTAGTGTATGAGAGACAGAGAAAGTGAAGAAAGACAGTGAAAGGAGTGAGTCAAGGTTATGAGAAGTAAACAGTTGTGAGTTGCAATATCATGAAAGACTGTAGACTGTGTTAACATCAGTAAAAGAGAACTGTGTATTTGTGTAATTAGTGTATGAGAGAGAGACAGAGAAAGTGAAGAAAGACAGTGACAGGAGTGAGTCAAGGTTATGAGAAGTAAACAGTTGTGAGTTGTAATATCATGAAAGACTGTAGACTGTGTTAACATCAGTAAAAGAGAACTGTGTATTTGTGTAATTAGTGCATGAGAGACAGAGAAAGTGAAGAAAGACAGTGAAAGGAATGAGTCAAGGTTATGAGAAGTAAACAGTTGTGAGTTGTAATATCATGAAAGACTGTAGACTGTGTTAACATCAGTAAAAGAGAACTGTGTATTTGTGTAATTAGTGTATGAGAGAGAGACAGAGAAAGTGAAGAAAGACAGTGAAAGGAGTGAATCAAGGTTATGAGAAGTAAACAGTTGTGAGTTGTAATATCATGAAAGACTGTAGACTGTGTTAACATCAGTAAAAGAGAACTGTGTATTTGTGTAATTAGTGCATGAGAGACAGAGAAAGTGAAGAAAGACAGTGAAAGGAGTGTGTCAAGGTTATGAGAAATAAACAGTTGTGAGTTGTAATATCATGAAAGACTGTAGACTGTGTTAACATCAGTAAAAGAGAACTGTGTATTTGTGTAATTAGTGTGTGAGAGAGAGACAGAGAAAGTGAAGAAAGACAGTGAAAGGAGTGAATCAAGGTTATGAGAAGTAAACAGTTGTGAGTTGTAATATCATGAAAGACTAGACTGTGTTAACATCAGTAAAAGAGAACTGTGTATTTGTGTAATTAGTGTATGAGAGAGAGACAGAGAAAGTGAAGAAAGACAGTGAAAGGAGTGAATCAAGGTTATGAGAAGTAAACAATTGTGAGTTGCAATATCAGGAAAGACTGTAGACTGTGTTAACATCAGTAAAAGAGAACTGTGTATTTGTGTAATTAGTGTATGAGAGAGAGACAGAGAAAGTGAAGAAAGACAGTGAAAGGAGTGAATCAAGGTTATGAGAAGTAAACAGTTGTGAGTTGTAATATCATGAAAGACTAGACTGTGTTAACATCAGTAAAAGAGAACTGTGTATTTGTGTAATTAGTGTATGAGAGAGAGAGACAGAGAAAGTGAAGAAAGACAGTGAAAGGAGTGAGTCAAGGTTATGAGAAGTGAACAATTGTGGGTTGTAATATCATGAAAGACTGTAGACTGTGTTAACATCAGTAAAAGAGAACTGTGTATTTGTGTAATTAGTGCATGAGAGACAGAGAAAGTGAAGAAAGACAGTGAAAGGAGTGAGTCAAGGTTATGAGAAGTAAACAGTTGTGAGTTATATCATGAAAGACGGCAGACTGTGTTGACATCAGTAAAAGGGAAATGTGTATTTGTGTAATTAGTGCATGAGAGACAGAGAAAGTGAAGAAAGACAGTGAAAGGAGTGAGTCAAGGTTATGAGAAGTAAACAGTTGTGAGTTGTAATATCATGAAAGACTGTAGACTGTGTTAACATCAGTAAAAGAGAACTGTGTATTTGTGTAATTAGTGCATGAGAGACAGAGAAAGTGAAGAAAGACAGTGAAAGGATTGAGTCAAGGTTATGAGAAGTAAACAGTTGTGAGTTGTAATATCATGAAAGACTGTAGACTGTGTTAACATCAGTAAAAGAGAACTGTGTATTTGTGTAATTAGTGTATGAGAGAGAGACAGAGAAAGTGAAGAAAGACAGTGAAAGGAGTGAATCAAGGTTATGAGAAGTAAACAGTTGTGAGTTGTAATATCATGAAAGACTAGACTGTGTTAACATCAGTAAAAGAGAACTGTGTATTTGTGTAATTAGTGCATGAGAGACAGAGAAAGTGAAGAAAGACAGTGAAAGGAGTGAGTCAAGGTTATGAGAAGTGAACAATTGTGAGTTGTAATATCATGAAAGACTGTAGACTGTGTTAACATCAGTAAAAGAGAACTGTGTATTTGTGTAATTAGTGCATGAGAGACAGAGAAAGTGAAGAAAGACAGTGAAAGGAGTGAGTCAAGGTTATGAGAAGTAAACAGTTGTGAGTTGTAATATCATGAAAGAGTGTAGACTGTATTAACATCAGTAAAAGAGAACTGTGTATTTGTGTAATTAGTGTATGAGAGACAGAGAAAGTGAAGAAAGACAGTGAAAGGAGTGAGTCAAGGTTATGAGAAGTAATCAGTTGTGAGTTGTAATATCATGAAAGAGTGTAGACTGTGTTAACATCAGTAAAAGAGAACTGTGTATTTGTGTAATTAGTGCATGAGGGACAGAGAAAGTGAAGAAAGACAGTGAAAGGAGTGTGTCAAGGTTATGAGAAGTAAACAGTTGTGAGTTATATCATGAAAGACGGCAGACTGTGTTGACATCAGTAAAAGGGAAATGTGTGTTTGTAGTAAAATGTTAGAGGGCAATACAGTGATAGAGTACTTAGCACAAGGTTCCCCTTACCTGCACCTGCCGTGGCGGCAGATCTCGCCGTGGCGGCGGATCTCGCCGTGGTGGTGGATCTCGCCGTTGTGGCGGATCTCGCCATTGCTGGTTTGCATCCTGGTTAAACTGCAACACTCTGGAGTTGTTGAGACTTCCTATGCCACTGTCCAGGGATCGGTCACCACTACCTTAATACAACATGTTGATAAATCATTAACTGTAGTCATCACATGATGAAGCAACTCACAAGTACAGTGTGTAGCTATACGTACGTACCTGGCGCAGGTCGAGGTGTTGCATTGAGACGAACATCTAGACAGTCCAAGAAGTGGGTATCACAACCTGCAACACACCCTGTGTAGTTGTCTGGGAAGTAAGGGGCCAGTGCACCACGTCGGAACTTGAACCTGAGTTTCTGGGCCGGTGGTCCACACTGAAACAAACACTCCTTTGTGTGCATGCTTGCATATCCCATTACTTTCCTTTTAGGTTCCATCTTGCATGTTAACATTTACTAATAAACAGAACTTGAAAGGGAAAGGATAGCTTGTTTAATGTTAGGAATATGGAATAATGCTCCTAATGTTAGGAATGGAGAGAACGTTTGTTAGCTAAAGAGTGGTTAGAGCCCAATAAAAGGGTTATTATTGGAAAGATTTTTGATGATCAGATACAGGTAACAAAAATTGGGGAATTTCTTTGGAAGGTTGAGAAGAAATAGAGATGGTCAGTAGAAAGAAAACAGGCATTGGTATTATATAGAATAAAATGCACTATATGTTAGTTAGAAAGTAATTATGCTTAGTTTTGTGGCAGGTGATTTGGGGCAAATAGCCATTTGTACCTAGTGAATATAGCAAATATCTATATGCTGACATACTTTCAGTTAACTATTTAGGTTTTTATAATATTATAATATTACTTTCTCCTGTTTGATTTGTTGCCAAAACATGTGTATGTCTTTGATACACATGCATGTATATGTTGTGTATGTTGCATATATGTGTGTGTGTGCGCGTTGGCATGTGGGTATTGAGACAGAATATTAGAAGACCCCAAAAGAAAATCGTTTATGTGAATATTTGTTAAAAGTGTAATTTGTTTTTTGATGTTGGTATATGTTGGTCAAATGGCGAAAACGTGTTAATAATGTTCATTGTTACGAACAACTAAGTTTGCCCAAAGACGTCATAAATCTTTCCATATTTGATTTTAATATATATGTATTGTCACCGCGCCCGCCGCATCTAATTGCCGACAACCGCAGTGTCACGCATCGCATTATTGTCGGCACTACCGCAAAGGAGCCGAAGGAAAGAGACAGAGCATGGCCGCATTGTTGGGGCGCTTGCCGAAAGAGAGAAAAGGATAGAGGCTACTGGAATCTTCTACTTTGTACTCCAGCGCAATAAGTGAACGTTCTTGAAGCTTCCAGAATAGTGCCTGGGAGATATAAATAGCGGTAAAGTGTGAGAAGAGTCAGTCAGACGTATGTGAGCGTTGAGTAGTGCCGACGGAGAACAGTCAGACATATGTGAAGGTTGAGTAGTCGTGCCGACGGAGACGGACAGACGATGTGGAGAGTTGTGCCGACGGAGAAGAGTTAGTTCTTTGTGTTACGAGTTCGAAGCCGTGCTGTTGGAGAATCAGAAAAGACTTTCTTGCTGTTGCAACGAGTGTACAAAGTTACTGTTTACGGAAATAAAAGTGTTTATCTCGACTACATCTGTCTACTTTACTTTACACCCACACCCGAAAAGTTACAGTATAAATATTAGAATTATATGTGTTCCATAATAAAAGTAGGGGAGGATGGTTAGGGATCGCTTCCCTAACAAGAAAGAACTATTTGATGGACGCATACGCGGATGGATACGAAAAAGGCGGTGTCACGTGAGGACGCCATAATCTGTCCATTCGCGTGTGTGTAATCAAGACATAGGGACGTATTGGTGTGACGTGTGGGTATGGAACTTTCACCAGACTTTCATCAAGCATTGGTTACACTAAATGAGAAGGTGTAAGCGTTTTAAATCATTTAGAATGGTGCTGAGAGGAATTATTTAATGTAAAGTATCGATGAAGTGTTAATAAAATAATACATTGTGGTGAAGAAACATCGTGTGATTTTTCATTCCATCCGTTACCACACCCTGAGATCACAAAGATCTCAATAGCTCAAAGGCACAACGTTTAGAATAATAATTACAAAAACCGCACCAGTATGTTTGTGTGTGTGTGTATGTGTGTGTGTGCGCGCGTGTTGGCATGTGGGTGTGGGTGGGTGTTGGTATATGTGCGTGTATATATGTGTAGCATGTTCGTGTGTGTGAGTGCATATATCTATGCAGTATACTCACAAACAGTTGGTCAGATACCCAATTAGAGTACTTGTTCAGAGTTATTCCATAATGACAAATAACAATAGCAATACTAATAGTAATAAACTATATTAAGAATAAGGATGATGATGATGATGATGACGATGATTATGGTGGCAGTGCTAGTGGTGGTGGTGGTGGCGACGGTGGTGGTGGTGGTGGTGGTGGTGGTGGTGGTGGCGACGGTAGCAGTGGCGGTAGTGGTGGTGGTGGAGGAGAAGGAGAAGGAGAAGGAGGAGGAGGAGAAGGAGAAGAAGAAGAAGAAGAAGAAGAAGGAGAAGAAGAAGAAGAAGAAGAAGAAGAAGAAGAAGAAGAAGAAGAAGAAGAAGAAGAAGAAGAAGAAGAAGAAGAAGAAAATGTAACCACATAGCATGCACTGAATATTGTCCTTACATCTATTGTGGCACAGCTTAAGAATAATAAAACAACTTGCAATGATAAGTTTCTAAATAGGGTACCAAGATCCAAGACAACTCACGTTGATGCAACAATTTGCGATGAATACATGTTTATAATGAGGGTGGGAGGTCGGTGGCCAGGCGTTGATGTGCCCACTAACTTTATTGTTGCTGGGCTAGACCTGCGATGAGCATGAATAAATGTTTATAAGAGTGTGGAGGGACGGTGGCCAGGCATTGATGTGCCCACTAACTTTATTGCTGCTGGGCTAGACCTGCGATGAGCATGAATAAATGTTTATAAGAGTGTGGAGGGACGGTGGCCAGGCATTGATGTGCCCACTAACTTTATTGCTGCTGGGCTAGACCTGCGATGAGCATGAATAAATGTTTATAAGAGTGTGGAGGGACGGTGGCCAGGCATTGATGTGCCCACTAACTTTATTGCTGCTGGGCTAGACCTGCCATGAGCATGAATAAATGTTTATAAGAGGGTGGGAGGTCGGTGGCCAGGCATTGATGTGCCCACTAACTTTATTGCTGCTGGGCTAGACCTGCGATGAGCATGAATAAATGTTTATAATGAGGGTGGGAGGTCGGTGGCCAGGCATTGATGTGCCCACTAACTTTATTGTTGCTGGGCTAGACCTGCCATGAGCATGAATAAATGTTTATAAGAGGGTGGGAGGTCGGTGGCCACGCATTGATGTGCCCGCTAACTTTATTGTTGCTGGGCTAGACCTGCGATGAGCATGAATAAATGTTTATAAGAGGGTGGGAGGTCGGTGGCCACGTGTTGATGTGCCCACTAACTTTATTGCTGCTGGGCTAGACCTGCGATGAGCATGAATAAATCTTTATAATGAGGGTGGGAGGTCGGTGGCCACGCATTGATGTGCCCACTAACTTTATTGCTGCTGGGCTAGACCTGCGATGAGCATGAATAAATGTTTATAAGAGTGTGGGGGGACGGTGGCCAGGCATTGATGTGCCCACTAACTTTATTGTTGCTGGGCTAGACCTGCGATGAGCATGAATAAATGTTTATAAGAGGGTGGGAGGTCGGTGGCCAGGCATTGATGTGCCCACTAACTTTATTGCTGCTGGGCTAGACCTGCGATGAGCATGAATAAATGTTTATAAGAGGGTGGGAGGTTGGTGGCCACGCATTGATGTGCCCACTACTAACTTTATTGCTGCTGGGCTAGACCTGCGATGAGCATGAATAAATGTTTATAAGAGGGTGGGAGGTCGGTGGCCACGTGTTGATGTGCCCACTAACTTTATTGTTGCTGGGCTAGACCTGCGATGAGTATGAATAAATGTTTATAAGAGGGTGGGAGGTCGGTGGCCACGTGTTGATGTGCCCACTAACTTTATTGCTGCTGGGCTAGACCTGCGATGAGCATGAATAAATGTTTATAAGAGGGTGGGAGGTCGGTGGCCAGGCATTGATGTGCCCACTAACTTTATTGCTGCTGGGCTAGACCTGCGATGAGCATGAATAAATGTTTATAGGAGTGTGGGGGGATGGTGGCCACGTGTTGATGTGCCCACTAACTTTATTGTTGCTGGGCTAGACCTGCGATGAGCATGAATAGATGTTTATAAGAGGGTGGGAGGTCGGTGGCCAGGCATTGATGTGCCCACTAACTTTATTGCTGCTGGGCTAGACCTGCGATGAGCATGAATAAATGTTTATAAGAGGGTGGGAGGTCAGTGGCCACGTGTTGATGTGCCCACTAACTTTATTGTTGCTGGGCTAGACCTGCGATGAGCATGAATAAATGTTTATAAGAGGGTGGGAGGTCAGTGGCCACGTGTTGATGTGCCCACTAACTTTATTGCTGCTGGGCTAGACCTGCCATGAGCATGAATAAATGTTTATAAGAGGGTGGGAGGTCAGTGGCCACGTGTTGATGTGCCCACTAACTTTATTGCTGCTGGGCTAGACCTGCGATGAGCATGAATAAATGTTTATAAGAGGGTGGGAGGTCGGTGGCCACGTGTTGATGTGCCCACTAACTTTATTGTTGCTGGGCTAGACCTGCGATGAGCATGAATAACTCTTTTTGTTATTCTATGTGTATCTCCGGTGCAGTATGGGACAATGAATAGGTAAATTAATTACTCATATAGATCCACTTTATAGTGCTGTTTTTATTTGAAGCATTAAACCAATATATTCAGCATATGAACATAAATCACATAATCTCATGGCTGGCATTCCTTCAAATCACACTACGGGTCCACAACTCCACATGCACAGACTATAAATTTTCATAAGTCCATATTTTTCTCGTATTTCATGCCACTTCACAGAATATACATTTATTCAAAACATCGTCACTTTGTCTTTCTCCACCACTATTAACGTTTGTCATAAAGACACTTTATACAGATAAATCACTTAATTCATGCGGACACTATCTTTTCCAATGCAGAATCGAACCAAGCCATGAAGAGACAATTGAATTGTGACCTTACCAACCATATTCACAATTCTTGATTTAAGGGTGCTTTTCTGCTGCCTCTATAACTTCAATTTAAATACTTTAGAAGGCTTATGTAGAAATATTGCCTCAAACTGTTGTTGCTATTGCTGTTGCTGCTATTGGTGTTGCTGTTGCTGCTGTTGGTGTTGCTATCATCATCATGCTTATTACCAAATACAAGAACAAGTACTCAGTCACCTGTGGGCATGTTGCTATTGCTGTTGCTGCTATTGGTGTTGCTGTTGCTGCTATTGGTTTTGCTGTTGCTGCTATTGGTGTTGCTGTTGCTGCTATTGGTGTTGCTGTTGCTGCTATTGGTGTTGCTGTTGTTGCTATTGGTGTTGCTATCATCATCATGCTTATTACCAAATACAAGAACAAGTACTCAGTCACCTGTGGGCATATTGCTATTGCTGTTGCTGCTATTGGTGTTGCTGTTGCTGCTATTGGTGTTGCTGTTGCTGCTATTGGTGTTGCTGTTGCTGCTATTGCTATTGCTGTTGCTGCTATTGGTGTTGCTGTTGCTGCTATTGGTGTTGCTGTTGCTGCTATTGGTGTTGCTGTTGCTGCTATTGGTGTTGCTGTTGCTGCTATTGGTGTTGCTGTTGCTGCTATTGCTATTGCTGTTGCTGCTATTGGTGTTGCTGTTGCTGCTATTGGTGTTGCTGTTGCTCCTATTGCTATTGCTGTTGCTGCTATTGGTGTTGCTGTTCCTGCTATTGGTGTTGCTGTTCCTGCTATTGGTGTTGCTGTTGCTGCTATTGGTGTTGCTGTTGCTGCTATTGGTGTTGCAGTTGCTGCTATTGCTATTGCTGTTGCTGCTATTGGTGTTGCTGTTGCTGCTATTGGTGTTGCTGTTGCTGCTATTGCTATTGCTGTTGCTGCTATTGGTGTTGCTGTTGCTGCTATTGGTGTTCTGTTGCTGCTATTGGTGTTGCTGTTGCTGCTATTGGTGTTGCTGTTGCTGCTATTGGTGTTGCTGTTGCTGCTATTGGTGTTGCTGTTGCTGCTATTGGTGTTGCTGTTGCTGCTATTGGTGTTGCTGTTGCTGATATTGGTGTTGCTGTTGCTGATATTGGTGTTGCTGTTGCTGCTATTGGTGTTGCTGTTGCTGCTATTGGTGTTGCTGTTGCTGCTATTGGTATTGCTGTTGCTGCTATTGGTGTTGCTGTTGCTGATATTGGTGTTGCTGTTGCTGCTATTGGTGTTGCTGTTGCTGCTATTGGTGTTGCTGTTGCTGCTATTGGTATTGCTGTTGCTGCTATTGGTGTTGCTGTTGCTGCTATTGGTGTTGCTATCATCATCATGCTTATTACCAAATACAAGAACAAGTACTCAGTCACCTGTGGGCATGTTGCTATTGCTGTTGCTGCTATTGGTGCTGCTATCATCATCATGCTTATTACCAAATACAAGAACAAGTACTCAGTCACCTGTGGGCATGTTGCTATTGCTGTTGCTGCTATTGGTGTTGCTGTTGCTGCTATTGGTGTTGCTATCATCATCATGCTTATTACCAAATACAAGAACAAGTACTCAGTCACCTGTGGGCATGTTGCTATTGCTGTTGCTGCTATTGGTGTTGCTATCATCATCATGCTTATTACCAAATACAAGAACAAGTACTCAGTCACCTGTGGGCATGTTGCTATTGCTGTTGCTGCTATTGGTGTTGCTGTTGCTGCTATTGGTGTTGCTGTTGCTGCTATTGGTGTTGCTATCATCATCATGCTTATTACCGAATACAAGAACAAGTACTCAGTCACCTGTGGGCATGTTGCTATTGCTGTTGCTCCTATTGGTGTTGCTGTTGCTGCTATTGGTGTTGCTGTTGCTGCTATTGGTGTTGCTATCATCATCATGCTTATTACCGAATACAAGAACAAGTACTCAGTCACCTGTGGGCATGTTGCTATTGCTGTTGCTCCTATTGGTGTTGCTGTTGCTGCTATTGGTGTTGCTGTTGCTGCTATTGGTGTTGCTATCATCATCATGTTTATTACCAAATACAAGAACAAGTACTCAGTCACCTGTGGGCATGTTGCTATTGCTGTTACTGCTATTGGTGTTGCTGTTGCTGCTATTGGTGTTGCTGTTGCTTCTATTGCTGTTGCTATCATCATCATGTTTATTACCAAATACAAGAACAAGTACTCAGTCACCTGTGGGCATGTTGCTATTGCTGTTGCTGCTATTGGTGTTGCTATCATCATCATGCTTATTACCAAATACAAGAACAAGTACTCAGTCACCTGTGGGCACGTTGCTATTGCTGTTGCTCCTATTGGTGTTGCTGTTATTGGTGTTGCTGTTGCTGCTATTGGTGTTGCTGTTGCTGCTATTGGTGTTGCTATCATCATCATGTTTATTACCAAATACAAGAACAAGTACGCACTCACCTGTGGGCATGTTGCTATTGCTGTTGCTGCTATTGGTGTTGCTGTTGCTGCTATTGGTGTTGCTATCATCATCATGTTTATTACCAAATACAAGAACAAGTACTCAGTCACCTGTGGGCATGTTGCTATTGCTGTTGCTGCTATTGGTGTTGCTGTTGCTGCTATTGGTATTGCTGTTGCTGCTATTGGTGTTGCTGTTGCTGATATTGGTGTTGCTGTTGCTGATATTGGTGTTGCTGTTGCTGCTATTGGTGTTGCTGTTGCTGCTATTGGTGTTGCTGTTGCTGCTATTGGTATTGCTGTTGCTGCTATTGGTGTTGCTGTTGCTGCTATTGGTGTTGCTATCATCATCATACTTATTACCAAATACAAGAACAAGTACTCAGTCACCTGTGGGCATGTTGCTATTGCTGTTGCTGCTATTGGTGCTGCTATCATCATCATGCTTATTACCAAATACAAGAACAAGTACTCAGTCACCTGTGGGCATGTTGCTATTGCTGTTGCTGCTATTGGTGTTGCTGTTGCTGCTATTGGTGTTGCTATCATCATCATGCTTATTACCAAATACAAGAACAAGTACGCACTCACCTGTGGGCATGTTGCTATTGCTGTTGCTGCTATTGGTGTTGCTGTTGCTGCTATTGGTGTTGCTATCATCATCATGTTTATTACCAAATACAAGAACAAGTACTCAGTCACCTGTGGGCATGTTGCTATTGCTGTTGCTGCTATTGGTGTTGCTGTTGCTGCTATTGGTTTTGCTGTTGCTGCTATTGGTGTTGCTGTTGCTGCTATTGGTGTTGCTGTTGCTGCTATTGGTGTTGCTGTTGTTGCTATTGGTGTTGCTATCATCATCATGCTTATTACCAAATACAAGAACAAGTACTCAGTCACCTGTGGGCATATTGCTATTTCTGTTGCTGCTATTGGTGTTGCTGTTGCTGCTATTGGTGTTGCTGTTGCTGCTATTGGTGTTGCTGTTGCTGCTATTGCTATTGCTGTTGCTGCTATTGGTGTTGCTGTTGCTGCTATTGGTGTTGCTGTTGCTGCTATTGGTGTTGCTGTTGCTGCTATTGGTGTTGCTGTTGCTGCTATTGGTGTTGCTGTTGCTGCTATTGCTATTGCTGTTGCTGCTATTGGTGTTGCTGTTGCTGCTATTGGTGTTGCTGTTGCTCCTATTGCTATTGCTGTTGCTGCTATTGGTGTTGCTGTTCCTGCTATTGGTGTTGCTGTTCCTGCTATTGGTGTTGCTGTTGCTGCTATTGGTGTTGCTGTTGCTGCTATTGGTGTTGCAGTTGCTGCTATTGCTATTGCTGTTGCTGCTATTGGTGTTGCTGTTGCTGCTATTGGTGTTGCTGTTGCTGCTATTGCTATTGCTGTTGCTGCTATTGGTGTTGCTGTTGCTGCTATTGGTGTTCTGTTGCTGCTATTGGTGTTGCTGTTGCTGCTATTGGTGTTGCTGTTGCTGCTATTGGTGTTGCTGTTGCTGCTATTGGTGTTGCTGTTGCTGCTATTGGTGTTGCTGTTGCTGCTATTGGTGTTGCTGTTGCTGATATTGGTGTTGCTGTTGCTGATATTGGTGTTGCTGTTGCTGCTATTGGTGTTGCTGTTGCTGCTATTGGTGTTGCTGTTGCTGCTATTGGTATTGCTGTTGCTGCTATTGGTGTTGCTGTTGCTGATATTGGTGTTGCTGTTGCTGCTATTGGTGTTGCTGTTGCTGCTATTGGTGTTGCTGTTGCTGCTATTGGTATTGCTGTTGCTGCTATTGGTGTTGCTGTTGCTGCTATTGGTGTTGCTATCATCATCATGCTTATTACCAAATACAAGAACAAGTACTCAGTCACCTGTGGGCATGTTGCTATTGCTGTTGCTGCTATTGGTGCTGCTATCATCATCATGCTTATTACCAAATACAAGAACAAGTACTCAGTCACCTGTGGGCATGTTGCTATTGCTGTTGCTGCTATTGGTGTTGCTGTTGCTGCTATTGGTGTTGCTATCATCATCATGCTTATTACCAAATACAAGAACAAGTACTCAGTCACCTGTGGGCATGTTGCTATTGCTGTTGCTGCTATTGGTGTTGCTATCATCATCATGCTTATTACCAAATACAAGAACAAGTACTCAGTCACCTGTGGGCATGTTGCTATTGCTGTTGCTGCTATTGGTGTTGCTGTTGCTGCTATTGGTGTTGCTGTTGCTGCTATTGGTGTTGCTATCATCATCATGCTTATTACCGAATACAAGAACAAGTACTCAGTCACCTGTGGGCATGTTGCTATTGCTGTTGCTCCTATTGGTGTTGCTGTTGCTGCTATTGGTGTTGCTGTTGCTGCTATTGGTGTTGCTATCATCATCATGCTTATTACCGAATACAAGAACAAGTACTCAGTCACCTGTGGGCATGTTGCTATTGCTGTTGCTCCTATTGGTGTTGCTGTTGCTGCTATTGGTGTTGCTGTTGCTGCTATTGGTGTTGCTATCATCATCATGTTTATTACCAAATACAAGAACAAGTACTCAGTCACCTGTGGGCATGTTGCTATTGCTGTTACTGCTATTGGTGTTGCTGTTGCTGCTATTGGTGTTGCTGTTGCTTCTATTGCTGTTGCTATCATCATCATGTTTATTACCAAATACAAGAACAAGTACTCAGTCACCTGTGGGCATGTTGCTATTGCTGTTGCTGCTATTGGTGTTGCTATCATCATCATGCTTATTACCAAATACAAGAACAAGTACTCAGTCACCTGTGGGCACGTTGCTATTGCTGTTGCTCCTATTGGTGTTGCTGTTATTGGTGTTGCTGTTGCTGCTATTGGTGTTGCTGTTGCTGCTATTGGTGTTGCTATCATCATCATGTTTATTACCAAATACAAGAACAAGTACGCACTCACCTGTGGGCATGTTGCTATTGCTGTTGCTGCTATTGGTGTTGCTGTTGCTGCTATTGGTGTTGCTATCATCATCATGTTTATTACCAAATACAAGAACAAGTACTCAGTCACCTGTGGGCATGTTGCTATTGCTGTTGCTGCTATTGGTGTTGCTGTTGCTGCTATTGGTATTGCTGTTGCTGCTATTGGTGTTGCTGTTGCTGATATTGGTGTTGCTGTTGCTGATATTGGTGTTGCTGTTGCTGCTATTGGTGTTGCTGTTGCTGCTATTGGTGTTGCTGTTGCTGCTATTGGTATTGCTGTTGCTGCTATTGGTGTTGCTGTTGCTGCTATTGGTGTTGCTATCATCATCATACTTATTACCAAATACAAGAACAAGTACTCAGTCACCTGTGGGCATGTTGCTATTGCTGTTGCTGCTATTGGTGCTGCTATCATCATCATGCTTATTACCAAATACAAGAACAAGTACTCAGTCACCTGTGGGCATGTTGCTATTGCTGTTGCTGCTATTGGTGTTGCTGTTGCTGCTATTGGTGTTGCTATCATCATCATGCTTATTACCAAATACAAGAACAAGTACGCACTCACCTGTGGGCATGTTGCTATTGCTGTTGCTGCTATTGGTGTTGCTGTTGCTGCTATTGGTGTTGCTATCATCATCATGTTTATTACCAAATACAAGAACAAGTACTCAGTCACCTGTGGGCATGTTGCTATTGCTGTTGCTGCTATTGGTGTTGCTGTTGCTGCTATTGGTGTTGCTGTTGCTGCTATTGGTGTTGCTATCATCATGTTTATTACCAAATACAAGAACAAGTACGCACTCACCTGTGGGCATGTTGCTATTGCTGTTGCTGCTATTGGTGTTGCTGTTGCTGCTATTGGTGTTGCTGCTATTGGTGTTGCTATCATCATCATGTTTATTACCAAATACAAGAACAAGTACTCAGTCACCTGTGGGCATGTTGCTATTGCTGTTGCTGCTATTGGTGTTGCTGTTGCTGCTATTGGTGTTGCTACCATCATCATGCTTATTACCAAATACAAGAACAAGTACTCAGTCACCTGTGGGCATGTTGCTATTGCTGTTGCTGCTATTGGTGTTGCTGTTGCTGCTATTGGTGTTGCTGTTGCTGCTATTGGTGTTGCTGTTGCTGCTATTGGTGTTGCTGTTGCCGCTATTGGTGTTGCTGTTGCTGCTATTGCTGTTGCTATCATCATCATGCTTATTACCAAATACAAGAACAAGTACTCAGTCACCTGTGGGCATGTTGCTATTGCTGTTGCTGCTATTGGTGTTGCTGTTGCTGCTATTGGTGTTGCTGTTGCTGCTATTGGTGTTGCTGTTGCTGCTATTGGTGTTGCTATCATCATCATGCTTATTACCAAATACAAGAACAAGTACTCAGTCACCTGTGGGCATGTTGCTATTGCTGTTGCTGCTATTGTTGTTGCTATCATCATCATGCTTATTACCAAATACAAGAACAAGTACTTAGTCACCTGTGGGCATGTTGCTATTGCTGTTGCTGCTATTGGTGTTGCTATCATCATCATGTTTATTACCAAATACAAGAACAAGTACTCAGTCAACTGTGGGCATGTTGCTATTGCTGTTGCTGCTATTGGTGTTGCTGTTGCTGCTATTGGGGTTGCTATCATCATCATGCTTATTACCAAATACAAGAACAAGTACTCAGTCACCTGTGGCGATGTTGCTATTGCTGTTGCTGCTATTGGTGTTGCTATCATCATCATGCTTATTACCAAATACAAGAACAAGTACTCAGTCACCTGTGGGCATGTTGCTATTGCTGTTGCTGCTATTGGTGTTGCTGTTGCTGCTATTGGTGTTGCTATCATCATCATGCTTATTACCAAATACAAGAACAAGTACTCAGTCACCTGTGGGCACGTTGCTATTGCTGTTGCTGCTATTGGTGTTGCTGTTGCTGCTATTGGTGTTGCTATCATCATCATGCTTATTACCAAATACAAGAACAAGTACTCAGTCACCTGTGGGCATGTTGCTATTGCTGTTGCTGCTATTGGTGTTGCTGTTGCTGCTATTGGTGTTGCTGTTGCTGCTATTGGTGTTGCTGTTGCTGCTATTGGTGTTGCTATCATCATCATGCTTATTACCAAATACAAGAACAAGTACTCAGTCACCTGTGGGCACGTTGCTATTGCTGTTGCTGCTATTGGTGTTGCTGTTGCTGCTATTGGTGTTGCTATCATCATCATGCTTATTACCAAATACAAGAACAAGTACTCAGTCACCTGTGGGCATGTTGCTATTGCTGTTGCTGCTATTGCTGTTGCTGTTGCTGCTATTGGTGTTGCTATCATCATCATGCTTATTACCAAATACAAGAACAAGTACTCAGTCACCTGTGGGCACGTTGCTATTGCTGTTGCTGCTATTGGTGTTGCTGTTGCTGCTATTGGTGTTGCTATCATCATCATGCTTATTACCAAATACAAGAACAAGTACTCAGTCACCTGTGGGCATGTTGCTATTGCTGTTGCTGCTATTGGTGTTGCTGTTGCTGCTATTGGTATTGCTGTTGCTGCTATTGGTGTTGCTATCATCATCATGCTTATTACCAAATACAAGAACAAGTACTCAGTCACCTGTGGGCATGTTGCTATTGCTGTTGCTGCTACTGGTGTTGCTGTTGCTGCTATTGGTGTTGCTGTTGCTGCTATTGGTGTTGCTGTTGCTGCTATTGGTGTTGCTGTTGCTGCTATTGGTGTTGCTGTTGCTGCTATTGGTGTTGCTGTTGCTGCTATTGGTGTTGCTGTTGCTGCTATAGGTGTTGCTGTTGCTGCTATTGGTGTTGCTGTTGCTGCTATTGGTGTTGCTGTTGCTGCTATTGGTGTTGCTATCATCATCATGTTTATTACCAAATACAAGAACAAGTACTCAGTCACCTGTGGGCATGTTGCTATTGCTGTTGCTGTTGCTGATATTGGTGTTGCTGTTGCTGCTATTGGTGTTGCTGTTGCTGCTATTGGTGTTGCTGTTGCTGCTATGGTGTTGCTATCATCATCATGCTTATTACCAAATACAAGAACAAGTACTCAGTCACCTGTGGGCATGTTGCTATTGCTGTTGCTGCTATTGGTGTTGCTGTTGCTGCTATTGGTGTTGCTGTTGCTGCTATTGGTGTTGCTGTTGCTGCTATTGGTGTTGCTATCATCATCATGCTTATTACCAAATACAAGAACAAGTACTCAGTCACCTGTGGGCATGTTGCTATTGCTGTTGCTGCTATTGGTGTTGCTGTTGCTGCTATTGGTATTGCTGTTGCTGCTATTGGTGTTGCTATCATCATCATGCTTATTACCAAATACAAGAACAAGTACTCAGTCACCTGTGGGCATGTTGCTATTGCTGTTGCTGCTATTGGTGTTGCTATCATCATCATGCTTATTACCAAATACAAGAACAAGTACTCAGTCACCTGTGGGCACGTTGCTATTGCTGTTGCTGCTATTGGTGTTGCTGTTGCTGCTATTGGTGTTGCTATCATCATCATGCTTATTACCAAATACAAGAACAAGTACTCAGTCACCTGTGGGCATGTTGCTATTGCTGTTGCTGCTATTGGTGTTGCTGTTGCTGCTATTGGTATTGCTGTTGCTGCTATTGGTGTTGCTATCATCATCATGCTTATTACCAAATACAAGAACAAGTACTCAGTCACCTGTGGGCATGTTGCTATTGCTGTTGCTGCTATTGGTGTTGCTATCATCATGCTTATTACCAAATACAAGAACAAGTACTCAGTCACCTGTGGGCACGTTGCTATTGCTGTTGCTGCTATTGGTGTTGCTGTTGCTGCTATTGGTGTTGCTATCATCATCATGCTTATTACCAAATACAAGAACAAGTACGCACTCACCTGTGGACATGTTTCACCACTCAGCTCCACCTGCTCAACAGAACTAGGGAACCATATGGCATTACGACAGTTGGGAAATCCTAGGCAGCTGATGTACTTGCCATTTCCTTCTCTCTTGGTCCTCAGGGTCATGTCTGCACCACACGATGGACACTTGCACACCAGAGCAGCTTCATTAACCACTGGCTCTTGGACAGTTTCTTGGAAATACTGGCTCAATGCCTGATCCAGCTTCTGTGCCTGAGAGAGAGAGAGAGAGAGAGAGAGACAAACAGTGTTACTTGCTCTCATGCTTTGCTTTCCATATCACTAGGGTCACCTTTACCAACAATACTGCAAATTATGCTATATGCTGCTTGTTCTTTTTTATTTTACCATTTTCTTATAACACTTTTATAAATATACTTTACTGTTGCTGGTTAGAGCTTTGCTACATACAAAAAAGAACAGAAAATAAAGAAAAAGAAAATAAGGCTCAGGCTTGGTTTACAGAACTGATAACAAGGAATCCCTTCCATGTGTGTCCAGTTTTGGGATACTGTAGTATCAAACAAAGGTCTTACTGGAGTGCAAGCCAAGTTTTGTAAAGAGCAGGCTTCTTCCACAAGTCTGACAAACACACAATGTCATGTTTATATGCATGTTCACAACAGTGTCTCTCACAGCCAGACTCTACACTACAAACATGTTATACATATCAGTCATACTCTGAAACACTCACATCACTTTCTCTACCAACTCTTCTAAAACAATTCTTACTAAAACTTATTGTTTTACCTACTTGATATGGCTGTGGAAAGGCCAATGATAATAACAAGGAAAGGTTTACCACATTATTTTATGAAAATGTAAGACACAATGGTAAAAAATGTAGCACATTGTTCGTTAATGTAAACATAATGTAAATTTATAATCCAAGTACTATACCCAGTGAGTCAGCTGCCCCTTAGTTTCCACTTTTATGCAATCTGCATTCCGCATTTTATACTCTAACATGAAAACACCAGCTGCTATGCTAGGTTCCACCCAAGTATTTAACATGGATGTCTTTAGCTACACAGTCGATGAAATTATTAGACACTACTATAGATGTAGTGCATCGCCTTTTAATATACTTGTAATTGGACAGTTGACATTTGCACCTCTGAAAATGTTCATTGGAACAAGCGAATACTACCATACATGCTAAACGGAATGTTTATCTCTCACATTACTAGGTAGCTCAGTTGGAACAAGCACCCAATTCGTAAGTAACCCGCCTGGTGTAGATCTGGTTCGACTGCCCTCCATTTGCTCTTTTTTTTACCATGTAATATTCAAAAATAACATTGGCTGGACAATTATTATGTTAAAAGCGTTATTATTTTAATTTGTTATTGTTTTATTTCCATTTTATGGTATTGTTGTCTATTAGCATATCTCGCCCGGTATAGATTCTGAGCTGCTTGTGCAGGGCCTGTGTTTCTCCATAGATCAAAAGCATATCAATGTACTCGTCTGATGAATATGTGGTGAAGGAATGGCACAAAATATCATGCAAGAGCTTTCTCGTGGAGAATGAAGGGAGTTGGCATTCATAATAACACACTACACCATGCCAGTCCAATGGGGCAGAAATCATCATACCTGTTCTATTACGAAATGCAGACAACCAAAAACAATTTCAATTATAATGTCCTAAACCCTTAGGGACTTTGTAATTAGATTGTGAATTCGGTTTCCAAGTTTTGATGAGTATAAAAAAAATTGCACAATGCCGAGACACGAACCCGTGTTCCTGAAGGGTAGCGCACAAACTACAGTCATTATTCACTTCAGCTATTTTGAGACTTGACTGAAAGGACGTTTACAGTTCAATAGTAGGATTTGTATGCCAGCCGTTATGTCATTGGCACTTCACGAGTTTTCATGCTTCATTTAGCCTCTTGAGACATTAATCCTTTGCTGGGCGTTTTAATGTTAGTACTTAGATGGCAAAAGCTATTATGCCTGTTATTTCAGATGTACGAGATGTAGTTTACGCAAAAACTTAAATAACCATTATTTAATATAATGTACATTTTGACTGTATGTGTCCATGGTGGATGAGTCATGTCCTTAATTTTTGTCTAATTTTTCATAGCCAATCCCTACAAAGTAGAAGTGCCTGCCATTTTCTTTTTATATTGTGTTGTCAATGTACTCATATGATAGGTCCATTTTATTACAGATGTTTACTGAATTATGGTGCTATGTATACTCTAATAAAAAGTTTGTAAAATCGGCTAGAAACCGGAATTTGTTCTCAGTAAATGAGAGGTATGTTTTTGAGGTGTAGTTTAGTGAGCAGTACGTTCTGTCCCTTAAACCTCTATTTCTCTGAGTTTTGCACATCCCTCTCTCTAAGAATGTCAGGCAATACGTTTTAGTAAATGCAAAACTGGACGAAAGCACCCATGGCGTTTGATGGGTGGCCTACCTTCCAAAAAATAGAGGCAGCTGAATCACCTGGTATAAATACCCATGTGCTTATACACATATTTAAATCCTGAAACATACACTATTAAACATGATATGAAGTCAGTTACATCTCTGTGAAAAACTAATCTTGCACAAAACATCTAGCTTGTCTGAAATATCAAGAAATTCCACACAACTGACAAGTGTATTCCGGTTGCAACAAAGGGCAGTGTTATAAGTGAATTTGTATGTTCACACATCGGCTGGACTGTACCAGGCAATGTTCCTCGGTCAGAGTTACACATGAACATCGGCTGGACTGTACCAGGCAATGTCCCTCGGTCAGAGTTACACATCAACAACCAGCAAGTCATGAGTATGTAATTATTGTATTTTTACATTACAACTACACACTAAAATCTCTCAACAATGTCAACAATGCTCGTAATTTCCATAGGAATCAACAAAACAGGCAACAATGGGCAGTGGTACTGATTCTCCCAGAGTCACATTACTACAAGCTTTCAGAGGGACATTATGGCCTACTAAAGTAGTTCAAGTTAATATGGATAACACTATACTTGTTGCTAATCTTCCTTGTGCAATTGGGACACAACAATTAGACTACTTTATCAACACAAATTTTGGCATTAAACGTTTTTGCAACCGCATAAAGCAATTTTAGGAACAATTGAGCAACAATGTTAGCAAAATAACAGAAGTGATGGAAAAAAATAATTAAAGCAAAGGAAAAATTTAATGATAGAGATAATGAAGAAAGCCAAGAAACTAAGAGAGAAAATGATCTTTCTTAAGCGAACCAAACATTAATTGAATGTCTAGTTACTTACCTGTTCCATTGCCACCTCAAACACTGCCTTGTACTTGGCCAGTTGTTCCCTTAGCACGACGTCAGGATTCTTCTTTCCTTCACTTATGTCCTTAAGATCAGCCTCCAACTCAGCACGAAGATTTGGTTTGGACATCGCAAAGCCCATGCTGTCATATCCTTCAACAAGCCCCATTCCCAGTTCCCCAGGAACAAAATGTGTCCCATCCTCGATACCAACATAGAACCGGCTCTTTATCGTCTCAATGTGGTCAGCGTGTGTAGCATCAGTTCCTGCAATAAAAACAACACAAGTGACTGCGGTCAGCATGCGTGGCATCAGTTCCTGCAATCAGAACAACACAAGTGACTGTGACATCAGAACAACACAAGTGACTGTGGTCAGCGTGCGTGGCATCAGTTCCTGCAATCAAAACAACACAAGTGACTGTGGACAGCGTGCGTGGCATCAGTTCCTGCAATCAGAACAACACAAGTGACTGTGGTCAGCATGCGTGGCATCAGTTCCTGCAATCAGAACAACACAAGTGACTGTGGTCAGCATGCGTGGCATCAGTTCCTGCAATCAGAACAACACAAGTGACTGTGGTCAGCATGCGTGGCATCAGTTCCTGCAATCAGAACAACACAAGTGACTGTGGTCAGCGTGCGTGGCATCAGTTCCTGCAATCAGAACAACACAAGTGACTGTGGTCAGCGTGCGTGGCATCAGTTCCTGCAATCAAAACAACACAAGTGACTGTGGTCAGCATGCGTGGCATCAGTTCCTGCAATCAGAACAACACAAGTGACTGTGGTCAGCGTGCGTGGCATCAGTTCCTGCAATAAAAACAACACAAGTGACTGTGGTCAGCGTGCGTGGCATCAGTTCCTGTAATCAAAGCAACACAAGTGACTGTGGTCAGCGTGCATGGCATCAGTTCCTGCAATCGGAACAACACAAGTGACTGTGGTCAGCATGCGTGGCATCAGTTCCTGCAATCAGAACAACACAAGTGACTGTGGTCAGCATGCGTGGCATCAGTTCCTGCAATCAGAACAACACAAGTGACTGTGGTCAGCGTGCGTGGCATCAGTTCCTGCAATTGGAACAACACAAGTGACTGTGGTCAGCGTGCGTGGCATCAGTTCCTGCAATCGGGACAACACAAGTGTCTGTGGCATCAGTTCCTGTGGAATAATGTAAATAAAGGAGATGCAATAATAGTAGAAAGATTATGAAGGGAAGATTTCCTTCTTCATTCCATTTAGCTGTTATTATTAATGGAAATCTGCATTTCAAACAATGCTTAAATCACCAGTAATGAAAAATTATTTCCGGTAAAATTCATTGTTTTAAGTATTCTGTTTGTCAATCACCTAAACATGCAACTTATAAGACTTTGTAGTTGCTTCATAAATGTACATTATGAAATATATTCCAATTTAAGGTTATCAATGTCCAGCACTGCATGAGGTTAATTTGTTTCTATACATTGCCAACGTTATGTGTTGCAGGGTATTCGGCTCTACTAGACAAAGTTGCTTACCAATGCCATGCTTCTCCATCAGCGCAATGAGATCAGCCTCTGTGAGTAAGTTGGGAGGACTGGTCTCCCCCTCTACTACCTCCACACTTGTTGGTTCAAAAGTCTGCCCAGCATGGTACACATGGATCTCTTTAGCATTCCACTTCTCATACGGGTACACTTCCAGATAGTTGAGTGCCACGATCATCAAGCCACTTGCTGCAAACTGAAATATACAGTCAATGCTTCACAACATGAGAGTGGAATAAGGGCCCACCGTGAGTTCTGTGACAAACGACAAGTCTAGTTACTTATAATGTCTTTTTATTTCTCTCATAAAACTGAATCACAACACACAGTTCTCTGAGAGGTGCAATCAGGACTGAAAAATTCAATGCCATAGCCAGGACACGAACCTGGATCTTCCGGTTTTCATATTTTGCAGTGGATAACCGAGGACATAAAGTACTTACAATTGTAAGTCGCCCTGAAGTATGTATCTCAGATGTGAAATTCCCTTGTGGTCTACCGGGAAAATACAAATCAGCTGGGGAATTTTATGCTATACTGGCAAATTGCCAAAGTAGCTCAGGGATTAGAGCAGCCGTACTTGTGTGGAAAATCTATGATTCAAATCCCGGCTGTGGCTTTGAATTTTTTAGTCCCAATTCCCGATTCTACCTCTCAAACATTTCCCACACACGGCTTGTGTGCTTAAAAACACCAACAGTAAGTTGGTTGGCTTGGCATTTCAAGATAAGAATACAATAATATTGGAGATATGAATTCTTGTATGGAATAAAAGCTATGTTGCAGTTTGTTTTATCTTTGTTTTAAGCATAACCTCTGAAGTGGCAAGTTTGAGTTTTCTGGCAATTTATTATATAATTTAATATCAGCGTACTTGTTGCTTTTACTGAATAAAGTTGTGTTATGACCAATGTTTACTCCTTGTGTCATATTTGTTTTTCAGAATTAACTTCAAATAGTTTTAAGTGTTTTCTAACATATATCACTACTTCTAGTAAATACACAGGAGAAAGAAAATACTGACAGTAGCCTAAATATATTTTTACATGAATGTGTTTTGCCTAAAACTATCATTATCCTAATTACTTGTTTTTGGAGCTTAAAAATATCTCTGTCAGTATTTCCCCAAAATATTACACCAAACTACATACATAAGCAAAATGCAAATTGCTTAAAGTGCTTAACAATTCACAGCTCCCTGTTTTATCCCCATCTGTAGTGATGTTGCAACTCACAATTGTTCTGGTCTATCGTAACCTGAAGATAAACTTCTCTGTTGTGAACAATTAACTACTCAACTCCAATATCTAATGACACATTCACCAACTCGATGCCTCTTCAACTGTCTGGGAATGGCCTATCAACGTAGTGGTGTACAGCAGCCAACCTCAAGTGTCCCCTTCAGCCAGTACTCACAAGTATGCTCAATACGAGGTCTTTCGTGTATTGTTTGTAATGTAACTTTTTACAGCTTCTCTCCTGTGAGTGCAATAAGGGCCCATGCCAACTTGCACCATGTGACCAGTGCCAAGCATACGACTCTCTCGTCTGCAGTACATAGCAAACTGCCTGCCTCAGTGGATTGCTGTATAAATGGTTACATTACAAAGCTAAAAAGTAAAAAACAAATGTGTAGAACTGAACAAAAAATCTGATGTGTTGCACTCACATGACTTTCCCTACTCTTGTACTAACCATTCTTACAAACTCTTATTCCTATATCTTCTTCGTGTTAGTTGAGATACACATTTGCAGAAATTATCTTATTGCTTATTTCCTTGTAGGTACAAGAGGAATATGGGAATACAGTAGGCTTTGTGTGATAGCCAAATGTTTTAAAGCTTTCAAATTTTGTTCTTCTTGGCTAACATATAAAAAAAATCTGATGTGTTGCACTCACATGACTTTCTCTACTCTTGTACTAACCATTCTTACAAACTCTTATCCTCTTTCTTCCTTGTGTTAGTAGGAATAATCATTTGTGGAAATTATTTTATTGTGCATTTCCTTATAGGTACAAGGGGAATATGGGAATACAGTGATAGTCAAATGTGGTCACTATAATATGATGAGTGAAATTCCATTCTCTTTGCATGACCAAGAAATAAATGAATAGCAACCTCCCATTTGGGAACATCCATAAGTGCAGCAAAACTGAAATAGTTCACTCCACCAAAAAAGATCATTTGAAATAAATTGTATGTTTTAACATCTTTTTTATTGTAAAATTTTGTGTATATTTTATCATTTACCAGTTATACAAAAATCGTCAAGAGTAAACAGTACTATATAGGCTATAGCCAGAAAATTCAAAATATGTATTTAATTTGTAATAAAAGTATCTTAAATATATGGCATTTCATTCAAAATCATTATAGCCATTTTTGAGAAAGTCAACATTTTTTAAAAATTTTCTGCGTAAAGAGTAGTTTAGGATGGAAGAATTTTCTTGAAAATCTTCTTGTCACATCCTCGAAAGATATTAGACTTAAATACCAACTTCTTCTGAAAATGCTATTTTTTTTATTCAGGGGTCTTCAAAACATATATTTCTGATGAAATCCCAACATTGAATTTTTGGTTGAATACTTTCCCTACTTACTATACTTGCAGAGAAACTAATAATTGAAAAAAGGTCTGTGGTTGTATATGATTGATTGTGGATTGTTTGAGGAAATGGAACACAAATTTCTTTCTTTCTTTGTGTGTGTGTATGTGTGTGCACATGGGTGTGTGCATGGGGGTGTGTGCATGGGTGGGTATGTATGCATGTGTGTGTGCATGGGGGTGGGTGTGTATGCATGTGTGTGTGCATGTGGGTGGGTGCGTGTGTGGGTGGGTGGGTGTGTATGTGCACGTGTGTGTGCATGGGGGTGGGTGTGTATGCATGTGTGAGTGCATGTGGGTGGGTGCATGTGTGGGTGGGTGGGTGTGTATGTGCACGTGTGTGTGCATGGGGGTGGGTGTGTATGCATGTGTGTGTGTGTGCACGTGGGTGTGTGCATGGGTGGGTATGTATGCATGTGTGTGTGCATGGGGGTGGGTGTGTATGCATGTGTGAGTGCATGTGGGTGGGTGCGTGTGTGGGTGGGTGGGTGTGTATGCATGTGTGTGTGCACGTGTGTGTGCATGGGGGTGGGTGTGTATGCATGTGTGAGTGTACATGGATGGGTGGGTGGGTGGGTATGATGCTGACATTGAAGAACTTAAACAAAAATCCAAGTGGTTTATACACCTGGAGAGCCAAGTGGTCTATTAGGAAGAATCCATTTAGCATTATTGAAATAAGGACTGAAGATTTTAAAGATCTGATAAACTTAAATAAAATGCTTACTAAGAGAAATGTGATGGCAGACAAATGAAGTAGATATAAGAAAAGTGTCTCAGTTTTGGTTTGTAAAACAAACACGTGCTATGCACATCAAAAGACACTGAAGGTCAAACTACCTCATGCTGATGGGCAGTGAGTGAACACCTAACGATGAGCATGACAGAAGAAAGAGTTTCTAGACCATTTGCAAGACTTCCAGCCATCAGCTTGCTTCAGAAAGGTTCAAGAAAAGGTGAATTTCCAGAAAAATCCATGCTACATCATTCTCATCTATAAAAGCTTGTGGGGACAGCGATAGCGAGCAGTTCGTGAGACAGTTGTTAGCAGTATGTGTGTATGTTCAGTAGAGAACTGTACATGTCAACAGAGATAGTTTGGGACATTGATATGTTGTGTTAGAGTTATTGTTATGAGAAGCAGGTTTAGTGAGTGTGATCATCAAAGTCGTCAGTTTCTGGAACACAGAGAACTGTACACTGTGTTAACAATGAAAGAGTACTGTGTTTTGTACTTCAGTTTTAGAAGAGCAAATAAAGTGACAACAGAAGTCATTTAGTCACACTGGCATCAGATGTGCAATTTGTCACATTTGTTTGCATGCTGTGGCTGAAAACAATACATGAACCATACTTACCTTCTCTCCACCAACATCAATGGTAACAACTGTTTCAAATCCTTCTGCATCCCTTGAACAGCAAGCAAGAAAATGTCTCACAATGAACTCATAAACTCGTCGCTCATTCCCTGCAATATGACAAGCAAATTAAATTGCACACTTGGGGAAAGTGGAAAGTAAAAACAAACAAATGACAACACTTACCCTCCAACTGCGACGTATGCTTGATTGGATGTATGGGGGGATGAGCTTGGTCAGATTTCTTTCCTGCCCTAGGGTTTGGACCATTCTGTACTATCTGTGCTGCAAAACCTTCAAACAAATAGAATAACGTGTTATACAAACAAACCCTGTCTATACCTCACAAGTACACTTCTTCATCTCACCAAACTACAGTACAACTCCAAGCTTAAAATACGAGTAGCTACTAAATAACTTTCTTCATCATTTTGCCACAAGAGTACATATTTTTAATGTTGTCTACTCTCACACTTGCACAAACTTACATCTTAGGTAGGTACTGAGAAGAAATAAGAATATTCTTCTTCTTCTGATTCTTCTTCTTCTTCTTCTTCTTGTTCTTCTATTCTTTATCAGCATTATCATCACTACTACCACTACCATTACTATTGTTATTGTTGATGTTGTTCTTAAAGTATACTTTTATTTTCAACAACCATAGAAATTATGATAATTTATAGTATCATCAACAGCACAAAAATGAAGATATACATAAGTAAAAACCATAGTACGTACATTACTTACATATGTAAGGCAGTAAACAAATTAGTATGACACATGATTAACCTCAAGGTGCTAAAGCAGGTACTTAATATAATAAAACAAGAGAACTTCAAGAATCCCTTTATTCAGAAAAAACTGTGCTCCAATAGTAACTTTTTGTGTCACATTTAAATTTCCCTGTCAGGTTGTGCATTTCACAACATTTCACCCTTTATTGCACAGTTTGATTCCAATACATTTAATGCAGTGTTGTGTAACGTCTGCTGTGTTTCTCTACACCAACTTCTAAATATTCCACGTGTATTCTAACATATAATAATAAAACTTCTAATATATAAAACTGAGAGAGTAGATGTAAATGAACAAAGAATTCTAATACCTCTTATTAATTAAATGCATTGCAAATAGATAATAGTGTTTGCAGGTAAGAGTGTGTGGCAACATGGTGCAACATGTTAATTGAATAACTTCCTTCTACTGGTGGCACCATGCTCAATAAAAATCGTAAGTGACGTTCACCATGCATCAAATTCACATGTTTTGTCACTCGTGCATGAGGCACCAGAAAATTTCATGAAAAAATGAGGTTATTGTTCAGAACACCGTATCAAAACATTATGGATGTTCAGAATGACTAGGAGCCATCTCCCCTAATCCCTCCATACCAGTAGGTTACACAGTGCAGTTGAAACTATATAGCGTTTCACTCTTAGAAGACAGTATGGAGTTAAATGGGACATCTCTGTCTCTATCTAGCGCATACAAGTTGCCATTAGCCGCGTCCTTTTCTACCCTCGCTCTGTTGCCAGATTCCTAATAGCATGGTATAAATATTCATTTGTTATAAATTTCAGGTTTGAACACATTATCCTATGCAGAATTTTTTTCTCTATCAGGTTATATCCTTTTCAGAGTCATTATACATTTCTATAGGTCCAAAGTTCTTCAGAAAACGTTTTTTTCAATAGAAGTCCGATATTTGCTGTTTCTACACTCATCACGCACTAACTAACAAACTAACTGCTAGAATGCATCTATATTTTTTTCTTGGGTAGAGTAAACTATAGTGCTACTACCTGCCTACTTTGAATTCTCTATGTTTACCCAGTTAAATGTTATAATTTTTTAAATTAAATGTTTTCGGAAAATTTTATATATGTGCACTGCAAAAGTTACGCAGTGTGAAACTTTTTTGTTATTGAGTTTACATCAGGGAACCAGCGAGAACAAATGTTGAGGAAGGTTGGAGAAAGTTTTTAAAATAAACCAAAAGGCAGTAACCTCTTTCTTTTATCCAGTAAGGCAAACAAAAGGTATTCATCTATTCAGCGTCAGGCCTGACACAGAAGATAGTATAAGGAGCAGCACTAGCATTAGTTCAAAAGAAGCCGTGTGTGTAACTGTGAGCTGTTATTGCGTTATTTGTTTAATATTTTTGTAAATATTTGTAGTTATGGAGGGTGAAGCTAGGAAGGGACGATATGTTGGTAAATAAAGAAGTAAGGAACGACAAATAATTATGAATGTGTTAGATTATTTTTTAAGTAAAATGCGTGTAAGTAAGGCGGTAAAAGAAACAGCTAAGGCTACCAGGTGTTCAGAAGCAGTAGTGTGTATGATTAAAAAGGAACTAATGAAAGGACCTCTAAGAACGCCATCGAAAAAGAAAGCAAAAAGGGCGGGACTACACAAAACACTAGGTTAACGCAATATGATTGAATAGTGCAAGGTGGATTGCGGCGAATTGTTCATTCTTTACTATTTGCAAATATTCCACCCACGCTGAATATAATTTTGTCACAGTTCAACAGTGATGAGACCCTACCAAATTTCTCAAGGGCCACTCTGATTTGGGGTTCAAATATGAAAGAAAGGGTAACAAGTGCATATTAATAGAAAGAGACAATATCGATATCATCAGATGGCGACATAAATATCTAAAAGACGTAAAAGGTTTAGGGACTAGGGGAAATCAATTGTTTATACAGACGAGTCATTTGTAAATTTAGGTCATACAGTAACAAAGGCGTGGAGGGATACCAAAGTTAAAAGTGCCCGTCTCGTCAAGCAGCAATTGAAGGACTAAGTACAGGACTCAGGCCACCTCGAGTCGCTCGCGGAGAAAGATTCGCAACTAGTACATGTTGCAACACTGCGCTCCATTTAACGTGTACTGTCTTTTAAGGGTGAGACGCGCTATAATAAACAGTATTGCACAGATGTTCAGAATGACTAGGAGCCATCTCCCCTACTCCCTCCATACCAGTAGGCTACACAGTGCAGTTGTAACTAGTAAACAGTATTGGACAGATGTTCAGAATGACTAGGAGCCATCTCCCCTACTCCCTCCATACCAGTAGACTACACAGTGCAGTTGTAACTAGTAAACAGTATTGGACAGATGTTCAGAACGACTAGGAGCCATCTCCCCTACTCCCTCCATACCAGTAGGCTACACAGTGCAGTTGTAACTAGTAAACAGTATTGGGCAGATGTTCAGAATGACTAGGAGCCATCTCCCCTACTCCCTCCATACCAGTAGGCTACACAGTGCAGTTGTAACTAGTAAACAGTATTGGGCAGATGTTCAGAATGACTAGGACCCATCTCCCCTACTCCCTCCATACCAGTAGACTACACAGTGCAGTTGTAACTAGTAAACAGTATTGGACAGATGTTCAGAATGACTAGGAGCCATCTCCCCTACTCCCTCTATACCAGTAGACTACACAGTGCAGTTGTAACTAGTAAACAGTATTGGACAGATGTTCAGAATGACTAGGAGCCATCTCCCCTACTCCCTCCATACCAGTGGGCTACACAGTGCAGTTGTAACTAGTAAACAGTATTGGACAGATGTTCAGAATGACTAGGAGCCATCTCCCCTACTCCCTCCATACCAGTAGACTACACAGTGCAGTTGTAACTAGTAAACAGTATTGGGCAGATGTTCAGAATGACTAGGAGCCATCTCCCCTACTCCCTCCATACCAGTAGGTTACACAGTGCAGTTGTAACTAGTAAACAGTATTGGGCAGATGTTCAGAATGACTAGGAGCCATCTCCCCTACTCCCTCCATACCAGTAGACTACACAGTGCAGTTGTAACTAGTAAACAGTATTGGACAGATGTTCAGAATGACTAGGAGCCATCTCCCCTACTCCCTCTATACCAGTAGACTACACAGTGCAGTTGTAACTAGTAAACAGTATTGGACAGATGTTCAGAATGACTAGGAGCCATCTCCCCTACTCCCTCTATACCAGTGGGCTACACAGTGCAGTTGTAACTAGTAAACAGTATTGGACAGATGTTCAGAATGACTAGGAGCCATCTCCCCTACTCCCTCCATACCAGTAGACTACACAGTGCAGTTGTAACTAGTAAACAGTATTGGGCAGATGTTCAGAATGACTAGGAGTCATCTCTCCTACTCCCTCCATACCAGTAGGCTACACAGTGCAGTAGTAACTAGTAAATAGTATTGGACAGATGTTCAGAATGACTAGGAGTCATCTCTCCTACTCCCTCCACACCAGTAGGTTACACAGTGCAGTTGTAACTAGTAAACAGTATGGGTTGGATGTCAAGCCGTGTGTGCGCAATGTTTGAGAGTTAGAATCTGAACTGAGTTCTAAGAATAGCAGCTGGCCATGGCATTAAATTTTTCTGCTCTGCTTGTATCTGTGAAGATATGAATTTAGTAATGTGAAAACACGCTCATGGATGTGGGGCTAAGTGATTTATAGTGTATGCACAAATGGGGCTAACTGTGCTGTGTACTTGTCTAGGCTAACAAGGGTGAATGTATAGTGTGTTGTTGTATGATAGGGTTTGAGAGCAACTGCTACCCTTCCTTGTTACCTAGCCTGCTCCAAATGGTCACAAAGAATAACTTAACCTACCTGATGAATACAAGGTAGGTACAAATCTTTCACTTTCCTTTGTTGAGTCAGTTGAGTTACATTTTTTACATTCATCTTCGCTTTAAAATAAAACTGAAATGTTTTCAAGATCATTCAATGACATCGTCAGCCGTTGGATAAGTCCCCCAATATGCCTGCCAGCATGATGCCAAGCTGGACCAAACACATGCTCCAACAAACTGTAGGTAGGGAAGAAGTTACGACTTGTACATGGAGAAAAGTGTGACCCAACCTGCTCTAATTTTATAATTGTAAAATGACTACTTACTGCCCCATGCAGGGTCCTGTACTTGCAGCTCTACAAGATTCCTCAGGTTCAACTCCTTAGGGAATATGTTAGTTTCTGTTCTAGGGTAACTGATGAACCCCTGTGTATAAAGTTTCTCTGCTATTCTCATTATTTCTTTGGCATTAATCTTCAACTTCCTCGAACCCACTTTCTCAAGTTCCTGTGTGGGCAAGAACAACAACACTACCTTAAACAACACAAAATGTAAATTAAAGGATTTATCTGTGTTTACAAGACATGTCCATGAAACAAAGGTCTCCAAGAACACTTTTACAAGAGATCCAACAACACTGGCATATAGCATGCCTCGGAACAGATAAACTTAGTCCATGATTCCTACTGTTTAAAAATTTATTTTGAAATTATTATTTATTTATGCCAACAAACTTACTGTTGGTGTTTTTAAACACACAAGCCGTGTGTGGGCAAAGTTTAAGAGGTAGAACCGGAACTTAAAAATTCAATGCCACAACCGGGATTTGAACCACAAATCCCGGTTGTGGCATTGAATTTTTAAGTTCCGGTTCTACCTCTTATTTTGAAATGTTGATCATACCAAAGTCTCAAATAATATATTATGGTCCACAACAATTAGGTGTAAATTGTGTTATTTTTTGGGGTACACTCTTGGCAGAATAGCATTGCCTGGTCTCTTAACAGAATATAGTCTAGTATACTTTCACAATAATGTTTAATACATACATAGGCACTTTTGTGAGGCACAAAATTAACATTTTAAAGTACAAATCCACGGTTCTTGTTTCTCTGTTAGAAGGAAATAAAAATGCTCTAATATGTCCTTTTTACTTTAAGAGGTGATTGGAAATACTTTGAGAGGTAGCACCAGCACCACCATAACCTGAATATGAACCACAGATCTTCCACTTCACATGCAGCTGCTCTAACCACTGAGCTACCTTAACAACTTGCCAGTATGACATTAAATCTCCAACTCATTCACATTTTTCCCAGTAGATCACAAAGGAAATCTTCCATCTGAGATAAATACCCCAAGGTCAACTCAGAATCATAACTACTTTATGTCCCAGGATTAAATAAATAACCTTTACATGGTAATTAACTTCAAACTGAAGCTTCATAAGGTTGGTTCATTTATTTGAACATCAGATCAGGTACTTCTGGAACAGTCCTCAGCTAATGTATTGTGATGCATAACAAACGATGAACAGGGTAAGCTACTTCACACCACATACCAGGCTGGCAAGCAAACAGAGGTCAGGCTGTCTCTTGCGATTCTTTATGTATAAACAACTAACTCAGTGGCAACACAAAGCATGTTTGTACAAGTTCCAGAAAGGATCATGTGACATCATCCTGTCTAAATAAGGAGACAAGGAAATAGCAAAGGGTTAGAGTTACAGACATGAGCCAGTCAGTGTGTGCGTGAGAACTGTGAAACATATGTCACGTCAAAGTGGAGAGGATTTAACAGGTGTAGAGTGATGGTAACATCCAAGTTACTGTATAGGAGACAGAGAAAGTGAAGAAAGACAGTGAAAGGAGTGAGTCAAAGTTATGAGAAGTAAACAGTTGTGAGTTGTAATATCATGAAAGACTGTAGACTGTGTTAACATCAGTAAAAGAGAACTGTGTATTTGTGTAATTAGTGCATGAGAGAGAGACAGAGAAAGTGAAGAAAGACAGTGAAAGGAGTGAGTCAAAGTTATGAGAAGTAAACAGTTGTGAGTTGTAATATCATGAAAGACTGTAGACTGTGTTAACATCAGTAAAAGAGAACTGTGTATTTGTGTAATTAGTGTATGAGAGAGAGACAGAGAAAGTGAAGAAAGACAGTGAAAGGAGTGAGTCAAAGTTATGAGAAGTAAACAGTTGTGAGTTGTAATATCATGAAAGACTGTAGACTGTGTTAACATCAGTAAAAGAGAGCTGTGTATTTGTACAAAAGTTTAGGAGAAAACTAACTGGACTGGACTGGACTTTTGTAGTTTTGTCACATTGGTCGGTGTCAATGAATTGTCATTTTGTCACATTATTTTGATTTGCTGCCACCGAGTTCTGTAATACTCACAACAGTGTCCAGAGGAACAGGTCTCCACTTGCTCTTTGGTTTAGTTTGTACATCCTCTACTTTGGCTTGTGATACTTCCATACACTTGTCATGCAGCACTTGACAGGCCAGCTCATCAAACACATGCACGCGCTTCCATCTGAAGTCCACCGTCAGGTCGTTCTGGGTGTGAGTGACTGCAACAAACAAAACACCACTTCACCTCCACACATCTGTAAACCATTCTAATGTCACGGCAATAACCAAAATTAATATAAGTATGTTTATCAATCAATGGAAATTAATTGTTCTTCTGCACTAGCTGTGTGTAGGATAAGGTTGTAAAAGGTAGTTGGGATTTGAAGCACGGATCTTCCAGTCTCCATCCAGCTACTCTAACCACTGAGCTACCATGGCCACATTGTAATCTTTCTTTAAGTCCCACTGTATACCTCGACAGCATCTGCAGCAGACCCCATTCATTATGCCATTGAGAATCAACAAACAGCCCTGTTTGACTCCTCTTTCCGAGTGGAGAGGTGTACAAAGTTCTCCTTGATGTTCAACTTAGCAGACGCCGCTCTCATACATGCTTCTCATTATATTAATAATTTTGGCAGGCATCCAATTTGTTGGAGCTTCCTCCACATAAAATTCCTATTTATGAATCGAAGACTTTGACAAAGTCAATAAATATCAGATACAGTGGGCTATTCCACTCCAGGGATTGTTTCACAATTGTTCCTATAGAGTTGCATTCTGCAACAACATTAATTTCCATTGGTTGACCTTATAGTATGTTAGCATAGTATGTACTGACATTTCCTTGTGGCTTACAGTGTTCCCTGTAAAGAGATTGGGAAGATGCTGAATATTACACTGACCTTTAAGCTTCCAGAACTTCTCTGCAATGAAGTCCTTGATGGCGTTGTACCTCTCCACAACAAACCCCAGGGTAGGGAACTGACAGCTCCCATAGCTGATGAGAGATTCCTTTAAACTCTCAGGGAACACTTGCTGTAGCCTGAGTGTCTGGAACCTGGTGAATGCAGCACCTTCAAAACAGTTCAACAGTCAATCTTCAAACAAGTTTAATTTATAGGTTAATAAACATACCCCTTAATGAACACAGAATATAAGCACATTATCAACACTGCGGTAATTAATGGTTTTAATACAGATTTTATACATAAAAAACAGAGAAATTTAAATATCACAAAGCTGTTACGGAAGTTTCAACCCTCAAGAACATAAAAGATGATTTTAGTTTTAAAAAGTTTACTTACCATCCTTGGGCTAATAAAAAATTTACAAAAATTTTTAAGGAACATGGAATAACTCTGTACCTCAAAATAAATTTAATATACAAAATTTACAAAATTTTTCTAAAAAGAATAAAATTCTACATTATAACAAATCTGGCATTTATCAATTTAGCTGTTTGGATTGTGATAGGGTTTATATTAGTACATCTAAACGTAATTTGGAAACCAGAATGAAGGAGCATTTCAGAAATTTTAAATATAAACAGATTGATAAATCAGCTGTGGCAGATCATTTTTGTTCATTTAATAATTAAATAAATCCACAGGTTAAATTATTAAAACAATTAAATGGACCTATGGATTTAATGGTTTGGGAAAAGATATTCATTTTAAAAACAGGCACCATGTCATGAATTTTGAAATACCACCAACAGATTATATTTATAGGTTTGTTTTGCTTTCAGAGGTTGGCAACACATAGAACTATTCGGTAGTTAGTATTTGTAACTATGGTAACTGTTTTAAATACACCATTGAAAATGTGAAGAAGTCATCTTGAAACAATTGTCTGGAGATTTCAAGAACTTACAGCAATTGATAAGAAAAGTGAAGCTTTTAGTCTGTAAATTTGTTTTTATTTTAAATCAGTAAGATGTCTTATCAAACTTAAAAAAACTGGATCTGCATAGCAAAGCCACATTCCCACGCCTTTATATTTATAAAATAATTTTCTACATGACAAAATACAAATTCAGAAATGCAAGTAATCGAGCTACTGGTATGGACAGACTTACCCTGCTTCAAAAGCTGGTGCAACAGACTGCCTGCCACCTCAAGTTCAAACTTATTTAATTAAAACAGCCTTATTCATTAGAGGAATTTTTAAATAAATGAGAGGTTAATGTATTAATTTTAACGCCATGTATGTACATATATAAATTGTTAATGAGCTTAGTATTTTGAACTCTATAAACAAGAAGCTCATACACGTTTATATGAATAAGTTTAAGAATGACTTTTACATTATTAGAAGATGCCTAGTTTAACGACGCTGTTAATTACCAGGATCATATCAGTGTCGTCAGTGTGCCGGAATTTCGTCCTGCAGGAGTTCTCTTATCTACTGACATGCAGCTGTCATGCTTAAGCACACTTGGCAGATTTGAACCCATGACCCTGGGATTAGTAAGCCAGTGTCAAACCAACTGAGTCACTCAGACCAACAGTTTTATGGGAAGAAATTTCTACAATGTTTTAGCTAAAGAAATCTTAGATGTGACGAACTGTGCAGTGCTTTATGATGGAGTTCACTTTTGTATTTATAAGTCCATATGGGTGTCAGGTTATATGTCCGACTTCCGTGTAGTACATAAACATTGCACACTGTGTGTGGTTAAGCACAGTGCCATCTCTAGGAAGGTCATTTGTTACTTCTGTAGATGGTAAACTAAACTTCAGTTGCATATTTCTGGTTACAACATTTCAGACTTACTGTTTGTGCCAGTGAAAACACTGAACGAGAAGAAAAGAAAAGTTAATATGACAATTGAAATTACATTGAATGTGTTAAAGGGACCAGACAAAGAGGAACATATAAATACATAATACATTTTAAAATATGTTATACTTTTATTTCCTATATTGTGCTAGAAAGCGTATTTATTCTAATTTGCAGTACTGTTGTGAATAACAGACCCATTATCCCATAAAACTTGACGTTTCAGTAACTCGACATAGTCTCAGTCAATATTAGATCAAGTTATCAGGATTCTGCTGAACTTCAACTCATTAAACAATCCACAGAAATCAAATTACATCCATTGAATTTTAACAGCCATCAAACACGCAATCATAGACAACTTAAGCACATCAGAGAGTGCAGAAAAACTTGGAGGCTCACCCAATCACTGAACTCTCCACACTCATTGACCAAGATCTGCCCATCTTCTTTTGGTATGTTTTCTACACTGTATTAGTTCCTGATGAAGGCTACTATTAGTGACAATATTAATTGTTACCTATTCTCAAATCCAGCTCTTGTCTGACGTCCACTGCAGCACTCACTCTCTCATCTGGCACACCCAAGTTCTGAATGGCTCTAGCTACAGACGCTCTCGTTATCTCTGAGAACTTTGCTCTGGAAGAACAAACATGTTCGTGATATATCAATCAAAGATGCAATGGCCAACCACAAGCATATACAAACTACTCCTGCTCATTTTGTGTCTCCTTCCTGTTAATCAAGACTCATGTTTCATTGTGGGAACAAGGAGAATACAGAAGGCTTAAAAAAATAGTCAAATCTTTAAAAAAGCATATTGTATATGTTGGCTTTGTAATTGTGTGTATAACACCTAACTCAATGGTTATAATACTTCAAAAATTGACAAAAGTATGCAAACATTCACACCAATTACAGTAAAACTTGTCTTCAGCAGAATCAAACGGGACTCTCAAACATTTCTGTTTAAGACATACTTTGGTTTAGTGAAGGTGGACCTAGGCTATTAACATTAAACCATGCACATACATAAATGGACAGAATGAGATAAACATATACCTACCTTATTGAATTCTGTGTATTTAGATATTTCTGCTGCAATACATACCAAAACATATAATGAATGAAAAACAGTGGTACACAAGATTCATTTATTATTTCCATTGGCACTGCTTCAGATTTTCTATTTTCTTCTTTAGAATCTTGTAAAGCTAAGTTTTGGTTATGTTGTACACCTTCATGATCATGTTCACTCTCGTATTAACACTAGCACAAGCCATGGTGGCTACAGCTCAAGCAAACCATCACCTTTGTCTAAGTTTAGAGCTCTGTATCCTATGTTGTCTAAGACAATCAGACATGCTTATAGTTAACAATGCAGTGAAGCAGGACTGTGTTTGCAACCCCTCCCCCTCCCACACTGGTCAGGTAGCAGCACACTTTCATCGGATGCCTGTATTCCGAAATTGCACATTTTTGTTACAATGCAGATTTTGATTTCTGTTGTCCCCATGAGACAGTTTCCATTTAATAAAGGGAATTTAGCAAGTTTTTGAGCCCTAAATCATGGGACCATAAAATATTTCTGTTTAAGACAGATTTCCTCTTAACAAAGGGTCCGTTGAAGGCAGGTTTTACTCTATCAATATCTTGGAAATGATGTCAGTCTTCTAGCGGTATTTCCGCCTAACAATGGGTGTCCAGAAATGGAACTTTAATCTGTCATAATTAAGGAAATAGTTTATTAATTAGCCATGTTTTTTTAGTAATTTCTTTGAAAATCATATCAAACAAAAGTCCTTGTATAATTATATTTATGTTCTGAGTTTCATAAAGGTTAATAAATAAACATAGGCACAGTTACGCAGGGAAATCTGCAAGTTTCCCGCCAAGAAAACAAAATAATTCATGCGGCCGTTGGTACAATTTTGGTGTGAGGCAATAAAACGTTGGCATTATATTATTGTTGCTGCCTTCCTAAAGTACTGCGAGTCTCTTAACGAACTCGTGAACCGTTGCTAAAATTTAAATGTTTAAAGAGAAAACAAATTAACATCAAAGTCCAATAAGAATAGCCAATCAGGAGAAAAGCGTTGGTGAGAAAGTCGACAGTTCAGTGCGACCAGGTGTAAGGGAAGGTTGTGTCTGCACGTCGCAGAATAGACGCCACGTTATTAGGAAGTGTTTTGTCAAGTGCCACTGAGTCGCTACACGTCCAGTGATTGTATATTATTTATATAGGTATTGGGATTCATTCGGCACAGCAGGAGATCACAATATAGTTAACGGGTGGAAGATAGAACTTGCAGAGTTTCCTGTAACCCGAAGTGCCAATAGGGGAAGTGCATCTTGTGTTTTTCTTCCGAGGAACCCCGTATAAAACCCATTCCTCCTCATCACTGCCCAACACACCACTCCTCTTCCAAAGACCAACATCTCTCGTCGAGGCTGACCCTGAGAAATAGGCACCTCCTCAGCTGCATCAACGAGAAAACAACTTCAAGCCAAGAGGTCGACCAGAAAAGGGGCAGTGAATCCGCTACAGTCTCTCTGGATCTCCAGTTTCCCCTGCTTCATCCTCCTCACTTGGGACTGAACACCCATCCTCGCTACTCATTGCCCACACACATCTCACCAATGGAGTAGTCCAACTATTAGACTCAGGTATGTAACTAAACCAATATTGCAGAATTCTGATGAGTCAATGTTGTGGGTCGAGTTTTAGAACACTTTTGCTTCACCTACAGTGTAAAGTTCCTGGTAAAGGAGGCACAAATACCCTTAGTCAAAAGTCAAACAGCATTAAGTTCAGTGATGGGTTATCTTCATGTCCAGTGCATTAGATCCAACTGCTGCCACCTTGTGATAAATCATGGCAACTCAGTGCAAGCTCTCATTAAGAAAAACTTGGAGAGTTGCCACAGCTATTACCATGCTCTGCTGCATACTCAACTTGTTAAACCTTCAAATGTTTCACAGACTTATGAATAACCTGTGTAAAGAAGTGATTGAAGATCCCCATTTTAACTGATGAGTTAAAATTAACAATAATAATCAATTATCCATGTTATTTTTATTGTTTAACGACACTTTCAATTACCAGTTTCACATCCGCATTGGTGGTTAGCCGGAATTTTGTCCCACAAGAGATGTTTTACATGCCAGTAAATCTAGTGACATGGACCTGTTGTTTTTTAAGCACACTTAAAAACCATCAGTGTGAGCTGGATTTGAACTCATGACCTTGGGATCAGTGGGCCAGCGTCTAACCAACTGAGCCACCCAGACAGACCTATGAGTAAGAAATGATTGACAAACATTCTTCCCTAACTCAGAGAGTACAACACATGCTCACCCTGCCTAACAAATGGTGCTAATGATAACACTGGTCTGCAAAACTAAGCTTTTTCCTCAACACTGAAAAAAATTATGCTTTTTAGCATTAGATATAGTCATCTTGAATAATAAGTGAACAGCAGAATTTTTCCACAACCCAGCATTTTTTAGGGGTTGAGATTCAAATAATTTAGCAATTATTTCAATTTAATATACAGTTGAACCTGCTTTATACAAAACCCAGTTCTACGTAATATGCATTTATATGCAAATTGTTGTAGGTCTCGGCAAAATGTAATTTAGAAACATGTTAATAAAACCTTAGTTATATGAAATGCATTTAGAAGTATTAAATTTCAGTGAAATGCAATTGAGTTTTACATAATTATACTGAGCACACGGTATACATTATCCTAAAAGAAACTCAAGGCGCATTTTCCTTACAAAGACCCAATCTGAGTCGGCAGTTTTCAGCACGACAATGTTGTAGCAGCAAACGAGAAGTAAACAAACATTTTTGGTATCTGGTGTTTACTGATTAACAGTGGTTTTGTCTTTCAGTACTCAGCCATGGAGAACAGAAAAAGGAAATATTATACACTAGATCAGTCAGAAAGTAAAATTCATACGAGAAGTGAAACTTAATCCACGCAAAAGCAAAACCGAAATTCTTTCAGACTTAGATACCGCTTATACCACACTATGTACGGTCATCAGTAACTAAATGAGGTGTACGTACTTAATGCAAGAAAAGTGAAACAAACCAAATTAAGTGATTTCTTTAAGGGCAAATCATGTTCAATATGTTTTCTTCATACATATCTTTGTTGTTTGTAAAATCTTACACATGCAGACACACTGTAATGCTTTTTTAAAATGTAAGGAAGATTAGTGAGTTAGCACCCACTTCACCACACTCCCTTTAGGTCAGGTAGCTGCATCCCTCCGTGTTCCACACTGTCACAATTGTATCACTTCAAATGTGAAAACAACTTTACACACAAACAAAACAATACATTGTACGATTCTTTTATGGACATATAACATAAAATACTAGGAAATTAATATTTAAAAATTTTATTATCCGTAACTTGGGGGCTTTTTAAAACTAAAATCTATATTTTTGGGACAAGGACACTGAGATCTTGAAACCTGTGGATGATGGAGAGATTTCATTACCAGTTTTGGATTGAGGGTAGGTAAGAATAAAATGACCACCCCCATAACACAATGGTAGTATGCCTGTCTCTGGCACAGGGGACCTGGGTTCGTCCCCATACAGGCATGGAGTATTCTCTGCTGGAAGGTCTGGCATGGGGTGCACTCAGCCCTGGTAGGTCTCTGAAGGGCCAATAAGAAGCTAGTTGACTGAGAAGTAAAAGCCCCTGGTCGAAAAGACCACACAACCAGCTGGGAGAAACTGGAGTGCTCACCACATCCCACCTCCAGTACTACACCCTACTCATGATGCCTGTGGTGGGAGACAAGGCAGTTGGGCAGTAGGCCTTGGCCTGCATGGGCTTTTCTGCCACAAGGTTACAGTTAACCTCTTGAGGGATATCGACGTGAAATCACATCCATTTAAAATGGCGGATGAGCGATATGGGCGTCCTGTGCGTTTAAGCATTTAACCCTTATTTATCCCTTATCCAACTCAACTTATTATAATTTTCCCTTTATGAAACATTTTAGTAAGGTCTATATACTTTATTGGCTTACCTTAATATGTTCTTTCTGCAGTGATTTACCTCAAAACAGGGATAAACACACAAGGGTACGTACATCTCCACATTCGCGAATTCCCTTCTTGCGGCACACGAAACTTTCGAAATGGGCGGGACTTCTTTGCTGTTGGTGGTATCCTTTTAGGATAATGTTTTCCTTGAAGTCTGAGGAGTGCAGGGGTTTTGGATTTTCAACCCCCAACGTGGTATTGTTCAATTAGGCTGCGAGTTATTTAAAGTCGGTAGTCAAGGTCGGTCATTGTCCTGTGTGGGTTTAGAGCTCTCCAAATCCCCAAACAATTGTATATGGTTATATGCAGTTGGTGCAAAAACACCTTTTTATACCACTTCTCCCTTCAGCTACAAGCAGGAAAGAATACGTATGTATTTCAACAAAGAAAGACACGGACTCTACTCAGTTACGAAACTCGTGTAAGCAAAAGTTGTAATGTTGATCTATTCTGATGACTCAAGAGTCCACGCATGCAGTAGCGCTTTATTACACAGTATGCTGACGCATAAGCCACACATGCAATGGGTGTTTCTTTACTGTATCTTTCCGAGAATTTATATTGGATGCGTTCGACAGAGCAAAGTTGACTTTTCACCACAGTGAAACAAAATTGTGCCATTTCAACGTTTTGTAAATACAACTCAACTTTGCTGATGACGTACATTTATACTGCAAATAACAAGTTTTATACCAGTTTTTGTTTCATTAAAATAACTTAATATTTACACAAAATACAGCTGTGTATATACGAAGCGCATTTAACAATTTAAATGCTAGCAGTTCTCGGCTCGCGGACGTTTAAATGGCCATCGCTCAAGATGTTAAGGATACAATAATCACCAATTATTTCATCAGGGTCAAAAAAGTTGCCACCAGTGCAATTGCATCAATACATTTCACATTGCTCTCTCTTGATAAGAATAAAAGCCATCAAAAGGTATGAGAAGCAATACAGAAACAGCGGTGTATTCTGAGGTTGGATTTTACAACAGTGCAAGAGACAGAAGCAATACAGAAACAGCTGAAGGTGTGACTGTTACCTGTGTATTCTGAGGTTGGATTTTACAGCACGGCAAGAGACAGAAGCAATACAGAAACAGCTGAAGGTGTGACTGTTACCTGTGTATTCTGAGGTTGGATTTTACAGCAGTGCAAACTTGAATAACTTCAAAGCCAATGTTCTCTCCTTCTCTGTCACAATCTGTCCAGATGATGAGGGCCCCACAGCTCTTTACCTCACGTTCCAGCGTTCTCTGTAAACAGTGCCATCACCCCTCGTTAGTTTAACACCTGAGTGGAAATTACAAGCAAGTAAGAGATGTGACACATCCTGTACTTACTCAACGTTAGTCTAGCATTATACTTGTACAGCTTCGTCTACACATACACACTGCCAACAGGGTGGACTTTCTGAACAATAAATTCAAATTAACATTTTGAAGTAATGTAATGATATAAAATGATACACTCTAAGTCGCCTGAGAACACTGTAATCAGTGTTTCTAGGTTGAAGGATTTTTCCCTTTCAATCCTGGAGGAGATAAACCTTTGTTGATGTCTGGTTAGAGGACCCAAAATTTAAGAGTTGTCTAAGTAAATGTAATGACCCCTTTAAGGCTAAATGCATGTGGTGCAAAAAGGAACTCTAGGCAGGGAAAAGTAAACTACATAAACATAGCAAGACATCTTTACACTGTAAAAATATGTTCCAAAAATAAGCAGTATGTTTGCGAAAAAAACAGTTGGTGATGAACTAATGGTTAAAACAGCAGAACAAATTTGTATTATATATAATTGAGCATGATATGAGCCTCAGTTCCATGAATACTTCAGTGAATTACATCAGAGTGCATCGCCAGATTCCACCGTTGTGCATGGTATGAAAGTTAAACAAAAATTAAGTGCCTAATTACTAGGGCCCAGATCTATATGCACTAAAAATATCAAATACATGCACTAAAAATATAAGAATATCCACTTATAAAGTAAATATTTTATTTTAATTCACCAATACATGTGTGATTCCTTGCCAAGTGACGAATCACAGTATGTTACCAAAAGTCTCTCGATGTTTTCAGGGGTTAAGGATATTTTATTGTCAGACAGAATAAGTTTATACGGTGAAAATGATCGTTCCACATCAACAGATGTGATTGGGCAATACTTAGACATTGGTAGTGACTCCTCGGAACATTCATCTGGCAAAGATTGTCTGATTGCACTTAAGTATTTGCTGATATCTTGAATCTTCTTTAGTCCTGGATTTGAGTCCAACACTGCATTGAGTTTATTTTTACCTTTTTTCTCAGTTTCACTAGGGACGGTATTTAAAGAAGAAACTGTTTTGTCAATTAACAGAAGAGACTCGTGTATGGGTGCACCACAAGTCTCTAGACTCTTAATAGCCTTTGAAAGAGAATAATAATGTGCATGGATAAAGTTAATATCTTGATATACAGTTTCACATTCAAATGCACCCTTTGTCTCATCACGAACACAACACATGCAGTACGAGTATCTTCAATACTTGATATACTTTCACTTGATTGAACTTCTCCTGGTAGAATGACACTGCAGATAACCTGCAGTTCCCCATCTTGTAAGAATTGGTTCCGACGGAAGAGACACCTCAACTGTACACGAGCAGGCACTTTTGAAAACACCTTTTCCCGCTTGATGTTACTTTGTCAACTAATGGAATTAGAGTGAGTATCTCTTCTCCAATGCGGTGCCCTAATGACCTAGTTGTCAACAGGCCCGTAAACCCCACTACCCACTACTCACTCCAATGCGGTGTAGCCCATGGGCTAACATGTGAGATGGATAACATTAGGAAGAAATACTTCAACAGACTGGCCAGCTTTTAACATGTGTGAAGCTACATCTGTGACCAAGACATGCACCCTGTAACAGTTAAGGACGGTTTTTCAAAACTCGATAGATGCACTTGCTCAGTTAAGGCAAAGGTCGATAGATGCAATCTTATGATTTTATAAACCAAAGTGTAGCAACCTCAATTCTATGAAACGCATGCTCGCATTGACTGCCATCTCACTGTTGTGATTCTTGGAATTCTCAATCATTTCTGCAAGCTTTGTGCACTGCTGCTTCGTTGGAAATAACTGCAAACTCAGGTTGTGCACTTGGATTTCACATTCATTTCTGCAAGGTTTTTGTTCCATTTATATCCCGCCTTTAACTGCAGAGGTCATATCGGCGACCTTGCCTATTGGCAATGGTGTTACTCGTTTAACAGTGGGTTTTTCGGTCTTTGGGGTTTTTTTATACATTGAATTCAGACACATTCACCCTTTCATTCATACTTCCAGACTCAGGGAAGGATGAACAATAATCTTGGGTGGAGAAAAATTCCTACCCCCCTGCCGGGAATCGAACCCGGGACCCCTTACACAGCAGGAGGTGCTTCTACAAACTTTGTTATACTTACATGGCATTTTTATTCTTAGTTGAGGCACTGCACTGTATTATCACAATGGACAGAAGCTCTGATTGTGAAACTGTACCAGTCGTAGAATGTGCTGGAGGTAGAAATTGCAAAAACGAGGAAAGGAAATCAAAATGCAAGTCAAGAAAAACTCATACTCCAGCAATTACATGTTCAGATAGGCTTGAGTGCACCCCACGAAATCCTAAAACTAAAGCTTCCAAGCTTTAGAAGGACACTTTGTTGTCCACTGTAACATACCAGCAGCTGCTGCCATCTATGAGTCATGAGTAACTCTAACAACAATCAATTAATAACTTGCTCTCACTTCTATCAATTTAACTAAAATATTTTAATATTTTTTATAAACATTTTCTTTGTCTTAAGCACTTCAAAACTAAATATTTTAATTTTATTTGCCACATAAAAATCCACTCCCTATTTATCACTGTTGCTAGTTTTAATTTCTTTTATTGGCAGCTGTTTAGTTCTGAACTGCAAGAGTCACAATCCTACTAACAGAGGCACAAACTAGCCAGGGTAGACAAGGAAAGCAATATGTTGAAAACATAATATGTGGCCTCTTTTAAATTTACCGTGTCTTTCCCTTATATTTTATTATTGTCTATCTCATTGTTATAAAAGTCTAAACATCTAGCTTCTAGTCATTTCTACTACATTAGTTAACTAACCTTAATTGCTTCATAATCTTTGGGACACTGTTTTACCACAGGAGCATCAAACAGCGCCAATGGGCTGCAAGCTCGCCAGTTCTTGTAACTCCCTACAAACTCACAACTGAGCAGGTGTCCAGAAACTGAAGTCATGATCATGTTACAGCGCTGATTGAACACATGGCATTCAAATTCATATATTTTATTGAATTTTGAAAATCCATCTCTCTGAAAACAAAGACAAAAATATTTATGTTGGTATGTATACATACCCACAAAGAAACAAATATAGATACATTCCCTTTAAAGATACCAAATCATGTTTACCCATTCTTCATTGTATAAATCTATTTGTTTATTTATGATATTAATTCATATTTGAAGATTATTTTACTTTCTAAAGATCAATACATCAGAAAAGCAAAACCAACATGTATTACATATTGTAATGAAACACGTAGAACAATAACATTTTTTTAAAAAAATGAAGTACTCTGCACATTCTTCCATAACCAATGGTTTGGCACAAAATTCCTTCCAGTTGATTTTTAAAAGTAAAGTTAGTTCTCTACATAGGATACTACGTGCACAAAATTCGCCCTATAAACATCCTTGATCTCACCCCCCTCAGTCAGTAAGACAGCACGTCATGATTCTTGCCTCACCATTCCTTCTCTACTCAGAAAGATAAAAACAAAGTTACCATAACATGTGAGAATTGCGGACAATGCGTCGCTTAGCTCATTTCCAACATCATCACATAATCTAAATGACCGAAGCAACTATCGATAAACACGTAAATGTAAATCTCAACATACAGTTCTTGTGACTTTATTTACATCACTTACAACTTAGTTTTGGTAGTACCTACTTGGTGTTCCGTATTTACTTACCCGCCTCATGTTTCCTTCCGATAAAAGAAAAGCTATATTTTTTGCAGCATCATTTTTTTCAGCAACATTTAATACTTTCATACTGCTATAGCACCTGGCTTTGTTGCACAAGAGTGAAACATTCGCTTTAAAATGTTTGTATACTACGCGGTTTGTGAGCGATATATTACGCCAAACAGACACTACAAGACACATCTGAATTGAGATAAAATATTCACATCCACCGTCTGAAGAACATCAGCATTAGTACGTTTCAGAGATGTCATAATTTAATTAAAAATGTTAGGTTAGTTCTTTCAGTTATTATTTACATGTTCCATCACGTTTACCTTCTGTCAAAATAGCTTCGCGCCAACAACTTCAGAGACATCTATTGATAAATTTTGTAGAGATCACTTTGCGATTGCAATTGTTGGCACCATTGCTTTATGTTGTCGTCTGCAGTGTCTGTCTTGTCATATGTGTGCACAGTTACATGAATATTGTCTCGTACGAAATGTGTCCAGTTTTTTAAAACTTTGAAGCGTGTGTTCCATTTAGTGTAATGTGTTAAGGATTGTTAAGCACGTGTCATCATCGTAACGCGAGTAAGACCTGATGGAATGAATGTTCTGTGCGTAAGGTTGCATTCAAGAACGTAGGTTTTTCAATATATGTTTTATTTGCTTGTTTCAGCCCTTATATCTGATAACAGATTAACGGTTTCAAGGGTGAGCTAACAATTAACATTAACCATTGCTTCTTACAAATTGTTTCTTTGCAGTGCTACCTGATTAAGCATAAAATGATTTAATGCCATTATGCAGATATAAGCAGCTCGCTTATGAACATATAAATGTTTTTATGCCAGAAAGTTTAAATGAAGGTGTATCCTGTACAATGCATCAAACACCATCACAGCAGCATTGATTAGTATATTTGGGCACAGCAGTCATTAAACTATATTATCCTCTTTAGTGTTCGTAGGTACCTCTAAGAAAAGTTGAGTAAACTGCATGGCATAATTTTGAACCATACTTCGCAGTGTTCATGGGGAAAATCCATTATACAGCAACTCCCAACTAATTTGCCTTAACGTTTTGTATCTGTATTAATTAGATACAATATGATTTTATAGATAGAACAAGAATTCTCATTATTTAAGATGCCCTTGCCAAATAAAAATACATATGATTTTTCAGTTTTGACTTCGGAAGGCGGCCACAGAAAAAGAAAACATGGCCATAAAATTCACCTGGGATATCGTTGAAAAGGCTGCATCTATATTTAAAGTGCAGTTGTGTTTAAGTTATTCTAGAAAGTGGGTGCACTTTGGATTAACATGTAATAAAAAAACTTATGATCCTAAAATCAGGGAATGGTAGGAATTCTTTGCAATAAGTGAAAACAAAAGACAGTACAATCTTAACTATAAATATTCTCTGTGCTCGGATAATATATTCTTTACTGCCCCAATTTCATATATGGTATACAATTAAAAATAATGCAAAAAGTCATGTGTAATATAACTAATTAAAATATAATTGGTAGTAAATCTAAATTAAATATTTTTTTTTTATTTCCATTTAGGTTACTGAGGATGCATCTATATGGTAGTAAATTATTGTAAATCAAAATGCTAATGTTAGTTTGTTTCCTTTCTTCTTCGTTCGCTCTCTGTCTTACAGTCATGCTTTGAGAAATGTTGATGTTCAGTACATGTATATTTGTGTAATTGTACCAGGAACAATTTATTCCTGTGCTCTTTAATTTGATGTCAGAGTTCCTGCATTGATAACCAAAAGTTGGTGTCACAGTCGATTAGAAAATGTATAACATCAAAGCTCATAATTATCTTTAATGCTCGTCAGCAAGGAGCAACTCAAATGCATTTAAGGGAGAAGTTTTCTGTTTTAATTTAGTTCTAAATTGGAATCACACGCATATTTACTGACGTTCGTAAGTCACGCTCGTTGGAGGATGGGAAATAATCCAGACAGAAAGAAAAAGTCTCCCATGAGACCTCGGGAATCGAACCCAGGCCAGAGTCGGGCATACCACAACCTTAATTATAGACGGCAGCGACGGACTGATAACTTATTTCAAATCTGTGGCTCCATAATGTTAACGCATCGCAGACTTTAGACTTTAGAGAGTATTCCTTTTTCTGTACAGGCACGTTTGCTTGCCCAGTTGAATTTAATAATAGGTTTTATATGACAGTGAAAAGCAGCGCAACTGGTAGAAAGCAGGCCGCTCGAGAATGAATATAGGTTAGTGCAATAGATACATTTTGTATTGCTGATTACGATTTTGAACCGGTGCAGCTTCGTTTTTTATTTTAGCAAATTCCGTACCTACATGATCTGCAACTGTTTTATTGCTTTATGCGGCGGAATTAACATATAACACACACTTCACTTCCCTTCACTTCCCTTCACTGGACTGGACTGGACTGGGCTGGGCTGGACTGGAGTGGACTGGACTGGAGTGGACTTGACTTGACTTGACTTGACTTGACTTGACTTGACTTGACTTGACTTGACTTGACTTGACTTGACTTGACTTGACTTGACTTGACTTGACTTGACTTGACTTGACTTGACTTGACTTGACTTGACTTGACTTGACTTGACTTGACTTGACTTGACTTGACTTGACTTGACTTGACTTGACTTGACTTGACTTGACTTGACTTGACTTGACTTGACTTGACTTGACTTGACTTGACTTGACTTGACTTGACTTGACTTGACTTGACTTGACTTGACTTGACTTGACTTGACTTGACTTGACTTGACTTGACTTGACTTGACTTGACTTGACTTGACTTGACTTGACTTGACTTGACTTGACTTGACTTGACTTGACTTGACTTGACTTGACTTGACTTGACTTGACTTGACTTGACTTGACTTGACTTGACTTGACTTGACTTGACTTGACTTGACTTGACTTGACTTGACTTGACTTGACTTGACTTGACTTGACTTGACTTGACTTGACTTGACTTGACTTGACTTGACTTGACTTGACTTGACTTGACTTGACTTGACTTGACTTGACTTGACTTGACTTGACTTGACTTGACTTGACTTGACTTGACTTGACTTGACTTGACTTGACTTGACTTGACTTGACTTGACTTGACTTGACTTGACTTGACTTGACTTGACTTGACTTGACTTGACTTGACTTGACTTGACTTGACTTGACTTGACTTGACTTGACTTGACTTGACTTGACTTGACTTGACTTGACTTGACTTGACTTGACTTGACTTGACTTGACTTGACTTGACTTCCATGGGCAATTCAAATAGATCGAATCCAATGCCCTTCTCAATACAGTGCACGTTTCCAAGTTGAATTCAATCCATTTCGATACGCAAGGCTCAAGCATAAATTATTCAAGCTTTTATGTTGGCGAATATGTAAAATAAGTTTTCTGGTATGTTAAGTATGTTTTGAGGTTAGTGAATGTTTGTTAGGAATATATTGCGAGATTATAGGAACAATAAGTGACTGCCGTAGTGCTTTGTTACATCACTTTCACTAAGAAAAAAATGAGCGTACAACGTGTTACGAGTATAGTACCTACAAGTTAGTATTTTTGGTGGATTCAAATCGATGTGAATCTGGTAGGTGTTTCCATGCAACAAAATGTCCATCCGATGGCACTTCTAAGAGGTTCGGATCCAGAGATTTAGTTGGATGTAAATCCACGTTTCCATGCAGTATTTAATCCGGAATAAGCTGAAATCGATATGAATTGCCCATGGAAATGTGACCTGATATGATGTAGCTATACATACACACGTCTGTCTGTCTGTCTGTCTACATGACTCGGATGGTACACGTGTGTGTGTGTGAGAGAGAGAGAGAGTGAGTGACCATGGACAGCGCTTACAACGATTACAACGACCACCTTTCCATCCGCAACTCAAAACGATGTGAATCCGCCAAACTGCCAACTTGTAATAATCCTTCCTTACTCAAATGATGTAATAAAACATAACAAAGTCAGTCTCGCAATATATTCTCAGAAACATTTACTAACCTCCAAACACACCTAAGACACACAGAAAACAGATTTTACACGATGGCCAACATAAACAAAGTGACCAACTTAAGAGCTTGAATTGTTTATGTTTGATTCTTGCGTATCCAAATGGACCTCATTCCGCATTGAATTCAACATGGAAACGTGCATCGCATTGGACTCAAATCGATTTGAATTCCCCAATGGAAACGTAGTATATGTATAGTTTTGCAAGCAGTGGCGTGAATTTGGTGCTCCACTACCCCCTTCCCTTGTAATTTGTACAAAGAAGTACTCGACCAATCCGATCGATTTGGGAACTCCACACTCAAGTGGTACTTATGTACTTGGAGAGGGGTGAGCGCTCTCTCGCGTTGCGTGTTTCACAATCTTCTGCCTGAATATTAACTGAGTGTTAGGAATAGCCGGGGCAAACACGAGCATTAATCACGTGACTTTCTCTACTCTTGCCTGCCTGCCTGCCTGCCTGCCCAAACTATGCTTGCAAACACTTAGAACTTCAATAGAAAGGAAGATACACAGCTTTATACAAAGCACGCGAAAAGAAACCTGGCCGGAGACAAATTCAAGATGATACGTCATCAACAGTTTCAGACACAGTAAATGTCAGCACATCGACAACAGTGGAAGTAACTCTCACACACAGCAGCCAAGCCAATAAACAACTGCCAGACGCTCACACATGCTACAGAGATATTGGGACAGAAAACGGTTTAGCGAAGTTAATGGGCGTTTTCTTTTATTTGCATATGTACGATAAACCCCTCCTTTAAGTACAGTACTGTAAGTAGTTTTCTGATCACTGCTCTGCGCGAGCTAATTTCGGACACAGAAAAGTATGCTTCGATTCTTATAAACGTAAATAGCCCCACATTTTATCTTTCTGCTTCACACACCACATAGATGTGTTCTGGGCTCGTGACTTCTGAAAGGAACATATATACATAATAGTATACTATATACAGATTAGACAGAAGACAGGTGAAATTATACACACTATTAACCTATTATGTTAAACTAAGCTGCATTTTACTTAACAATTACTAAAGGACACTCTATTATACGTATATTTTTGCATTCCTGTATCAGACAGCTCTCGCAACTATAGGTGTGTATCGAGTTGAATGCTGATTAACATGCTATTGTTTATAGTGGGGGTTGCTTCTGATATTTAACACTGTATTTCCTGTAGGTACATCTCGCGGACCTCACAAGGCCAAGGACACTTATGTATATGCAATTTAAAATCAGTAAGCTTTTCATCATGGAGCAGGCTGCTGCTTCAGCCGAAATGAAACACAATCGAGGCAAACCTTTAAAAAGTGGTAAGAGGCGAATGATCGCGCATTGTTTCGCAGTGCTTAAAGAAAGAAACCCGGAATCGTCTATAAAAAAACATTGAGAAAGAAGCTGGTGATCTCCTTGGTGTTTCCGCAAGTAGTGTACACAGTGTTAGAATGGAACAGCAAGCATCCCGAACTCTAAGAACACCGGAAAAATCACGTAAATGCAAACAGCGCGTGGAGAAATACGACGATTTTACGAAAAGGCTATACGCAGTAAAATTCATGGTTATTTTTTCAGAAATGAACCGCCGACTCTAAACAATATTTTGCATGCGGTAAATTCTGACACGGACTTGCCGAATTTTCACGAAGTACTCTCCACCGTTTGCTGATAGATATTGGATTGAAGTTTGAAAAGCGAGGCGGAAATCAGAAAGGGAGGAATCCGATTAAAGGTAACCATTATGTTACTGCACGATTCTATTAATATTCCAACTCGTAGACTTAATAAATTAATGTGTAACCCAACTCTATTTATTGTCTAGAAGTTAGCGCTGCTAGTGTTGCAAAACTTTTGTGCGTGCCTGTACGTCTAACACGTAGCTCCACCTTGTTGTTTACAGCAGGACTGAACTAGCCTGAGAGTATCAGTCTTCGCCGACACTAGCACTGTACCTCGGTCACACCACTGAGGATGTTCGACGCAACTTCGAACGAAACGTCTAGAATAACGACCCATTTAATAATGTCAATTATTGCAAAATTCTGACAAATAACAAGGAATATCTCTGAAATGGTTCACTTCACAAACAAGATTATTTGATATAAATTGTATGTTTTAATGAGATCCACATTTTTGTATAGTAAAGTTTGTTGTATCTCTTACGGTTTACTAGTTACATAACAGTCATCCAGAGTAAACAGGACTACTTTGGCTACAGGCTACAGGCACAAAATTAAAGATACACATTTCATTTGTCATACAAATATCATAAACGCGAAATTTTAACAAAATCGTTAGCCACTTTTAAGAAAATTAAAATTTATCCAGTAAATGTAGTTTAGGTGGAGGAATTTTCTTCAAAATTTTCTTGTCGCATCCTTGAAAGACATTAAACTTAAACACCAACTTTGGTTTTTAACCGACTTTTATTATATTCACAGAACGTGCGCGTGCGTGGACCTTGTTCTAAATATTTTTTTTATCCAGGGGTCCTCAAAACGTATATTTCCGGTGAAACCTCGACATTGCGCAATTCAATACTTGAACTTACTATACGTAGTAGACACCATCGTATTGCACTTACATAAGGTGTGGCTGTGAAAGAAGAAAGCACTGCATTCACATGACTTTCTCTACTCACTCATGTGCAACGTTTATTGTTGTACCTACATTTGTGGAAATGGTTTTCTTCCATTTTTACTTTCTCTACTGGTAAGTAGGGGAAGTATTGTATTCCACCCAAAAATTCCATGTCGAGATTTCACCGGCAATATATGTTTTGATATCCCCTGAACCCAAAAAAAGCATTTTTAGACAAAGGTCCGCGCGCGCGCGCGCGCGTGTGTGTCTGTGTGTCAGTCTGTGGACAGCATAACTCAAAAACGAAAAGTCGGTTAAAAACCAAAGTTGGCATATAAGTTTGTCTTTCAAGGATGCGACACGAAGATTTTGAAGAAAATAGTCCCATCCTAAACTACCCTTTACATGGAACATTTTTCGAAAATTTTGACTCACTCACTCACTCGAAAATGTTTATTTTCTTGAAAATGGCTGTAGCGATTTTGATTAAAATGTCATATGTTTGAGATATTTTTATAACAAATGAAATGTATATCTTGAATTTTCTGGCTATAGCCCCTGTAGTCTTATTTACTCTGGACGACTTTTGCATAACTGGTAAACCGTTAGAGATGGACCAAATCATACTGTACAAAAAATGTAGACCTTGCTAAAATACACAATTATGTATGAATACATTTTTTGGTGGAGTGAACCATTTCGGAGATATTCGTAGTTTTGTGTGTCAATTTCGGAAAACATACTTTCGTGCAATGTAACATCGTTGTTCATTTTTTATGTTAAGTGTGCAAAGAGAACGGAATCTCAAAGCTTTAAAAGATTTGACTATCGCACAAAGCCTAGTATTTGGTAGAGCACCTGCCTGCTGTGCTAGGGGTCCCGGGTTCGATTCCCGGCAGGGGGTAGGAATTTTTCTCCAGCCAGGATTATTCCTCATCCTTCCCCGAGACTGGAAGTATGAATGAAAGTGTGAATGTGTGTGTGAATTCAAAGTATAAAAACCCAACGTAAACGTGTAACACCATTTGTCAATACGCAAGGCCGCCGATATGACCTCTGCAGTTAAAGGCGGGATATAAATATGGAACAAAAAAAAAGCCTAGTATATTCTAACATTCCCATTGCACTTACTAGGAAATAGCAATAAGATCATTTCTACAAATGTTAATCTTAACATGAAGAAGATATAGGGATAAGAGTTTGTAAGAATGGTTAGTACAAGAGTGAGTAGAGAAAGTCATGTGAGTGCAACACATCAATTCTTTTTATATGTTAAGCGTGCTAAGAGAACGGAATCTCAAAGCTTTAAAAAATTTGACTATCGCCCACAGCCTACTGTATTCCCATATTCCCCTTGTACCTACAAGGAAATAAGTAATAAGATAATTTGTACAAATGTTTATCTCAACTAACACAAAGAAGATATAGGAATAAGAGTTTGTAAGAATGGTTAGTACAAGAGTAGAGAAAGGCTTTTTAAGTTATACTGTCCACAAATTGACAAAGACACACACACACACACACACACACACACACACACACACACACACACACACACACACACACACACACACACACACACACACACACACACGGACCTTTTTGTAAAAATGCGTCTTTTTTATTCAGGGGGTCTCAAAACATATATTTCCGCTGAAATCTCGACATGGCCCTACTTAGTAATAAAGCATTATGTTTGCTATGCACCTACATAACGTGCGTAATGATAGACGCAATACCTACCTACTTGGCAAAGCCATGAAACTGCCCAGCTTATTGCACAAACACGGCGAGACAGAGTATGTACACCCTGTTCAGATGTAGGACAACAGCAGTCGCACTTGTGTTTTATCACTGACTATACGCCAACTTACTATTATTTCGCTCTTGTAATAAACAAGATAAGAAGCGATCGCAGCGCCCGACAGCCAAGGTCAATGTCTACGCCTCGTCGCTTTGCCACTGCACGCCTTGTTTGTAAAGGCGCGTGTATAACATGTCGTAAGCAAATAGAACCGGAAAAGAGGTGGCTTGCATTTGGTAAATACTCGATGCATTCCTGTCACCCCTCCTCCCCATGCCTGATCTTGTACCTACAACAAAATTAGCAATTAGGTGATTTGTACAAACGTTTATGAAGAAGATAGAGCAAGAATACTTAGTATAAGAGTGAGTAGAGAAAGTCATGCGAATGTAACACATCAAAGTTTTGATAAGAGCATTTCCATGAGCTGCTGTGTTTAATTTGGAATTTTTTGTCGCAGAGTACGTATAACAATGATAGGTTATTTAAGTTACATTACAACAACAATGACTAACCCGAAAATAGCAGTGATTTAATGTCGCCCATCGCATTATTGTCGGCACTACCGCAAAGGAGCCGAAGGGAAGAGACAGAGAATGGCCGCATTGTTGGGGCGCTTGCCGAAAGAGAGAAAGGGATAGAGACTTCTGGAATTTTCTGCTTTGTATTTCACCGCAATAATAACTGAACTTTCCTGAAGTTTCCAGAATAGTGCCTGGGAGATATAAATAGCGGTAAAGTGTGAGAAGGGACAGTTTTTGTGTTACGAATTCGGAGCCATGCTGTTGGTGAATCGGAAAAGACTTTCTTGCTGTTGCAACGAGTGTACAAAGTTACTGTTTACGGAAATAAAAGTGTTTCTTTATCTCGACTACATCTGTCTTCTTTACTTTACACCCAACAAAGTCACACTGGTGTCAGAAGCGGCACACGACGATGGAGGCTACATTGGTGAGCTTTTTACAAGAGCTGAAAGCAGAGATGAAGACGGCAAACGACAACCTCGCTGCCGAGCTGAAAGAGATGAAGACGGAGCTATCGGCGAAAATTGACGAGCAAATGGCTGGCGTGAGGAAGGATGTGAAAGAGCTCGGTGGAAAGGTGGAAGAGCTCGGTGGAAAGATGGAGGACCTCGGCCAACGCGTTGACGCCCTGGAGAATGTCGGGGAACGGCTTAGCGTTCTCGAAGACAGGGTCGATGGTAGCGCCAAGGAGCTAAATGCAATGGTGGAAGGGATGCTTAGTGAAAAGCTCAAGAACTACAAGGCCGAGGCTCCAGCACGCGACACAACATCGACGCGCGTCAAACCACCGAAGTACGATGGCACGTCAACGTTTGAGGTCTTCCGCCGTCAATTCGACACAGTGGCCAAGCACAACAAATGGTCGCCAGAAGAAGAGGCCGCGCAGCTAATAGCCAGCCTCCAGGGACGAGCCGCAGAGGTGCTGAACGCAGTCCGGACAGCGGCGGCGCCCAAGGACATCTGGGAAGCCCTGGAGAACCGGATCGGAAACTACCGCTTAGCCGCAGTCAACTGAAATCTAGGATGCAACTGTCAGTGGAGACGCTGCAGGAGTTCGCCCTGGCAATCGAACAGCTGACCAGCAAAGCCTTGGTCGACCTCCCCTCCGAATTCGTATCCCGAGAAGCCGCCTATACCTTCGTCGATGGGGTACGCGATGCCGAGATACGTCAACGCCTGATGCTCGGCGACTACAAGACCATCCACGAGGCACTAGCGGCCGCATTAAGGATGGAAGCGGCCAAAGTGACGGCTACCCCGACCTTGAAGACAAGGAGTGTCCGCTACGATGAAGACCGCAGACCAGTCCAGGGACGCCGACGAAGACCAGGTGGCGTGTGTTGGGGGTGTGGCCAGCCGGGACACCTGATGAGAGACTGCCGGCACCAAGAAGAGCAGCCGGAAAACGAGTAATGGCCGGCGTGGCGAGGGGCACGTCGGCGCCATCACCATCATCCCCTCGAGTGACACTGCGCGCCGTCAGCCGACGGATGGATGACAGCCTCATCGCGGACGGTTGGGTGAGAGGGAAGCCGTGCCGCGTGCTTGTTGACACTGGAGCAGCCGTGACTGTCATCAGACCTGACGTAGCCAGGGCCTTGCCGTCGAGAAAACCGAGCCGACCGTACCAACTAGTGACGGCATCGGGTGACACCTTGCCTGTGGAGAGGGAGGCCCTGCTGCAGTTGACCCTGGGGCGAAGTGTCTTACGTTTGTGGGTGTTCGTCGCGGAGGTGACTGAGGAGGTGATACTGGGACTGGATGCCCTCAGGAGCCACGAGGCGACGGTCGACATCCGCAAGAAGGTTCTGCGGCTTAAAGGAGAGGAAGTAATGCTCTGACACCCCGAAGAACGCCTTGGAATCTGCAGGGTCATTCTCAGGGAAGTCGTAGTTGTCCCCGCGAGAAGCGAGATAGTAGTGACGGCGCGACTGGAAGGCCAGCGCAAGAAGAACATGCTGCTGGACCGGAAGACGCATGTGCACGGGCTCTGTGTAGCCGGGACATTGTTGCCGTGCCGAGAGGAGGTGCCGGTGAGACTGCTCAACCCAACAGACACCGATCACGACGTCCAGGCCCGGACGGAGTTGGGGGCGTGCGAGCCCGTGGTCAGCGTAACACCAATAGACAAGACCCAGGAGCCGGTGCCGACGCAACACCTGGGGCCCCGGCTGGTAGGCTTACTGGAGAGGGCGGCCGACCACCTGACCGCTGAACAGAGAGAGAAGGTCCAACAACTGCTGAGACGATATCAGCGCGTCTTCAGCCATCCCGTCCCGTCTAGTACCCCTGATCATAGTTCACTTGTTCTTCCTTGTCATACGGCATGGGGCAGCATTTTCCTCCAGCTACCTGTATATTAACACATGTTCATTATTAGTGACAATTGTGACGATGTGTTGCTTTTAATTGAAAATTACTGTATGAACAAACCTAGAAATGGACTTTTTAAAAACACAATTATTTGTTTCCTGTAGCCCTTATAAATGTTAAAATGGATTATTTATTGAAAATCATGATTTTTCCCTTATTAAGGGGACTATTACCATGAAACTTATAAGAAGAGTCCATGCATTGTTTTGAACAGTCTCAGTAAATGTACGTATTGGTGTACTGACTGACCTGACAGACAACATTCTGTTGGACCGTGGCAGTTCCTCTGGTCAAGTTCTGCTGATGGCGTCACGTAAAAGCGTGCTTGTCGTGATAAGATCTTAATGATCACCAGAACGCATAACTTATCAATAATATACATTCACAAATGTGTAATTTAAACAAAAAATTGAATATAAACGTGTTTCAGAATGGTCACTTAATTTGTCAACTATCAAATAATTGCCATCATATCAACAATATATTTGCGTAATGTTAATATACTTTTCTATGTATTTTTACTTTCTCTACTGGTAAGTAGGGGAAGTATTGTATTCCACCCAAAATTCGATGTCGAGATTTCACTGGAAATATATGTTTTGAGGCTCCCTGAATCCAAAAAAAAAAAAAGCATTTTTAGAAAAAGGTCCGTGTGTGTGTCAGTCTGTGGACAGCATAACTCAAAAACGAAAAGTTGGTTAAAAGCCAAACTTGGTATTTAAGTTTAATGTCTTTCAAGGATGCGACACGAAGATTTTGAAGAAAATAGCCCCACCCTAAACTACCCGTTACATGGAAGATTTTTCGTAAATTTTGATTTTCTTGAAAATGGCTCTAACGATTTTGATTAAAATGTCATATGTTTGAGATATTTTGATGAAAAATGAAATGTATATCTTGAATTTTCTGGCTATAGCCCCTGTAGTCGTATTTACTTTGGACGACTTTTGCATAACTGGTAAACCGTTAGAGATAGACCAAATTATCATATACAAAAAATGTAGATCTTGCTAAAATACACAATTTATGTCTAAATACATTTTCTTGTAGGGTGAACCATTTCGGAGATGTTCCTTGTTATATGTGTGAGTTTTGGAAAACTTAGAACTTTAGCGAAATGCAACAACGTTGTTCATTTTTTTATATGTTAATCGTGCAAAGAGAATGGAATCTCAAAGGTCAAAAAGATTTGACTGTCGCACAAAGCCTTCTGTATTCTAATATTCCCCTTGCACCTACAAGGACATAAGCAGTAAGATAATTTGTACGAATGTTTATCTTAACTAACATGGAGATATAGGAATAAGAGTTTGTTAGAATGGTTAGTACAAGAGTAGAGAAAGTCATGTGAGTGCAACACATCAGATTTTTAATATCATAGTCACAAATGACTGCTTACAAAATTCAGTTTTCAATTTCATAGGTACACTGTAATGCTTCAGTAATATTCTCTTAAATGATATTTTCATTGTAATCCTTTATAGTACACAATATTACCTGGCGCATAAACAAACAAAGCTGATGGTTTTCCAACACATACAATTGGCCATGCAAGGAACATGGGCTTTCAAGAATAATGCCACAGACATAGCTAAAGCAAGCAGCACTGGAAACTACAGTTGTTTAAATTCAAATGGTATGTCAGTTGGAATCGTTGGGATGTGTGGTATCAAAACATCTTCTCCTTGATACTTTCCTTTTAGAATGGTTGCTTTGATCACTTCATTGTTCAGTTCTAGCCATGTGCTGTTACAAAGATGCGGTTGGTAGATATTTCCAACATTACGATCACCAATTTGACCTAAAGGTTGTGGGGTGGCAATACTGGAAAATCCAGCGAGTTCAAAAATTTGGGTGGATAGTCAACATCATCTTGGTTAGTAGTGGAATCAACTGATTGGTATGTCCTCAATTCACTGGCAATTTCAATTTGAATTTTCAAATTTAATTCATTTGCGTCCAAGTTTTTGGCAACCAAAACAGTTTGTTTGCCCAACCAAATATGATCTCTGTAATTTTGAGCAACATTTGGAAACACCTTTTGAATCAGTTTGGTTTCTGATTTAGTAAATTGACAAAAATTGTCAGGAAAGGTAACACAGCCAGTCACTCGATACACATATTCTTGCTTAAATTTAGGATCTTGACGTATTTTCACAAAACAGAGGACTTTATACGTGGGTTACGTTTGCTACTTAGGCTTCGGAGGCCGGTGTCCATAGTGTCCATAGGTGTTCCACGGAAGGCTGCATCCAAGCAATAATCAAGAGACAGCCTTCCCCAGAAGACCTAGTTACATGTGTCAGCTGGCATTGATCATGGAACCAGAAAATCTACTAACAAAATCACCTCACCACCAAATCAATTTTGATTGCTATTACTCAAATTGATCTGTACAATGCTAAAAAATGTATTCTTCAATCAGTCTATCTCAGATCGCCATCTCTAGAATTGACAAGTGGGAGCAGTTTGAATTGGAAAAAGAAAAGTGAGGCTTTTTCATTTTTTCAGTTTTTTTCTTCATAAGAAACTTCCTCAGACTTCAACAAATATTTGATAAAAAAAGATTAGCTGAATTGGTCCAGCTGTTCTTGAGTTTGCACTTAACAACATTTAGCCATTTATTTTTACTTATATAGATTTAAATTAATAAATATTGTAATAAAGTTGATATAAGGATAATTTTGTATTAATTAATGTAATGTGATGAAGCAATGAATCTTTGTTATATTAATAGTGAATAAATTAGAGTTTGACTTATTATGAGGGAGATTTAATTGAAAACAGAAATCTGTGAACAAATATACTGATCAACTGCTGGTATAGCAGTTTGTTAAGTTTACTCTAGATTCTCAAGTTTACTTTGAACGTTTTTCAGAATCACTTAGGGCTTCATTGAACATTTAGCAATTAGTTAAAGTATGGCAAGTTTTGCTGCTCAAGCTGCACTTAGATCTAAATGGACAGATTTGGTTGAGTCTTCTCCGTTTGACGTTCCTGGTGAAGTGTCGTCAGGTGTGAGGAGCGTGGTGGGATGGCTCAAACAGGTTAACATTATTCTCTTGTTTCTTTGTTGGTAGGCAGTGGTGACCAGAGACCTTGTACGAGGCGAGGTCAACGTCGTAAGTCTATCATTTGCATTGTCCAAAAGCTTTTGGCTGCTGGCATGCAAGGGTTTAGTTGTCCCATGAAGAATCTTGGAATATGCTTGGAAGCTAAACATTTGGCAGCCACATTTAATCAAATACTTGATAAGATTCCCCATCAGCAGTCATGCAGCATTTCTTAAGGGAGGAAGCAAAGTATGAATCTTGTCCTCTGCTTGGCTGCAGCTCTTATGTTTTAATTTAATGCATACAAAGCTCTGGTTTTTAACATTTTAATTTGTTGTTTATTACATAACTTCTTTTCAGTTGCCTCAGTTTAATTTGCAGTATACATGTTTAATATTAGAAATAAATACCCTCCTAAATAAAACTTAGGGAGCCAGAAACCAAGACAGAACAATGGTAAATATCAAATCTTCAAGCAACAAACACCATCAGGTTCAACATACCAATTTGTGTTTCAGTGGAGAGCAGTACCTAGCTTGTTACTAAAATACAAGAAAGTGACTACAGAATTAACACCATCTCTCTACAACTTAGTCAACCATAAGATACAAGAATATGACTACACAATTAATAACAAAAAGATATGGATCAAGGCTTCACAGGTGATCAGCCGTGCTAAATTTATGAAGGTCGAACTTTCGGCCACTGTAGACTCCATGGCCACCTTCAGGTTGAAAAAGTCTTCTCAGTTTTACAAATATATCCTATGGTTTGGAGGATGTGGGTTGCACTTTGGAAAACTGTGAGACTTTTCATCCTGAAGATGGCCATGGAGTTTACAACGGCCGAAAATTCGACCTTTATAAATCTAACACGGCTGATCACCCGTGAAGCCTTGATCCATAACGTTCGCCATGAAAGCTTCAAATCTTACATCAAAAAGATAGTCTAGAAGTTGATACAAGAATATAACTACACATTTAATATCAAAAAGATAGTCTAGAAGATGATACAAGAATATGACTACACAATTAATATTAAAAAGATAGTCTAGAAGATCATACAAGAATATGACTACACAATTAATATCAAAAAGATAGTCTAGAAGATGATACGAGAATATGATTACATAATTAATATCAAAAATATAGTCTAGAAGATGATACAAGAATATGACTACACAATTAATATTAAAAAGATAGTCTAGAAGATGATACAAGAATATGACTACACAATTAATATTAAAAAGATAGTCTAGAAGATGATACAAGAATATGACTACACAATTAATATCAAAAAGATAGTCTAGAAGATGATACAAGAATATAACTACACAATTAATATTAAAAAGATAGTCTAGAAGATGATACAAGAATATGACTACACAATTAATATTAAAAAGATAGTCTAGAAGATGATACAAGAATATGACTACACAATTAATATCAAAAAGATAGTCTAGAAGATGATACAAGAATATGACTACATAATTAATATCAAAAATATAGTCTAGAACATGATACAAGAAAATGACTACGCAATTAATATCAAAAAGATAATCTAGAAGATGATACAAGAATATGACTACACAATTAATATTAAAAAGATAGTCTAGAAGATGATACAAGAATATGACTACACAATTAATATCAAAAAGATAGTCTAGAAGATGATACAAGAATATGACTACATAATTAATATCAAAAATATAGTCTAGAAGATGATACAAGAATATGACTACACAATTAATATTAAAAAGATAGTCTAGAAGATGATACAAGAATATGACTACACAATTAATATTAAAAAGATAGTCTAGAAGATGATACAAGAATATGACTACACAATTAATATCAAAAAGATAGTCTAGAAGATGATACAAGAATATAACTACACAATTAATATTAAAAAGATAGTCTAGAAGATGATACAAGAATATGACTACACAATTAATATTAAAAAGATAGTCTAGAAGATGATACAAGAATATGACTACACAATTAATATCAAAAAGATAGTCTAGAAGATGATACAAGAATATGACTACATAATTAATATCAAAAATATAGTCTAGAACATGATACAAGAAAATGACTACGCAATTAATATCAAAAAGATAATCTAGAAGATGATACAAGAATATGACTACACAATTAATATTAAAAAGATAGTCTAGAAGTTGTTACAAGAATATAACTACATAATTAATATCAAAAAGATAATCTAGAAGTTGATACAAGAATATAACTACTTAATTAATATCAAAAAGATAATCTAGAAGTTGATACAAGAATATAACTACACAATTAATATCAAAAAGATAATCTAGAAGATGATACAAGAATGTGACTACAAAATTAATATCAAAAAGATAGTCTAGAAGTTGATACAAGAAAATGACTACATAATTAATATCAAAAAGATAGTCTAGAAGATCATACAAGAAAATGACTACATAAATAATATCAAAAAGATAGTCTAGAAGATGATACAAGAATGTGACTACATAATTAATATCAAAAAGATAGTCTAGAAGTTGATACAAGAATATAACTACACAATTAATATCAAAAAGATAATCTAGAAGATGATACAAGAATGTGACTACAAAATTAATATCAAAAAGATAGTCTAGAAGTTGATACAAGAAAATGACTACATAATTAATATCAAAAAGATAGTCTAGAAGATCATACAAGAAAATGACTACATAAATAATATCAAAAAGATAGTCTAGAAGATCATACAAGAAAATGACTACATAAATAATATCAAAAAGATAGTCTAGAAGATGATACAAGAATGTGACTACATAATTAATATCAAAAAGATGATAGAAGAAGATGATGATTACATAGTTGTGCTGTTTTGGTCAAACATAGGACAGTAAAAATAAGTAAATTACTCGTATTATGGGCAGCTATTAACAAGTAGGTAATTGAAGCAGATGGCAGAGTGATGTCAAGTACCTACATCTGTCTGCCTACACTCTGTAGCAAGATGTTGCTGTGAAGATTGGGTTTAACATACATACCCACAAGAGAATGCTATTTCGTGGATACAGAGTGGTTTAAATGTTTAGTATTTGATATTGACATATAACACTTGATTAACAAAAGGAAGCATATCTGGTCACCACGGCCTTCCCCAAGCACCTTCATGTTGTTTGCTTTCACCAATAGTTGACAGTAACATTGCACTGTAGAGTGATATGCATGCTGAATGACAATTGCATGTCTTATACCTTATTTGCTTACTGTTCTTTTTTTGTTTGTTGATGTTCATGTGCATTTACTCCTTTGTGTATAAGAGTTTGTATTGTATAATACATGTGCTGCTGTCAAGGAAACAGTGCAGTATTTGCAGATAAATAAACTGATGATGACGGTGATAATATTAATAATTTAATTGGTGTAAATTATTTATGCAATGCACAGTTGACAATGGCCACACCAATTTCATAAGTAGAAATATGACATGCAGCATAGAAACAAAGTATCATTAGTAAAATATGAGGTCAAGATATAAAATAGTCAAATTTAGATATGTTGTTGTTAGCTAATGCTGGATCTCTGACAATGAAGTCATTAATCCTCTTGCTCTCCAATATTTTTCACTGATGGATGGGGCACTAGAAGTGGCCGGGCATATTTGAAGGTGGTCTTGGTCCATTTCCTCTTGCAGATCACATAGAGGACAGAATGGTGAAGAATATATCCCAATTCTGTTTAAATGTTTTGCCAGACAATCATGTCCTGTAATCAACCTGAAGGTTGCAACTGCTGTTTAAAATTTAGATATTGTACACACCACAAATGCCTGTTTAGCCTCAGTCTACTAATTTTTTACACATCATCCAAATTTTATAAGTACGAGTACTTTGAGAGGTAGAACTGGAACTTAAAAGTTCAATGCCACAGCTGGGATTTGAACCACAGACCTTCCGCTTACCAGGCAGGTGCTCTACCACTGAGCTATTGTGACAAACTGCCAGAATGACACTAAATTCTCAAGCCAGTTCATATTTCTCCTGGTAAACCACAAAGGCAGTCTCACATCAGAGACAATTACCCCAATGGTGACTTACTATTGTAAGTACTTTATATCCCAGGATTAAATAACCTTCAGATGGTAATTATTATTTATTTATGCCAACAAACTTACTGTTGGTGTTTTTAAACACACAAGCCGTGTGTGGGCAAAGTTTGAGAGGTAGAACTGGAACTTAAAAATTCAATGCCACAACTGGGATTTAAACTGGTTTGAGAATTCAATGCCATTCTGGCAGTTTGTCACAGTAGCTCAATGGTAAAGCACCCGCCTGGTAAGCAGAAAGTCTGTGGCTCAGATCCCAGCTGTTACATTGAGTTTTTAAGTTGCAGTTCTACCTCTCAAACATTGCCCACACACAGCTTGTGTGTTTAAAAACACCAACAGTAAGTTTGTTGGCATAAATAAATAATAATTTATAAGTACTTGTTAATTGGATAGTCTGTTAGTTTATATTGAAAACTTATTTCTCGGAGTGTGGCTAAAGTCTTGAGTGCCATTTGCATTCTATTAATCTTGTATGTATTAACATGCTGTATCTGTAGTAGAGGCCTGCACGGGCCAACATTCTTAGGTTAGCCCTGGCCCTGACTCAACCTAGCCCGAGTCCGAGAAGAGGTTATAGTGCCCAAGCCCGGCCCGGCCAGATTATTATTATTATTATTATTATTATTATTATTATTATTATTATTATTATTATTATTATTATTATTATTATTACTATTATTATTGTTATTATTTGAAACCTTTCAGCAGAATAATCATATATTAAAGGAATGCTCTGATAATTGTACTATTCTCGGAAATATTACATTATTTTGTATCTAATTTTCAAGCCCAGGCCCGGCCAAAGCCCAACAAACATTTTTCGAATTAGGCCTGAAGGTGGGCCAAGTCTAAGCTCGAGGGCTTGGAGCCTGTGCAGACCTCTAATCTGTAGTGTGTCTTATAACTTCGTTTAACGGGAACATATGTAACTATATAATTAGGGGAGCAAAGAGCAGGTATCAAAAGGTGTATCTGTTATTCATATCCAGTCATTTGTTGTCCATCTGAATAAGTAGTTCACTATGCAAAACAAAGTACTTTTGAAACATTAGAGTGCCAACAGCAAATTTACAAGTGTGCATTGATACATCACTTTTGTTCAGACAATCACAGTATAAAGGAAGAGTTAGGGTTCATTAAATACACAAATATACCACTGCAACTACACATTTGGGAAAACATCTTCATCAGTAAAAATAACTAAATTATTATGGGGAGAATAGATGGCAGCATGACAGCAAGCTGAAGATAGGGAAAAAGTTTCCCTTGTTTAAGTGGAGAAAACAGTGTTTACAAGGTTGACTCACTTTGTTGAAGATACTAGGTAGAGAATTTGTAAGATTGTTGGAGGGGATGGTATGGCTTAGGAATGTGTATAATATATGTAGGCTGATCTCAAAATAACTTCACTGGTTTCACACATTTCATTCATTTATTTCTTTGTTCATTCATTCAACAAAAGATTTAAAGAAATTCAAAGGCTTCATCAAATAGCAGTGGAAACTGAGGTGCAGATGAAGGGACAAGAATCAGAACATGATTGGTGGTGGAGACATGGCTTTTCATAAGGTAGGAACAAAGTGAAAGTTGTTATCAGAGACAGGAAACAACCAGGGGGGTACTGGATTTAGTTTGAGAACACACCTGACTTGAAACCAGTGAGCCACTGTGCCATCTCAATGTTGAAACTTTCCTTGCCCATGTCAGTAGTGTAAACATGTACATATTGTGTTGTAGGCATCACTTGAAGTTCGCCAGGCTGGTCGACGTACGTTGAACACTTTATCAGGGGGCAACATGGGTGGTTCATCACTAACAATACTTCACTATAATGATGTATACAACATTGAGTCAAGAGTGACTGAGCCTGTTGGAGGAGCTGCAAGATTCTGTACAGCAATAAAGTCATTCTCTCATTTAAACCCACTTGTTTTGTTCAGTGGAGACATCTTCTCGCCGAGCATGTGTGAGTAACTTCCGTACTAGTGAGTGTCACTTCCTAATCTATGTTTACTGTGCAAATAACAAGTTTGTTTTGTTCTGTTTGCAGTAAGTTCCTTTACTAAAGGAGAGCAAATGATTCCAGTCCTCAATGAATGTGGTACTCACTGTGCTGTCTTTGGAAACCATGACTTTGGTAACTAATGCTTATTTGTTACTAAACATTAGAACAGCCTGTCATTAATTGTGTCCTAGGAGCCACTTCCCCTACTCCCTCCATGCCAGTAGGCTGCACAGTGCAGCTGAAACTAGTAAACAGTATTGGACCTATAATGTTCGAGAGGTAGAATCGGAACTGAAACTTGTAATGCGACAGCTGGGATTTGAACCACAGAGCTTCCACTTGCTGTGTGACCACTCTAACCATTAAATACGAATCAATTGGAGAATTCAATATCATTCTGCCAGGTTGTCAAAGTAACTTAATGGTTAGAGTGACCGTAGGCATGGCAAGTGGAAGGTTGTAGTTCAAATCCCAGCTGTGCCGTTGATTCTTTTCACAAGTGCCATGTAGTGTGTGTGCGTAATGAACTAGTGTGGTTCATCGTCCTACTAGCGGACATGCCTGTAGGAGTGGTATTTGGTTGGAACAATACAATTGTAAATCATTTCTGAACGTCCCTCATACTTTCTCGCTGAGAATGTCACTATGAAGTGACGTAACATTTTGGTCACATTTTGGCCAATATATGAGTGTGATACTTCATGTATGATGGTGCCCCTGCCCCCCTGCCCCTTACCTGTACTTGAATGGCCTGCCTGGTAACTCTTTCTTTCTTTCCCTGATTACCCTCCCGTTTATGTAGGACTTACAAGCCAGCCTAGGGTCAGATGCCTGTCGGGGAGCAGAGGGACCTCTGGACCAGACAGAGTGAACACCTGCAAGTATGAGAGTGAGGAAGTGATTACCCCCCCGTTTATGTAGGACTTACAAGCCAGCCTAGGGTCAGATGCCTGTCGGGGAGTAGAGGGACCTCTGGACCGGACAGAGTGAACACCTGCAAGTATGAGAGTGAGGAAGTGATTACCCTCCCCTTATGTAGGACTTACAAGTCAGTGTCTAGAGTCAGACGTCTGTCAGGAAACACAGGAACCTATGTACCAGACAGAGTGAACACCTGCAAGTATGAGAGTGAGGAAGTGATTACCCTCCCCTTATGTAGGACTTACAAGTCAGTGTCTAGAGTCAGATGTCTGTCAGGGAACACAGGAACCTATGTACCAGACAGAGTGAACACCTGCAAGTATGAGAGTGAGGAAGTGATTACCCTCCCCTTATGTAGGACTTACAAGTCAGTGTCTAGAGTCAGACGTCTGTCAGGAAACACAGGAACCTATGTACCAGACAGAGTGAACACCTGCAAGTATGAGAGTGAGGAAGTGATTACCCTCCCCTTATGTAGGACTTACAAGTCAGTGTCTAGAGTCAGACGTCTGTCAGGGAACACAGGAACCTATGTACCAGACAGAGTGAACACCTGCAAGTATGAGAGTGAGGAAGTGATTACCCTCCCCTTATGTAGGACTTACAAGTCAGTGTCTAGAGTCAGACGTCTGTCAGGGAACACAGGAACCTATGGACCGGACAGAGTGAACACCTGCAAGTATGAGAGTGAGGAAGTGATTACCCTCCCCTTATGTAGGACTTACAAGTCAGTGTCTAGAGTCAGACGTCTGTCAGGGAACACAGGAACCTATGTACCAGGCAGAGTGAACACCTGCAAGTATGAGAGTGAGGAAGTGATTACCCTCCCCTTATGTAGGACTTACAAGTCAGTGTCTAGAGTCAGACGTCTGTCAGGGAACACAGTAACCTATGTACCACACAGAGTGAACACCTGCAAGTATGAGAGTGAGGAAGTGATTACCCTCCCCTTATGTAGGACTTACAAGTCAGTGTCTAGAGTCAGACGTCTGTCAGGGAACACAGGAACCTATGGACCGGACAGAGTGAACACCTGCAAGTATGAGAGTGAGGAAGTGATTACCCTCCCCTTACGTAGGACTTACAAGTCAGTGTCTAGAGTCAGACGTCTGTCAGGGAACACAGGAACCTATGTACCAGGCAGAGTGAACACCTGCAAGTATGAGAGTGAGGAAGTGATTACCCTCCCCTTATGTAGGACTTACAAGTCAGTGTCTAGAGTCAGACGTCTGTCAGGGAACACAGGAACCTATGGACCGGACAGAGTGAACACCTGCAAGTATGAGAGTGAGGAAGTGATTACCCTCCCCTTATGTAGGACTTACAAGTCAGTGTCTAGAGTCAGACGTCTGTCAGGGAACACAGGAACCTATGGACCGGACAGAGTGAACACCTGCAAGTATGAGAGTGAGGAAGTGATTACCCTCCCCTTATGTAGGACTTACAAGTCAGTGTCTAGAGTCAGACGTCTGTCAGGGAACACAGGAACCTATGGACCGGACAGAGTGAACACCTGCAAGTATGAGAGTGAGGAAGTGATTACCCTCCCCTTATGTAGGACTTACAAGTCAGTGTCTAGAGTCAGACGTCTGTCAGGGAACACAGGAACCTATGTACCAGGCAGAGTGAACACCTGCAAGTATGAGAGTGAGGAAGTGGTTACCCTCCCCTTATGTAGGACTTACAAGTCAGTGTCTAGAGTCAGACGTCTGTCAGGGAACACAGGAACCTATGGACCGGACAGAGTGAACACCTGCAAGTATGAGAGTGAGGAAGTGATTACCCTCCCCTTATGTAGGACTTACAAGTCAGTGTCTAGAGTCAGACGTCTGTCAGGGAACACAGGAACCTATGTACCAGGCAGAGTGAACACCTGCAAGTATGAGAGTGAGGAAGTGATTACCCTCCCCTTATGTAGGACTTACAAGACAGTGTCTAGAGTCAGACGTCTGTCAGGGTACACAGGAACCTATGTACCAGACAGAGTGAACACCTGCAAGTATGAGAGTGAGGAAGTGATTACCCTCCCCTTATGTAGGACTTACAAGACAGTGTCTAGAGTCAGATGTCTGTCAGGGAACACAGGAACCTATGTACCAGACAGAGTGAACACCTGCAAGTATGAGAGTGAGGAAGTGATTACCCTCCCCTTATGTAGGACTTACAAGTCAGTGTCTAGAGTCAGACGTCTGTCAGGGTACACAGGAACCTATGTACCAGACAGAGTGAACACCTGCAAGTATGAGAGTGAGGAAGTGATTACCCTCCCGTTTATGTAGGACTTACAAGTCAGTGTCTAGAGTCAGACGTCTGTCAGGGAACACAGGAACCTATGTACCAGACAGAGTGAACACCTACAAGTATGAGAGTGAGGAAGTGATTACCCTCCCGTTTATGTAGGACTTACAAGCCAGTGCCTAGGGTCAGATGCCTGTCGGGGAGCAGAGGGACCTCCGGACCGGAAGCAGGTGGTCAGCCAAGCATCAGGTATGATAGTGAGTAAGAGGCTGATATGAAATGCAGGCAAAATGGAAGATTGGAAAGGTGCAATGAATGGCGGGGGAAACCGGAGAACCTGGAGCAAGCCGGCCCAGATGCTGCTTCATCCACCACGAATACCACATGCAGGACTGCCTAGGTGGTAGGTGAGCGGTCTAAAGACTCAGCCACCAGGGAAGGGTGAGGAATAATGTTGGCTGGGAATCAAACCTGGGACCCCTTGCACAGCAGGAACGTGCTCTACCAACTGCGCTACGTAAATCTCCTGACCTAAATCTCAGGAATGAAATGAAAGATCAAATCGAAGAGCCGCTACCAACAAATACGAAGTAGTTGAAGACGAATGGAGAGGGACAAAAGCTATTCTGAGACTATGCCTAGGAGACTTAGGTAAGTGATATATGATCAACAGAGAATTTAAAAATAAAACTGTCTAAAGTGAGTGTTCATTGTTTGTATTTCCGTGTAAATATTCCCATTGCAATGACTGTATACCTTCTTTTTTTAAAAAAACATCTTTCTTGGGGGGGTGGGGGGGCTGCTCAAAATATGGCATCCAGCGAAATTTTGACCTAGAAATTTTCAGTGAAATATAATATGAAGCATATTTTTCAGATAAGTAGCAATAATTTAAAAAAAAGTAACAGAATTCTAAAGTAAGATTAACTAGAAACTAAAAACTTCACTTATCTTAGTAATATTGCAAGTTCTTGGTGCAAAGCTGACTAAAGTTTCGAGTTGATTCCAACTCACTCAATTGTTTGTACATCTTTGAGAATGAGTTGGAGTCAACTCGAAACTTTAGTCAGCTTTGCACCAAGAACTTGCAATATTACTAAGATAAGTGAAGTTTTTAGTTTCTAATTTGTTCTTACTTGAGAATCTTGTTGCTTCACTGTTAATAGCTTCAATTTTCCTTAAGTAAAAGTAACAGAACATTATTTTCCAAACACTTTATTATCAATTACTGCATTAAATGTAAATGATTTCTGCATAGAGAAGATTCTAGAAGCATCGGCAATTACAATAGTTAGAAACATTGGTAATGTAATTGTATTTGGTATATATTGTTTGCCTTCATCTCCTGTTAATGAAGCTGTATTGTAACTAGAAATTATACTCCAACAATATTGAAACAAAGATGCTAAAGTTATCATAGACAGAGATCTTAATATTAATTTAGACCCTAATGATAAATCATAAAAAAGCCTAAAAGATGAGTTCAATTCATGTAATATAAAAGATGTAATACCAGATCCCACTAGAGTAACTGCTAGTAGCTCAACTACCATAGACCATATGGTAACAGGAACATCTTCTGTTGTGCTAGAATCTCTTATTTTTTATCATGATGCCCAATTAATTAACTCACATGAACTAGATGGTAAAGAAAGAATAGTAAGGGATTTAAGTAATGAAAATATAAACAATTTAACAAATAGTTTACCTGTAATAGATGGGAAAGTGCATTTTGTGAGTGTGGTAATGTAAATAATATATGAAGTCACCTTTATAACTTATTTAAGCTCAATTTTGATGGTCCAAATCCAAAAGTAAATGTGGATGTAAACAACATTGGAAGGAAAAGACTAAAGTTTTCTTTTGTATAAAAGTTAGAATAAATGCATACACAGAGAAGATGAAGTCAAAAAGTGTCAGCAAAACAGCTTGGGGTTTAATAAATGAAGCTAGAACACTTCCATTTCAAATCATGCTCTTCCTCACTCTGATACATGGTGCTGGGCTGATTACCCGCTTCCACGTTTCACTCTGTCTGGTCCAACGTTCTTCTGCTCCCTGACAGGCGTCTGACTCTAGACACTGTCTTGTAAGTCCTACATAAGGGGAGGGTAATCACTTCCTCACTCTCATACTTGCAGGTGTTCACTCTGTCTGGTACATAGGTTCCTGTGTTCCCTGACAGACGTCTGACTCTAGACACTGTCTTGTAAGTCCTACATAAGGGGAGGGTTAATCACTTCCTCACTCTCATACTTGCAGGTGTTCACTCTGTCTGGTACATAGGTTCCTGTGTTCCCTGACAGACGTCTGACTCTAGACACTGTCTTGTAAGTCCTACATAAGGGGAGGGTTAATCACTTCCTCACTCTCATACTTGCAGGTGTTCACTCTGTCTGGTACATAGGTTCCTGTGTTCCCTGACAGACGTCTGACTCTAGACACTGTCTTGTAAGTCCTACATAAGGGGAGGGTGATCACTTCCTCACTCTCATACTTGCAGGCGTTCACTCTGTCTGGTACATAGGTTCCTGTGTTCCCTGACAGACGTCTGACGCTAGACACTGTCTTGTAAGTCCTACATAAGGGGAGGGTTAATCACTTCCTCACTCTCATACTTGCAGGTGTTCACTCTGTCTGGTACATAGGTTCCTGTGTTCCCTGACAGACGTCTGACTCTAGACACTGTCTTGTAAGTCCTACATAAGGGGAGGGTTAATCACTTCCTCACTCTCATACTTGCAGGTGTTCACTCTGTCTGGTACATAGGTTCCTGTGTTCCCTGACAGACGTCTGACTCTAGACACTGTCTTGTAAGTCCTACATAAGGGGAGGGTGATCACTTCCTCACTCTCATACTTGCAGGCGTTCACTCTGTCTGGTACATAGGTTCCTGTGTTCCCTGACAGACGTCTGACGCTAGACACTGACTTGTAAGTCCTACATAAGGGGAGGGTAATCACTTCCTCACACTCATACTTGCAGGTGTTCACTCTGTCTGGAACATAGGTTCCTGTGTTCCCTGACAGACGTCTGACTCTAGACACTGTCTTGTAAGTCCTACATAAGGGGAGGATAATCACTTCCTCACTCTCATACTTGCAGGTGTTCACTCTGTCTGGAACATAGGTTCCTGTGTTCCCTGACAGACGTCTGACTCTAGACACTGTCTTGTAAGCCCTACATAAGGGGAGGGTAATCGGGTAAAGAAGGAGAAGGAGCTAGAAGATACATTGATTTACATAAAAATACAAAATTAAATATAAATGGGGATGTGGTTGATGATCCTGTTACTATAAGCCAAAAATTTAACAACTATTTCAAATATATACCCACACAGACAGCTAGTGGGGGAAATTCAGTAAATGTAAATGTTAATACAAGTATTTTCTCCTTTCTCAAACCAGTCAGCTAGGATGTAATCAGTAAGATAATCACCTTACCAAATAAAAAGAGGTGTGGTTGGGATGAAATTAGCATCTTTTGTATTAAAAAGATGTAAATGTGTCATTGCATAATCATTAAGTTATCTAATTAATTTCTCTGTAGAACAGGGACGGTTTCCAGAAATGTTGAAACCATTGTAGAAAATAATGCGAAGGTGAGTACATTATTTTTTGATTTGTTCTAAGGCCTTTGGTTGTGTCAACCATAATATTTTAATTATGAAATTGAAAAACTATGGTATAAAAGGATTACCTTTGGATTTAATTTGTAGTTATCTGCAGTTTACTAGAGTAGTGTAGAAAGAGAGATTTAATCAGAATCATTATTATTATTATTATTATTATTATTATTATTATTATTATTATTATTATTATTATTATTATTATTATTATTATTATTATTATTATTATTATTATTATTATTATTATTATTATTATTATTATTATTATTATTATTATTATTATTATTGTTATAATTATTATTGTTATAATTATTATTGTTATAATTATTATTATTATAATTATTATTGTTATTATTATTATTATTATTGTTATTATAATTATTATTATATTTATTATTATTTATTATTATATTTATTATTATTGTTATTATTATTATCATTATTATTGTTGTTGTTGTTCTTGTTATTTTTTCTTCTTTTTTATTTTATTATTATTATAATTATTATTATTATTATTGTTATTATTATTAGTATTATTATTATTAGTATTATTATTAGTATTATTATTATTATTATTATTATTATTATTATTATTATTATTATTATTATTATTATTAGTAGTAGTAGTAGTAGTAGTAGTAGTATTAGTATTATTATTATTATTAATATTATTAATACTATTATTATTATTATTATTATTATTATTATTATTATTATTATTATTATTATTATTATTATTATTATTCATAACCTTACATATTGAACTACTTGTATACTTAGCACTAATTTGGCCATTTATTGTAACAGGGTATCAGTTTTTGTAAGTGTTTGTGCAAGAATGATGGTGCGTGTGATTAAAGCCCAGTCTGCACTTGTTTTTGAACATTATGTTTGAAATATTTTCCACCAAGGAATTTGTTGAGATGGAAATCTCTTGGTGGCAAATCCCAGGCTTCATAGTTTAGCCAACTGTAAGGTCTATCAGTGGAAATGAATTGTTGTTCCATACTGGCTGTACTTACAGCATTGTAATTCACATTAGGCTATTTGACACCTCCTGGTGTGGTTTACTGGGAAAATGTGAGCAGTTGGAGAATTTATTGTCATGTTGGCATGCTGCGCATAATAGCTTAGTGGTTATAGCAGCTGGACAGAGACTGGAAGATCTGTGGTTCAAATCCCGGCTAGGGCATACAATTTTTCAGTCTCAGTGTACCCGTTTCCAAAGTACAATGAATATAGTATGTAGTGGTATTTAAAAAAGTGATTGGGTCACTTACATGTTGAGTAAAAATGAACCATATGTCCAAACTGGCTGTGAAATTGGTTGTGGTTTGTGTTGCAGATTTTGGTTTGGAGGTTCTGAGTGACCTTGTAGCCCAAACAACATTTCCTTGGCTCATGTCGAATGTGATAGATCAAGAAACTGGGCGACCTCTGGGAGATGGACGTATCACACATGTTGTTGACTGGAATGGCAAGAGGATTGGTTTGGTGAGTAGTGCTCCTGTTCATTATGCATACCACATATTGTCTACTTCCTCTGTGTGACGTGTGGCTGCCATAATGTGTATGGATCACTTCAACTAACTCTTAGCATCATTACTCATGCATGTAAAACTCACAAAAAACAGGGACAAAACAAACAACTAAATAGACGACCATAACACAGGGATAAACACACAAATTGTCTTAAGACTGAAACAGAACGTTATCTGTAGCTGTATGTAACAAATTACCAGAGCACATAAGATGCACAAAGTGTAAAATAACTTTTAAAACAAATATTGAATACAAGGAAGTTTATTCTATACCTACATAGATTTATAAATACATATTAAAATTGTACGTAGGTACTTATTAGTGTATGCATTGGCAACACCAGACTTTGTTTCAAAGTAGGGCTGCATATTCCAAGTTTGCAGTCAAACGTATTGACGTTTTCACATTGTGAAAAATCTGTACGGCTAGAGGAAGATTACGTTGAGAAGTGACACTAGTTTCACATTTTTCTTGTGATCACTTAGTGACAAAAAATATAGGACATGTTATAACTTGAATGCACCTCAGAGATTGCCTTCTCTGCAACTGTCACACTTACATCAACCTGCCACATTGTGTCTGTGTTCCTTCTGTAGGACATACTTGATGTAACCTCAGACATTGCCTACTCTGCAACTGTCACACTTGCATCAACCTGCCACATTGTGTCTGTGTTCCTTGTGTAGGACATACTTGATGTAACATCAGACATTGCCTACTCTGCAACTGTCACACTTGCATCAACCTGCCACATTGTGTCTGTGTTCCTTCTGTAGGACATTCTTGATGTAACCTCAGACATTGCCTACTCTGCAACTGTCCCACTTGCATCAACCTGCCACATTGTGTCTGTGTTCCTTGTGTAGGACATACTTGATGTAACCTCAGACATTGCCTACTCTGCAACTGTCACACTTGCATCAACCTGCCACATTGTGTCTGTGTTCCTTGTGTAGGACATACTTGATGTAACCTCAGACATTGCCTACTCTGCAACTGTCACACTTGCATCAACCTGCCACATTGTGTCTGTGTTCCTTGTGTAGGACATACTTGATGTAACCACAGACATTGCCTACTCTGCAACTGTCACACTTGCATCAACCTGCCACATTGTGTCTGTGTTCCTTGTGTAGGACATACTTGATGTAACCTCAGACATTGCCTACTCTGCAACTGTCACACTTGCATCAACCTGCCACATTGTGTCTGTGTTCCTTGTGTAGGACATACTTGATGTAACCTCAGACATTGCCTACTGTGCAACTGTCACACTTGCATCAACCTGCCACATTGTGTCTGTGTTCCTTGTGTAGGACATACTTGATGTAACCTCAGACATTGCCTTCTGTGCAACTGTCACACTTGCATCAACCTGCCACATTGTGTCTGTGTTCCTTCTGTAGGACATACTTGATGTAACCTCAGACATTGCCTACTCTGCAACTGTCACACTTGCATCAACCTGCCACATTGTGTCTGTGTTCCTTGTGTAGGACATACTTGATGTAACATCAGACATTGCCTACTCTGCAACTGTCACACTTGCATCAACCTGCCACATTGTGTCTGTGTTCCTTCTGTAGGACATACTTGATGTAACCTCAGACATTGCCTACTCTGCAACTGTCCCACTTGCATCAACCTGCCACATTGTGTCTGTGTTCCTTGTGTAGGACATACTTGATGTAACCTCAGACATTGCCTACTCTGCAACTGTCACACTTGCATCAACCTGCCACATTGTGTCTGTGTTCCTTGTGTAGGACATACTTGATGTAACCTCAGACATTGCCTACTCTGCAACTGTCACACTTGCATCAACCTGCCATATTGTGTCTGTGTTCCGTGTGTAGGACATACTTGATGTAACCACAGACATTGCCTACTCTGCAACTGTCACACTTGCATCAACCTGCCACATTGTGTCTGTGTTCCTTGTGTAGGACATACTTGATGTAACCTCAGACATTGCCTACTCTGCAACTGTCACACTTGCATCAACCTGCCACATTGTGTCTGTGTTCCTTGTGTAGGATATACTTGATGTAACCTCAGACATTGCCTACTCTGCAACTGTCACACTTACATCAACCTGCCACATTGTGTCTGTGTTCCTTGTGTAGGACATACTTGATGTAACCTCAGACATTGCCTACTCTGCAACTGACACACTTACATCAACCTGCCACATTGTGTCTGTGTTCCTTGTGTAGGACATACTTGATGTAACCACAGACATTGCCTACTCTGCAACTGTCACACTTGCATCAACCTGCCACATTGTGTCTGTGTTCCTTGTGTAGGACATACTTGATGTAACCTCAGACATTGCCTACTCTGCAACTGTCACACTTGCATCAACCTGCCACATTGTGTCTGTGTTCCTTGTGTAGGATATACTTGATGTAACCTCAGACATTGCCTACTCTGCAACTGTCACACTTACATCAACCTGCCACATTGTCTTTGTGTTCCTTGTGTAGGACATACTTGATGTAACCTCAGACATTGCCTACTCTGCAACTGACACACTTACATCAACCTGCCACATTGTGTCTGTGTTCCTTGTGTAGGACATACTTGATGTAACCTCAGACATTGCCTACTCTGTAACTGTCACACTTGCATCAACCTGCCACATTGTGTCTGTGTTCCTTGTGTAGGACATACTTGATGTAACCTCAGACATTGACTACTCTGCAACTGTCACACTTGCATCAGCCTGCCACATTGTGTCTGTGTTCCTTGTGTAGGACATACTTGATGTAACCTCAGACATTGCCTACTCTGCAACTGTCACACTTGCATCAACTTGCCGCATTGTGTCTGTGTTCCTTGTGTAGGACATACTTGATGTAACCTCAGACATTGCCTACTCTGCAACTGTCACACTTGCATCAACCTGCCACATTGTGTCTGTGTTCCTTGTGTAGGACATACTTGATGTAACCTCAGACATTGCCTACTCAGCAACTGTCACACTTGCATCAACCTGCCACATTGTGTCTGTGTTCCTTGTGTAGGACATACTTGATGTAACCTCAGACATTGCCTTCTCTGCAACTGTCACACTTGCATCAACCTGGCACATTGTGTCTGTGTTCCTTGTGTAGGACATACTTGATGTAACCTCAGACATTGCCTACTCAGCAACTGTCACACTTGCATCAACCTGCCACATTGTGTCTGTGTTCCTTGTGTAGGACATACTTGATGTAACCTCAGACATTGCCTACTCTGCAACTGTCACACTTGCATCAACCTGCCACATTGTGTCTGTGTTCCTTGTGTAGGACATACTTGATGTAACCTCAGACATTGCCTACTCTGCAACTGTCACACTTGCATCAACCTGCCACATTGTGTCTGTGTTCCTTGTGTAGGACATACTTGATGTAACCTCAGACATTGCCTTCTCTGCAACTGTCACACTTGCATCAACCTGCCACATTGTGTCTGTGTTCCTTGTGTAGGACATACTTGATGTAACCTCAGACATTGCCTTCTCTGCAACTGTCACACTTGCATCAACCTGCCACATTGTGTCTGTGTTCCTTGTGTAGGACATACTTGATGTAACCTCAGACATTGCCTTCTCTGCAACTGTCACACTTGCATCAACCTGCCACATTGTGTCTGTGTTCCTTGTGTAGGACATACTTGATGTAACCTCAGACATTGCCTACTCTGCAACTGTCACACTTGCATCAACCTGCCACATTGTGTCTGTGTTCCTTGTGTGGGACATACTTGATGTAACCTCAGACATTGCCTACTCTGCAACTGTCACACTTGCATCAACCTGCCACATTGTGTCTATGTTCCTTGTCTAGGACATACTTGATGTAACCTCAGACATTGCCTTCTGTGCAACTGTCACACTTGCATCAACCTGCCACATTGTGTCTGTGTTCCTTGTGTAGGACATACTTGATGTAACCTCAGACATTGCCTACTCTGCAACTGTCACACTTGCATCAACCTGACACATTGTGTCTGTGTTCAGTGTGTAGGACATACTTGATGTAACCTCAGACATTGCCTTCTCTGCAACTGTCACACTTGCATCAACCTGCCACATTGTGTCTGTGTTCCTTGTGTAGGACATACTTGATGTAACCTCAGACATTGCCTACTCTGCAGCTGTCACACTTGCATCAACCTGCCACATTGTGTCTGTGTTCCTTGTGTAGGACATACTTGATGTAACCTCAGACATTGCCTACTCTGCAGCTGTCACACTTGCATCAACCTGCCACATTGTGTCTGTGTTCCTTGTGTAGGACATACTTGATGTAACCTCAGACATTGCCTACTCTGCAACTGTCACACTTGCATCAACCTGCCACATTGTGTCTGTGTTCCTTGTGTAGGACATACTTGATGTAACCTCAGACATTGCCTACTCTGCAGCTGTCACACTTGCATCAACCTGCCACATTGTGTCTGTGTTCCGTGTGTAGGACATACTTGATGTAACCTCAGACATTGCCTTCTCTGCAACTGTCACACTTGCATCAACCTGCCACATTGTGTCTGTGTTCCTTGTGTAGGACATACTTGATGTAACCTCAGACATTGCCTACTCTGCAACTGTCACACTTACATCAACCTGCCACATTGTGTCTGTGTTCCTTGTGTAGGACATACTTGATGTAACCTCAGACATTGCCTACTCTGCAACTGTCACACTTGCATCAGCCTGCCACATTGTGTCTGTGTTCCTTGTGTAGGACATACTTGATGTAACCTCAGACATTGCCTACTCTGCAACTGTCACACTTGCATCAACCTGCCACATTGTCTTTGTGTTCCTTGTGTAGGACATACTTGATGTAACCTCAGACATTGCCTACTCTGCAACTGTCACACTTGCATCAGCCTGCCACATTGTGTCTGTGTTCCTTGTGTAGGACATACTTGATGTAACCTCAGACATTGCCTTCTCTGCAACTGTCACACTTGCATCAACCTGCCACATTGTGTCTGTGTTCCTTGTGTAGGACATACTTGATGTAACCTCAGACATTGCCTACTCTGCAACTGTCACACTTGCATCAACCTGCCACATTGTCTTTGTGTTCCTTGTGTAGGACATACTTGATGTAACATCAGACATTGCCTACTCTGCAACTGTCACACTTGCATCAACCTGCCACATTGTGTCTGTGTTCCTTGTGTAAGACATACTTGATGTAACATCAGACATTGCCTACTCTGCAACTGTCACACTTGCATCAACCTGCCACATTGTGTCTGTGTTCCTTGTGTAGGACATACTTGATGTAACATCAGACATTGCCTACTCTGCAACTGTCACACTTGCATCAACCTGCCACATTGTCTTTGTGTTCCTTGTGTAGGACATACTTGATGTAACATCAGACATTGCCTACTCTGCAACTGTCACACTTGCATCAGCCTGCCACATTGTGTCTATGTTCCTTGTGTAGGACATACTTGATGTAACCTCAGACATTGCCTTCTGTGCAACTGTCACACTTGCATCAACCTGCCACATTGTGTCTGTGTTCCTTGTGTAGGACATACTTGATGTAACCTCAGACATTGCCTACTCTGCAACTGTCACACTTACATCAACCTGCCACATTGTGTCTGTGTTCCTTGTGTAGGACATACTTGATGTAACCTCAGACATTGCCTACTCTGCAACTGTCACACTTGCATCAACCTGCCACATTGTGTCTGTGTTCCTTCTGTAGGACATACTTGATGTAACCTCAGACATTGCCTACTCTGCAACTGTCACACTTGCATCAACCTGCCACATTGTGTCTGTGTTCCTTGTGTAGGACATACTTGATGTAACCTCAGACATTGCCTTCTCTGCAACTGTCACACCTGCATCAACCTGCCACATTGTGTCTGTGTTCCTTGTGTGGGACATACTTGATGTAACCTCAGACATTGCCTACTCTGCAACTGTCACACTTGCATCAACCTGCCACATTGTGTCTATGTTCCTTGTCTAGGACATACTTGATGTAACCTCAGACATTGCCTTCTGTGCAACTGTCACACTTGCATCAACCTGCCACATTGTGTCTGTGTTCCTTGTGTAGGACATACTTGATGTAACCTCAGACATTGCCTACTCTGCAACTGTCACACTTGCATCAACCTGCCACATTGTGTCTGTGTTCCTTGTGTAGGACATACTTGATGTAACCTCAGACATTGCCTACTCTGCAACTGTCACACTTGCATCAACCTGCCACATTGTGTCTGTGTTCCTTGTGTAGGACATACTTGATGTAACCTCAGACATTGCCTTCTCTGCAACTGTCACACTTGCATCAACCTGACACATTGTGTCTGTGTTCCTTGTGTAGGACATACTTGATGTAACCTCAGACATTGCCTACTCTGCAACTGTCACACTTGCATCAGCCTGCCACATTGTGTCTGTGTTCCTTGTGTAGGACATACTTGATGTAACCTCAGACATTGCCTACTCTGCAACTGTCACACTTGCATCAACCTGCCACATTGTGTCTGTGTTCCTTGTGTGGGACATACTTGATGTAACCTCAGACATTGCCTACTCTGCAACTGTCACACTTGCATCAACCTGCCACATTGTGTCTATGTTCCTTGTCTAGGACATACTTGATGTAACCTCAGACATTGCCTTCTGTGCAACTGTCACACTTGCATCAACCTGCCACATTGTGTCTGTGTTCCTTGTGTAGGACATACTTGATGTAACCTCAGACATTGCCTACTCTGCAACTGTCACACTTGCATCAACCTGCCACATTGTGTCTGTGTTCCTTGTGTAGGACATACTTGATGTAACCTCAGACATTGCCTACTCTGCAACTGTCACACTTGCATCAACCTGCCACATTGTGTCTGTGTTCCTTGTGTAGGACATACTTGATGTAACCTCAGACATTGCCTACTCTGCAACTGTCACACTTCCATCAACCTGCCACATTGTCTTTGTGTTCCTTGTGTAGGACATACTTGATGTAACCTCAGACATTGCCTACTCTGCAACTGTCACACTTGCATCAACCTGCCACATTGTGTCTGTGTTCCGTGTGTAGGACATACTTGATGTAACCTCAGACATTGCCTTCTCTGCAACTGTCACACTTGCATCAACCTGCCACATTGTGTCTGTGTTCCGTGTGTAGGACATACTTGATGTAACCTCAGACATTGCCTACTCTGCAACTGTCACACTTGCATCAACCTGCCACATTGTGTCTGTGTTCCTTGTGTAGGACATACTTGATGTAACCTCAGACATTGCCTACTCTGCAACTGTCACACTTGCATCAACCTGCCACATTGTGTCTGTGTTCCTTGTGTAGGACATACTTGATGTAACCTCAGACATTGCCTTCTCTGCAACTGTCACAGTTGCATCAACCTGCCACATTGTGTCTGTGTTCCTTGTGTAGGACATACTTGATGTAACCTCAGACATTGCCTTCTCTGCAACTGTCACACTTGCATCAACCTGCCACATTGTGTCTGTGTTCCTTGTGTAGGACATACTTGATGTAACATCAGACATTGCCTACTCTGCAACTGTCACACTTGCATCAACCTGCCACATTGTGTCTGTGTTCCTTGTGTAGGACATACTTGATGTAACCTCAGACATTGCCTACTCTGCAACTGTCACACTTGCATCAACCTGCCACATTGTGTCTGTGTTCCTTGTGTAGGACATACTTGATGTAACATCAGACATTGCCTACTCTGCAACTGTCACACCTGCATCAACCTGCCACATTGTGTCTGTGTTCCTTGTGTAGGATATACTTGATGTAACATCAGACATTGCCTACTCTGCAACTGTCACACCTGCATCAACCTGCCACATTGTGTCTGTGTTCCTTGTGTAGGACATACTTGATGTAACCTCAGACATTGCCTTCTCTGCAACTGCTGCAACACTTACATCAACCTGCCACATTGTGTCTGTGTTCCGTGTGTAGGACATACTTGATGTAACCTCAGACATTGCCTACTCTGCAACTGTCACACTTGCATCAACCTGCCACATTGTGTCTGTGTTCAGTGTGTAGGACATACTTGATGTAACCTCAGACATTGCCTTCTCTGCAACTGTCACACTTACATCAACCTGCCACATTGTGTCTGTGTTCAGTGTGTAGGACATACTTGATGTAACCTCAGACATTGCCTACTCTGCAACTGTCACACTTGCATCAACCTGCCACATTGTGTCTGTGTTCCTTGTGTAGGACATACTTGATGTAACATCAGACATTGCCTACTCTGCAACTGTCACACCTGCATCAACCTGCCACATTGTGTCTGTGTTCCTTGTGTAGGATATACTTGATGTAACATCAGACATTGCCTACTCTGCAACTGTCACACCTGCATCAACCTGCCACATTGTGTCTGTGTTCCTTGTGTAGGACATACTTGATGTAACCTCAGACATTGCCTTCTCTGCAACTGCTGCAACACTTACATCAACCTGCCACATTGTGTCTGTGTTCCGTGTGTAGGACATACTTGATGTAACCTCAGACATTGCCTACTCTGCAACTGTCACACTTGCATCAACCTGCCACATTGTGTCTGTGTTCAGTGTGTAGGACATACTTGATGTAACCTCAGACATTGCCTTCTCTGCAACTGTCACACTTACATCAACCTGCCACATTGTGTCTGTGTTCAGTGTGTAGGACATACTTGATGTAACCTCAGACATTGCCTACTCTGCAACTGTCACACTTGCATCAACCTGCCACATTGTGTCTGTGTTCCTTGTGTAGGACATACTTGATGTAACCTCAGAGATTGCCTTCTCTGCAACTGTCACACTTGCATCAACCTGCCACATTGTGTCTGTGTTCCTTGTGTAGGACATACTTGATGTAACCTCAGACATTGCCTACTCTGCAACTGTCACACTTGCATCAACCTGCCACATTGTGTCTGTGTTCAGTGTGTAGGACATACTTGATGTAACCTCAGACATTGCCTTCTCTGCAACTGTCACACTTGCATCAACCTGCCACATTGTGTCTGTGTTCCTTGTGTAGGACATACTTGATGTAACCTCAGAGATTGCCTTCTCTGCAACTGTCACACTTGCATCAACCTGCCACATTGTCTTTGTGTTCCTTGTGTAGGACATACTTGATGTAACCTCAGACATTGCCTACTCTGCAACTGTCACACTTACATCAACCTGCCACATTGTGTCTGTGTTCCTTGTGTAGGACATACTTGATGTAACCTCAGAGATTGCCTTCTCTGCAACTGTCACACTTGCATCAACCTGCCACATTGTGTCTGTGTTCCTTGTGTAGGACATACTTGATGTAACCTCAGACATTGCCTTCTCTGCAACTGTCACACTTGCATCAACCTGCCACATTGTGTCTGTGTTCCTTGTGTAGGACATACTTGATGTAACCTCAGAGATTGCCTACTCTGCAACTGTCACACTTGCATCAACCTGCCACATTGTGTCTGTGTTCCTTGTGTTGGACATACTTGATGTAACCTCAGACATTGCCTTCTCTGCAACTGTCACACTTGCATCAACCTGACACATTGTGTCTGTGTTCCTTGTGTAGGACATACTTGATGTAACCTCAGACATTGCCTACTCTGCAACTGTCACACTTGCATCAACCTGCCACATTGTGTCTGTGTTCCTTGTGTAGGACATACTTGATGTAACCTCAGAGATTGCCTTCTCTGCAACTGTCACACTTGCATCAACCTGCCACATTGTGTCTGTGTTCCTTGTGTAGGACATACTTGATGTAACCTCAGACATTGCCTACTCTGCAACTGTCACACTTGCATCAACCTGCCACATTGTGTCTGTGTTCCTTGTGTAGGACATACTTGATGTAACCTCAGACATTGCCTACTCTGCAACTGTCACACTTACATCAACCTGCCACATTGTGTCTGTGTTCCTTGTGTAGGACATACTTGATGTAACCTCAGACATTGCCTACTCTGCAACTGTCACACTTGCATCAACCTGCCACATTGTGTCTGTGTTCCGTGTGTAGGACATACTTGATGTAACCTCAGACATTGCCTACTCTGCAACTGTCACACTTGCATCAACCTGACACATTGTGTCTGTGTTCCTTGTGTAGGACATACTTGATGTAACCTCAGACATTGCCTACTCTGCAACTGTCACACTTGCATCAACCTGCCACATTGTGTCTGTGTTCCTTGTGTAGGACATACTTGATGTAACCTCAGACATTGCCTACTCTGCAACTGTCACACTTACATCAACCTGCCACATTGTGTCTGTGTTCCTTGTGTAGGACATACTTGATGTAACCTCAGACATTGCCTACTCTGCAACTGTCACACTTGCATCAACCTGACACATTGTGTCTGTGTTCCTTGTGTAGGACATACTTGATGTAACCTCAGACATTGCCTACTCTGCAACTGTCACACTTGCATCAACCTGACACATTGTGTCTGTGTTCCTTGTGTAGGACATACTTGATGTAACCTCAGACATTGCCTACTCTGCAACTGTCACACTTGCATCAACCTGACACATTGTGTCTGTGTTCCTTGTGTAGGACATACTTGATGTAACCTCAGACATTGCCTACTCTGCAACTGTCACACTTGCATCAACCTGACACATTGTGTCTGTGTTCCTTGTGTAGGACATACTTGATGTAACCTCAGACATTGCCTACTCTGCAACTGTCACACTTGCATCAACCTGACACATTGTGTCTGTGTTCCTTGTGTAGGACATACTTGATGTAACCTCAGACATTGCCTACTCTGCAACTGTCACACTTGCATCAACCTGACACATTGTGTCTGTGTTCCTTGTGTAGGACATACTTGATGTAACCTCAGACATTGCCTACTCTGCAACTGTCACACTTGCATCAACCTGCCACATTGTGTCTGTGTTCCTTGTGTAGGACATACTTGATGTAACCTCAGACATTGCCTACTCTGCAACTGCTGCAACACTTGCATCAACCTGCCACATTGTGTCTGTGTTCCTTGTGTAGGACATACTTGATGTAACCTCAGACATTGCCTTCTCTGCAACTGCTGCAACACTTGCATCAACCTGCCACATTGTGTCTGTGTTCCTTGTGTAGGACATACTTGATGTAACCTCAGACATTGCCTTCTCTGCAACTGCTGCAACACTTGCATCAACCTGCCACATTGTGTCTGTGTTTCGTGTGTAGGACATACTTGATGTAACCTCAGAGATTGACTACTCTGCAACTGTCACACTGTCATGAACCTGCCACATTGTGTCTGGCGGACCAGGTTTAATCCCAGCTAAGTGCATGTGGGATTCATGGTGGACAAAGTGGAGCTGCGATGGGTTTCCTCCAGGTTGTGTGGTTTCCCCTGCCATCTCATTCCACTGGTGCTCTACGTTCATTCGATGTATCATCATGCCTTGGTGCCAGTTTATGTTGCAGATGCTGATTGTATTGTTGTATAATATCCTGCAGCAAAGATGTGTAAGAAGACAAGGTAGCAGATATAGGCCACACAATGGTGAAACTACAGCTTATTTTCTTGCCAATACAATAAAACTTGTCAATGTCAGGTAGCTGTATTAAGCAACAATAAGGAATGAATATTATCATTAGTGTCAGCTTTCTATATAGAAAGAATTGAATTTGTGTAAATGTTGAAGATGTACTGTGACTGTATATTTGTGTGTTTTCAGGTGGGTTTGGTGGAGCAGGAATGGCTTGATACTTTAGCAAATATAAACCCAGAGGAAGTCACTTTCCTCGACTTTGTTGAAGCAGGAAGAAAGCTTGGAGCTCAGTTAAAACAAGAGGTAAGTCTGTAATCTATATGGACCAAGGTTCATCCAGAAAGTAAGCTTAGATAGCACATAAAGAAAAGAGTAGTATGAATAAGAAAGAAATATTTATTGCAATATTTAGATTGATTGGCTACTTCCTAACATAATCAGCTCTGAGAGTTAGAACTGGGACTTAAAAGTTCAATGCAACAGCTGGGATTTGAAACACAGAGCCTCCGCTTAGTATGTAGATGCTCTAACCATTAAGCTACTGTGACAACCTGCCAGAATGACATTCAGTTCTCAAATCAATTCGTATTTCTCCCGGTAAACCACAAAGGCAGTCTCACATCAGAGGAAATTACCCCAATGGTGACTTACATGTGCAAGCACTTTGTGTTGCAGGTGTGGCATTGAATTTTTAAGTTCCAGTTCTACCTCTCAAACATTGCGCACACACGGCTTGTGTGTTTAAAAACACCAACAGTAAGTTTGTTGGCATAAATAAATAATAATTGTAACTCGCTGTCGCTACCTTCAGCTTCTATGATTTTCCATTGCCAGACAAACTGTAGTAATAAGATTAATGCTCGTATTCTGTATGTAACAAATAATTTCATTTTATTAAGGTAGTGGCATAGCATGGAGGCACTACCCTCCGAGCTTCCCCTGCTCACAATGCTGTTTTTGTTCCATTGTGAGCAAACACAGCACCCATTTTTCAGTCAGTATGCAATGTAAAGCCTACAATGTCTGCTAGCTCTGACACTTTCAGTCGACGGTCATTCATTACCATTTTGTGGATTTTCTTTACAATTTCTGGCACGGTCACCTCAATTGGTTGACCGCTGCAATGTTCGTACGACCTCACTTAAACTATGCTACCAATATTTTACTGTGTTAAACGAAGGAACAGACTTTCTCAGAGTGGAATCTAGCTCAGGTTTAATATTATTTGGACTAACATCTTTCAAATGAAAGTATTATATCACATAACAATGACCAGTTTTATCCATGTTTACAAATTCACTGAGAGCATTCACTATTGGTGGCAGTCAAACAAATACTAAACAACATAGCATCACCAAACTTAAGCTTTATAAGGTTGGTACTTTCTAGCATAGTCATTTGTTTGAAACAACAATCACTATCTATATGTCAGGTTGGGTTCTTCTGGGACAGTCCTCGTATCAATCCTGATAACCTTTTAATTCATCATGATGTGTGTTCTATTCTGCAACTTGGTCACCATTATCAGGACTACTCCTGTCCTAGCCTAGATTTGGAATTTTCTGTTTTCCTTCCTGATTGTTGTTATTTTTGTAGGGCTGTGATTATGTTATTGCACTGACGCACATGAGAACACCCAATGATATTAAACTAGCAGAGAATGTTGAAGAGATTGACTTGATTCTGGGAGGCCATGATCACGTTTACGAAGTTCAACAGGTCAGTAAAGTGTCATGCTTTGTTTAAATAATTGGTAACTGTCAGAAATTCCCATTGATAATTGTGTATTTTCAGATAAATGGAAAGTACTTAATCAAAAGTGGAACTGATTTCCGTCAATTTTCTAAGATCACATTGAATTTTGAAAAGGCATCTGTTGATATCACTGTAGAAGAAATCTCTGTAACATCTGCTTATTCAGAAGAGCCAGTGTTGAAGCAGCTGCTGGAAAAATATTCAAGTAAGTGAAAAGTTGAAGCATTATGTATAGGGAGTATGGTATTGTACACAAATACTTGGTAACAGTTCAGTGAGGAAAATTACGAACTTTTGTTTTCATCTTCAGCTAATAACTGACTGACTCATAGATGTACATAGGTGTTGTGGAATATGGATTTATTTTAATTTAAAAGGTGAGTTAATTAATAACACTGAACAACACTTACAACATATTTTTCCGGGACGCGTTTCGAAGGTTAACTTTCCTCCATTATCAACCGGACAATAACTGTCTCTCTGAGGAATGTAAGGAATGAGGAATTTTCAGTAAGTTCATTGAACCGCCACCAGAAGAAGCATCACCATCTGCACAATGAAACACCATGGAAACCCAGTTATTGTTCGGTTGATAATGGAGGAAAGTTAACCTTCGAAACGCGTCCCGGAAAAATATGTTGTAAGTGTTGTTCAGTGTTATTAATTAACTCACCTTTTAAATTAAATTAATTACAACAACACTGTTTTCAAACTTCTATGAAAGGAAGATGGATTTATTTCTTTGGCATTTGATTTCAATCAGGGCTTTAGTTGGGCCAGTACTCCTACTGGTAGTTCTAGAATTGTCCAAAGTGAGTACCAGAAATTCTGAAACATGCAATGCACGTTGGTCTTACAAGATCACCAGTGTTAAATTGTTTGGATAAAATTCTAATCGTTTACTGATCAGAAAATTACCTTATAATACCTAATGGAGGGGAGATGATAATATTGAAGAAAGAGATTTGCTTTTGCCTGCATGCTGTATTTAAAAGAATAAACAAGAAATAATGAATCAACTTCACCCACTTGAATTAACAATTACTGTCAACCATTTGGGCAAACCAAGTTAAGTAAAATTTTATGTCGAAGGGTATTTAAAATAATGTGTGATATTTGTCATGTAACAGTAGGCAGGGTTTTTGTCTGTCATAATCTGGGATTGCTGCAACCATAGACAAGCACTTGCATGAATTATTCCATGTAATAAATTACTTTCAGATATTCTTAAAAAGCTACATGATCTACACCATCAAACTGCAAATAACCTAAGAACGCCTCTCAAAAGTTTTAGGTCAGCTCATTGATCTAACTGAATCTCCTCTTTCTGAATTTGATCCAGTGCCATATTATGTGACAAATTGCTCTCAAATGGGATGTGATCGGCAAAAGAAGTTTCCGTCATCCCTCACAACCAGTCCGTAAAAATTTAAAGAATTAGTTGAGTATCAGTAGTTCTAATTTTCCAACCAAAACTCTGATTTTAATACATAAATATTGATGTTTACTTTCTCTCCTACGTAAGTATTCTACCGAAAAATTTTATGTTGAGATTTCACCGGAAATATATGCTTTGCGGCCCCCTGAATAATAAAAATTTAGAAAAAGATCTGTATGTGTGTGGGTGTGTGGGTGCACATGCCTGCCTGTGTCTGTCAGTCTGTGGACAGCATAACTCAAAAAGGAAAGTCAATTAAGAACCAAAGTTGGTATTTAAGTTTAATATCTTTTAAAGATGCAACATGATTTGGAGAAAATTCCTCCACCCTAAACTGCCCTTTATATGGAAAATTGTTAGAAAATTTTGATTTTGTCAAAAATGGCTCTAATAATTTTGTTCAAAATTCCATATGTTTAAGATATTTTTATGGCAAATGAAATGTATATTTTTTAATTTTGTGGATATAGCCCATGTAGTCTTGTTTACTCTTGATGACTTTTATATAACTGGTAAATTGTTAGAGATAGACCAAATCTTACTGTAGAAAAAATATAGATCTTACTAAATCACACAATTTATGTCCAAATAAACTTTTTTTCCAGAGTGAATCATTTCAGAGATATTCCTTGTTATGTGTGTGAATTTTGGAAAACTTAAACTTTTATCAAATGGAACATCCTTATTCATTTTTTTATATGTTAGCTGTGCACAGAGAACTGAATTTGAAAGCTTTAAAAGATTTGACTATCACTCAAGATCTACTGTATTCCCATATTCCCCTTATAACTACAAGAAAATTAGTAATCAGATAATTTCTGCAAATGTTTATCTCAACTAACACAAAGAAGATAGAGGAATAAGTTTGTAAGAATGGTTAGTACAAGAGTAGAGAAAGTCATGTGAGTGCAACACATCAAATTTTTTAAACAGTATGGTAATGCAATAATCAAAGCACAAGTTGTAAGCTGACAAATGACAGCACAGCCATATAAAAAGTGATTGAGAGGAGAGGAGTGGTAGGTTGTGTTTGTTGCTAATCTCTGTGACATATGTAATATGTTTCAGGTGTGATGGAAGGCAAGATGGATGAAGTGCTGGGTTCGTTTACAGTGCCTCTTGATGGTAGATTTGAGAAGATACGGACTGGTGAAAGTAACTTGGGTAACTGGGTGTGTGATGTCATATTAGCAGCAACAGGAGCTGACTTGGTTATTTTAAATTCAGGAACATTACGTTCTGACCAGATCCATCCAGCAGGAAACTTCACAATGAGAGATCTGGTTACAGTAATACCCATGATGGATCCTCTAGTTGTTATCTCAGTTACTGGTGCGTACCTTTAACTTGCATGTCTCTTTCTTAATGACAATAATGTAAAATAGGTTCCCATTTTGTATCTTGTTTACATGTTAGCAGTTTGGTATCACTGCTGTGTCATGTTTGTATAAACACAGCAGTTGTAGTGAGTGTAACATGCACTGAGAATATATCCAACATTAACTGTACTGGGAACAGAAGCCTGCTCTGTAAGCTGCTTCACCAACATTGGTGCAGTGAGTGTAGCATGCACTGAGAATATATCCAACATTAACTGTACTGGGAACAGAACCCTGCTCTGTAAGCTGCTTCACCAACATTGGTGCAGTGAGTGTAGCATGCACTGAGAATATATCCAACATTAACTGTACTGGGAACAGAACCCTGCTCTGTAAGCTGCTTCACCAACATTGGTGCAGTGAGTGTAGCATGCACTGAGAATATATCCAACATTAACTGTACTGGGAACAGAAGCCTGCTCTGTAAGCTGCTTCACCAACATTGGTGTAGTGAGTGTAGCATGCACTGAGAATATATCCAACATTAACTGTACTGGGAACAGAAGCCTGCTCTGTAAGCTGCTTCACCAACATTGGTGCAGTGAGTGTAGCATGCACTGAGAATATATCCAACATTAACTGTACTGGGAACAGAACCCTGCTCTGTAAGCTGCTTCACCAACATTGGTGCAGTGAGTGTAGCATGCACTGAGAATATATCCAACATTAACTGTACTGGGAACAGAACCCTGCTCTGTAAGCTGCTTCACCAACATTGGTGCAGTGAGTGTAGCATGCACTGAGAATATATCCAACATTAACTGTACTGGGAACAGAACCCTGCTCTGTAAGCTGCTTCACCAACATTGGTGCAGTGAGTGTAGCATGCACTGAGAATATATCCAACATTAACTGTACTGGGAACAGAACCCTGCTCTGTAAGCTGCTTCACCAACATTGGTGCAGTGAGTGTAGCATGCACTGAGAATATATCCAACATTAACTGTACTGGGAACAGAACCCTGCTCTGTAAGCTGCTTCACCAACATTGGTGCAGTGAGTGTAGCATGCACTGAGAATATATCCAACATTAACTGTACTGGGAACAGAACCCTGCTCTGTAAGCTGCTTCACCAACATTGGTGCAGTGAGTGTAGCATGCACTGAGAATATATCCAACATTAACTGTACTGGGAACAGAACCCTGCTCTGTAAGCTGCTTCACCAACATTGGTGCAGTGAGTGTAGCATGCACTGAGAATATATCCAACATTAACTGTACTGGGAACAGAAGCCTGCTCTGTAAGCTGCTTCACCAACATTGGTGCAGTGAGTGTAGCATGCACTGAGAATATATCCAACATTAACTGTACTGGGAACAGAACCCTGCTCTGTAAGCTGCTTCACCAACATTGGTGCAGTGAGTGTAGCATGCACTGAGAATATATCCAACATTAACTGTACTGGGAACAGAACCCTGCTCTGTAAGCTGCTTCACCAACATTGGTGCAGTGAGTGTAGCATGCACTGAGAATATATCCAACATTAACTGTACTGGGAACAGAACCCTGCTCTGTAAGCTGCTTCACCAACATTGGTGTAGTGAGTGTAGCATGCACTGAGAATATATCCAACATTAACTGTACTGGGAACAGAACCCTGCTCTGTAAGCTGCTTCACCAACATTGGTGCAGTGAGTGTAGCATGCACTGAGAATATATCCAACATTAACTGTACTGGGAACAGAACCCTGCTCTGTAAGCTGCTTCACCAACATTGGTGCAGTGAGTGTAGCATGCACTGAGAATATATCCAACATTAACTGTACTGGGAACAGAACCCTGCTCTGTAAGCTGCTTCACCAACATTGGTGCAGTGAGTGTAGCATGCACTGAGAATATATCCAACATTAACTGTACTGGGAACAGAACCCTGCTCTGTAAGCTGCTTCACCAACATTGGTGCAGTGAGTGTAGCATGCACTGAGAATATATCCAACATTAACTGTACTGGGAACAGAACCCTGCTCTGTAAAGCTGCTTCACCAACATTGGTGCAGAACAGGGTGTGTACTGCTCTTGTTTTACGTCAAGTTCAAGAAATGTGTGAAACTTCAGAATATAATGTTTGTAGTGCTAATAAAGTTGCAGAGTGTCTGGACATAAGTTATTCAACAGTGTGGCGAACAGTGCCAGATTTAGGCAGTTGCCAGGGCACCAGTTTTCAGGGGGCAACATTTTCCCTATCTGTCCCCCCCCCCTTTTTTTTTAATTCAAAATTTATTTTTAAAAAATATTGGCAAATTTTCTATGAAGTTTGATCTTATACAACTTGTAGAAGTTGAATATTGTTTGCTCACAGTGAGAGTAAAAGGAAAGACTGCAGCTTCGTAATTTTACTGCAAAACATTCAGAAGAGGTGCGGAGGAAATTATTACATTTGACTGCTTGCATAAACAACAATGCTTTAGAAACTACTTATTAATATTGCAAATTGTTGTAGTGCTGATTAGTTTCAAGTTGCATCCAAATTATTCTCAAATGTATCCAAACAAGTTACCATAGTTACCGATGCTCTACTTAAAAGGTAGTTAATGGTTTTAATACAGTTTTTATACATAAAAAGATAGAAAAATTTTAATATCAAAGGCTGTTACAGAGGTTTCTACCCTCAAGAAAATAAAAGATAATTATACTTTTAAAAGGTTTGCTTACTATCTGTGGTCTAATAAAAAATTTACAAAAGTCTTTAAAGAAT